>OY755087.1:1796889-2422521 GCA_963576655.1 Gastrophysa polygoni | reverse complement strand
TGCTTTATTGCCGTTATAAAAATAGGTTATATTGCTCCAATCTTGAGATCAGATGGATAGATGTGATGTGATAGAATAGTTTATCGAATATAACAAATGGGTTGCTATGAATGAACAATTGTTTTTATGACTCTGGTGGAAATACAGTCAAAGCCGTATCCGATACTTCCTCATTATCAAAGTTAAAAGTATTCTGGACATGCATGGTGGTATAGTAATTAAAAGTTACGTTGCCAAAGTGATTCTTTACAGCAATGCTAATAAATGATGATAAATTATTTGTGAAACAATTTGCTATTTCTTTTTTGTTGGATATTATTCTGTCCGATGTTTGTATAGACTGTATATGATCGAGTTCGGTTTTTCCCATTATTGTATTCACAGTGTTCAATATAAAATTTTGTGTTTGAACTTCCAAGTTCTATGAGTTATCATCACTGAAATCTCTAAATGAAATTATTCCTTTTTGTGCCTCTATGTTTCTGGAGGGAAAATAATCCTGGAATTCTATACTCAGAGCAAAATGGTCGCCTAGCTTTAAATCTACAACTCTATCTTCATATTGACAGGAGGAGTGTATCAGAAAATAATCTATTTTAGACATATTACGTTTACGACCAATATTAGGTTTTTCAGTATCTCCTTTTTCAATGGAATTTTGTTTTGAATCGACATTTTATTATGTCATTTATTGTATTACAATTACATTTATGAACTGAAATTTTGATATTGCCACTCATCTTCGTATTAAACAACGCAAAAATTCCGACAAGTGGTAAGTTTGAATTTATACTTGTATAAATGGGACTAATCAATTTACTTCATATATCAAAATATGACATCCTTTTTTTCAGCGCCTACTATCTGAAATTGAAGAAAAACAGATGAAGTAATCACTAAATTACATTTTGCGCGAGAAATGGTTCCGAAATCATATTGTATGATACGTTGCTGTATTCACAATGAAAAATGGAGTCGTATACAGGGTATACTTCAGTTTCGGCCCATATAAAAATACAAAGTCGATGATGTTTTCTAAAAGACGAAACGCCGTAGAAAAATTCTGCTTATGTTATCGTGTAGTCCTTAAAAAGTGGCCATGGCGAAGTGCTATTTGTTTTACATTCCCTTCGAAAATAAAGCTAGGAGAAAATAAAAACGAAATTCTCAAATTTCGGTTTTTCTCGGATATCACCGAAACTCCTCGGAATATTGAAACTTTCTGAATGGCATATTATCTGGCACCGTATCACTTACCGTTTCCGATATCCCCACGCTGTTCATTCTTATCTTGGACACACTGTATAAGTGGTTCTGAAGAGGATTGATAGCCCTTTCGAAAATGAGATAATACAGTATACCCTTATCTATTACCCTATCTGTACCTATCTACCATTAAGAAATTCAATAATGTCACTACTCTGACAATTATAACCGTATAATGAATATCACAAACGTAGATACTAGAATACTAGAAATAACCTGTAATTCACCTGTATAGTTGTGGAACTAGTTGTAGATTAGATCGAATAACTTTCCTTATACCACTCAATTCGTTCATTCGTTTGTGATAAGAGTATCGCTCAGCATAGAAAATACTCGTTTTCTATGTCGCTCAGTCAGTCAAGTCAATTGATTATATAGGGTCCGTTTATCTCGAGGTTTATCTTGTTTGCAGCTACCAGCATGTGAAAGTAATTCTCAACATCAATAATTGCAGTGACCCTATCAGTTAGTTGACTCTGTAAACTGTATTGATGACTGTGAAGATATTTCTTCGCTTCTGAGTATCTTCCATAACTTTAGAAATAACTGTTCTGATAAATTTTCTGGAGTAGTCCAACTTAGTTTGGCGTGTTCGATTCTCTCTGATGAAATCGAGGGTGAAATATTCAGTTCTAAATATTTGGACTGATTACTAAATGGTGGTCGTTTTTGATTTTTCGATAGACGTTCTTTATGGTATCCGCTACTGTAATTTAGTTATCAAAACTTCATAGCTAACTAGTTGAATTTTGTATTAATCTGATATATAAATACAGTGTGATCAACTTATCATCCGGAGTTTAATACCTTCGTTGCCTTGAAAAGATAGTCAAGTTCAACATTTAAATTTGATTCCGTAATATCCAGAGTGTTTCATGAGATCACAGCATATCATATATATGTTTTTTCAGTGGAACTCCCTATATATCTATCTCTAATTCGAATTATCTAGTTTCTTTGCAACTTGTTACGTTTATCGACTTTCATAATTTTTTTGAAGAGCTCTCTGAGTACTTAATATCATAGATTTTTTATTTATGAAAATTGTTGTGGTTTCAAATCAACATATCAGGGGGTTGAGACGAAATATATTATTTCATAATGAGTAGGATCGTTAGAGTATCGTTAAAGGAGAGTGATTTCAGAATATGAAAGCCATTCCAAACTCCACTAAAAACTATGATATTCACATTAGTCTAAAATTCGAAAAATCGAACTTTTGTTTATAACTCGAAAACAAAAGAAGCAAATTTTTGTTTCCGATAGTGAATTTGTCTGAAAAAATGGGATGAGAATGTGGCTTCCATTCTTCTCACAGTTACCAAGTGTATGTAAACATCGAAATTTGCCCACCCTATACATGGAATCAGTACCATTCATATTTCCATAAACCCATTCATTATATGTTTGTGTATTCTATTAGAATTTTTTGTTTCAGTTCGGCCCACGTTATGATTGGGATCAAAATCTTCAAGGTAATCTAATTGGCTGTTATTTTTGGGGATACTGCATATCCGCCCTGCCTGGTGGAGTGATATCAGAGATGCTGGGTCCATACAAAGTGATTTTTTGGACTCACGTTGTTTCTGCTATCTTGAATACGTTATCTGTATTCGGAACGCACATTCATTTCTCTCTACTGATGATTTGTAGGTTCCTACTAGGATTAATGGCTGTAAGTTAATGTCATAATGATATATAACAGTATTTTTCTCAGATTAAAATCCAAGTGCTAGTGGAGCATAAATTGTGATGTATGTTGAGCTTCTGTCCTTGCTTCTGACAATATATCGCATATGGTTTGCCCTCTTCTAAAGCAATGTTGCCAGTACAAGTTGTAAAATGAAGTGTAAAAATATCGTAGAAGTTTCTCAAATCATTTCTAATCTCGTTGAACTCACACAGCTAGACACTCACAAATGCTAGACAATGAAAGCCTGTTGATAATGCAGTAACACTCTTATCCAATTTAGTCTTGTATTCACAGCTTGTGAATCAAATGACACCTCGAAATGAATTTGTATAATGAATGCGTTATTCGAAAATGTATCAAAAATATTTTCACTATAAACAGGTGAGCTTATTTATAGAAGAAAAATTTCATATAATTGTATTGAAAATGTGACTGTTACTCAGTTGTTTACTCCACAGGGCATATAAATAAATATTAGTTTGAAAGTTCGAAAATTCTCCAGTACTATTTTTGCCAATGATTGATCTTATGGACCATGCTCAAAAATGTCTAGAGAGGGGTGTTTGAAAAGTTAATTCGGAATATTATGGAATCGAA
The DNA here is from genome assembly GCA_963576655.1 of Gastrophysa polygoni. Taxonomy (NCBI): domain Eukaryota; kingdom Metazoa; phylum Arthropoda; class Insecta; order Coleoptera; family Chrysomelidae; genus Gastrophysa; species Gastrophysa polygoni. The sequence goes on along the minus strand of OY755087.1, from coordinate 2,418,965 downwards.
CTATCCCAAAAAGCTGATTTACATATATGCATGTAAACTGTTTGTTTCTAAATAAGATATTATTGATTCCTGAAATATTTCTGATGGTCGTTCTCGGACTCGCAGTATACAGGGTATGTCATTACAAGCTTACATTATATCGCGATGAATTACTCACACGAAGGTTGTCGCTTGGTTGCCGCTCCAACTAAAGAGTAGTAGCAACTTTGATAAATCAAACAGAACACCCAGTATTTGATATCTTCAGAATCAGTGACCGTTTTGGCGATAATGAATATTTCCCGAAATATTTTCGATTTTTTTGCGGAAAATAGTGCTTCCATAAAATAATGATTTTTGAAATTCGAATTATGGTTAGGTAATACCGAGCTATCTAGACCTTAGTCGAATCTGAATAGCTTCAATACAGGGTTGCCAAAATGTATACAGGTATTTTGTTCAATCGAAAAAGTGACAGAAAGTCGATTTTTTCAAAAGGCACATCCTGTATTTAATCACTGATTTTGAATGCTGATAAAATTTGCTATTCATCTGAGTATATCATACCTATACCTAACCAGTCAAGCTCTTGACTTTTATTTGTAAATGAGTCATAGAATATCATCGCCCTTTTATTTGCAAATGAGCTATAAACTATCATCACCATTCTGTTTCTGATAAGGAGCGTCTTGAATAACGTGATGAAGTAATTCAAGACAATAAAGATTTTCTGAATAATATTATCTGGTTGGGCGAAGCCAAATTCACGAAAAATGTTATATTCAATAAGCAATAGAGTAGGATATCAAGAGCGTTGGAGTTTTGATGTTTTTCGTGCAATAAATAACGATCAAATCATTGTTCTCTATATTTATGATGAAAATTTTCAATTGTGATCGATCAACTTTCGGTGACATTCGCAAATTAACAAAATATCTACATTTTTTGACCAACCTTTATTGAAACAATTCAGATTTGACTAAGGTTATCACATAACCATAAACCAGTATTTCTCGTTAGTGCTGTTTTCCGCAAAAATGGAAAATATTCATTATCTCAGAAACGGGCAGAGATGAATATAAGGAAATTTCAGGTAGATATTTATATATACTCTGTATATATTCAGTATGTTTATTCTATCAGACATCACAAAAAATAATCACATTTCCTCTCTGTGGAGATTATCTAATGAATATACTAGAAGATGATAACTGATTCGAGTATAATTATTATTCAATATATGAAAACAGAATTCATGGTATAAATAGTGCATCAGATGTTTTTTCGGAACACATAGGAAAACATACTATTCTGGGCGATTTAATAAATACTCAAAGCCACGTCAGAATGAAATACAACTTTCATATATAGAATATCAAATTTAGAATCAATTTTCACGCACAGATGTTCACGCCACAGTTCACTCATACAGAGTGTTCTCAGAGATGAAAGATTTTTTCAACAGGACGTAGAAATTAAAATAGACCATATCAAATCCGCATAATCGGAGTTGGAAAAGTTGGAAAATGAATGAATTGGTACTAAAATGGTCCTGATACAAAGTCATCATCGACCGTTTGCTGTACGCAGACTTGATCTACTTGACAAAGCTACATGGGGCTAAAATACTTCATTTTTGTTAACGAATTACTTCATGCAATAGTTCCATTTTTGGATCTTTAACGTTGTTTATTTACCTGATTTTTCAACATTCGCTTGGTAGGATAATTTATTTCTTTCAGGAAGCTCACTTTATATGAATAATATGCCGCCAACAAAAGCAAGTAAAAGAATTATCAGAGAATAAAACTTATTTGATTGATACACCCGCAGTTGATTTTTAATTATTATTATTTCTCAGAATCTAATTGGTATTTTACAGATGGAGTCAGTAATATAATCTGACTAGTATAACAAAGCTGAATCAATTCACACTCCAGGACCATGATGAGAAAAAAGTCCAACAAAAAATTTCACTCCATCAATAAGATGCAAAATCAATAGTATGGAAATTCATCATATATTCAATGCTTTTCTTCACATATTCGCAATGAAAGGTCTAGGGAAAAATCAATGATATTCTACATACTTATACTCATACTACATACTACATACTGAGTGGTGCATATGAAAAATCGAATTCAATTATTGTAGAAATCACTTTGATCTGTTGTACATCGTCCATTCAATGTACTGTGATTCTTTGAATTATGCGAATATTATTATCATTATTATTATCATTATTTTTAGGCAATACAATGTACTTTACAAAATCAATCCTTTCTGATTGTGCAATGGAGTTCACTTTCAATTTAATTCCTGAACCGAGTCCTGAAGTGATCAAATCATGTCAGACTTTTTTACGAACAATTGTATATAGCAATTGAGGGATTATGAACCATTTGGCAATCAACCACGACCAATAATCAATAATGACTAATTTCATATCAACAAACATATTTTTGGATTTCATTAAAGATCACCCTTTTTAATACTAAATATTGTTTTAACATTACTGTCCTGTAATTTGAAAAAATGATTTAACATGTTTTCAAAGTCAGATCGTTCACTTTATTTGTGGATTATAATGAATAGTAATTAGAATAGTTCAATAGCTGTTAATTTTTCTACTCAGTATCAAGGTTGGTATTGAGATATTATAAGTATTTTTTGAAGAACAACTGCGGGTATTCCAAAACAACTGAACACATGATTTTGACTCTTTGAATACGTTATTATCAAGATCAGTTTTCAGAATTTGAAAAATTAATATATGGGGTTATGTTTTCCGATGAGCTCTAAAAATATTTATGCCTCAATCTGATTCTGGAATTCTGGAGTCTTAATAGTATCAGTTTCCAGAGAGTCGGTTACTAACTTCATCATTTACCAATTTCGGTTTGAAAATCAAATAATCATGAGTTTGATCAATAAAATGCCATTAAAAATTTTAGACATTTTTGAATTCACCTCAACAAACTGTTTTTGCCATAACGTCATGTCCCATTCATAGTTAATCACCTTGTATGTACAATTGCTTACTACTACTACTTGCATAGACCTAACAGAGGGTGGGCCATTATTGTTTTCATTGTACAGTGTGACCCAAGAATGCGTGGCGTATCAAATTTATGTTTTTTTATTCGAACACACTGTATATCAAAACAAATAATAAGAGTTTTTCCCAAAATGTAGACATCTTTCTAGAAATGTTCCTCTAATTTCAGGATTTATCCGAACTTGCATGGCAATCGGTGGTCGATATCATGCTCTTAAATATCAAACTTCCATCATTTCCCTAAAATGTACAGAGGTTGGTCAGAACAACACTTCCATATTGTCGAATAAAAAACGTTTATAAGATCTCGTACTTTGATTTATTTAGTTATTACTCGGTTATCTATAACGGGCAGAAACGAATTGCCATTTCGTTTCGAACAATCGTAGATGAGAAAAATCATTGTGTATGAATAAGGAAGCGTTTTTTCCTCAACCCACAACACTTCATTTTTCGACGCGATGACATAATTCCCAACTAAGAGTGAACAAGGTATACTAATAACCCGTTGTTTAATCGAAGTAATTTTCGAAGGGCCCAGTATACCCCGCCTTGCAAGTCCTCATCGCGAAATGGGCTCCTCCCGCTGAAAAAGGAAAATTCGTGGCGGGAATGATGGGCAACACTTTAGCCACGTGCATCACTTGGCCATTGGTGGGAGCTGTCACGTCGGCATGGGGATGGGATTGGGGGTTCCACGTCATTTCCATCCAGATAGCCGTCTTCTGCGTCATCTTTTTCTTCGTCGCATCTGATACACCAGACGACCACAAGTTCATCACACAGGAAGAGAGGGATTTCATCAAAGATGCACAGGGTGGAAGTGTTTCCAAGAAGAAGGTGAGTTGTCATTAAAATTATACCATACCATACTAATATATACATTTATATTATTTATATATCTCCAAATGTATATATGTATTGTAATGTATTCAACTTTGTGTCCCTAAACATTAAACTGCCCTTTATGAGCAGAGTCCGCAGTATAATGGAACAAAATTCTTCAATCATGACCCACTATCCATGAAAACCATGAATGACCATAATCTTTTCAAAAGAGCTCTAAAGAATTTTTCAATTGAGAAGTGAGTATAAACAATTTCTAATGATTTTATGTGCGGAGTCAATGTTTTGCATACTGCACTATTGAATATTAATTTCATCTTAGCTGTTATCCTCACATGTCTTATCATCATTCTGTGTGATCTTGAAAGATGAATAGATTTTATTATTATTGTTATATATATAATATGCACTGCATGGAAGAAAAGGATGGCAGATACAAATTCGGTTGAATTGGAAAAAAGTTGTATTGAGTGGGCCATTACAACAGTCTTTGGACATTTTTAAAATTATATATGGTTTTTCAATTATACTGAAAAATTATTATTTCGAAAAATTTTGAATTTTTCTATAGTAATTTTCAGAGATAGAGAAAAAACTGAAAATACATACTTCTTTATACCAACTTTTGATATGATTCATTACCATCAATCAACTCCATATTTTCAAATACGGTCCTTGTTTTCACAGATTCTGAAAGCTTTTTTCATTCTGGATACGCCCATTCTGGATAACATGATGGTTTGAATATGTTTGGACCTAATTTTAGACATCATCAATGTCAAGTATGGGCCATATCTGACAGTACAAGAACAGTTCAAATCTTTTCTTGAATTTCGAGAAGCTGTAGCTGATGTTCAGGAAAAATGGTACACAAAACATTTCTGAATCTGCTATGATAAATCATAAAATATTAATAGTGTTCTGACGTACTGTAATGTTTGCCTTCTCCACAAAATTTTGTCAGATAATTCCACATCATGATGATATCCAGACTAGGATTTTTTTTCATCCATTGTTTCGGAATCATTTCCATTACTTTTGATGACGTTTTGGTTTCGCAAAGACGAAGAAGAAGGTATTTTCTGTCTTCACTACCATACCAGACTTCAATAAGGTATCCACAGAATTTTCGGCTTATCGAAATCATTTCTTATCGAACATTCATTAGGTGTAAGTAGTTCAGACACCTCTCATTTTGAGGAAAGTATACTAGTCTACTAGTACCCTACTAGTACCAATCTTATTAGCTTCAATCTTACTAGTTCTGTTGAATTTTGGATGATCTGAATTCAGTGTTGTTGAGATTTTTAATTCAACGGAGAGACGTGATTGGTTTAGGCAATGAAAATTTTCGATTGATACCAGTCACCTCAATTATTATGTTGCTTTTCAATAGTTGTTTTTCAACAGCGTATTATATGTACGTCTGTCGTAATAATATTGTTCTGAGAACTGCTATCTTATAACGCTCTGACTTCTTTCTATTTTTCCATTGATATCCACCACACCCATAATTGAATTGCAGTTGTCAACGAAACGTAGATTCAGATTATCGTCGGAATGCGTAGATGTCGCAGACTGACTGACTTTACAGTTACATTTCTTGCAATGACACAACGATATGGATCTCCACTTAACGATTCGACTTCGAAAAAAATCTTACATGATTTTGTCTTTCGAATTTTCCTGGCTATGATCAAAATTTAAGTAATTATTCGCAGAATTTTTCGAAGGAAAAATGTAAAATAACCGAGGAAATTGTATTAGCCGGCGGTGAAATTTTGGAAGAGGAGAAAGGTATTGGATTTTTCTCGAAAGTCACAATAAGCATCAAGAAAAACCTTGCTAGGCAAATAATTTCACAACTCTGTCGTTCTCTAGCGATAGCCATTCTAAATCGAACAACAGCAATTACCATTGAACGAATTTTGGAATGGGGATACACGACGAAACATAAAACTGACATAGAGTGCTGAACAAGAAAGAGTATCGCAGATATGGAGAAAGCTAAGTAAACGCTGTTTTATGAAATCTCCCTTCCCAAACTCATCCTTGGTCATTGGTAACACACTTCGTCAGATAACACACTTGGTGCAGCAATTCAATAATTTGACAATGTTCAAAATCCTCTTAGACACTTCTCTAAAAAAAGGTTTCATCATGTACAGTAATCATTCTTCATGCGTTCAACAAGAAGAAACAGCGGCTCATATACAGATGAGATATCTAGATTTTATAAGCCACTTCTTCACCAACCTGAGATATTTACGAGGCTATCATAATATAGTGGCAGATACACTTTCCAGAATTTCAGGAATTCGTATGTGATATCATGAACTATCTCTATATCTACAGCAGTTGTATTCTGGCACCGCCAAATCTTCTACAATTCTCGAGGACATTGGAATCCCGAGCAGTACTACGGAAATTTATTGTGATCTTTCCACCTAGACCATGAGACCTCATGACCCAGAAATTTTCAGAAAAGAAATATTTCATAAACTCCATAATTTATATCATGCAGGTCAACAGTGAAACTGATTGAAAGCAAGTATGCTTGGTCAAGAAGTAGAAAGGATATCAATAGACATACCGTAGCTTCTTTGAAGGAGTTTCCTTTGAGGAGGGAGTCCTGAGGAGTATTCTGAAATAATGGATCTAAAGCATTTGGGAACAACACTTTACCATTCCAGAGCTAACGGAAAGGAAAGGTTCTACAGATCAATCGGTGAATTTTCATTCAGAACCATGTCAACTGTTGATTTGCTATCAATACGGGATAATACAGTAAAAAAAACATTACAAAAGCCATATCTTGGACCGTTCAAAATAATCATATTGCCATCTCTACTGAAGCGGTGCGTCCTTTGTATGGTTCTTTGGTAGGTCTACATGTTTTGAAAAGAAACGATTGAAGAGTTGGTTCACCATCACTATATCCAGCTTGTTTCATTGTGAAAATATTTGTCGATATGAAATCTGAACTCATAGCCTCCTTGACATTGAGGCCAAGAAGCATTGTGCATTGATAGAAGGCAATTTCAGGCATAAGATTATCGATGGTAGGGAAGGGAAGGTGAAATTTCCCTCAATAGCCTTGACAAAGATCCAAAACGAACGGGACCCATTCGGGCACTCGATCAGCTTTGATCTTGTTGTATGCCTCTGACGAGTTAGTCTCAATTAGCTCCAATGTTAGCCTTTGCAGAAGAAGGAAGTAATGAAACATTCGAATACGATTTCTGATAAGGCTGGCGTACTATTGATGCCTTTTGATGACATTTTTAATGCATTGCATCTCTTAAGAACAAGTGCCTTGAATCGAATATTCAAAAATTTCAGTACCAATTGATTACCATTCTAAATACTGTCTGTAAGTTCTTCGAGGAGGTGATACATTCATTTTTCAGCTTTTCATGGGATTTTCTCTCCTCGTTTCTAAAATTAGAAACCTAAAAGAGAAATTCTCTATTGGTCAGTGACACCTTGTTTTTGAAAAAATTTGGAAATACAAATATATTTAATGAGAATAAAACTTCTACTTATCTTGGTGGACGTTTCGCGAACGAATCTGCTCCCGTTCTCAACACAATTAAAATATTTTTTTCTTCGTAAAATTTTTCAATGTTTTCGATTTTGACACTGAAAAGTGACAATTTGGTAGACGGAGGAATTCTGGTTACAAGGTGTTTTCATTAATTGATATCGAATTTTCCATTTTCATATTCAAGTTTCAGAAGTGGATGCCAAGTTCTATCTATATCAACTGAACAAGAAGCAATATTATTGTCTCCGTTTAAAAACGGAAAATCAAAGAGTCTGCTTGCATTCTCTTCTATAGAGTCCGAATAGTAATTCCACCGCATTGTCTCCTATATTTCCCAACATTGTCGTTGTGAGTTTCCGGGTGCTTTTCCATTTTTGAGTTCATTCATTAGTTCTTCCATGACTTGTTTCCTGTTGTATTCTCTCATATCTTTTTCTGTTGACTCGTCTCGAATATTCTTCACCTCTCTTCTCCTAATAGGTCTTGGAAACAGTATTTCTATCTTCTTGTTATTGATACGAGTTATGTCGTGAGGAATTTTTCCTTAGTGATTCAAAAGTTCTCTGCAATGCCTCTCAATTTATTTTCCTCGAATTCTGTCCACTTTGTTTACTGATTTGTTTGCTGATATCAATATATCGATGTATATGAATATAAAGAAATTTGCCAGTAAATGATAGGTCGATTCAAGAAAAAATTTTTTCAGACAATTCCACCTTATCTGGAGATGATGACATCGATACCCTTCTGGATGTTAACAATATTACACTTTGGGAATCTCTACGGACTGTATCTACAACTAACAATGGTGCCAAAATTCATGGCTGAAGTGGTCGGATTCAATTTAAAAGCTGCAGGAGGATTAGCTGCTTTGCCACATCTAACCAGATTGTTTATGGGCACAGCATTTGGATCAGTGGGCGATTATTTGAAGAAGAAACAGATCGTTTCCACTTTGTTCATCAGGAAATTCTTCGTTTTATTCTGTGAGTATGAATATATAAAGCTTGTACATGAGATGCAAAAGGCAAAAACACGATCATTTTCTTATCTACTTCAAGTTGAAGAAGGAAGCTATGGAAGACTCGCAATGGATATGTCTTCTGTGCCGGTTTTGACAAAATACAGTACATGTTCAACTTTTATACTTGCATAAATTATTTGTTATTTGGAGGAACTATCTTCGAAATATACCTAGAGGAGGAAAAAAAAAGTATTTTGCCATAATAACATCTCCAAAATATTCCAACAGTCTCTATTTTATTAACTTACTATGAATTGGAGACTTTGTAGTCAGGAAATATATGTGTATTGACACGGCATTACTGTATTACCATTGAGAGAATGAACAATGTCCCTAATAGCACATGTTGAGTGAAAAATAGATTCACAGAAGCATTTATAGAAAATAACCCATCTCTCTAATATTTTGAGCTCTCAACAAAAATTATTCAGACATAATATAAGATTTTTTTGCATATAGCTATTTAGTAGTTTTCATACTAACTGGATATTTTTACACTTCAAATACTCGAGTGATTTAAAGTAGATCACATCAGTCGTCTCTCACTGTTGAGTTGATAGTTTGTAAACACTATGGGTTTGATACTATGAACATGAACTAGTTATGATGTCGTTATTTCTCATGTTTTCATGTTTTTGAAATCAGACGCTCTCTATTGAAAACAAATCAATTTTGGATGACATCACTTCTTACTATGTCATGACAATAATTTTTTTGCAGCTCATATCATTCCTGGAATCCTGTTGATTGGAATATCTTTTACTGGCTGCAATCATGTAACAGTTGTTATTTTGCTGACATTCAGCATGGCAGTCAATGGAGCCGCTGTGCTTACCAACCTTCAAAATCCACAAGACTTAGCCCCTAACTTTGCTGGTAGTATTTTCGGAATAATCAGTTTCATTGGTGGAATGACTGGCTTTATCGGGCCAGCTGTGACGAGTGCTTTCATAAAAAATAATGTAAGTTATTTTCAGCTCTGGCATCAGTCCTGAAGCCGGTATATTTCAAAATTTTCACAGTATAGAAGTGTGAAATCCAACTCATCCCACATGCCCAAATGCTGTAGCACTTTCTTTGTTTGATTGGGGTTATTGCCACTTTCGTCAACTCTTCCAATGAAATTCCTATTCTCTTTCTGCCTCTGCTATTAACTTCAATTATTTTATACGTGGTTCAGTCATTATAGAAGCAATCAATGAGTTAACGAATCAAATTTGAGATTGTATCAAACTTCTCAGATTTCCACGAGATCATGAATCTCATGGAAAGAAGCTTTCTTCTTTCCTTCACTATTCCTCTTTCCTTCACTATTCCTCTCGACTAATATGGTTTTTAGAGAGCATTATTACACGTGGATATCACTGAAACAATTTGAATACATTTATTTCAAGGCTATGTAAGTGGTCATAGGAGATACCGAAATAATTCAAAATAATAGCATACATAGCATTCATACAGGTATAGTATTCAATTTTTAAAAAAAATCAGCATGTCGTCACATCCTTTGGGACGCCTTTATGATCGAGAATGATTTCCTGTAAAGGGCCTCAGGATACCGATGAATTCTATAGAAAATCCAAATTCTGGCTCAACTCACACCTAAAGTATGGAAGACGGAAACCTATATCAGGACCCCGTATATTTGAAGCAAATGCTCTGAATCAACCTATATTGAACCGGAATATAATACATGATTAATCTAATGATTTGTTCCGATTCAAATTGGAACCCCCAACATTGGGATCTCAAAAACTACAGAAAATATAACGAAGCTTGAATCAGGACAAAGTTGTGTGATTTGGTGTTGAAAAAATTGTCGTTTTGAAATATTGTATTCTGTGAATACTTACGAGATTTCCAAGAGACCATTACATTACTCTTTACGTATTTCACGTATTTCACTAAAGACTCAAATCTGAAAACATACCAGTTTCGCGATGATAGTTTCATAATCACTATCTGATATGCTCCATATTTCGGCTACTATCATCAACTTTATATTTTCTTAAGGGTGCTGTATTGTTTTTTTTATAGAGGGAAATAGTGACTTTTATTCTAATTCAATTCATCTGAAATTTGTTACAAATTGATATCTGAAAGCAAGGATATTCATGTGCATCAGTTGGTTTTGGCTTAATCAAGATATTCTTCACTCAGAAACAAAAAAAAAACGAGATGACCTGTTCATGAAAAAGTTAAAAACTAGTATAAATAATGTATTTTGAATTATTCCTATCAACATATCTCGTTTTTTCATTATTTGAAACAGTTATTCTGAAACCTGAATGGACAAGGAAATACTGATGTGTATAAAACAAAAACTTGATGTTCTCTGTGGAAAAGTAAAGTGGTGCCCACGAGAAAAAATAAAGTTCATAATGACTACCGAAAGATCAAACATCGGATAGTGAATCTGAAAGCATCATCACTTAGCTAGTAAAAAGTGCCATGAAAATATGTTTTTAATTCGGAACTGTCTTGTCAAATAACGCATTTAACGCAAATAGAAAAACAAAAAATATTGTTAGTGCATTCGAAAATGTTCGAAAGCACCGAATTGCGCAACCTAAACGCTCCAATTCAAACTTGTTCGTTTCTCCTTCATGGCAAGGTTCGCATACACAGGGTGGCAATGTTTGGATGAGAATATGAAATGAATATTTGTATGATTCATTTCATCAATGCTAAGATATCTACTCATCCTCAGATGAATCAATTTGTGTTTCTTTCCAGAATGGCATCAAAGAATGGGGATATACATTCATTCTAGGTGGGTGCATGTATTGTGCTTGCGGAACACTTTTCATGCTCTTCGGATCCGTTCAAGAACAAAGCTGGAACAGGAAAGCAGATGAGCAGAAAGAAGCAGATGATCAGAAAGAAGCAGATATTCAGAAAAAAGCAGATGAGCAGAAAGAAGTAGATCAAATCTAAGGAAATAGCCGCAGAAATATCACATTTGTGGTTTTTTCATCTAAGAACTGGGAAATCATTCAATATTTAATCATTTAAGTATATCAGATAAGAAAATAAAGAATGATTTCGAAAAATCAAATGTACCAATTGTTTGTCCCAAAACTATGTGATCGTATACTCAGAATCGTCTGTGGAATCCAAGAAAGTGAAAATATACAGGATGTTCTACTTGAAATTCCCAAGATGCTGTTGTTTCCAGTGAAACCGGAAACATCGAAAGCCCTGTCAGTGGCCGTGCTCGTTCTTGGCGATGTTTCCATAGACCGCCAAATATATGGTCTCATTTTCGTCTGACTTTCTTCTAATGAACCAGAGTTCTAGCATTATTTGGCAACGAAATTGTTTGAACAATTTGGTGAATCAATCTTCATTTCAATCAATCTATCTGGTTTGGGGCTTGAGATCTCAGCTGAACGATGATGGTTGAAAAAAAAACGTTTTTTCCTGTAATTTGCAAGAATTCACACATGGAACTAATTATTTTTCTGAAAATAATGTGAAAAGTGAAACTGTTCAGCACACAAATACAGTTGAATGAATAATGCAAACCAAATTTTGGATGAGTTTTTTTGTGCGGGAAGGCACGTTCTGCATGTTTCATGAACAAATCTCATTCCATGAGCTCCATATCAGATCAAAAAAAAATAATCATTCAATATTATTTCTAATTCAACTTGGGGGAAATGAATATGAAACAAAAAATCAAGAGAAAAATTATTGACATTTTACGAATCAATTGCAGATTCAGTCAGTTCTTTATGATTTTTTATGATTATTTATCATCATACAAGGTACTAGTTCTTTCTTCTTCAATCTAAAACAAAGATGAAAGATAATACACTTGCAACAGCTCCTCACATTACATAAAATAGTCGTAAGGCCGGTTGTATGAATCATTCAACAGGCGATCGAATAATTAATTTGTTCATTTCCATGGCAACGCATGCATTAGCTGATGAGTTAGAAGAGAAAATTCTACGTTAATTTAACGGGAGGCTTCATACAACCGACCATAAGCTACTTAATTGAATATAAATTTTCTCTACCAATGAAATTTGTTTTTTTTTTTCATTTTATCTGCAGGGCGTTTGGAAAAGTGTAACTCTGTGCATGACAATGCATGTGGACAAATCCCAGTCAGCAAAAGTACTTCTTATCGACGTTTTTAGAACGTCAACTATGGACAATTTAAGTACGTACGTTTCCGGTCTTCTGGACGTCCCCAAAACTAATCAGGATGTTTTGAGGACCCTCATGAAAAAGTTTTCACTTTATTTTTTTTTACAAAGTTACACAAGTATCTACCTATTATGATGATGATATATTGGTGGGTATATTCACAAAAAGATGATATATTACAAGATACAAGTTGATTAATTCAACACAAGATGTTTGGATCAGTAGAATCCTGGCGCTCTCAAGACTTCAGGAAATCGTTTACTCGTTTGCTGCTTGTCTGATTTCTTCACTGCATCTGTGAACGATATATATGCTATTGCTAATTCTAACAACGCTGTTTTTCAGTATCCATAGCCAAGGTGGATATATATTTTGACTGAAAGAAAATTGACATGTTGAAAAATTCCAATCCTTCATATTGACTAGCTTCGTGAAATGGAATGAATAAAAACATATTTCAGACTCCACTCATCAGGAATCGTTGAGAAAGTGAACGTCGATTTCAATTGGTTTGTCAGAAATCTGATGATTTATGATGAATAATCTCATGAGTATGGTGTTGTCGAATATGATATGAAAGGGTTGAGGCTATTCCTAATATTATTACTTGCTTTTGAACCACCATTCTTCTGACTATGTGATTCTACCTTGCTGGATCGATAATCATATTCATGTATTTCATGAATCAGAAGTTCCGACAGTGGGTGGTAATGGACACAATTCACGATGAGTTTGCATCAGTCTTCTCCACGAACCACGTAATCATCATATTATCATGCGGTTATTGCATCAATGTTTTATCATCTCGCACTCTCACCACTGCAGAACACATCGAATAGATCAACATAAAAAACACTGTCTGAATTTTTCGAACCAATCAAATCGCATGTCAAATAGTATTAATTAATTTAAAATACACAATATCAAGAAATGGATCTATGCAATCTGAATTACCTAATAGCTGTTTGTTTAACAGCATATATTTATGGTTAGAGAAACTAATGAAAAAATTGATAAATATTTTCTCTGGAGAATCATCCAACTTGATTGATAATGCAACGAGTACTCTTTTGTTCTCCAAGTGTCAAATTCTAATTGACGTAAATAAATTTTACAATCACCATAACCATCATTAAAATTTCAATACGCAATTTCACTTAATTGAACCATTCTGAATTGTACAATTTGTAAATCGAACGTTTAATTATTAATATGCATACAAACCACATCAATTAGTTTATCCAAATAGTTTTTTGCATTACTCAAAGGAGGTTGATTGAAGTGCTATATTCCTCGTTTTTACAAATTTTTCCACACTAAACTCAGTATGTGTGAATACAAAATAACAAGCTCTTTCGAAAGTGAAGTGAGGTCTTTCTTGATGCTCACAACCTCCAAACTTTCAATAAAAATTCCAACACTTTCCTTCTCTCCCAAAATTCCACCGCTGGCTAACTCGATTTTCTATAGGTTTCCCTTTCGTGTTGTCAACAGATGAAAAAAAGTAAGATATAGGTATGATGTACATAGATGAGAAGCAAATTTCAGCAGCTTTCTGAATTTTCAACGATATATATAGGGTGTTCTATTTGGAATAGTCAGTCATTTTTTCAAACAAACGAAGTAACTATTTCTTATCACCCTGTATCGAAGTAACAAAGATTTGGCTGAAGTATGTGAAGCTCCCAAGTATCACCTAACTCCAAACCAAATTTCGATATCATAGTCTTTCTCAACTCAGAGATATCACCCTTCAAAGAGTTGCATAATACAAGAAATTAAATGATGATTTTCATCATATCATTTTCAGGAAGGATAAATTACACGTATTTTTTCGAATTGAATCACATGAGACATAAATATAAAGCATTTGCTCACAGAAATAAATCACTGTCTGTCGGTTGATCGACTCTTGGCAATTTGACATACAATTTGACGAAGTGTTCGAAGAGCAAATCTATTGATTTATTTTGTTCCTTATACAGACCTGCAACTTTTTCCGGTAGTTTAGGTAAATACAAGAACCAATATGAAACACTCTTTCTGAACGTAATACTCACCTATGCTTAATAGGAAATAATAAAATTCATGAATCTTGTCTGATTCCTCTTTGTATGCCAAAATGAGCGGAAATAATATTTTGAGCCATCAGCTCAATGAGAATATGTTTTATTCACATTATGAGTTTGTCTCGATGAGCACTTTTAATGGCATCGTTTGAGAATCAATAAAAAGAATATTCTCATCATTCTTCTGAGAGTAACCTTACTATATTTTGATATTATTCATTCTAGAGATTTGCTCAACTATGGTTTGCTCGAACCCGGGTTCAACAGCCAGTGTCTGAGAGTCGGTTCGCTGCACTGATATATTTGAAGTTTTCCAACCACCCCATTGTTGACTTTTTTCGTTGCAAGATTAATATTCTCAATTCTCAACTGAATCTCAACTCTTTTAAATACTGTTGAAAACATTATTTTCGCGAATTGTGACAGTTCAAAAACTGACCGATGTCAATGGAGCGAAGAACCTACGTTTGAAATTTGCAGCATCATCATTGGTCATAGCCCGTGGATTCTGGAACTTCCAGGTTTGCAATTGGTCATCAAGTATTGAACAATATTATCTGATCCCGGAGGTTGAATTATATGTTATGATCCTTGAATGATATTCTCGACCTTTAATAGATGAGCTACTTGTAACAGATGAAGTATTCAATAGGCTTAGAGAAATACAACTATCACGCAAAGAAAAGCCTTCAGATTCGCTAATGCCTGGCGTATAGATCATCTCTCAGCATCATCATTGGTCCACCTTGTTCAGTACATCTCAATTTTTGTGATATGGCAGCATATATGCATATATTATTGACAGATGCCTGACAGTAGATCGATCGAAAAATAAAAGGGTATATAGATGTCATCGATACGATAACAAGAGGAAAGGAGTTCCTCATTCACATAAAGAATATATGTTCAAATCATCGATGTCTTCTTGATATTAGGATTCAGTATCATGGGTGAGTGATTTATAAGTATCTGAAGAAAACGATACGCAGCATCAACGAATTCATTCCATTTCATCCCTTGGACGAAATTTCGAACGAAAATTTTCATATGCACCCAGTCGTAAGGCACTGTTGCCTCTTTGAACCAATATGTTGATATCATTACTCATCTTCTGCTATAATTATTCATATCACCATGTGATACAAGAAAGAGAGACTTATACGATAACTATTTTCCCACACAAAACTTTGCCCGCATGTATTTCATGAATTGATTAAGACTAGAAAAAGGTATGCATGGAAATATCGTTCGATTTAGAATAGTTGTAACTCCTGTACTCGTGAATCTATTCTCAGGTAAGAAATCACATAGATCCCCATATTCAAAGAGTCAGAATCTTTACTGACCGAACTATTATCCTGGTACTATCTTGTCCAAAGATATCAGATATCATATTTCAAAGTTCCGAGTTCAAGTCAAAATTCCGACATCTAACTCGAAGGTCCAAAATTCCGACCTATAATTTGAAAGTTCAGAATTCCTTGGAAGAATTGGTAGAATTCCGACACGTATATTGAAATCATAGAAAAAAAATCATTTCCATTCTGGATGTCCCTTTCCATGATAGGTTTTCATAGAGTTGGAAAAAATTGTCAGTGCCACGTTGTAGTTTATTTCATTTGCCATTTTTCAAAATCGTCAGACTATAAATAGCGGCTTGGGGCGTTTTTTGTCAGTCATCCTGTATTACGAATATTATCTTCTACTTATTTTTATGGAAGATATGGGAAAGAATTATAGTTGTCTGGTCAACACAAAATTGTAGAATGTTCTTTATGGAGTATTCAGTAATTTTGTGTTGACACAAATACATCTATGAGAATAATATTTTCGATAACTGCTTCAAATAGGAATTTATTATTGTTGTTCAATCATGTATTATTGTTGACTGATGTTGCTTAAGATAACACTTTCACTTTCATTCATTGGATGAATTTCCTTACTCACAAAAAGTTTGTCAACCATTTATTTCTTTTCTAGAAACGAGGAGAGAAAATCCCAGAAGAACTGAAAAAATAATTTGTATTTCTGTTGCAGGTGGAAAATTTCACGTACCCGTTCGATTTTGGATAGGATTGATGGTGTTTCTGACAACATACATAAACTATACTACCAGAGTGAACATGTCCATGAGCATTGTTCCTATGACGGGAGCAACTGCAAAACAAATTCCAGATTGTTTGCGAGATTCGAATTCGAATATAACAAGTGCTAATGCCACCGTGAAACAACCTGATGTGAGTTCGATAATATTTAATTAGGAGTGTCTCCGTTTGAACAATTTGAATAGGTACATCAAGATTCCACATATCTAGGTGGCATTAGATAGTTGAAGAATCCGTGCCGTAATTGGTTCGAATGTTATAATTCCAAATAATATACGATATGTAACGGGCATTATGATAACCTGAGGATAAAGTATAATACCCAGGCAATTCAAAAATGATGAATGTATACATCTGAAAGACCTGTGGAATGGAGTGAAAAAATATGTGGATTAACCACATTCGATGAACAACTACAACATTCATGTTTCTATATTTCTTTAGATTAACTCTTTTGACTAGTTTTGGAAAATGAAGATATAAATTATGATAATTATTCCAATGAATTTGTAGTAAAGACAGATTTATGAAATGTCACTGCGCTTGAGATTTGATCTTCAGATACCTGGAAGAGAATCTCTCTATTTGTCAGTAATACCTTGTTTTTTGAAAAAAAAATGGGAATACAAATGGGTTTTTAAAATAATTAAAACTTCTACTCATCTTCGATAGACGTTTCGGAACCAAATCTGCTTCAGTTTTCAGCACAATATTTATTATATTTTATTTGTTATACTTTCAAACTTCGTTCTTTTTAGGTATCACTGAAAAATAGATGATTTCTCTTACAGGTATCTGATTATTTGGATTCGAGGCGAAGTCACATTTTGGGGCAGATCATAAATCTGTCCTTCTACAAATATATTGAAATAATTATTATAATTTCTGTTGTAATTTCTAGAAATAAGAAGAGAAAATCTAGAGAAATCGAATACACTGCTTCCTGGATTAACCCACACACAGTAATTGACACTATTCGTTCAGCACGAAGTGCCACAAAGAATACTGTTCAATGGTACCTGAACTTATCTCATTGATACGTACATAAAAATATATATCGGATTCATGCGACTCATGAACAGGTATTGGAATATGAAGGCACATTGGGTGGGCTGCTATGAAAGGGTGGCTAATATAGATCCCATTTTCTTACAAGACTGTTTCGACGTTCATTGACCGAGTACCAGTTTCATGAAAGTGAATCTTCTACTGGTATTTCGGTCATTTCCAGAATCTTCAATTTCTTTTTTTTTTCAGTATGGCCCACGCTACGATTGGAACGAAGATACTCAAAGTATAATATTGGGCAGCTACTTCTGGGGATACTGTATAGCCTCTCTGCCTGGTGGCGTCATAGCAGAACGGCTAGGAGCGTTCAGAGTCATATTTTGGGCTTGCGTTATGTCTGGTATCATGAACACAATATCAGTCTTTGCAGCTCAAATACATTACGCTGTACTGGTGACTTGCAGGATGATAATTGGACTTCTGGCAGTGAGTGAAAAATATGAGAAAATCGTAATTTCCAATTGCTCTATATAAGTATATCAATCCATCAAAGGATAATGGATATTTCGAATATAAGTAGGTTACTACACCTTCTCCAATTGTATTTCAGAAAACGTCGAGCTAATTTCAGAATGCGTCAATTGTATTTCAGAATATTCAATTGGATATCACAAAGCTTTAATTTCAGATCAACCAATTCAATTTTAGAAAGTGTCAGTTGTATTTCAGAAAAGTGAGTTCAATTTCAGAAAGGTCATTTGTATTTCAGTAATGTCAATTCAATTTCAGAAAGCATCAAATGTGTTTAATTTTAGGAGATTGAATTTCAGAAAACTTCTTATGTATTTCAGATATAGGCAGTTGTATTCGCAATTTGTTGTATTTGAAGAGCAAATTCTACGTAGTAACTTGTGAGGATGAATCCATGGTATGTATATGGTGTATAGAAATACACTGCCCTGAAGATCTGAAGTGCTCTCCACATATTCCACATGGTCTGTGCTGTTTCAATTATCTGTGTGTAGGAAAAATGACCTGAATGACTTTCATATCATCAGATTACCGAACACAGGGTGCTCACAATGAACCTCTGATTTCTGAATCATAGCGCGATATATACACAACGTATACAACGCTTACGTATACATATTCGTTCACAGATTTTTTCACGGAAAGAAGTGATCGAACTCTATGAAACTACTTCCACTTTTGTTTCGGATACATCTCCGGCTTCAGTTAGGTTTTTCTATAAACACAAATAGGTAATAGGTATTTATTGAGTATAATAGTTGAAATATCTAATTCCTCAGTCTATCTGTAGTTATTTAATGCATCATTATGATCACCTACTCAGCCTCATCACCTCTATCGCACAGAATCAATAATGGCTAAGTAATACTAAATATTTGATACGCAAAACTCTGGTCATGCAAACGCCGGCGTTTCGAGCGCTTCAAAGGAGTGAGAGGACTTATTGGGTATCTATAGACGATGCTTCTAGCATAGAGTGTATTAAAACTGATAAGTAATTCAATATTCAATATACATATATTTATATTTTTTGTTGGATTGGATCAAAAGATGGTCAGACACTCCGAACAACAAAGTTCAATGATCGAAGGTCAGACAAATGAAATATAAACTACTTCGAACACTTCCTGATCACGTAAGAATTGTTTATATTTGTCTACGATCATGTCTAATGTCTTGAGTGCTCAACTTCTGCGTCCATCTGTTGAATCGATTATTTCTTTGAACAAATTTTCCTAAATGGGAAAATAATTTCAATAGAATTGAATGAAATGTATTTTATTCAAAATAAAATCAATTCGATATCATACTTTTCAGCGGATGGAAATGTTCCATTGGTTTTGATAGATCGAAAATTGGGGGTGATACAACGAATGATACCATCGATAGTGATTCTGTCAGAAATCAATGAAATCAAATTGCACGGTAACTTCACGATTCCGCAGGACGGGACTTCCAAGCAATTCAATCGAGTTTTAGATTTCTGACAGAATTTTTGATAGTACAGTATTGATATTTTCTATTGAGTTGACTTCATTATCCAAAATACCAAGGAAGTACAAATGTGCCTATATATAATTCATCAAAAAACAAATCGGGTATCACTTGATGATAATATGATATTGTACATGAATTATGTCTAGAATTTTCTGAAGAATCCAAAAAACTAATAATATACAGGGGGTTGTATTCGAAGTAAGAAAGTTGGTATCGGCCACTGTCACATGACACACCCTATATAATTATTTTTCTTCGAAAAAAATGCGCATCTGAAAATACAAATCGAAGTGTCCAAGCATTTTTCCCAACACGCTCTCATTTATTCGTTATCGAATTTATTCCATTTGGCTGTTCCACACTGTATATAAAGATTATTGTTGCTGTTTCGAGTCGAATAATCATGGATATCTTCATTGACGATTATTGCAGTTTGCAGATATGTAGGGGTCATTGTATTCAGCATTTCATAAATTAAAACATTGAACAGTAGTACAATATTTGGGATACTTAGCCAATGAGAATAATAATAATAATAATACCAATACCTTCATTAAGAAGGAAATAAATAACAGGCACAAAGAAGTGGATACATATTGGATATGAATGAAGTGATTTAGAGATAAGTATAGAGCACTCGTTTCCTATAATCAAACAAAGACAAAAAGATATACTACTGAAAGTGTAACACAAGTAACTAGAAGTAAAGCTGTGAAGAATATATGGAAAAATATTAATATGTGAAAAATGTTAAAGCCATAAAAATGGGAAAAGTAAAAAGCTTAAAATAAATATATATAAAAAATGTGATGTGATACCAAGAACTTACAATAATGAGCTGTAATGAGATGCAATGGAGTACAATATTTCAAAATATAATAAAATACAATGGAGGCCATCATATCGAAATATAACAAAATACAATGAAATATAATGAATATATACATTGGATGAGATTTCAATGAGCTGAAACCATTCTCTTTCATTTTAACATGGGGTCTTTGCGTTTAGGATTTTGCACTAAGTGACATTATGTGTTTGTCTCGATTCCGTGTGTTTTGCTCACGGTTGGGAATGTCAGCTTTGCTTTTCTGGAAGTGGTACCTCATATTTACACGAAGGTAGAATAATTGTCTGATACCCATGACTTTTAATTCTTTATAGAGGCTATTGGAATTATATCTGGAGTTTTTATGTGAGTTCAACTTGAGAAACCGTCTTTGAATTACTTCCTACTACCTACGCATGAATTGGAGAGATCAGAAAGACAGATGAACCTACAAACAGAAAAACCGATAAATCAACAAAAAAGCAAGAAGGCGATGTAATAATAAAACGTGATGAAATAACTATCAGCGACGTTTCAGACTTGATCCTGCGATTCTGAAATTTTCGATATTTTTCGAAGGGCCCAGTATACCCCGCCTTGCAAGTCCTCATCGCCAAATGGGCTCCTCCCGCTGAAAAAGGAAAATTCGTCGCCGGCTTGATGGGCAACACGCTGGCCACGTGCGTAACTTGGCCACTACTAGGAGCTGTCACATCGGCCTGGGGCTGGGATTGGGGCTTCCACGTCATCACCATCCAGATAGCCGTCTTCTGTGTGATCTTTTTCTTCGTCGCATCTGATACCCCGGATTCGCACAAGTTCATCAGTCCGGAAGAGAGAGACTTCATCAAAGAGGCACAGGGTGCGAGTGTATCTAAGAAAAAGGTGAGATTATCAACAATTTGCAATGAGAGAATCTAACAATATGAAGAATCAGTCAGTAGATTGAATCTCAAAGCCCGATCACAAAAAAGTCTTGGATACTTCCAGAGAGATTTTTCCATATTTTCAAAGAAAGCTCATCGTTGAGCTATACTATACAGGGTGATTTGAAATTTGATGTAAATATTTCAAGGACGTATTGTTGCGATCAAAATGAAACTCTTCCTTCATATAAACATGTGTCCTTGAATGCTCCACGTCCGAGGTACAGCCACTGTGAATTAGATGAAAACACGAAGATTGTCTAAAATTGTGACTCAAAAATCATGTTAATCCAGTTTTGGGTCCACACTTTTATTGGCCCAGACAAAAAACATGTATTACTCAATCAGAGTAGCTATTGCCTTAATTATTACATACTCCAAGCACTTTTTGCTTGTCTGCCACTTTTTGAGTTTTTCTCTGAAATGTCACAGAATATATATTTTCTAATGTGAAGAAGAATGCTCCTGTAACTGATACTATGTGTCGCTTCGAGTGCGAATTCAAATATCTGCCAGCGAGCGCCAAGACGAAGGACAGGCGCTTCCTCGACAATAACAGAAGAAAAGATTTGATCGCTTCAGTGAACAGCGACGTGTCCTTCGATCCTTTGTGGATCTATAAGTCGCTGGTAGGCATGTAGATTGTAGATTGTAGATTGTAGCTGGGTTGTACTGGCTTCCAAAACCTCACTGCCACTGCGACCCTTTGTCATTCGAGTCATAGACTTTTGATGAATTCTAGGATTTTCCTGACGGCTGTTTTTCCCACTTCTACAGGTGTGATGAACACCTGGTAGGTATTCGAAACAACCTGGTGGAAGGTGGAAGGCAAGAGGATGCCGAAAAGTTTCTAGGGTTTCTGCTCAAAGGCCTCAACGATGATGGTCGAGCTGATGGAGGAAGTGAAAAATATGGAAAAATCCCTACCGAATCTCAAAGTCGCCCAAATCGATACCGACGGCGAGTGGCAGGTGATGGAATCGAAGGAAGAATATAGCATGACGAGGCAATTAGACTTCAAGAGTACGCCGATAAGCGAAATTTTTGGCGGCCTTCTGAGATCGAAAATCGTCCGCTCTGGCGATGTTTCCACGGAAAATATGCCGCCTTTCTTCACTCAGCGACTAAACATCGAGGAAGTGGAAACCGTTTGGGTGGCATTGGGGATGCTGAGGAATGAAACCCAGTTGGAAGGACTGACGTCTTCTAACACGAACCAGGTGGTCGAGGCCTGGCAGCAGGTTATGCTGGACAAACTGCCTGTCACCCTCATTTCACATCTTGAGTGCTTCGAGTTCAAGCAAGCTGGTTCAACTAAGATCGTCAAAGCGCTGAAAATGATATCGTCGGATTCGAGAACTGCTAGGGAGAAACAATACAAGTTGTTCGCAGTGGTGTGGTGAAGATGCATCCATGGGCCACTACATAACCGACGCCTTCCACGTCTGCTATGACTGCTAGCTTCGTTATAACGACGCCGTCTTAAGACGGTTTCTGAGGGAGCATGTGCTGAGGCCGCAAGGCACGTGGGTGATATACTTGCTTTTTTACAGGCGGGCAGACACCATCGACATCAAATCGTCCAATAGAAAACTATAAAATGTTAAATCAATCAATAAATATATAAAAATAACAATTGATATTCTCATTGAAAACGTTGAAAAATGTCCTCCTCTTGCGAACACGCGAACACGTTATAGAATCCCACGAGTGTTTCTTATGTATTGGAAAGCATCAATGATGCGTTGATGCAACCTCACTTGGTGAGTGGCTGTAGCTCGGAGGGCGATGCATTTTAGGACACATGTTTATTCGAAAAAAAAGTTTCATTCTGATCCCAACAATACGTACTTGCAATATTTACATCGAACTTTGAAACACCCTGTATAACCGAATTTTTGTTTTTGTAAATCGTTCAACGGGCTCTAAATTGAGAGAGAATTGCGGTTTGAAATTACACACAAAATATATCACACATAAAATAGAAATGGTACAAACAATATGCTTTCCAGCTGCTTTGTTGTGATCTTGATGACGTTGACAGATAGATCTACCACAATACAGGGTGTCCCTGCGGGCCTGCATCGATCGACTTACGGAAAACTTTAAGTAGGGCGAATTTGAAAATTTGATGGCATGGCTGTTGATGAGGGCAATTCGCTTATAATAATTTCCAGTTTCACTGGAAGTAGATATCAACTTGCATGAACTTTCAACTAGGACACCCTATATCTTATTACATTTTCACATTCTACAAGGAATTTTAGGCAAATTCCATCCATAGGCCTGAACATCAATTTCTCCTATATCAAATCACAAATTATTCGATACAGGTTATAGAAGTAGATCTACTTCAGTGAAATGTGTTGATATATAAAAATATACTGTACAATTCGAGTGGATATATTGGCAACGCTGTGAGAAATGCGGGAGGATCGAAGAACTACTAATGTTCACCTCATCCAGACTGCTTGCTCAAATCTTTTCATAGTACCTGTGACAGGAAGATGATTGAATCGTTTTTAAAAAATTGAATGGGGAATTTTCGGTGCATGAAAGTGATGTAAACTGTGGAAGTATATTCCATCTCACATTAATTATCGAAAGAATGCGATATTTGCGATTCATATTACTTTCGTATTTTTTTGGAGTTTTTCACTACTGAAGAAAAAATAATTTTGGAGAAATTCATTATCATCTCTTATTATGACCATAGTCTCCAGTATACAGTTCCTGAGGAAACTCAAAACATCTTCTGGAAGTGATGTTGTTGTTGTTGTTCACAGATAAAAAAAAAATCGAAAACTGTATGCCAGATTTTTTTCAAAATTTAAGGAACCATTTCAATTTCATGCTGAAAGACTCAGATTTTTTCTCAGAGTTTTTAAACTCGTTGTCTATTTTCCCATGGGTTTACATGAGCCTTAGTATTTCACCACTTAGTAGGTATCCGAAGTTGGATAATTTCAGATCTCCCTTGGTTTCGATAAAATAAGTCCAAATACAATGAAAATTATCTGAATTCAGCTGCAACAAGTATAAATGCTGATAGTGCTGAAATGATTTGTTGTTCAGAAGAAATTGTGATATACGCGAATGAAAAAAATGATATTCGAATAGATTCTACTTATCCTTATAGAAAAATGATTCCACAGATATCTCCACCTTACTTGAAAATTATGACATCGATACCTTTCTGGATCCTCACCATATTGCATTTCGGAAATCTCTACGGGTTGTACGTACAGCTTCAAACAGTCCCGAAATTCATGTCCGAGGTGGTTGGCTTCAACTTGAAAAATGCAGGAGGACTTTCAGCGTTGCCACATCTTTCAAGATTATGCACTGGTACCGCTTTCGGGGCTTTAGGAGATTATTTGAAGAGGAAACAGACAATTTCCAATTTGTTTGTCAGGAAATTCTTTGTTATATTCTGTAAGTATTATCATTTATTATATATTTTGATCATGGATAAATGCTGAATTCATTTGACAATTCACAACAAACATACCTATAGCTGATGAAAGGATGTCATTTTGATAGGTACGTCAATAGGTACAGGGTTCTTCCGTATATTTTTGCATCCCACCTACTTCACATCATTTAGAAATTTTTTAAATAATATTGTTCATCGAAATTTTATATTCTTTCTCTGTTTCGGTACTTTGATAGTCCCATTAATACACGATTTCCAGGTGTTTTTGTTTTGGGTTTCTTCAAAGATTGGTATACCTGCATATGTGATGAATATTAGATATTAAACAGTTCAAACATGGCTATGACTCTCGGTACCCGAGATCTATGTTAAACGAAACAGAAAAAGAAAGAAAAACCTAAAAAAGGTGATAATCGAATATTGAAATATAGGAAATAAAAATGATAGCATAACTATCAACAGATAATTTATTTTCAATTGAGGTACGATTGAGAAAATTGGGAAACAACTCGTATCATAGGCAGGTACTAAAATAGTTATTGTTTTCATGGTTAAGACCTCACGTTTGAGCTCCACATCCTTGAGATGATGAACAAAGATCGATAATGAAAAAACGAACGTTTCCCAAACACATAACAAATACACACCCTTATCCATATTTCAATTAACATAGGAGAATAATCAACTCTTTATGTACATAACGTGGGAAAGTCCGGTCACTTCAACCGTTGATTCAATGTCATGCATTTGACCTCAACAAATTGAACTCGAATTCAAAGTTCGAACAAGTTCACTAGAGCTCATTGACTTGATCATTTTTTGAGAGAAATCTCAGTATTTCATGACAATATTTGAGTACAGATGATTCTAGCTGGTCATATCATGAGCCCACAATATTATTCAATTCGAGAAATCATTACACATTGTGTTTTTATATGATTCGACCACACGAAAAGAAAAAAACTTACTATTTTCAATAACAACCTCTCAGCCAGCAGTGGAATGTTAGAAAAGAAAAGAATTGGAAGAAAGGAATTGGATTTTTCTTGGAAAATTTGAGGTTTTTAGCATCAAGAGATACTCCACTGATGAATGAGGCTTGATTCAGAAGTTAAGTTTGACAGATCTCGAGACAGATAATTTTTATCATTTCGTCATGTGCGGAATTTTTAGACGATTTTATATACCGGAATCCATACACAGTTGTCGGGAGAACGATTGATGATTTAGAATTGCCAAAATATCAATTTCATCATTCTTAGTCCTCGCATCTCCTTTTTTGGGATTAAATTCATAACTTGATTCAAATATACATGTGCCAATATATGATTGAAGTAAATATCTTTCTTGATATGAATATGCAAAACTTCAAGAAGACTTTCCGACAAAGAATCAAATCACTAATGATTAATTGGACGATATATAAATATGCTGTCGAGATATTTTCAAAACATTATTCTCCCTTATTCATTTATAAATAATGTTGTATAAAAACTATGTTTTATTTTGTGGTCTCATTGTATTATTACCAGGTTACCAGAACTTATTTAATACCGCATTTTCGGCAATTCATTTGATATCATACTTTGATATACCTTATATTGATAAATTGCCAACTCTGATCACGATATGCTTATATTTTATGATAAGTCATCATTGTTCTCATCGAAAGTACGGATGTTCAATATTATGTTTCAGCTCACATCATCCCAGGTTTACTTTTGATTGGACTGGCTTTCGTTGGCTGCAACCACGTAGTGATTATCGTTCTTCTGGTTTCGAGCATGGCAGTTAATGGAGCTGCTGTGATGACTAACCTTCAAAATCCCCAAGATTTAGCGCCTAATTTCGCTGGTACCATCTTTGGAATAATCAGTTGCATTGGTGGAACAACCGGCTTCATAGTGAATCCAATCACGGCCGCTTTCATCAGACATAACGTGAGTTCAATCTAGCATATTTGATTTCCATTGCTTTGAATAGACCATTGTCATAGGGTAATTCACAAGAATAATTCCAACAAAGGTAAATCAGACAGGTTCACCCAACCACTTTCAACAACCAGGTGAGATCTCATGATTATCGGAAAGTTCACTTCCACTCAGAATGGAAAGTTCACTTCATCTCAATATTGATGTTGAATTGGTGTTTCCAACTATGTATTGATGCCAAATTTCTAGTTTATATTATAGTCTTCCATTTCCATGGAAATGAGCAAATGTTTACACCTTCTGTACTGAAACAAGACTCATTTCAGTCAGTTTTGGTTCAGAAGGTATATATTCATAGCATGTTATGGAACTCATGGATTCAACATGAAGATGGATTAGGTATTCTGATCTAATCAAAATACCCTCCAACATCGGATGGCTGTATAAAAATTTCTAACAGTAGAACATATAGTGAATGAAGATTCAATAAGGGATGATATCACTCAGATGCAAAGACGACAGAATTCTCAATAGAAGGAACTCTAGGAATCCAATATAAACTAGAAAAAATATGACGTGAGAGATTATCGAGCCATTTGAATACTTGGACCAGTTCATAGTTATAGACTTTGAAAGAGCTAAATCTTGGTTCCTACAAAACAAACTGGTCCTCAATGAAAATAAAACAAACCTCGTACTGTTCAAAACAAACTATGCCCGCATGCACTGACATGCCTGCTAATGTTAGTTTAGGTAATAAGAACTTTATAGTTAGTAAACACTCCAAGTTCTTGGGGGTGTTTATAGATAGTTTTTTATGCTGGGACATACATGTTGAGCAACTCTGTAAGAAACTGAGTCAAATCTGTTACTCACTCAGGGTAGTTGAAAAATATGCAAACAATGAAAATTGTGTATCATGCAAATTTCGAATCAAGAATACGATATAGTTTGATATGTTTTGGAAGTAGTCGAGATATTGAAAAAGTGTTCCTTATTCAGAAACGAGCTTTGAGAATAATGTTACATTTGAAAAACAGAGAGTCGTGTAGAGGTTACTTCAGGAAAAATAGGTTACTAACAGTATCAGCTTTATACATACAAGAATGTCTGTTATTTTTGTTCAGAAATAGGCATTTATTCACACAATTTGAAACAAGAGGGCTATACCCAACTAGACATGTAAATCTGCAGTATCCTATGCATAGACTGAGTGTAACTGAAAAAGGGGCAATGTACACGTCCATCAAATGTTTCAACAAATTGCCAGAACACATCAAAGTGATCAATAATCTTACTGCATATAAAAAAGAAATCTTCGATATGGTAATAAACTTGAGACCCTATACGATGGAAGAATTTTATGATATGTAGGTGTATTTGATATTGACACTATTTTGTTCAATGGTTGCTCTACATGCAATGTATTGTAATTATTTCTCAAAATAAAGATTATTATTATTATTATTATTATTATTACTTCCAGTACATGGAGAAGCAATATCTAAATCATGAAAGTATTTGCCAAAAAAGTATGCAGACAGTTCCTGTTTAATTACTTGCATCGAAAAAGCAATTGAAAAGCGAGACTTGAAAGTGATTATGATAATGTATGTATTTCAACATCACCAAGCATTTCGCATTGTTCATATTCAGCAACAAATTAGGATAATTACCGAGGAATCAAGTTTCTGAGTTTTTTTTGTCATGAAAAATTTGGTCTTAATTGAAAAAAAAAACTACATTCAAAGTCAGTTCGGAGACAGAGTTTACAAAAGACCACCATATGAAGAAGTCTTCGAGAATGCAATAGATTTCATATGTATTCTGGAATTCCTAACTTCTACAACCACCCTGTGGAAAAGTTAACTTTATTGCACCCCTGTAAATAGGCCTCCACTCGGCCTAACATATATGTACATAGAAAAAAGGGTGACATCACCACAGAAACATGTGGTATTTCAATTTATAACAAGAACTGTGAAGGGCTCCTTCCGAGAATTGGTTCACTTCAATCCGAAGATTTATCACTCGAAGGATACCAAATCTGCATGATATCATGTCATACGCTGGATAATATTTCTTCAATTATCTACTTCCATCTCTGCCGATGTTTATTATTATTGAAGTCTAAGGAAGCTATCAAAGTGGAATACTATCCACCACGATGTGGTACCGAGTGGAATCAATCATATGGCAGATCATTCCAATCATGGTATCTGGATCTATTCATTCTTTCACATTTGATATATCATAGAGATTCAAAGAATATTCCAATTGTTTATCTCCTGAACTACTCCATTTTGTTGACGAAATCTATGAGAGACTCCTTTATAAATCCTCAATCCTCAAGCTCACTGAATTTCTTAATAATTTTTCTTTATATCGTTTCATACGATCCGTTGAATTTTTTCACTATCCAGTTTCAATTGGCACTCTTCCAGATACGATATGAATCGATTTCCACACTAGGTCGAAGATAGGTGAACTGTAAAATATACCTTTTGAATAAAATATCTGAGATCATTGCTATTAAGTTATATTGCCATACATCACAGAACAAAATTTCACCAAACTCGCTTCACATGCAACCTTTGATACTGATAAAAAGTTGATGAATAATATTTTTTTTTTCAGAGTGGCACGACAGAGTGGGGATATTCGTTCATTTTAGGTGGGTTTATATACTGCTTCAGTGGAGTGATTTTCATAGTCTTCGGGTCAGTTAAAGAGCAAAGTTGGAACAGAAAGGAAGAGGTGGAGGAGTAGTGAATTTTACCATATGCAAGAATGTCCACGGTGATTATGTCATGCCTAAGCTATCGTCGCTATGATCGATGTCCTTCATAAATTCATCGTTGTATTTTAATATCCTTCCAATAAAGATCATACGAGAATCTGACATTGTAATTCGACACAGAACGTCAGTTATCACTTCCAGTGATTTGAATATAACTGTATTGAAACTGATTTTTCGAACCAACCAAGTTTAATCCGATAGTTTCAAGTGAATATTGAGAAATTTCAGGTTGAGGTGTCCAATGACTTCAGTGACAGAAAATATTTTATTCCAAAGTCTATCACGTTTTGACAGTTCATCTATATATCTTCTAGAAAGGTCATTCATTGTACCATATACCCAAAACTCTTAAAAATCTCACTGACAGTGAAATAGTGAATGAATTCCAATCCAGAATACGATGGAGTGAGTATGGTAGTATACGGTGCCTCCCATAGAAGCGGATGAATTCTGGGAGTGATCTCAACCTTACCATAGTATGCGTACTTTTCCATTTCTCTTGCTACTCGTTAGATTTTCATGCAAGACATGCGTATTTTCGTATTCGGGGCTCATGTAAGACGATAAAAATATCGAAAATAAGCAATCCAATGACGATGTTTCACTCACATTGATAAGGGAGCTATCGTCATCAAAGGAAGACATTTTCTTGAGAGAATCAGTTGGAGATACTCCGGTTGATGTGTCCACCAAGAACCAAATCGTGATGTCCCAAACTACCCAATATATTCTTGAATCTCATTCCGATGGGTCGTCTCAGGACCCCATGGACCAGGTCACTGCTAGTTCTCCAGCTACTGCAAACCTTCGAGGGACACTTTGAGTCGAATCATATGCAAACGCTGGCAATGAGTCATTCCAAGGCTTCTCACTCGAAGAGGAAATATGAATGAACAACAGATAGACGTTCTGAGGGTTCAAGTTATCGATGCCATAGGTAGGGCGATAGATCATGGGCTTAAGCCACGATTCCAAGGCATCCCCATGACTTACGGACGCCTCACGGAAACTGGAACTGCAGAAAGCATTCGTGGGGAACACAAACTCCCTGATCAGGCCCCAGACGAACCCGTCCTTCCTAAGGACATGCCAAAACTGGTGAAAGCCAGTAGTAGTAATCTTTATTGAACGACATATCCTGAGCTCACAATAGATAATAATAATTACACACACAGTGCCAGACACATTTGTATGTTCAAGGCCGGAGCGTCATTTCTTCTTAGTAAATCTTCTGTTATATTAATTGTAGAAGTTGAGGGTTGATCATTCATATACGGTGCATTTTCTGATGTCTCCATTCCAGTAAAGACTTCGAGTGGATTTTCAATAATAGAGTTGACGATTCTATTAGAAACGTCAATTTTATTTTTAACGGTCTCCCCGACGTATCCTTCTGCCACGGTACTAGATTTCCATCCTCCATGACACTTTAAGGTTAACATGTCTGCTACTGCATTGACTAAAATTGTTGCCGAAGAACGTCTGAAGCAGTGTTCCGTATATAGATGGGGATTTTCCAGTTTTAAAAAAACTTGTCTTAGCCATACTACCAAATTTGGTAATGCCGACATTTTCCGTGCTGGTAATTCAAAATGAAACGTTTTTCTGGCAAATCATTTGGTCGAAGGGCAGCATATTTCTCATATATATTATAAAACTTTCTCGTTACAGTGAACGTTCTTGGCTTTTTTTTGGTGTCATCTAATTTCACCAGTAAAGCCGAATTTGGATCCTCTGAATCATCGATTTTCAATTTCCACAATTCATCTCTACGACATGACCCTACTTCCCCCATAGCCACTGCAACCTACACATAAAAACAAGATGTTAAATCGAAATTTTATCAAAAAACGTGATCCACTACACCACTGAACCTTCTTGCAAGTGTTCTGTTCAAATACTGATATATACCTATCTATCTAGCAGAATTTGAAATTAATTTATCAATAATAAATATCTGATTCTTATTATCAACTGAAAAACCCACTAATCACAAAGAGCTGTTTTAATCCGAAGGAAAAAGCTGAAGAAATTCTAAAAATAGTTCCTTCTGAATAAACTTACGTTTGGAGCTTCTTGAAAAAATCTCTGCAATTGGTCGGCAGTCAATATTTTTATTTCTTGGGGACGTAATTGTCGGACTTTCTTTTCAAAAATTAACGTAATTTCTGATACGTGGATACATCAATGTTATTTTTCATACTAATAGTACTTCGCAACATTGAATATTGTGACCAAAGTGTAGAAGCCTTTAAAGTTCTCGACATCTCTTCAAAGTATACCAAAAGTACACTTTCCGAAAAAGATTTAATTCTTGTATTTCTCCTCCATTTTCGTATGCCAATTCATACTTTTTTCTTGAAATTTCCGACAACAAATCTATTGTTACTTTTGCAGCTCTTTCCAGTATCTCTGGAGGAGTATTATCAACATCGTCACCACTGTCAGTATTATATTATTTATATAAATAGGTATATTGTGTCTTATTGAAAAGTTATTCAATGAAAACCGATTTTTATAAAAGCACAAATTAGAATTACCAACGTACTTTTGGTGACAGTTGTGACAATTACCATAACTACCTATTTGAAGCTGATAACATCAGCCAATAAGTTTTCGTCGGTTTTTGTTGATTCTTCTTATGAATGTATGTGGTGTGGGCAAAGTGCCGTGAGAAAAAATATTTCTCACAGTATTGGCAATACATGGTTTCTAAATGAAGTGAGCTATGAGGAATACACTACCTTTCATAGCAGTTGTAGAAAAACACGTTTCCAACACACCTTGACAACCAAGTAAACTCGTAAATATGTAACAAAGCAATAACTAAAGTCCTACGATCAACGGTTCCTTATTCAAATAGTACATTTATTCCGTTCCAAAAATGAACATGATTTTATTGAAATCAGTCAGAAATCAAATTATCTATATCACCGCCTTCTCCTCTAGAGCACTTATATAATTCAATGAGGCCAGAGCTTGTATGTTCACCAGGAAGGCAGACTACACACCAGCAGCGCTCTCTCATCGGATGTGAGGTCCATTGCCAAAACTGCGTCATAAGAATTTGGCTTCCTATTCCGTGCAAAGAGGTACTTCACACACCAGCAACTGCTCTCGATCTACAAAGCACAAATTTGACTTGTCCTGGAATACTGTTCACATGTTTGGGGCTCGGCCCCCAAACATACGCTGAAGCTCTTAGATTCTATTCATAAAAGAGGTATTCGCTCATTCGGTGATACAATACTCACCAAATCATTGACCTCTCTAGAACATCGTAGAAAGGTGGGCGATCACTTTTTTCTTATAGATACTTCCACGGTCGATGCTCAACGGAAATATCATCTATTATGCCATCACGAGCGATTCCTAGTGTCCTCTACACTGTCAGGCTTGAGACCAATCGAGCATCGGTCTATCAATAGAAGTGGTGGAATTCTTTGCCTAGTGTAGTATTTCCCGATGCTCACAACCCCTAAACCTTCTTTCCCAAAATTCCACCGCTAGGTAATACGATGTTTCTCGAACATTATAGGTTTTCCTGCCGTGTTGTCAACAGATAATGAAAGAAATGTACCATGGGAATTGATGATATTTAATAACCTCACGCAATTGCTGTCCCTCGGACAGAAACCCTCAGTGCGCAAACTTGATACATAAATAACTATTGTGAGCTTTTCAAAAATGTTATCAATTTTATTCTGAACTTTTGGCCAACTTTGCATGGACTCGAAGTATTTACATTCGGATATAAATAAATTGAATATTCAAAGAATTAATTGGCGAACAAAAGAACGTATTTGAATCAGAAGAAATCACCGGATTGCGGATGCAATGGTAAGAATGATGTCAAGAAGTGTAGAAATGAGATATTCAATTGATATCTGAATTCATATCAATGAAGAAATTTGAGAATAATGATTTTTTTTTTCATTAAAATTCATTTTAGTTGAGAAACATCACATTATTTGGTTATCGAAAAGAAGAAACCACGTTCTGCTCGAATAAGAATATGCTGGTGTTGTAGTTATCTAGAAATTCCAAAAACAGTTTTTCTCATGTGTGAATATACGCATCAATGGTAGAAGATCACAGTAGAAGATCTGTGATGACTTCTCCCACCATGTCCAACGAAGTTGTTATTTGTGACTATAGCAATTTTTACAGTCTTTTTTCCTCTCAATGATTCGAGGATCTGAAGAAGTATTAATACTCATCAAGTCTGCTCCTGTATAATTGTTCCTCTCAACCAAGATTCCCCAGATATCGATCCAATCGAAATTTTTTCAACGAAAATATTTCATTTCGAGTTTAGAATTCGAATTATAAGATAGGTACCTGATTCTGAAAGCTCCAATCCTTCCTGAAGTTATCCAAGATTTCTGTAGATGAAATGCACAGTACAGAAAAAATGGTATCAAAATAGTGACTTTTGATGACACTGTCAATTGAGTTGTATAATTTTCCCAACCCTCATGAAGAATAATTCATCTCATCAGCTATTCGATGGACCAAGATCAGAATTCCTTCATAAATCTACTCAGCTCAGGAAAAACTAGATAATTAGATTCCAGAATGAAAATAGCTACAAGGTTTTGGATAGGATGTATGGTATTTCTGACAACTTTTACATGTTATACAACGAGAGTTAATATGTCGATAAGTATTGTGTCTATGTCACGGTCAGGAGAAAAAACTGTGGCAGAATGCATAAGGAATTCAGAAGCAGACAACAATGCAGGTAATGGAAGTGCTGACGGGACAACTCCTCAAGACTTACCAGATGTAAGTTACATTCACTTCAATTCGTTAAAACTCTAGGAATATTTCAAAACAAAATTTATGAATCCAATATGTAGAATTGCGAAGCAGAATGATATACTGAATATAAATATTGGTAGTATTTTGAGATGTTGATTCACACTCGACTAATGGTATGATGAACATACATACAATGTGTATAAGTCTAACGGAATAAATTCATTATTCCCTATCTTCAACCCCCTTCGTATGACAGATACAACCCCCAATATTCCAAATGGAAAGTATAGGCTTGTGATAAATCGTTTGAAAGGTCTCTTCATGAATCTCAAAAAAAATCTTGTAGTTACCGAAATCCGCTACAATACAATCAAAAACTGAAATGTTATTCAAAACGTAATAAAATGTGAAACACTAAGGAGTACTATGAATGTCAGTGAGATAGATGTTCTAAATGTTCACCGCGAACGACTTGGCTACATCCTGATCCTAAATAAAACTCTGATGAACATTATTCAACTTATCAGGCGCGATCGACCTAATCGCAAGCGATATTCGTTTTTTCGAATATCATTTGAATCGTGAGGTTCAGTTTTGTATGTACAGAATGATCTTCATCCTTACGAAGGAATCTATATATATATATATATATATGTATGGTGGAATAGTAAAACACCCATAATATTGTTGCTGTAAAATACATTCAAAATCAATCAAAAAATAGCACAAAAATTTTATTTAAGTGGTGGAAGTGAATGTGAAGTGTCTCCATTATACATACAAGTGTTATCATCATATCAATCATAATATGTAATGAATACTATTACAATAAAATGAATAAGCATACAATCATATCCGGTGAGCTCTTGAAATAATAGGTTTCCATTTCAGTTTGACTGGTAATTTCAAAAAAGGAAAAATCATAAAACAACGTATCATAGATTTCAAGTGTGAATTATTCATACTCACGGATGAAATCGGCGGGATTATAATGCGGCATAATATTCAGGCCTACGCCGCTGAAGAAGTCGACAACTTTACAGGTATCCCCATAGTAGGCAGTCTGACCATTACAGAGGAGAAGCAGCTTATCACAGAGGTGGAATATTTGAGATGAGGGTTGGTGAAGCGTTAACACGACTGTTTTACCTTCGGAGACAGCGTACCGCTTGAGAGTAGTTATAAGACCGTGAGCCGCATGGGAATCTAGTCCAGACGTGGGTTCCTGAAAATACAATTTCCATCAAAGCATTCAAAATTATTACTTTAAATCATTCTTGATCGAAGGTCGACGACTCCTACATATGATTATTTTTGATATTATTATTATATACAGAGATTTTTATTTTGAGGTAGTTTCGGCATCCCAATATACTTACTATATCTCCACTTGAAAAGAGTCAGATCTGCATATGCCCTTAGAATTTGATGAATAATAAAACCCTTCGATTTTACTCTGTGTTTTATTTGCTACAATTGTATCGAACTTCAAAAGACCCACAAGGTTATGAACAATGCATCATAGTCCTAACCACTAATCAAATAATGAATAATTCGATTAATTGATGACAGCCTCCGGTTACAATGTCTACATCCACTAGAAGACAGTAGTGTCCCCTTCCAAATATAAATGTATGTTTTGAAATCTACCTTCAGAGCTCCCACTGAGCTCGTGTAACTAGCTCACTGTTGGCAAAACATTTTGATGTGCCATATTGAGAAATGCGACATTGTCAGTTATTTTCCTTCGAATCGACTTGAGAGTGTTAAATTATCCACTATAATCTATCGTTTAGCACAGTTAATTGTTCCATGAGTGTGTTAA
Organism: Gastrophysa polygoni; assembly: GCA_963576655.1. Taxonomy (NCBI): domain Eukaryota; kingdom Metazoa; phylum Arthropoda; class Insecta; order Coleoptera; family Chrysomelidae; genus Gastrophysa; species Gastrophysa polygoni. The sequence continues at coordinate 2,382,632 of OY755087.1, read as the reverse complement.
AACAAAGAGACACAGTTTCACTTGTTGTTTGAGTATTAGAAATTGCTAAATAAATAATCCTAGTTAGTTCAGCCGGTTCAGTCCATCAAGTCAAGGAATGTATTTCAAAACTTTGTTCGAGATGTTGCCCTATTCAGCCTGAGGATATACTGATAGATTCAGAGAAGATCAGAATATATCAATTCATGGGTAGGTTATTGAATGATGTTGACCAAACCAAGTATCACAAATCACTCCTGAAATCAATGTTTACATTGCGAGATTCCACGACAACTGGCAAATCACATAGAAAAAACCTGTGAGTGAAGGCTGCGAAACTGTTTCACCAACGGTCATTGACGTTGAACTCCAAGTTTATTTACAGTATGGCTAATGAATGGGAAAAAGTAGTGAAAGTTTTGAGAGAAGAAATAATAAAGAATAGGAAAGAGATCAAGTCGGCTATCGAAGCATCTGAAAGCAAGTTGCTACTGAAAATCGAGGAACTCAACCACAGAGTCAATAATTTAGAAATCGAAAACTCTATCCTTACAAATAAAATAGAGGCTCTAGAGGTTATTACAAAGAAGAATAATATCATCATATTTGGTCTGGAAAATTCCGAAGACCCCTCCCCCTCATCGGTTTGCAGAGAGCTCAAGAACCTTTTAGGCGTCGAGGTGCACGTTTCCGATTTGAATAATACTTATAGACTGAAAACTCAAGGAAGACATCCGCTGAAGGTGGAATTCATTTCATATTCGAAAAAACTCGAGGTCCTGAAACACTGCAAAAACTTGAAAGGATCTGGTATTGCAATTTCAAACGATCTCGCATACAAACAAAGATGTCAAAATAAAATTCTCAGGAACCACTTGAACAAGGCGAAGGAGAACTCATCAAACAATTCCTACATCAAAAGGAATAGACTTTATATCAATAATAAAGCCTATACAGTCGAGGAACTAGAAGAAAGAGAAAACAGTACAACAGAAGACCGAAAAATAAACAGTGCCCCATCGACACCTTCCACAAGGAACATCGAGGAGAGCAGCGATTCAACCACAGAAGAATCTAGTGAGAAGGACAAGAACGACAATACTCCAATAAAGGTCAGTAACCAGAAAAAGACAATCAAAACAGCTGCTGCCCCTCCAAAGAAAGAAAGAATCAAGATATTACGATCGGGTTCGGTTACAAGCGGACGCGACTGATTACCCCATCCAATATATGTTGAATTTTGCTACTTCTTATATTCTTCAAATATCTCGATGACTTAAAAAAAAAAAAAAAAAACTCACAGTATTCTAATTGAAATAACCTAAAATGGATGAGTATATCCGTGATTTCGATGTAGAGACAATAGAAACGTTCACTCTTCAAGATTATCTAGAGTGCAAAAATATTTTAGATATCAACAAAAACGCTTGCAATTTCAAAATCATTCATAATAATATTCGTAGTCTTAATAAGAATATTGACGAATTTAAAATTTTCCTCTCTAAACTAGAGTCAGAAATTGATTGCATTGCTTTGACTGAAACATGGATTCTACACTCTCCAGAACTATATTGTATTCCGGGTTACGAAATGATCTACAGTGGGGGAAACTTGAACCAAAATGATGGCGTGGTGATATACAGGGTGTCCTTAAAAGGTCTTTACAAAAAGCTACCACATATTCTTCAGACCAAAACAATTCGATACAAGCAAACTTACCTCAGTAAAAAGTTGCTTAGTTTGGGCGCTAGACGGCTCTGAAGTTGAAATTTTCAAATCGATTTTGCTTCATAACTTTTGAACGGCTCATGAGATTTTTTTCAAATTTGGTACGTTGGCATAGACTCATCGGGCAATGAAACTCATATCATAATCATAATGAATATCATTCCATGGGCGTAGAACTTGATTTTTTCAGTAAATAAACATCTAAAACTCCTACGCCAATGGAAAAAAATTAGTTTCAATATGAAATCTAAATTATTCAACTCATTCACTACAAAAAAGGTACTCTTGACAAAAGTCGATTCCTCTCATGGTTTCGACAAAATTTTAATTTTAGTGATTTAGAGCATAATTAATAATGCAACGATTAACAGATATTTCATAAAAATTGTTCAAAATGTTCACCATTTTCACGTATACAAAGATTTATACGACGCAAAAAGTTGAAATGTACTCTTTGCATAACTTCTTCATCGCCTGTAAGATTATTCGTCGCCTGTTGGATACGTTGCCATAATTGTTCTACAGTATTCACAGGGGTCTTGTAAACCGTAGACTTGAGATAACCCCATACAAAATAATCCATCGGTGTTAAGTTTGGAGAACGTGGTGGCCAATTCACGGGTGCATCATTACCTCTACCTATCCATCTGTCTGGGTACTGTTGGTTTAAAAAATTCCTAACATCCACCGAAAAATGTGGTGGAGCTCCATCGTGCATAAACCACATATCTACTCGATGTTGGAGTGGTAAATCTTCCAACAAATTTGGCAACGTATTTCGTAGATGTTGTAAATACATGTCTCCTGTTAATCTTTGTGGAAGTATGACAGGACCAATTATAAAATTTCCTATTATTCCAGCCCAAACGTTGATTTTGAATTCGTGTTGAAAATGGTTTATTTTAATGGAATGAGGATTTTCAATTGCATAAACGTGTTCATTATGAAAATTAGTTATTCCTCTTCTCGTGAAACAGGCTTCATCAGTGAACAAAATATTCTTTCCAAAGTTCAGATTCATTTCTCTTTGCAAATTAATGAACCTACAAAACATCAGACGACTTTGTGAATCATGGATTAATAAATCTTGAACTGGCGTCTTGTGGTATGGGTATAATAATTGTTCTCTTAGTACTTCATGAACGGCATTCCTAGAAACTTCTAGTTCATTACTTATCCGTCTAGTACTCAATTCTGGATTTTCTTCAATACGGTCTAAAATTTCTACTTCGACTTCGGGAATCCTTACATAACGCTGTCTTCCATAATCACCAGTTCTAGGAGTAAAATGACCGGTCTCCCGAAGACGTCTCTCAACTGCAGCAAAGGTTGGGTGGCTTGGTACGCGACGATTTGGAAACCTTGCCGAATACACCCTCACACTCTCTCGACCATTTCCTTGACAATATCCGAATACCAATAACATATCGGTGTATTCTTCATTGGTGTATTGTACGGCCATGATAAATCAGAAAAGTCCGATATCAACAATCAACGTCAATAAAACTCGACAAATCAACACAGATGAAACTATGGAAACCAAGAATGTGAATATCACTGTTTTCGAGCAGATAATAATAGTCTTCAGAAAAAAAAAACCAGTGCTACTTATTTTCAATAGAAATAACCTATGCAAAAAGTACATCTCAACTTTTTGCGTCGTATAAATCTTTGTATACGTGAAAATGGTGAACATTTTGAACAATTTTTATGAAATATCTGTTAATCGTTGCATTATTAATTATGCTCTAAATCACTAAAATTAAAATTTTGTCGAAACCATGAGAGGAATCGACTTTTGTCAAGAGTACCTTTTTTGTAGTGAATGAGTTGAATAATTTAGATTTCATATTGAAACTAATTTTTTTCCATTGGCGTAGGAGTTTTAGATGTTTATTTACTGAAAAAATCAAGTTCTACGCCCATGGAATGATATTCATTATGATTATGATATGAGTTTCATTGCCCGATGAGTCTATGCCAACGTACCAAATTTGAAAAAAATCTCATGAGCCGTTCAAAAGTTATGAAGTAAAATCGATTTGAAAATTTCAACTTCAGAGCCGTCTAGCGCCCAAACTAAGCAACTTTTTACTGAGGTAAGTTTGCTTGTATCGAATTGTTTTGGTCTGAAGAATATGTGGTAGCTTTTTGTAAAGACCTTTTAAGGACACCCTGTATATTCGCTCCAAATTGGTGAAATTTGGTGAAATCAATAGACACAAAAAATACACTATTTAAACGAACACGAATGGATCCCACAAACCTAGAATTAAAAAATGAATTGAAAACATATCAAAATAAGCTGACAAAGCTAATAAGGAAAACCAAATATGAATATTATAAAAATCAAATAAACTCAAATTCTTCCGATAACAAAAACTTATGGAATGTAATTAAAGAAATAACAAACACAAACAACAACAAGCGATGGATCACATCGATAAAAAATGAGAAAGGGGATATTTTCACAAAAAAACAAGAAATTGCAAACGAATTCAATTCTGTATACACCAAAATGGGAAAGGAAATGGCTAAGAAGATCAACAGAAATCCTAATTACATGACCCAAAAAACAACTGTTCGGAACTCATTTGTCCTATCAACAACTGACAAAAACGATATGAAAAACGTAATAAGTAATTTAAAATCAAAAAAGGCCAGTGGTAGTGATGGTATTAACTCCGATGTCTTAAAACTGATTTCTCAGTTCATAGAGGAGCCTCTAGTATATTTGTTCAATACGTGCATAGAGACAGGTCACTGGCCAAGAGCCTTTGAACAAACGATTGTAGTACCGCTATATAAAAAGGGTGATGACGACATTATCACAAACTACCGCCCTATATCTCTGATTACACACCTATCCAAGATTTTCGAGAAAATCCTCAAAAAAAGACTTGCATCATACGTTAAAAAATATAATTTGATATCTGACAGTCAGTTCGGATTTCGTGAGAAATTATCAACACAAGATGCAATATTAGCACTCACATCTGAAGTGTCATCAGCTCTTATCGAAGGCATTCGACACAGTCGACCATGAAATGCTATTACAAACAATGGAAGATATTGGTGTCAGGGGTGTTCCACTGAATCTGTTTAGGAGTTATCTCACCGACAGATACCAAAGTGTAAAGATAGATGAAGTTGTTAGTAGCAGGCAAAATATTAATATTGGTGTGCCACAAGGTACGGTCCTCGGACTAATCTTATTCAATGTATATATGAACGGTTTATTTTCTCTCAGCAGTAAAGGGAAAATTATAGGATTTGCAGATGATACGGCAATATTTTACAAGGCACATAGTTGGCAAGAATTGAAAGATATGGTTGAACTAGACTTCATTACAATAAAATATTGGCTTGAGCATAAATTACTGACTATCAACTTGGAAAAAACCCAATACCTTCCGTTCAGCTGTAATAGCTCAAACAAGCCCTCATTCTCACATTTGAACGTGGGTAATCAGCAAATAATTCTCCCTGATAAAAAAGTAAAGTACCTTGGTGTAATTTTAGATTCTCATCTAAAATGGGATGCACATATTAATTATATCTGTAATAAGTTACGATACATCATCTACAAATTTAAATTCTTAAGAAATATATTGAGCCGTTACCATCTAAAAATTCTATACCACGCACTCGTAGAAAGCCACTTACGCTATGGAATAGCTTGTTGGGGAGGAGCCTTCAGAACACATCTTCATCCACTTAAAATGTTACAAAATAGATTTCTGAAATTTATTTTATCGAAACCTAAACGCTTTTCAACAGAAAAACTGTTTTCTGAAAGTAATATTCTTGATATTCGTCAACTCTTTTATTATTACATCATCATAACTTATTACAAAAAAAGAATTATATCTTACCGACTCACATTTATAATACTCGAAAAAAAGATCACCACGTCATCCCACTAACCCGAAAATCACTTATCCAACATACTTATAATACTTAGCTCCAAAACTGTTCAGCACTCTTCCTTATATAATTAGAAGCATCAATATATTCCACATTTTTAAAAAGACATTCATATTCAGTCAGGCAAGACAAACAATCGCTGATTTCGTCAATAAAAAATAATTTTGATCAGCTATAGCAGTGGGAGAAATATGGGTATAACATCACATTTTCATTCTCTTAGGATGGACTTATGATTCGACTCGTTAGAATTACTTTTGGTTATATATTATTATAAGTCATGTATGTTTGTGTATGTATATATGTATGTGTCATTTTGCATCAAGTGCGTAGGTGAGCATAGTTTATTGATAGTTTTTTTTCAGATTTTACATACATTGATTATTATTTTATATATTGATTGGTTGGATGCTGACTCATGATAGATTTTACGCCTCGAAACAAGTGTTGCTCACTCATTGAGTACGAAAATTATTGTGTACTTGTCATATTTAGAAAGATGTACATAGTTCACAGTCTTCACCATTTTTATTATTCAATATTATTCAATTATAATTCAATAAAATTTACTTCTATTGTTCGTTCGACACAATTTCACTTTCTCTTTCATGTTTCCATTATTGTAATTGTATTTCCTGCGAAACAAGTGCAATAGCACTTTTCGCCAAACAAACTTTATTCGCATTTATAGATACTTGTAAACTATTTTTTTCAGAATAAAGTTATTATTATTATTATTATTAATCTATTGATGTAAGATTAGGTGATCGCGCTGGCCATTCTATCAATAATTTTGAAAGTATACTCCATTGACATTCATTGCCCTTTCCAGTGTTTCACATTTCATTACGTTTTGCATTACATTTCAGTTTTTGATTGTATTGTAGCGAATTCAAGTGACGACATGATTTTATTCTATTCTATCTTGATTTTTGCAATAAACTCGAAAACGATAACATTTTTAGATAGAGAATGAAGAGACCTTTCAAACGATATATATCATTAGCCCATACTTTCCATTTGAAAAAGTGGGGCTTTAACCTGGCATTCGAAGTAGAGATCGCATTTTGACGTCGAAGAATGTCAATTTATAATTTGAATTCGGCGTGTTTCGCGATATTTTATGAATACGTATTCTAGGATAACCATCTCAAAAAAACTTCGCTAAAATTACAGAGAATGACGATGGGGACGAAATTTTCAATATGACCTTTGTGACTTTTTTTGAAAATAGGAAATATCTCACCATCTTTCCCAACCTCAGGGAATCAACACGTTGATAACGCGAGATCAAACATTTTTATAAGCGGCTTAGCGAATATTATGGCGCAGTCCTTCACAATGAGTGATATGATACCATCTGGCCCGGTGGTCATTTTACGTTTCAGCCGTTTCAGGCATTGGAGTACAAGTTCTTCTGAGATATAAAAGGGGTTGATAGTGTAGGTACATCAAAAACTTCATCCCTCAAGTTGTTCGAAGGTGACGAGTTGATGAAAGCTGATTGGAAGAAGTTAGCGATAAGTAGAGATATATAATTGAGATGTATAATTGGTAAACCGTTGAAATATACGGGGTATATAAATAAGTTTGAAGCATTCAGGGAGGTGATTTCTCATCGAAAAAAAGATCTTTAGTATAAAGAAACTTGATTGGAGCATCCCCTGTTAAGATACAGCCCCTTGAAGAGGGTACATAAAATTTGTTTAACGATTTTTTTCACGAGCACTAAGAAAGTTACAGTAATGAAATCAATCTTCAATTTTCTACTACCAAAAAGACACTCAGCCAGTAATTTATTTGGTTTCCCCCATGGTTGTAAGGGATGGAAAACGCAACCCCTAAAATTTATAGCCAATGTAACTTTTTGTCTCATTGTTTGTTCACCTTTTAAAAATTCATTTCCGATAGCCTGTTTTATTCTAAACAAGAAATGTTCCTTGAATTTTTTGCCCGAAATAAACCAGTTCGCAGGAAAAAAATATTTTACGAACAACTTACAGGGATACATCGTCATAAATCCAAACTGGATTTATTGTTATTTTGTAGTTAATACCTGCATTAAATGATTGAAGGGGATGAACAAAACTGAAACTGGGTGATTTCAATACTGTAACTTTTTTAGTGCTTGTGAAAAAAAATTTGTTGAACAAGTTTCATCTACCCCCTTCAAGGGGCTGTATCTCAACATGGGATGCTCCATTGAAGTTTCTTTATATGAAAGATTCTATCTTTTTCTCGATGAGAAATCACCCCATTGAATGTTTTACACTTATTAAGTCACACCCTGTATTGTGGCAGGTGAATTTTGGACTGGAATAATGAATCATCTATTCACAATATAGTACTTCAGCTTGACATTTCGGCAATAATATCCTTTTGTTTTCAGTATGGACCAAGATACATGTGGTCTGAGCAAATTCAAGCTCAAATATTAGCATCATATTTCTATGGTTACGCAATATTCTCCCTTCCTGCTGGATTTTTTTCTGAATACTTCGGACCCTTCAAGGTTATTCTCATTGTTCATATCATCGCTGCTATTTTCAACACACTCAGTGTGTTTGCGACATGGATGCACTGGGGAGTTTTGTGCTTTTGCAGATTCGTTCTGGGATGCTGTGGGGTGAGTTTTTGAATGAACCATCAATTATCACAAATCAATCGTATCGATCAAATTTACGCTCATACAATGGAATACACTCTCGCTCTCCATAAATCACATAGATATGTGAATAGACCACAGAAGAATACGGCAGCATTTTCTAAAATTTTGCTGACTTTATTTCAACATTGATCTTCATTACAAAATCAAATCGTAGCATCATCTGGTTAGGTGGTTAACTCCCGGAGAATGAAATAGAAGTTAGATCGTTTTTCTTTTACTTCTCCCAACATTGGGATCTCGTAAATTAGTAGAGATACCGGGTTGGTGACATTAGAGAGAGAGTTTCGGGTGTTGATGCTGAATACTAATATATGGAGAAATTTGATGAGAGAGATGTTGTTCTCAAAATATGACGAAAAAATTAAAACCAAGCTTTTCTTCTCTCGATCACCACCCTTTTTGTTGAGAACATAATAAGGTGACCAATTTTGGTGCAGAACTCAAATAATACACGAGGGATATCATGAAAATACTGTATTGTATAGAAGATGAACTATTTTCCAGATACAGCACCCAACTCCAGTTATACTCATGGTGACCACGATTTCAGGGCCCTCAAAAAATTTTGTATCAATTATCATTCACCATACTTATTATTCGAAATCTAAGAATTCGATTGATTTTCTTCTCAAGTAGCAGAAATACGATAAAAATGAATCATCACATACAAAACCGGATATCCTATGGATATCCAAATCGAATCCAAATCATGTCGGAATATCTTTGGACTGATTTTGGATATCCATGTAAAAGTCAGGAATATGTGAATCAGAATGAATCAAATTCTTTTCTTATGAAGGTATATACTTACTGGAAAGAGATGAAACATTGAATAAGGCTTCGATTAGCGTTTTTTTTAACATCCATAGGATATCCTGTTTTGACATTTGAAGTACCCAAAACGTTTCCTCACATATCCAAAATTATTCCAATCTGTTAATTTTACGTTAATTCAAATAATGAAGATTAAAGTTTTTCTCAACACATCGATGTGTTGTTCTTACTGTGTTATTATACTGTTGCTGAAGACTGAAATTCAAATTGATTATTCATTTTCTGAGGTTACACGATAGTTGGCTGAGTACTGGCCAGTATATTTTTCCCTTTCATATTTTCTTGAAACTATGGATTTGCGGCTAAAATGAAAATCATCTTCAGATACTACACTAGTTGAGATATGAATCTTCAATAAGTGAGCTTAAGTGGTAAAGGCATCAGGCTGATGATCGAGAGATCTCGATTTCGAGGTTGGTGGCCTAAGGACATCCACTGGAAGTCCATGGGATATCCTTTGGATAATATTCAGATGTCTATTGGATATCTGAAATATCCCGAAGGGATATCCATTGGACATCCATCGGATGTTCTTGTGTTGTATGGAATCAACATGAGTATGTGATGATGATCAAATTTTATGAACTCCTTTGGCAATCCTTATTGCAGTCAGTTTGATACTGAACAGGAGATCCACAGCAAATGGTGGATATATAATTTTGGCAGCTTCTATATATGAGTCAATCATACTGTCTGTCGAAAATTGCAAATAAGAAGTTGGAAAATGGACATAATTGTGAATACTCTACAACTTTTAACAAAACAACACCCAGAAGAGCAGTGCAATCAAAGAAGTATGAAAATGACACATGGACTAACTATAAAAGAAGATTGTAAGGAGTCTGCAACAGTATTTGGATCTAAATGAAAAAATGTGAAAAGTACCAAGGAGCAAATTATTGTAGAAATAAATTCACAAAATTGCAATGCAATTGCAATTCGTTTCTGATACAGTGCAAATCACTAACAGTTAAATAAAAATCTTTGAAAATCCATTTTCGAACAAGAATCTTCATTATTTATGAGTCAGCTGATATCAATCACAGAACATTCAAACGCTAGAAATTCATATTCATATATAGATTTATTAACATATAATCATTTCCTAGTTAACATGAACAGCTAGCGATAATAAATCAAGTGTAAAAAGCTACAGAATCGACCACAGGGCGAGTTAAATCTGTCAATTTGGTTTCACGACTTAAATCATCGATCATTAATTATATTACGAGTTTATATATAACGAGAGAATTTAACGAATCGTCGTCTCAACGATTATCACACATTTTCCTCGCGATTTCATTTAGACATTTAGACAGTTAGTAAGGTAGTGAAATGTGAACAGATGAAAAATAATTCCACATCACATTTTTTCCTCTTTGTAATGTATCATCGTGACAGTGATATCAAATTTACATCGAATATAATAATATGTAAAGATATACAGGGTTCGTCACGTAATCCGTTGGTTGAATGTTTTATATATAACTCGACCTAAGGAATCGTTATGAAATATTGTCAAGTGCCAAGCATTTTTGGTCGAATCTTAAGTGGACTCATATGTCCTTGTTTCAAATGAAACACCCTGTATTTCTTCAATTTTTTGCAATCTACGTATTATTTTGAAAATGTATAATACATGCCTATAGTAATTTTCGATCTTTTTCAAATCATTACTATTTTTGTTGCAAATCTTGAGATTGCGCTAGTATATACCTTTGAAAATGCTTATCTTGAAGATTTTCGAAGTTGAATCTTTTGAATCACTTCCTGAGCTAATATTCATGATGATATATGGAGTAAGATTGAAGAATTTCATGAAATAATACACATTTTTCAGCTTTCAATGGGAACTTACAGAACATACAGACAGTATTCAAATAAAACACAGTTTGTTCAAATTTATCTTGTTATTTGGAGGTTTTAATATATTTTTGAAGTCATTTTTCTCCAAATCAAACGCCCTGTATATTATCAAATGCCAGGAACATAGGATTGAATTCTGCTTCAGCTGATACAGGGTTTTCTGTAAAGGTTTTCATGTTATAAGGGTTTATTTATAAAAAAAGTTCTGACAAATTCGATTGCATGATTGATTGATTGTACTAGCAGAGTAGGCCAGGCCAAATATTCGCAAGCGGTATAAATATAAACAAGAATTTTATATGTCAGAAATACATGAAACGTCAATATGCTGAGCGAAATAAATATTCTGATAGCGATATTTCAAATTCATTTTTCATTCATGGAGAGTGCAATAAGATTATGGAAGAATTCTTCGTCTTGGAAGATCCGAACTTGCCACTATTGAACAAAACAAAATTCAGAAGAATGGAAGTATAAATGTTAGAATTTGGACACTTGAAACAATCCCCAATTATTGAGATAATAACTGAAGAGTAAACAGCACAGAAAAACAATGAAATGAAAATGAGATATTTCAGTAGCTCAAGTGCTCAATGTATTGTCAATTACACTTCAAACACTTCACCGGATTCCACTTCTTGAGTTGACGATTCTCTGATTTCATCAATACCTAGTTCTCTGAAACTGTTTCTAATTCTTCGTTCGTAATGTTCACGAGAGTCATCTGGCCGATCGTAGACTTGATTTTTTATATGTTCCCATAGATAAAAATCAAGTGGGGTCAGATCTGGTGATCTAGAAGGCCACCTCAATGGCCAGACAGGAGAAAACTCCTTTTGCAACTGTTGTGATTGACCTACTTTGTTATACAATCGATCCATCATACAATTCGAATTCTCATAACGTTTTTACAGAAAACTCTTGGAGTTAGATATATAGGGAACCCTGAATCAGTTGAAGCAGAATTCGATCATGTGTTCAGTAATTCGATAATATACAAAAAGTTTGATCTGAAAGAAGTTACTTTCGGACCTTTCAAAAACCTCCAAATGACATGATATTTTTGACCAAACTGTATGAGATTTGGTGAATCTCACATCGAAGATTTGGAAGATTCATTTTCAAAGATACTAGTGCGAACTCAGAGCTTTCAACAAAAATCATAATGATTCGGGAACGGTCGAAAACTACAGGGTGTTACAATTGAAATAAGGACGTTTGTGTCCACTTTCGGTTCAACCTGAAGTGCTACGCCCCTGGCGATATTTCATATCGATTATTTATGTTGGGTCACATCACGTTCTCAATTTTTGAAATTTTATTCGAAAGAGTAACATCGAAAACTTCGACGAGGTATGTGATGAACCCTGTATATGTCACACTTTCTGGGATGTAGAATGAAAATCGAGCACTTCGCTAATATATGATCGATCTTCACAGGGATTAGTGTATCCAGCCCTACAATGCCTGATCGCGCACTGGGCGCCACCAGAAGAAAAAGGCAAATTCTTTGGTGCACTGATGGGCAACGTTTTGGGCACTTGCGTCACTTGGTCGATGGTAGCCTTCATCACCTCGAAGTTCGGATGGGACTGGGGATTCTACATTATCAGTATTGAGAATGTTTTTTTTTGTATCTTATTCTTCTTCGTTTGTTCTGATGATCCCCAATCGCATTCATGGATCAGCGACGAAGAAGTGAAGTATATCAAAGAAAAACAGGCCGGAAATGTGGAAAAAAGAAAGGTAAATTCAACTTTTTCGATATAGTAGCATGCATAGGTGGAGATAAATATAAAATGATGAACATTGTTTCGTGTTCCGATGAAAAACGAATGAAGGCCTCGTTGAATAGAATGCAATGGAAATACATACTTATGAATTGATGAAACAGACGAACAAACTAGAGATGATGAATTGTCTGATGTCGATTGAAGGAGCGTGTTCACGTGTAGTGCGATAGTTATTTGGTGAATTGAAAACAAAAAGTTCATATCAATGGTTATGCACATCTTCCGAAACTGTTAATGACCATGGTCTACCCCAGGGAAATATACTAGGACCAATAATTTTCGTCTTGTATTTTCTTGGTGTTTTGAATTTGAATTGTGACATTGACATACATCTCTTTACGGATGACATACATGATGTTCACGTGATTCAGAAAACTCAATTTCTGTAATACAAATCGCTTTGGATGCAATTTTCAGTTATACATGTCAAAATTCACTCAAAATCAATGGATCAAAAACAAAATCTGTGCTGCTTGGCAAAGAAACCATACAACAAGAGTTCATAAGGAATAACTATTCGTTGGAGATTGGTGATGACTTTATCGAAAATGTGGAAGAATTTAAGTATCTCGGAATGATTGTGGATCGCAAACTATCATTCCGGGTATATGCGAACTACATATCAAAAATCGAATATATCATTCATATAGGTGATCGCACTATCTATCATTATTTCCAAAGAAGAATATATTCAGGTTTTCGTGGTAAGAAAATTGAATTTTTGGACTGCAGGGTTATTCAACATTATCTTGGAATTTTCAAAAGATATAGCCTATGGCTTTCAACACTGCACCTTTTGACCATTATTTGGACTAGTGGCGAGCAATTCTGTGGTAGACGAGAGCACAGGAATGATACTTTTGAAACCCCCATTGACAGTTGATTTATCGCATACAAGTATCCAAAATTGTATGACCAATACCATAATTTCCACAGTTGAAGAAGTTCGTTTTTCAAAATGCGATAACCTGTATTCAATGGATCGATGCAGAATTTGATCTCTCGATATTGTGCCTCTATTTTACCAGTTGTACCTTGATTTATTGTTGGCAAGTCAGGATGTGCTCATAGAACAACTTCGCATTGATTTCGGGCCCATTATTACCATATCCAATCATCATTTATATTTCGATTTTCACCGGTTCAGTTAAATAAGACACTTTCACCAGTTCGCAATAACACTTCTTTCCTAACTCTGAATATGGAATACAAACTTAATTTATCTTTGCGTATATGTGAAAACACTAGCACATATAACTGATATCAGTTGTAGCAAAAAATTGCTTGAAATTTTTTGCGGAGACATCTGGAAAATTAGGTTCACATTCCGAAACTGAAGAACACACATTTTGTTTTGTTGGGAATAGATTCGAATTTGAAATTCCACAACCATCAGACGTACAAAAATTCATTCAGGACACTGTACACTTTTCACTAGCTTTCCAATGAAGGATCACAGATACCCCTGAAGGCCTTGGAAAATGTATGCAAATATATAAAAACGTTGACATATCTCGGGAATTTTGAGAAAAATATTCACCTCCCTGCTAGCGAATTAATCCCAGTTAAGTCTCCACCCAGTATTTGACTCCATAGAAATAGTAGTAACTGACATCATCTTATTGGGCATTGTGTGATCTGGTTTCCTGGTGAATATACAAGCTTGAGTTTTCGTTGCAACGCTATACTAAATTTTCAGATCACATTTCAGAATTCTTACTTGCTTCATTATTTGAAGTATCACAAAGAGTGATGTATCTGCGAGGACAGTCGATAGTAAAAGACATAGTTGGACATTTCATATTCTTCAGAAGATAGTATGAGTGGATAGTGAGACTTTGATCGTTTAATATTTGAATATAGATTTTGGAACATTTATTAGTAATTCTTCATTTGATGTTACAAGGTAATATACTTATACTTCTCTCGTTATAAACGTTTATATGTTTATAAGTTATATGTTTCTCGGGTGATGTTTCCATGCTACATCGGATGATAGTCGGGACGGGTGATGTTGCCGTGATAACTTGGATTTGGAACTGCTGAGGCGTTCTTTGAAGAACCAAAAGGGGGTACTAATTAAAAGAACACGTGTTAGATACATGAGCATAACATAGAGAGAGAACATAGAGAACATAGCTGTTGATCATGCTGTTTGGAAGAAGGATAATTTCGTAGCATACAGACAAAATTGAAGCATGATTCGTCATCAATATAGCCATTAACAAAAACTACCCATGTACGTCTCAAAATACTGCTTATGTGAGTGAGAAATTCAAGGAATTCAAAACTGATAGGGAAACTTTGCTACTACTAGTACTCGTAGTACGAGGGAAGGATAAGTAATTCCTACCGTACACCATAGCTTGATATCAACTTATTTTTATCGACACATAGCTAGTGAAGATTATCTCGATTATTAGCATTATTCATTATTACTTCGAAGCGATGGAAACCCTAGACTCTTTATAAGATGGCAAGATGTACCATGGGATGGTACATCGTGCCCAATATTCTTCAACATTCGACTATGCTGAGTTCTTAAAGAATCTCAATGTGAAAAAAGGCAATATCTCTTTCAGAAAATCCAGCTTTCAAAATAGACTGCAAATTTAATACAAATTCGACAAGAAGCGAAACTTTATCGGCAATACAAGTCGAGCAGTAACTAGATCGTTCCTATATAGAGAGTTCAGACGGTTAATGTCCAGAACAGATATAGATTAAGCTTTGTAATAATCTTCCGTCGTTATGTTATGACCTACAATGATCAATCACTAATCTCTCAAGACATTGATGGATTCGATGATTACTTCAGTAAATGATTCAATTCATTCACCATTCACATACCAGATGATGATGAGATACATCACATTTTCATCAACTTATCAAAATTAGAACAGACTGATGTTCTATGAGAGATCAAGCAAATGAAGCATTACAAAACAGCAGGTCCTGATGAGATACGAGCATTCATCGTCAGAGACTGTGCACAAACTTTGGCATATATCCAATAACCCTATTAACCATATTAACATGGATTTTTGAAGGGTCGATCAACAGTTTACTAATCTCATCAATATCTCACCATATGTCGCAGTCAAACTGATGTAATATAATGATGTCTATAATGATGTTTTCCAAAGGCATTCGGTAACTTGACCATGGATAATTATTGAGAAAATCACTTCATTCTTAAAATGAAAATGGAAATGATAATCAATAATTATTCCAATATATTCGTAGTGGAGACATCAGATTTATGATCTGCCTGATCTGTAGGATCTGATGACTGAAAAATTTCTATTCGTCATTGACACCTCGGAAGACGAGATATTTAACAAATATCAAGATTTCTACTCATCTCACTGGAGCACTTGGTGGTGGAATCGGTCTGATTGAAAATAAACGGGGGATACACCGATAACCCTGAGGAAAGCTTGAGTGTGCAAAGTGATCATCTGGAAGGGGTTGTCCACAACCCCAAAAGATCCAGCAGAAGCCCAACTGGGAAAATCTTCACAACCCAAAGAATGGACTATTCAAGTCGCCAGAAAAGAACGGAATATTTCCTGCCCCATTGCAACATGGTTTCGAAATAAAAATGCCGTCCTTGAGAAGACTGTCCAAAGCCAGCTCCACCTTTGTCTACATACCGCAAGTATGGAGAAAGACTGTGGTGGCGTTCATACCAAAGATTGGGAGTCTTCCAATGGGCGAACTAGAAGTCTCCATCAGTCTCACATATTTTTTACTGAAGCAATCAAAATAGACTGTTATATTAGATGAGAACTCCTCAAATCAAGACCGCTTCATAACAAATAGTTTGCGTATTGAGCAGGTGATTCGACGATTATGCTTTACAATTCCTAACTGAAAGTTTTGAAAAGACATGCGTGGCAACAGAAATCGGTAGACATAGAGGGTGCTTTTGACAACACCTCCCATGCCTACATAACCAGTGATAGTCCATTAGAGGAAAGGAATATGAACGCCTAATCAGGTGGATGAGAGCAATGCTGAAAAGCAGAATCATTGTGACGACTCTTGAGAGGGAGACATTCGGGATGACAGCAGAATATGGTTACCGTTGCTTTCACAGCTCAAGTTTACGCCGATGACCGTGTCGTCACCATTAGAGGTAGGCATGACAAAGTAATTTCCAACCAGATGCGAGTAGCTCTAAACACAATCAACAAGGAGAGACTCCTGGTTCGATCAATCAGGAGGCGAAAGTACGAACTCAGAGCCCCAACTCCGAATGGAGCCGATCAAGATCGACATGCCATAGAATCTTCGATGAGACATAGGTTCTGAAACTGAAATTGATCAACTGGTCTTACCAAACGATCATCAAACACACATTGCAACGGCTACCTTGTCTAGTTATCACAGGGGCCATAATTACGTGCCCTAAAGCAGCTTCAGAGGTAATGGTGTAGGTAAACCTTTGTTGGTTCGTTTGCTCGAAGTGTTCGAAAACAACCACCAAATTTGCAGAGAACAAACCTCAACTTGACGACACTGATGGATCACCGCGACCATCCTACCCGGTAACACCCCGACCATCTTTCAAGCAGATGTCCACGCTATAGAAATATGTGCTCAGGAGGGAAATCGAAAGGGGCACCCAGAGGACAAACATCTATATATTATCAGATAGCCATCCAGCATTGAAAGCTCTGGAGTTATACACTCGTAAATCTAAGCTCACCTACTGGGGACTGCAAACAATCCCTGAGACAACTGGCAGCTATTAACCATTTCATTTTGATGTGGGTGCCATTGCGTTGGTCTCTCCATATCACTTTTAAAAGGAGAGTTCAGAAGCTGGGGAATCGATGAAATATAATCGCACTGGAGTAGAGTGCCAGGACGAAGACAAGCAAAAAAGCTAGTGAGTCTATGGTCAAGGAGGGGTGAACAGCTTCTCGAGTTGGTCAAAAAAGACTCAAAATTGATCACGGGACTCCTCACTGGAGATTGTTACCGTTATTTTAGGAATTCCGCTGGAAATGCAGAACATCATGTGCTATGCAAATGCCCAACATTTTTCTGCAAGAGACTCAAGTTCCTGGAAGAGGCCTGCTAAGTCCTCAGACATCAGAAACTCGGCTCCCGCGAAACTGATAGACTTTGGAAAAAGTCTCGGAATACATATCCTCGAAGTACTTGTGAGGACGCAGAGTCTTCCTCCTATAATCTAAAATCTATTGCAATGGAGCTATACTTGATTTGCACTAGGTATGAAGATTTCCTAGTGCATAAAGTAGTGAAACTCATGCATTCACTCTAGTGAAATCATATATGTGCATTCATCACATCATAATTATAAACCTTCGAAATCTGAGGTATTGTTTTCTTTGGCGGTACTATCTCGGGAAAAAGATACTTAGAGATGGTCAACATTGTGGTCGATAACTCGCTGATATCTGTGAGTGATAGTACAAATGATTTGGGTGTAGTTTAAGATATTTCAGATATTATCTGTAAAGGGTTTTGAAATTTGGAAATGCTTAATGCTAATAGGACCTTGATCAGCAGAAAAATCAGAACTATCTCATGCAAAGCTTCGTACGGTCCTGCTCTTACTAACGCACATAGTTGTCGACTTTAGATATGACAAAATTCTTGCGTTCGTTTCATTTGTGGTTTGCAAAGACGAAATCATGTTTCCGAAAATCTGAGAGATATCGGCAGACCAATATCGAAGATTCCTCACTGTTCTCCAAAAAACTCGTCTCCCCTCAAAAATCGAGATACTTCAATAATCAAATCAGCATTTAGCTTTTTTTTTTTTGCCAATCCACAAAATTACCTCATCCAGATCTCCATTATTTTTCCAAATCTTCAACATTTATGACAACTTTCCTTTCGATTCCAACAGGTACTTCTTCTTGAAATCTAAGGAAGGAATGAAATATACTCGTTGGACAATCCTGATTTTCATGTATATCAACTTTTAGATTTAGTTTTATTATTATTAGAGATCGTTGATGGACAATCATATATGTTAACGATAACTTATCGTATGTATATGAACTAATATACAGGGTGGCCCAATGAAAACGAAACAGGGTATACATTTTACTGAGAGATCAAGGAACTGACATTGAAATGCATGATTCTTTATGTAATGTTGGATAAGACAGGATTGAAAAAAACACATGAGGCACTTCTTAGATGAACATCGTTCTAACTACTACTGAGAAATAGTGATGAAAGTGAAAAAAGCGTTACTTTCCATCACTAGCCAATTATTTTCATGAACGTGTTTTCTCGAGAACTACAGCATTAGATTCCAAAAACAAGGAAGAATTGGCAAGAGATTTCGGTTATGTATCACTTGACCCCTTATCCCATTTTAGATTCAAGGGTTGGAGCTCACCCCTCCGAGGGGTTTGAAGTGGAAAAGTTAAAAACATGCCCAAAATATTTCCCCCTCGAAATGAAAATCGACCGGTTCGAGCGTTTCTTTTCTCTGAGAACGATAACTATGTCAAATCGGCCTTGTTTCGTTTCCATTGGGCCACCCAGTACTTATATGCACTATATTACGTTTCAGGTGATTCCACCCTATTTGAAAATGGCTAAATCTCGAGCCTTTTGGATTCTAACTGTCTGTCATTTTGGAAACGAATGGGGTCTCTATCTACAGCTAGTTAACGTACCGAAATTTATCAGCGAAGTGATCGGATTCAAGCTGAGCGAAACAGGAGGACTCTCATCTGTACCACCTCTATGTAGAATGATTCTGGGCATGCTGTTTGGCTTGCTCGGAGATAAGATGAGACAAAAACAAACGATGAGTTTATTGGCAATCCGAAGAATGTTCACGATAATTTGTGAGTTCAATAAGATTATCATCCATTTCGAAGAAATTTTCTAGCAAGTTATGAATATTTCAATCCTAAGATCCAAATCTGAAGACATTCTAATACGATTTTATAGCATCCACATTGTTTCGAATCTGTCATTTTTTCATTCCTGTTTTCCTGAAAATAGCAAATGATATGAAGGTTATCGAAAATAGTTGACTATTCTAGAGGCCAGTTGAATAATAACTGAAATGAATGAATGAACAAATTAGAATTTTGATGAACCGTTCTCAAAATGAAAGGAAGAAACAAAAATTCACAGTTACTTTTTCGTCATGCAATGAACTTTCTTCTCTATTACCATATTCGTTCGCAGCCTGGGATAGTGTGCAACGCATTTTTTTTTTCGGTCCAATCTTCTTCAGTGGTAGACTACATGAGTAGAACTATACAAGGTGATATACCTCAAATAACGAGTTATATTTTCGAAAACAAAAATCCCTACTATAGCATCTAAAAATTTTTTTCTGGGATTCCTTCTACTTGTTTCTGAAGATGATAATAGAAATTATAATAATGTTTTCAATATATTTGTAGTAGAACAGTTATGATCTGCCCCATTGTCCCCATTGGGGTCATCTATTTTCATTTTCAGAAACGAGGAGAGGAAATCCTAGAAAATCTAGAAAGAATGATACACTTCCTACTCGATCAACCTACAGTCAGAGTATTAATGCATTAATTAGTAGAACAAAGTGGGTGATGTATATGAATAAAGCTTAATTGACCCTAAAACTCCTGTCATTATGAATCAAAAGTCATCAATCAATACAGACCATGAGGACAAGCTAACTTTTACCATTCAAAGAAAGTTATTGATGAATTAATTGCGGTAGTAGATGCAGGAAAACTATCATACTACATTCGACCTCGATATTATTCAATAAGTTGACCTTTAATTGCTTCCTCTCAGCTCATATCCTGACAGGAGCACTACTTATCGGCATCAGCTTCATAGGCTGTCATTGGATACCAGTTATGATTCTTCTATCACTCAGTTTGGGATTCAATGGTGCTTGCACACAGGGTAATTTACAAAATCCTCAAGATTTAGCACCAAACTTTGCTGGTACCATTTATGGATTCAATAGTTTCGTTGGTGGCTGTACTGGATTCTTAGTGCCATCTGTCACTGGGGAACTGACGAAATATAACGTAAGTTACTTTGCATCTAGTTCATAAAGTATGATAACAGTTTAACTAGAAGTTAACGAATATATACCCGAGATGTTAGTAGGTATTTCAGATAAGCTGTTCATTCTATCAACCCACTTGATTTGGAAATATAGAGGATTTTTTTTTGTTCTCAGCGTCAGAATAAAGGGTGATCCAATTGTCTTCAGCAACACTTTGCAAATCTTACCAAAACCCTGGAATCATCCGGAAACTTCTCAGTTAGCATAGATATATCTGTTTGTATTACCATAGAATTCAATTCACATTCTAAGTCCTCGTGCATTCTGACAATATACTGACAATTCCATAACCAGGTTCATAACTGAGTTCATTACTTTTGTACACAGGAGACATTCTCACAAAGTAAAGAGTACATGAGAATCATGTATTACTTCAACACGAGATCTCTCGCCCTTTCTCATAATAATCATTCCGTTTTTCAGAATCGATATTTCCATTTATTTTGAGATAATCACAAGGACAAGAACTGTTTTCGCCTTCCTGTTTTACTGGTGTACCTAATAACTTGATCTCTCAAAATTATGCAGAAACTGTATATAATAGTTGTATCATAATAATCATTGATATCATCAATAAAGAAGAACTGTATCGGTCTCGGGTGAATATTAGGAATATAACACCACTATCACTTTGTCCTCGAATTGATGATCATATTGTTTTTATTAACTTCTTAATAGTTTCAGTTGAAGTACATGTTCCCATTCGGTATACAATGTGTCAATTCCAAAACTTCGAATTGGCTATAGCTCTAGGGGTTGCCATTCAAATACTTGACGTTGTAGTAGCTATTACCTCCGCTAGGGAGATAACTGTCATTACTAATAGAAACTACCTTCCCTTCCATTCTGCCGAAACTGTTGATATCTTCCAAAGCATTATTCAATCTTCAGAGCTATAGTCAATCCAGAGTTTAGAAATTGAAACACTGTCTTATGTATATCTAATGATTGCATGAAATAGTCGTGATGAATACGACGTGTCATATAGGTATCTTTTCCCGGATAGTATTCACCGATTTATTCATTTTGGTACTCAAATTTTGCTGATGACATCAATTCAAAACTACTCGCCTGGCGGAATTTGAAACTTTTATTAATCACCCCAAATTTTTTCGTCCATCTATCGCATGTCGCGTTACAGCCCTATCGAGAATGAGATAATTCTGATATTCGTATCAGGAGAGCAGAAGTGCAATAGGGTATGTCGTTTCGACCCTGATTCACTCAATTGCAAATTTTCATATTTACGGAATCGGAAGTATTAGGAGAGCAGAAACGTCTGAGACTTTCCAAAACCAATCTCCATATTCGAGCACAAGTTTTCATCCTATTTCGAAGACAAAATAATTCTTATAATAGTATCAGTAGAGCAGAAATGCATAGAGGTATGCTGTTTCAATCGTGATGCAGATCGTCTGAGCAGACGAAAATTGAAATTCCATTTCGAAGAAGGAATCGGGAATTGCATATTAGGAGAGCAGATATCAGATGAGCTCTTTGTGGATATTCCAGTGAAATATTTGGACTTATACCATCATACACCTCAGCATTTTTCTCAAATATTTTCCTCTTCTATTCTTTTGATAGAAAGGGCATATGGAAACATCATTTACTTAATCATTCACTTTATTCACTTTATTTATTTGAAATTGCTCCTAACAGGGCAGTCCTAACATCGTAGAGTTTTTCTATTAGAATTGTGTCACTTTTATTGAATAACTACACTATGATAGAATGTCGTGTTGAAAGCAGATGGGTATTATCATTAGAAATTGTTTTTCTTCTCCTTCTCTCTCTATATATCAATCGAAAATGTTTCAGAGTGGTATAACAGAATGGGGAACAGCATTCACACTTGGAGGAGGAATTGTTGTCTTATGTGGAATGATATGGATATTGTTTGGATCAGTAGAAGAGCAACCTTGGAATAGAGAAGAAATATCATCTGCAGATACTTGATAATGAGCCTGTGATAGTAATTATTTTTATATATTACTTATTCCTGGAATAAATTCTGTCGCATAATTTCCGAATAATTTCTGTCGCATTTGAAAGAGCGCAATTATGCAAATTAAAAATATATCGGAATTTCGGTATCAAGTAATAATTTTAATCATGCTATAGGAACATTTATTGAATCATTGTCAATGGCGGCAATGGCAGAGGTCAGGTTTAGACATATTATTATGTGCTGATGAAAGTTATTTGGTCATTTTCGATTCTTACCCAAATTGGTTAGAATTGTTGGCCATCAAAAATAGATTCTCAAGTTCAGTCATTACATTTTCGATTGTTACTCAAATTGGTTAGAATTTTTAGCCATCAAAAATAGATCAGCATTTATCCATTTCCAACGAATTAACTGACGAGCCCTTGCTTTCTTCTTTTCAATGCCAAAGTGGGTGAAATAAAGTCAACATATATCTTTCCGTAAAGAAGTAGGAACAAGAATCTAATGAAAATAATTAGAACTATTTGAGACAAAACAAACCATCTTTCGATCCATGAAAATATCTTGCAAATTCGGAAACTTCATTTTTATTTTCGAGCCAACCATTGCAATATTCTGAAACGAGTCTCAACTGCTGGTCTGTTTTCCGGCTATAAGACACCTTCACATCCCTACTGAATAAACGCGGAGTGAAATCAAACTCGCAGTCAGATTTGAATCCTCTGTTGAAATGCAAAAGCCTCAATCGTGTCCTTGCAGTCTAGATGTCAACGCTGTGAAGTCTTTGCGAAAAATGGATTCTACTGGCTTATGATCTGAATCATCAATGGAAAAATGATATTTTTGAGTAGCAAATACTATGCCAAACATGTCCTTCTCTCTTTGAGCGTGCTCTACCCCTGCACTATAGAAACGCAAATGCTACTGGGTGCCCGTTTTGGGAAATACAAGCTCCTAGGCCATCTTTTGAAGCATATCTGTCTCAATTTATCTCAAGGTTTCTTTGGGTCGAAAAATAATGTGAAGTAAATACTTCACATTCTTTAATGAATCATCATGTGAGGTTGTCCAATTCCATGTGAGATCCTGTCTAATTGAATTCCTGATGAGGGCTTTTATTTTTGATATCTTAAGGAACTGACCTAAACACTCAGCCATAAATAGCATCAGACTTGTTAGGTATGTAGACATATGTGTTATTGCTTTCAAGAAGCTGTGTTCTCACTTCAATATTACTCGAATTGCGTTTGCGTTTTCACTAAATTCATGTTATATTCAAGAGCTCTTTCTAATACAAGCCTCAACTTGGTATCATAAAAGGTATAAATGGTAGGTACTTGTTCCAGTGATGAAGATGTTATCAAAATAATGTCCAACACCATTTATGTCACGAAACAATAACATAATTCACTAGATATCTCTTTGACCGTTGGTATCATAAAAAAAACACTCTTTGTATGGCTTCACCAGATCCAGTCACAATCTTGGATCCCCATTGTGTTTTTCACCATGACTAGGAGATTAGCCACTCAATTGCTTTTCCAGCTATTCTAATTACCTACATTTTCAGCTTCTAGATGATTTAACTTGGCTCTCAATCTCCCATACGGATTTTGAGGTGGTGTTACTGATGTTTCTGAGGTAACTCACCAAGACCTTCAAGTGCTGTTGATCAGTAGTATCAACAATAATAAAAGAGATGCAAGCCCAGTTGTCATCAGCTTTACAAACTAGACAAATTTGTTTTCGATATTTTCTGCGATTTTCTGATCTAACTCTAAATCTCTCGAGGACATCAATTTACACAACACTCACTATCCCAAGTATCTGATTTGAAGTCTATTAGATGAATCCCAATATACAACTTCTACGATTACTATTATACGAACCATGAACGAAAGCAAAATATAGGGCCTTCATTGCTTCCAAGGTGGATAAAACATGGTGAACCAACTCTCCAATTGTTTCTTTTCAGAACATGTAGACCTGTCAAACAACCTCACTAAGGCTGCACCGCTTGATCAAACATGGCGATACGATCGTCGATCCTGTAAAGTCATATCCGCTTTGAATGATAATGATGAATATCTGAGAGGTATGGATAGCTGAAGGTTCAATTTTTGCATTCGTGTGTTGCATTCGTGGAATTTGAAATCCAAATCGTGTTTTCCAGAGTGTCCAATATTAACTATCGAGATCTGTATAGAGGTATCTATCTCGATATTGGGAAGCCTCAGTAAAGTATCAAAATTCGACATAATCAAGAAAGAAGAAGTGGATAGGGAGTAAAGAGAAGTAAGGAATTGATCGCATTAGAAAACATAACATTTTGTAGACTCACATCGACATTACAATCGATATGTGGCGTGGAACTCTTTATTTCATCGAATACGAAACCCAAGTCTTTGATTTGAGATATATTTTTTCAACAAATTGTTATCCAACTTATAATCGAATTTATATTTGTTGAAATCTTGTGTGGAGGTGATGAAAGAATTTTCTTATGAGCTTGGTGATAGTTTATTTTCCTGACGGTAATTAGAAAAATGATTCAAATCTTCTTAGAGTAGCAAATTGCCTCCTGGAAAAGCGTATTTGAGTCGTCGTTGTACAACAAATATTTTCATAGAGCGAAGTTGCAGTAGATGTCACGAGGCCACGAAGGGAGCCTTGCTGGACTCCAGAGGTCCCGTTGACATGCGTTGATATTATTCCAAAGCAGCTTTGTTAAAATTCGAGTACCTAGTACTGTATCTTGGAATTTAATCATCATAAACGGCTAAAGTATCAAGAGAGCGGTATTTTTTGGTCTATGCTACCCGGAACAATGGAATTACAATTTTCTTGAACACTTCACGACACTAGAGGCATATTGAAATCATCGCAAATTGAACAAACTGCCAAGGTTGAGCGACTTCACTCCAACCACATCTTATTTGCCGTCTTCAGTTTTTCCCAAATGGAGATTCAGCTCCTCACTTCCATTTGAAAGCTCCTTCATCTCTGCATCCGTTCTTCCATCCTGATGAGCCACCATCTGAGATGGAATCATCTGCTGTTTGGCCGATATCTTGTCCTGCTGATCCACTAACTCATCGGAAATCTCCTCCGAGATATTCGGGACAAATGAACCTCTCCCGTTGCGCAGATATCTGTGATACGATTTTTTTCTGCTGACTTGACGTGGCTGTCTGAGTTGCCTCCGTTTCTGCTACAATCCTGTCTTTCTGAGCTGACGCTTGACAGTCATATCTAATTCGATGCTGTTGTACCGCCATCTTGTCCTGTTGCTCCAAAATGTGCGCCGAAATCCCGACAAGCAACGATTCCACCGAGTCTGATTCCCCGAAGACTATCGTCTCTGGATCCTCGCCGATGCTGATCAGATCCTCCTTGAAACGGAGCTGGAGCACCACCAGATATGATGTTATATATTTTCTACTAGGTGCACTCTTACCACATCGATTTATGATGAGCATTGAAACGGACATGAGAGAAAGAAAGAGCTACTAATTCGTCTAGATGTGAAACGAAGAAAGATGCCGTTTTGTCAACAGTCAGCTGATCACTGATGGCTCTCTCTGGCTTGCTCTCGTTGGTTGGATTCCACCGCCTTTCTCTATGTACGAACTAGGGTTTATTCGAAATTTGATCAACATTATTCCATAACTCACCAATGAAATGATATATTCTGATCTTTTTTGAATCTAGTACAGTCATAGGCTGAACAGGATAACACTTTTCCGATCAAGTTTCAAAATCCTTCCTTGACTTGATGGGCTGAACCAACTAGGATCATTCACCAAGTTCTAATATTCTAACAACAAGTGGAACTGAGTCTCTTTGATTCAATACATTATGGATCATTGAATTTCATTGAACAATAGATTTGAGTAAATAATCTCACACTTTAAACCCGATTCGATTTGAAATAACTGATAATGTCATATGTGTAAGTCATATATGTAGAAGTTGGAATTGTCAATAATATCAGACATTCAAAAAATGACAACTTCATTAACTAGGTTTGAAAACAAGGAACATGAAATAATACCAAACAAGAGAATAATAATAAAACGACCTTGTCGAAAAAGTCAAACGAATGTAATACATGAATCCTATCAGATACTAACATTTCATATTTCACCCTATATTTTATGGGAATTCAAGCGCTCTCATGTGAACCTGATTTCCAAATATGTTACCCCAAACTCCATAGTTTTGCAATATTACTAAAACGAAAAGAATCTGATTTGTTCAGGAATCAAATCCCTATACACTTTGTACAAGATAAGGATCTTCTCAGGATTCTCAGAAATTACCATCGAGAGTGATGGTATCATTTTCAGGTATGAGTGGTAGATCCCGACATTTGAGGGATCGGGAACGAATCTCCTCCCGTTTTCAACACAGCAGATTTGTTTTTCATTTGTATTTCCAATTTTTTTAAAAACAATATGTCACTGACAAATAGAGAATTTCTCTTTCAGGTATCTGAGGTCCAATTTCGAGCGCAGTGATATTTTGGGGCAGATCACAAATCTGCCCTTACTAAAAATATATCGCAATGATTATAATAACTCCTATTTAATTTTTTAGAAACGAGGAGAGAAAACCTCACTCAAAAAACTGAAAAGTGAATGTATCACCTCCTCGAATAACTAACAGACAGTACATATACAGGCTGTTCCATTTCCTTTTTCAAGTAAATGATATACTTATATTTTCGACCACCCTGTATTCGAGCAACTCAGATTGGACTTTGATGTAGATAACTCTCGGTTATCATCCAACCATCAACCAAATTTCAGTATCCCGAAACCTGTGGACAAAAGAACCAGCATTTTCTTGTTCAAAATTCTGGAAGAGAAATCATATACATTTCATTTGAAACATCAAAGTTGCTACTACTTTCTAGTTGGAGCGGCAACACAGCATTATCGTAAATATTTCAAATGATCAGAACATCGTATTTAATAAGAGCACACATATTTTCATGAAATTCGTATGAGTGATTCTCGATATACAGGTAGTGTAAGCTTGTCGTGACATACCCTGTATTCTACTTGAAACAACCTGTGTATCATACATTTCCACATACCTATCTGAGAGAAGTTGATGTCAACCCTTGATCAAAATTTTCATTCATGCAATAGCTAAAATCGATTGCGCAGCAGATTGGTAACCTGGGTAACAATGGGCCAGTCAGTACCTGGCCTCTCGACCTTGTGGATATGTCATGATGTTCGAGGGTTCAAGTGGGCAAGTTTCCTATTATGCGCTATCATATTATGAAGTGTTTCAAGAGAAGTCGATAATTTTTATCGATCTACACTGATTGCGATATTGTTCCTTTAACTGTTCAATTTTCACTCATATAAGTTCGCAGTAATATTTCCCACGCCCAACCAATACCAGCTGGAAGTCGACCATGGCTGAAATAGACGGGAACATGGTTCTCGCGCAAGCACTAAAAAAACAAGTTAGTATTCCTACGTAGTACCTATATGAGTTTCCAGAACCTTGCTCACTTTCAGTATCAGCACTTTGTGTAAGAGTTAATTCTCATTTGGTATAGGATATAAACGCTTCATGCTTTATTATTGATATTTATATGTATTTGTTCTCTTTGTTGATCACGCTAGGGAATGAAGTGCGGAATGCGACTGCCTCGATCTTCGACCGAGGTTGCGACTACCGTACGAACGCGCAATGTTGTCAGATGGGTATACTGGGTATCTCCGAACAAAAAACCCACCTGGGTATTCTCTGAATGCCGACCCCCCGACGATGTACAAAACACTTGTACATCGTTATCTCCACTATCAAAATATATTATTCAAAGCAGTCGGTCGCTCTCTGATCTCTGATGAATAACTCTATTAGTCTATAGTCATGTAAATACACCAAGTCAAAGTCTATCTCTTTTCATTCATCGTACACTGCATGAGACTCATGAGAGATGAAATCCATAGAAAAGTGAACGTCAGAACTTGATCATCCACGGATCCACGTCGATCATTGAATTGTCACTGTGAATAATGTCAACAATTCGAAGTGACTAATGTGTCGACAGGTCGGTGATTTAGCCTACCGGCTAGAGCACTGAATCGAACGTTAGGTGATTCAACATGCGGGCACGGGCAGCTATTATACATTGTACTAGTGCACCGAACGTTCATTGTATGGTAATAATAGTAACGAAAAAGTGCATAATACACAATGTGCCTACCACACAATGAAATTTCATTCTTCCACACAATTCATGGATGATGTATTTTCTACTCAAAACTCAAAGTTCATCTTGAATGAATGAGGTTGTTGAAATATTCATTTTTCTGAGTGGATACAGTCAGTAGTTACTGATTACTCCGCAAACAATTAGATTAGATCACTCGTCTGCAAGTACCATTATCATTTGTAATTTGAATTTCCCATAATGATGTATGATGAGAATTTCTTTTTATTCGGAAAAAATGATGATTCCTATTAATTTCAAAGCAAGAATGTGAAGTACGACACTCGAAATCTTCATATCAGAGAAAAGTATCGAATCAAAAATTCCCCGTATAACAAAGTCAGGTGCAGTCTATGTAGGAATAGTTTTGAAATAGGCCAAAGACACAAAAACTAAGGTAAGTGCTTATTTTTCTAATCATCATGCGATGGATTTTTCTTTTCGAATTTTTTGGTTTTTGTATTTACGTATTTCCTCCTGGAGAACCATGTTTTAACAACATTTGCGCACGTTTTAACAAAACGTGCGCAATCATATATTTCTCGAAATAATCCAGGAAAAAATGTGAAAATCAACATTCAGAAAATGTTTCTCCTTCTTATTGACTTATTGAATGTACAATAAAGTTAATGAAAAGTATCGTGTGTATTCTTGTACGTGAACTATTTGAATTCGTGTTAATA
This sequence comes from Gastrophysa polygoni, assembly GCA_963576655.1. Lineage (NCBI taxonomy): Eukaryota > Metazoa > Arthropoda > Insecta > Coleoptera > Chrysomelidae > Gastrophysa > Gastrophysa polygoni. Next base: position 2,352,891 of record OY755087.1, on the reverse strand, counting down.
ATATTTCTAGAGAATTTTTCAGCAGCAAAGGTGATAAAAGGACGGGGTATTTTATTGATTTATATAGGCTTGATGTCAATGGACCTATATTAGGATCGAAAGGCTCAAAGATCATATTGACAATGATGAAAGCTATAAAAAAATGAAAAAAATTGTGGACTGAGATTTCTACCTGAAGTTACAAATAAATAATGATGACTGATGTATTTATATTTCAATTTATTCGTATCGTGTATTTGCTGACACTAATGTGACACATGTTTATAAAAACAACCAAAACTATCAGGTGGTCTTATTCATACTACTTCTACATAGTTACATACATATAGTAAAGATATTATCTGCACAGAGTATAGGTAACACGATGTTCCCCGAATATTATAGGTTGCCCTTTCGTGTTGTCAATAGATAGAAAAAAATATCCTCATTAATTTGCAAATTGTTTATCTTCAAAAAATTGATATTCCAAGTACTTTCATAGTTTGTTTTGTGCTCATTTCTCAAAACTACAATCAACTCTGCAATTGTATCAAGTTCGAACTTCTATGTTGAACAAAGAAGAAACTGAATAGAGATATAGCAATTGCCTAAGAATGACGTCATTGTTTTTGATTTGCTAGAGGCACAATGAGACAACCATTCTTCCTATAAACCGTGGCTGAGGGAAAAATACGTAAGTACAAAAAAATCGAAAAAAAACCCATCGCATGATGAGTGTCAAATAACTAGGGGAATTCCACAGGCTTCATTGATCGTTGTTGAAAAAAAAGAAATCATTTTACAAAGTTTTCACATGGATGACTGAAAGATATTTTTGCGAAATGGTTGGGTATTGAGAAAGTTTCCAATGTTAACTTCCCAAGTTCCTAAAATTCACTTGTGAAAATATCTTTTAATGCAATAACGAATTCGACGATATTTCACAAGGGCTCATCTACAGTTCGTCTCCCACTCAGTAGGCTAAACTCATTACGATTTGCACAAGAATGTTGAGACAGACATTCTCTCGAAAAATAGCACGTTACATAATATATATAACTTATTAGTTGATCAGGGGTTCCAACATTTTCAGAGGAGTATACAGGGTGGTCCAACGAAAACTCGACACGATATGTTCAATCCAATTCAATCACCACCTTCAAGTAATCGATGAATTTAGTCTACGAATTCATGATATCCTACACCCCACCTACCAATTTCAAATAGATTCGGACTATAATAATTTTGCTGGAGCCGCCATCCTTAATTCATTATTTCAACGAGAAAAATCATATCGGACTTCGAATATCCCCACATACCAATTCTGGATCAAATCTGATCTTGATCACAAATCTCGTCCGGTATCTTAGAGCCTGTTCCGTTTTTATCTCGAATTCCATAGTTGTATATTTAGAGTACAGTCCTGAAAGTTTCTAGGATATGCCAATTCAATTATTGACCCTCTAGGTATCATTTTGTAATAATAATAATCAATTAATTACAATTTCCCGCTTTAATGACAAGAGGCATTTGGTCACTGATCCCCCTGTACTAGAACCAGGCACTACGCATGTGCGTGGAGGTGAATTTCTATCAACACAACAAGGAACTCGGATAGAACGAATGACCGATGCCGGTGTAAATTGATATATAGCATTCTCTTTTCTCTCAATTATTGATCACCCATTTGATAATTCTTAATCTATGCCTTAATCGTGTGGTAATCCTCATTAACAACAGCAATTAGTACGAAGAGATCCTGAGGCCTAGAGCCTCCATTTTATTTTTTCCCTAACAAAAACAAACTAACAGAAACACTTGTCGTACATATAGATGAAGGACGGCAATACCCGGAAATGAGTCGGAAATGATAGGCATTGGTAGGGAATGCTAGGCAGTGGTCGGCATTTGACGGAAATCTTTCGGCAATGGAGCAATGGTGTACACACCAACCCCTCGCGAAAATCTGTGCACAAATTCTTCAATTCTTGCTCATCAGCTATTTTCTATTGCAGGGCATCGAATATGTCTTCGGGATCATCGGCTATCCGGTCATCGAATTATCCATGGCTCTTCAACAGGCAGACATACACTACATAGGCATGCGTAATGAGCAAGCTGCCTGCTACGCAGCCCAAGCCATCGGCTATCTCACGGGTGTTCCCGGAGCCGTTCTGGTGGTGTCAGGGCCCGGACTGATACACGCTTTCGGCGGAATGGCCAATGCTCAAGCTAATTGTTGGCCGGTGCTGGTGATCGGCGGGTCCGCTCCGCAGGACCATGAGGGGATCGGAGGTTTCCAGGAGTGCAATCAGGTAGATGAGAGAGCTTTTGTATCGCTATAGACTCGATAGACTCTGACACTATAGACCTCAGATGAGCGTCTGGACAAAAAGTGGTTACTGTCTGTGAAGTTTTATGATCCCCCATTGAATTGATCGTTATTAAAATATATTAAATAACAAGTTCAGAAAACCAAAGCTTCACTGAAGAACTATTGCTTTTCAGTACAAGTGAGTGTCAGAAACTGATTTTCTTGAGTAGTACTTATCAGTATATTGTGTTAATAATTATAAGCAAATAATTATTGATATAATAGCATCAAAAAGTCAGAAATTCTCAAAAATGAATTCTCATAACATCAGTCAACCTGTTTCAGTTTTCTGAGTATCACTGAGTTTCGGTTACCAATAACTTGAAAAAAATATGAGTTCTGCTACTGAGAACAACTCAGAAAATATTTCTTCTGATGACATTGTGAATTCATTCTTCGAGCTTAATTCTTTTGAAATCCAAGGAAAAAAACGAGAAAGTGTATGGAATATTTTATAATTGGAGGGAATAAAATACGCACCAAGAACTGATGGAAGTATGAATAATTTCAGGCAGAATCTATCGTGGCATCCAGTGTATAGTCTACATAATCCATGAGAAGTACTGTACAAATGAACTAAATTGTGGATATTTCATAATACAAAAAGCAAACTTTACTTTTTAAAACAGTGACGTTACTATATGATGAAGGGATATTCCAATGTGGTAAAGTGCCACTTCAATAAATGATTTTGAATTCTGTGAATTTCAGTATAAGAGAGAGGAATCATCCATATAATTTGTTGCTGCTGGTGCTCTCCAGACCATTGGGACAGCAAAACCTCGGTCATGTTAGCTCCCGGCCGGCCAGCTCCAAGCGGCACTTTTCCACCACCGGTCAATTTTTATTTTCGCGTTAGTCTTCGTTTCGTACGACGCTCATTACTACTTCCTCTACTCATCTCTAACATCCACGGATACGATGAATAATCTTCGTGTATTCCAAGTGCAAAATTATTGAATATATTGTGCTCACCGTTATCCTGAGGGGCAAGCACAAAGGGTAGAAGACAGTGTCCGATTTCCCGTTATTCGATTGAATATCCTGATTTTTTCCACCTCAAGAAATTACCGGAAACAATCAATGGGGATGATCTTAGAGAGGTATATGTCGGATGCAAAGAATTTTAAGTTTTATTTGAAAGTGTTCGATTTCAAGTTATTCCATAGGATTTTCTGATTTATTTTCTACAATAAATAATGACCGGCCGAGAAAATTGATGAATGAAAATCTCAGAGGAGTAATAATAATGATAATAATAATGAACGCTTTTATAGTATAGAGTATATGTTGAATGCAGAAGATTTTTTTAGTTTCATTATGCCAACCCCAAAGGACCAGCTCCAAGGGTAGGAGTGTTCGATGTACAGCTGTTCGATAGGATTTCCAGAATTTTTTTCTACCATAAAAAATGGCCGGCCAAGGAAATCGATCGATGGAAATCATGGAGGGGTACATGTTTGAAGCAGAGTATTGTTTTAGTTTCATTATATCAACCCCAAAAGGCCAGCTCCAAGGGTAGAAATAATAGATGTAGAGCTATTCGATAAGATCTCTTGGATTTTTTTTTCTACCATGAAAAATTTCCGGCCAAGAAAATCGATCAATGGGAATCTTAGGGGGTGAATGTTCAATGCAGAGTATTATTTTAGTTCCATTATGTCAAGCCCGAAGGGCCAGCTCCAAGGGTAGAAATGTTAGATGTACAGGTATTCGATAAGATTTCCTGATTTTTTTTTACCATAAAATCACCAAGAAAATCGATCAATGGGACTCTTGGAGGAGTACATATTTGGTGCAGAGGATTTTTTTAATTCCATTATGTCAACCACACAGGCCAGCTCCAAAGGTAGAAGTATTCGATGTCAAGCTATTCGCTAGGATTTCCGTAATTTTTTGTACCAGAAAAAATTACCGGCCAAAGAAATCGATCGATGGAAATCTCAGATGGGTACATAATTAATGCAGAGGATTTTTTTCGTTTTATTATGTCAATCCTAAAGGGCCAGCTCCAAGGGTAGCAGTGTTCGATGTGAAAGCTATTCGTTTGGATTTCCTGAATTTTTTTCTGTCATAAAAAATGACCGGCCAAGAAAATCGATTAGTGGAAATCTTAGAGGGGTACATGTTTATAGCAGATGATTTTTTTAATTCCACTAGGTCAACCCCAAAGAGCCAGCTCCAAGGGTAGAAATGTTCGACGTGAAAGCTACTCGATTGGATTTGATGTTTTTTTTCTACCATGAAAAACCGGCCAAGAAAATCGATCGATGGAAATTTTAGAGTAGTACATGTTTAATGCAGAGGATTTTTTTAGTTTCATTATGTCAACCTCAAAGGGCCGGCTCCAAGGGTAGCAGTGTTCGATGTGAAAGCTAATCGATTGGTTTTCTTGAATTTTTTTCTACCATGAGAAATGACCGGCCAAGAAAATCGATCGATGGAAATCTTAGGGGGGTACGTGTTCCACGTAGAGGGATTTTTTAGTTCCATTATGACAACCCCAAATGGCCGGCTCCAAGGGTAGCAGTGTTCGATGTGAAAGCTATTCCATTGGATTTCCTGATTTTTTTTTCTACCATAAGAAATGACCGGCCTAGAAAACCGATCGATGGAAATCTCAGAGGGATACATGTTCAACGCAGAGGAATTTTTTGGTTCCATTATATCAACCCCAAATGGCCGTCTCCAAGGGTAGCAGTGTTCGATGTGAAAGCTATTCCATTGGATTTCCTGAATTTTTTTCTACTATGAAAATGACCAGCCAAGAAAACCGATTTTACATCGAACACTACTACCCTTGGAGCTGGTCCTTTGGGGTTGGCATAATGAAACTAAAAAAATCTTCTGCATTCAACATATACTCTATACTATAAAAGCGTTTATTATTATTATTATTATTATTATTATTATTATTATTATTATTATTATTATTATTATTATTATTATTATTACTCCTCTGAGATTTTCATTTATCAATTTTCTCGGCCAATCATTTTTTATTGTAGAAAATAAATCAGAAAATCCTATGGAATAACTTGAAATCGAACACTTTCAAATGAAACTTAAAATTCTTTGCATCCGACATATACCTCTCTAAGATCATCCCCATTGATTGTTTCCGGTAATTTCTTGTGGTGGAAAAAATCAGGATATTCAATCGAATAACGGGAAATCGAACACTGTCTTCTACCCTTTGTGCTGGCCCTTAGAATAACGGTGAGCACAATATATTCAATTATTTTGCACTTGGAATAATACACGAAGATTATTCATACGAAACGAAGACTAACGCGAAAATAAAAATTGACCGGTGGTGGAAAAGTGCCGCTTGGAGCTGGCCGGCCGGGAGCTAACATGACCGAGGTGACAGCAAACCACATCATATATCATTTTTCACAATCAACCCAGGTGCTCAGACTTTAGCATCACAACAGATTTTTCACGGCCAGTGTATATCTTAATCCCCTATTCTGCAACATAAATAAAGCTGATTTGTCTTTTTTTGAGACGCTTCTCGTCCGCTTCTGAGACGCACAAAACCCCGTACCACAAGAATAAGAGAAGCACCGGACATATCAGAACAGAAGTGACATGGATTGTTAACACACTTTCGAGACGTCTTACAATCTCGACTCACTAACTTCGACTGATTAAACTCCCCAATAGGCCCAAATATGACTCTTAAATTTTCATATAATATTCGAGAGTTTTCTATTCAAATCCACAATGCAATGTACTGTTCATTACAAGGCAGACATGAAAGGGTCATCACATGTGTTCAAATGGTTATGTTCCTTATTCAGAGACATAGGCTGTTGGGAAGAATATCTGAGGACCCCCAGTCAGTGCCGAAGTATGCAGAATTTCTTCAACTTCGTAGGGAAACGTAGATTAGGCAATGTCGCATCCTTCTATTGTTATATCGATACAAGTATACCATGTGCGTTCTCATATTATATAGCCTATATACAGGGTTTTTCATGATCAAACGTTCCTGGCAGACGAAACAACGGATGGATTTGAAAATCTGGATTCATACACAAAGTAACATGATCTTTTCATCTGAAATATTTTCGACGATGTGACGTTGCCACTTCTACCAGAAATCAGTAGCAACTTCGATTTTTCAAATGGAAAACCCAGTATAATATATCATTTTATTGATCCTTGACACATTTCCAACAACTTTATTTGGTACTTCTCCATACCTATCTATGACCATTCTGGAGATAACAATCATTTTTTAATTGTTCATGTCCAATAATGAACTTCAAGAAATGTTGTTAATTTTGGATTGTGAAGTACTAGGATGCTTAAATTTGAAAAATAGTGGGGTGATATCATGGTGGTTCTTACCCCAGAGCCAGATTGATTTTACTTATACAAGGTGGTTAAAAATTACAGATGAAATGATCAAGTTGGCTTTTAGTCACTTTTTCAGATAGAACACCCTGTATATTTTCACATTTCCGATCTCTTCTTTCAATTTCAGTATGCTTTCGTTCAGATATCGAACCGTTTTTGAGATAAACGGTTTCAAAGAAAAGAAGACCTCTGGTGTCCTAGATTTTATCTATTTCCGGATTATCCTTTCGATTCCAACAGTTTTTACATGAGGCACTAACTAATGAAGTGTGTTCATGTTCTGTAGATATGTCAATTCAGTTCAAGATGTGGAGACGTGTTCGAACTTATTCTGAAATATGCCGATGAATGAACTTATTTCTACTTCGTGAATTCATTTAAAATTTTTGTTTCAGTGAATAAGACAATCGATGAATGAAGACTATTTTTTGATAATAATGCAACTTCATGGCTCTTGAACTGAATTGACATGTCTACAGAACATGAAAACACTGGAAAAAATATTTTATTAGCTAGTGACTCATGTAACAACTGTTGGAATCGAATGGATAATCTGGATGAAATCTAGGACACCAGAGGTGTCTTTGAAACCGTTCATCTCAAAACCGGTTCGATATCGAAATGAGGATATCTGAACAAAACCATTCTGAAATTGGAAGGAGAGATCGAAAATGTGAAAATATATAGAGGGTGTTCCATTTGAAAAAGTACACTTTCAGTAACTTTTTCATGTGATTATTTCATTTGTAATATTTAACCACCCTGTATAAGAAAAGTCGATCTGGCTCTAGGGTTAGAACCACCATGATATCACCCCACTATTTTTCAAATTTAATCGTCCTAGTACTTCACAGTCTTAAATTAACAACATTTCTTGAGGTTCATATTTGGAAATTATAAAATAATTGTTATCTCCAGAATGGTCATAGATAGGTATAGGGAAGTACCAGATGAAGTTGTTGGAAATGTGTCAAGGATCAATAAAATTATATATTATACTGGGTGTTCCTTTTGAAAAATCGTAGTTGCTACTGATTTCTGATAAGTGGCAACGTCACAACGTCGAAAATATCATGAAAAAATCCTGTATATAGGAAAACGTGAATCATGTATGTCTAAAACTTCAACTTAAATCAAAAACATAAATTCATTTCAGGTTCTAGCACATCCAAAGTATTATAATTCAGTCGCTTTTATTTTAGTTTCATTTTGGCTTGCGTGTTCAGTAAATCTAATCTTGAAAATTGTTTTTGACAGTCAACTGATACGAGAAGAATTAAACGGACAGAAGCGAAATTCTGATTATTCAATTCAATCACCAGTAATAAACTTTGTGAGAACAGAAGAGACGGAAGTATTCCTGTGTCCGGACACTTGTCTAAGGTTTATACAGTGACTACGCGAGGTATTACGAGTATTATGTTGGAGTTCCCCAGGGTAGTGTTCTGGGTCCCCTTCTATTCATACTATATTTAAATGACATGCCATTGTTTGTTGCATGTGAATTCATGAACTTTTTTGCGGATGATACACTATTGGCATGCAGTGATGAGAACCTGGAAAATGCTATACACAAAATGAATACTACTTTAACAAGTGTCAACAAGTACTTGAAAATAAATAAACTCAAGTTGAATGTATTGAAAACAAAATCGATGATAATCAGCACCAAATATAAATATAGCCAAATAAACTCAAAAAACATCAACCTAAACATTGATGACAAAAGAATTGAAGTAGTCAAAACAACTGAATATCTGGGATTTCAGGTAGATAACACTTTATCGTTTGATGAACATTTTGAGTACATTTATAAGAAAATTCCAAAGAAATTATTCTTTTTCTCCAGAATTTCCAATAATCTTTCAACAGAGTCAAGAATCACAGTTTACAAGTCAATTATTCAGCCACACTTTGACTACTGCTCATCTATCCTATATCTATTCAATCAGAATAAATTGTCTCAACTCCAAAAACTTCAGAATCGTAGTATGAGGATCATTTTGAAGTGCGGTAGAGATACTCCAATTAATATTATGCTTAATGTTTTGAATTGGCAATCTGTTTCTCAAAGACTGTTTTATTTCACAATGATATTCATATATAAAATAATAAACAATTTAGGACCATCTTATTTCAAACAGTATATTGTCTTCCATCATGATATTCACCACCACTTCACTCGAAATAATAATAATCTATATATAAATAGAACAAATCACAAAAGCACTATGATCTCTTTATTTTTCAAGGGTTTTGATCAATTCAACAGATTACCAAATGCAATTAAAAATAGCTCATCTCTGAACATTTTCAAAAACGAACTGAAGAAATTTCTGTCTAATGTACATATATGATATTTATTATGTTTGTTACGTGTAGCTACAATTTTTGTTTTGAGATATTATTATGCTTGTGTTCAACTAACTTCATAATGTATTCATCCAATGTTTGTCATATATTTTAAATCATTTCAATATGTGCCACATACCTATTTTACTTTATACTTTTTAGCTTGATTGTATACTAGGATATCCTATTTCAATAAAGATCTATCTATTATTATTAGTATTGGGGCGAAATACTATTCATGTTATATAGCTATTCTCGAATACTCAGTCGATGAATTATACTACCATTACTGGAAGTGACATTTGAAATAGAATATACCGTAGCAATTAACAGATTTGGCAGCACCCTAAATCATCGTAACTGACATGACTTCTCTGCCTAATATTATTCATTTCATTGCAGGTAGAACTCGCAAGGCCGTATTGTAAATATTCAGCAAGACCTCCAAGTATTTCTCTTATCCCTTTACACGTGGAAAAAGCTGTTCGTTTAACAAAAACTGGAAGACCTGGTGCAGCCTATTTAGATTTTCCCGCCAATATACTCTCCGGTATGACTCAAACTCATCAAATACATCAAACTCAGATATCATATTATACCTACTGGGTTTTTCACGATAAGCGTTCCTGGCGAACGACACAACGGATCGATCTGAAAATCTGTATATATACATAGATCAACATCTAAAATATTTTCGACGATGCGACGTTGCCGCTTCCACCAGTAATCAGTAACAATTTCCATTTTTCAAATAAAACACCCGGTATAATTTATCATTTTATTGATCCTTGTCATATTTTTCAACAACCTCATCTGTTATTTCCCTATACCTATCTACGACCATTCTAGAGATGAGCATTTTTTTCTAACTTTTTATATCCAAATATGAACTTCAAGAAATGTTGTTCATTTTAGACTGTGTGGTACTAAGACGATTGAATTTGAAACAGAGTGGAGTATATCATGAGTATATCATGAGGCTTCTCACCCCAGTGCCAGATTGAATTCTTCTCATACAGGGTGGTTAAATATAACAGATGAAATGATCACATGAAAAAGTGACTGAAAGTCATCTTCTTCGAGATAGACATTATTTTCTAACTTTTCATGTCCAAATATGAATTTTAAGAAATTTTGTTCATTTTGGACTGTGTGGTACTAAGACGATTGAATTTGAAACAGAGTGGAGTAATATCATGAGGCCCAGTGCCAGATGGACCTTTTCTCATACAGGGAGGTTAAATATTACAAATGAAATGATCACATGAAAAAGTGACTGAAAGTCATCTTCTTCAAATAGAACACCCTGTATATTCTCACATTTTCGATCTCTTCTTTCACTTTCAAAAACGCTGTATGTTCTAGGTCGAATCCTTGACGAGAAAGTTCCGGACCAATATGGACCGCAGAATATCCCAGTGGTATATCCTGACCCCACACAGATAGAAAAGGCAGTCGCATTGTTGCTCAAAGCTAAGAATCCCCTAGTAATTGTTGGTAAAGGTGCAGCTTATTCCAGGGCAGAAAAAGAAGTGAGAGATTTGATCATGTCAACTAATCTCCCCTTTTTGGCCACACCAATGGGAAAAGGAGTTGTACCAGATATTTCCCCATATTGTGTAGCTTCAGCTAGGTAAAGTACGAGAGGATATTATATTTGACAAGTTATATCTGATGACAATCATTCATAAATCGTGATGTCGTGATGTCGTCGTATAATAAAAGCTCCGAGAAATCTAAGTGCATTATGCACCCCATATCTCCAGTAGTCCTATCATGTTTTCATTCAAATTTAAAATAATTTCTTCATTATGATTTTTTGTTCAATTTATTCAGGATTAGAAAAATGGTACTGTTTTGGTTTGCAATGAATAAATAGTTTTTTTATAAAACTTTATACCAGCCTCAATTATAACTTTCAAAAATATTTCGGAATCGGTAGACAGTATCTAGCTCACCAAGAGTTTCTCGTTGGAGTAAAATTCAATGATGTTCAAACTTTCAGAAAATTTGGACTGGAAAATCTATCCTCGAAAAGACATATTTGAAAATACTCGCTTCGAACCTAGTCATCGACCTCTAGTCAGACATAAAAATTAATTTATGCAATTTGTCAGATTCCAAAACATATTCATACAAAATTTGAAAACCAATGTCAACAGTATTTTCGACATGTGTTTAATTTTTTTCAAGATCCTGTGTCTCGAATACGGATGCCGTTACGAAAATTTTTTACTGAACAAACCCAACCTAATTTACAGTATTCTACCTTGCAACGGGTTCTTTGAAACACCCTTCATATATATATATATATATATATATATAAGGTAGGTAGTATATAAGGTATAAATATAAATAAAATATATAAATTATTGACTCCACACTCATGATTTGGAACCGTTCGAAGTTTTATGGATTGGCTATTCAATAGGCTCTATACAAAATTAGTCGTGTTTTCATTCGCAAAAGAAATTTTTCAGTCATATATATCATGATTTTGATATTTGGGGAAATCACACAACAACAAACACATCAGGAAATTTTTCCGATGTGTTTATTCACGAACAAATGAATATTTTTCTGTAAATTTTCGAACTCTCCGTCAAGTACCTATCTACCTATTACCTACTTATTCGCTATGATATGATATGATACATGATAAACTATTATAATAAAGGGAATTGTAAATTGATAAAGTGAATTGACCGAGTCTGACTAAATGATACTTTCTCAATGTCATTTCGACTACCACAAATTATTCAAAATTCGTCATTTTGAAGTTGACTTCTCCAAAAGTACCTCATGTATGGATAATATAAATTGAAATAATGTAAGAAATGAAACTTAAAGAAAAATGAGTCATTGCGATGTGTAACAGTGATAGCAATATGCATAACATTGAACTCAATTTGCTTCGAATTACCCGTCGACAGTTGTATCACAACAGTTTCCAATTTGTTCTCCCGACAATCGAAACGTTTACCCAATTTGTTAATTAGTGCTCCCATTTTTTCATTCAGCTTTGGTATCAGTTCATCTGATACATTCTCATCATTTGTAGCAGAATTGGAAGAACTACTTGGGCTTTTCGTTTTTTGGCTCATCGTGGTAACTCACTTGTTGATACAATTTTAATCCACTATGAGCTGGCAACAGGGCACCACGAGATCAACTGAGGATATCAATAAAGGCACTCTTATCAATAACATATGAATATTGTCGTCAAACTATTTTGAGAAAGACGATATTCAACTCAGTACCATATTCCTTCAGATTCATTCATGACCTTCAGTTATCATGCACGTGCACGAAGCAATTCAAATGCGAATGAATCGAAACCGGCTTGTATCAAAATTTCACAAGAATATTTTCTTCTTCAGACTATGAGTATAATGTGCTGTTAATGTAGATAGCTGATTAGTAATCATAGATAATCAGTAGAATGAGTTTGCAGAATTTGGTTGAGCTCTCTCCAAACTAACATGAACTAACTAGAGAATATGTACCAAAAATTATTCCTGCTCCACTCTATATTCTTCGGACTTCGGATATACTTTCCCTAATCCTAATTTCTGATTTTCAGATCATCTGCTCTTCAACAAGCTGATGTAATTCTTCTTCTCGGAGCACGTTTGAATTGGATGCTGCACTTTGGTCGACCTCAGAGATATTCACCCAATGTGAAGATAATACAAGTGGATCTGGCAGCCGAAGAACTCCATAATAGTGTTGAAGCTGCAGTAGCTATCCAGAGTGACATCAAAGTTGCTGTAGAAAAAATAGTTAGGAGACTGAAGGAAGATAAATATATGTTCAGTGAGCAAAATGAGTGGTGGAAATTTTTGTCCAAGAAATGTCAAGACAATCAGAGAATTGTGAAGGTTAGTAAATATCCATCAATTTTCATTGATGCAGTTCAAATAATCTATATGTTTCTATTCATCGAATAGTGAATTGGAAGCAATTTTTTAGGCCATGGCAGCTGATGAAACAGTCCCACTCAACTATTACGCAGTGTTCAAAAATCTGTTTGAAGGTTTGCCAAATGATTGTATAATAGTTAGTGAAGGTGCCAATACCATGGATATAGGAAGAACAATGCTACCCAATAATCAGCCACGTCATAGATTAGATGCTGGTACCTTCGGAACAATGGGAGTAAGTAAATTCCTATATTTGACTGATGATGGAATAGCTCAAATCTGAAATTCATTGAAGGTAATAATTTGATGTTAGGCATAGAATCCTAAATACAAATTACAAAAAAAATAGGCATCTACTGAAACTCGCCTCGAGATGTTCATATGTTTTCTTCAAGTTTCCATGGTACTAACTCCATATATATCCGTTGTTGACGTCGGGTGGATGCATCCTCAAAAAACAACGAAATGATGAATATATTTTTTTTATCTCTTCGGGGGATAAAGTTGAAATCCTTCATGGATATCGAGCAGTACCAGTCCCTGCGTGATAGCATGGGAGTCCCCAAACTCCAACTGAGTATACCCAACGCCCTTTCAGGCTTGTCTCACCGAAATCTCCGATGATACCTAGGCCTCTGGGAACATTGTTACTCATCTATTAATCCATTGCATCCATTCCAGCATGTTCATGCCTTGTAAAAGATTCACAAGTTCTTTACGGGATGTGATTTATTGAATAATTCTGGTCCGCCGATTGGTTGCCCAAAGATTCCTGTCTTCTGCGATCCCACACAGTACATATTGAATTGTTTGTGGAGCATTTCCACATAGTCCACATTTGAGGTAACTATTGTACAATCCCATTTTGTTAGTGATGTTGTGATTGAACTGATATCATGTCAAATTCAATTCAAAGCGCAAATCCGACCTGTTCTGGAGTACTTCTCACATTGTTGAAGTTCAGCCCGGAAACATATGCTGAAGCTCTTATATTCTATTCAGGAGAGAGGTATTCACCTAGTTGGTGATACAACATACCACCGTTGACTAACACGATGTTCCTCGAACATTATAGGTTTTCCCAAAATACCAAATCTCAAAATATCACCATCGGATTGGCGGCGTCTACTCTTCTTATCTCCGTGGTGTATTGTTCTCAGGTCGGAATGGGCTTTGGTATCGCTGCAGCTCTATATTGCCGTCATAATGAGCCGAAGAAGAGAGTTATTTGTGTCGAAGGTGACTCTGCTTTCGGATTTTCTGGAATGGAGATAGAGACAATGATTAGATACAAATTACCTGTCATTATCGTCATAGTGAATAATTCTGGCATTTATACCGGTATGGAAGCTGAAGTTCTGAATGATATTCGGAACAGTGTTGGTGTTGAAGAAATTACCAAAGTGTGAGTATGTACAGTGTATGAGGATGTATTTCATTCATGAGATATTGAAGATTATGTTACAAATATGTCCAATGAATGTAACTCAACTCGAAAGTTTTTATTCTTATTGAATATATTTGTATTTCCAAATTTTTCAAAAACAAGGTGTCACTGATAAATAGAGAATTTCTCTTTTAGGTATATAAAGGTTTAATTTCAAGCGCAGTGACATTTTGGGGCAGATCACAAAATCTGTCCTCACTACAAATAGATTGAAATAATTTTTAATAACTTCTACTTCATTTTCTAGAAACATATTTCATGATATAGCAGCATATGAGCAGCATAGCAGTGAATTTCCTAATGTACGCTTGAATCGCCTTCTGTAACGAATGTTTTATACAATTTTTTTCTGTTTCGGCTGTTTTATACGGTTTCGTTAATATTGAATACATATTTTCATAACATAATCATAGAAATGATTCGTTTCTGACAGTTGATAGAAATTTGACACCATCAGATAGATCAGTGAATTGAAAAGATGCTCAGTTTCTTCGTGAATATATGTTAGATGCATTTCAAAGGACAGCGCCTGAATTCTCTACATAATATTCCTGGAACTTCGATGAATTCAGAAGATACTTCCACCATTTCTTACATCCCTTTCGAAATCTGCAACAGTTGTACTATCAATGAACAATATCAGCAGATTCTACAGATACCCGTCCCATTATCATTTGTAGCTATCTCATAGTTTGGGAACTTTCAATAAACTATTATTGCTCTGTTGTTAGTCTCAACTAAGGTCTCAAATATAAAAACGATAACTATATAAGTAAGTACCTACCTATGTTACGAGTTCCTATTTTTTCAAAAATACCTGTTGATTATCATTGCTTTTTTTTTGCATCCTATATTTTAATATCTGATTATTTCAATGATTTTGCAGCGTAAACTAGTACCATTTTTAGGATATTCTTCCTCTTCCTGCTTCGTCATAGATCTCGGGTAGCGACTGTCACAGCCATGTTTGAACTGTCGATTATCTAATATTCTTCACATATAGGCATACCAATATATGAAAAACCCAAAACAAAAATACTTACAAATCGTGTGTCAATGGAGCTTAGTTCGTAACCGTAGAGATTGAAAACTAGTAACACTCATCAGGACAAATGGTTGGATATGTAAGGCTGAAAATAAATCTTTGAAGTTCCGCTTTTTGTAGCCCGATTCATCTGTTCAAAACCTCTTTAGAAATAGTACAGAGTTTACAAAACACTAGCAATAGTTAAACTCTGGTCACGTGACCTCAACCGGTCAAGTATCGTTCGTTACGCAGACATACAAAGACGGATAAAACACTCTCGAGTTGTAATGTTTCTTAGCGCCGTATCATTCCGTATTCGAACAATCAACGGGAAGTCATACTATGAAATTATAGTTCTTTCACAAAATCATCCTGCTCACCACATCAACAAAATTTTGAGTATATAGTATATAGGTATACTTCATTTTTGTTTCTGTCAAATTTGTTTCTCATTTCTGTGATGAAATGTCATTCAAGTACACTCACTCATCACGATAAGTAATATATTGATTTCACATTCACCAGCTAATAAAACAATTGCTTTTTTTCAATTGAGCCAATTCATTCTGTAGGTTGTTTATTCTATCATGATATATACTTCTTTATGTGTGATATCTTTGTTACAAAAACACTAGTAGGTAGATTGAAGAATGGTAGGTATAATCATTTGATGAATAGGTACCATTCCTGCACAAAATGTTTTGACAGTCATCTACCATCAGACATGAATATTTTGACAAATTCAAGACCTTTGATGGATACCTATCCAATTGTCGCAAATAACATCATTTACAATAAATTTTCATTCCGGAAGTACTTATTTTCATCGTGGGTATCGCCTATTCAAATAAATTTCGAATTGAATCACCCATTCATTCAAAAGTATGTCTCACAGATGAAATCGTAGCAAGTTTAAGTAGTAGGAGCTTCATCAGAGGGCGCTACATATCAAGTTGAAGCTGAAAAGATCTTTGAACATACTGTATATTTCAGGTAGCCGTCTTGACAAACATCTTTCCTGGTATTTTCTGCATGGAAATTTCAATTGGCAGTGCACACTATTATATCTATTCTTATATATATATATATATATATATATATATATATATATATATATATGCAGCGATTCCTATATTTTAGCTTTCGGTTCGATGATTCACATCTACTTTTCCTCTAGGTCACCTCCTGGATGCCTTTCTAGCGTGACCCGATACGACAACATGATGAAGTTATTCGGAAAAAACGGATATTTCGTTAACACTGTACCAGAACTGAGGAATGCCATAAAAGATGCATTGAAAGTGGACGATGGGCCAACAATTATCAATGTCATCATCAATACAACAGCTGACAGAAAACCACAGTTATTTAATTGGCTCACGGAGTCCAAATTATGAGATTATTCTCAAACTCACTCTGATATGACGAATGAAAATAACGATATTGTATCAAATAAATGATAAGTCATTTTTGCTTTTTTTTGTTTTGAAGTTTCTCGATTCAATTCAGAATCCACATCAAGCTTTTTTTCATGATATATTCATATTCGTGACTTGCAGTGGTTGCATTTGGATCATTACCATTACTACCTAAATGAGGTGCCTATCGGACGGTGTCACCACCATTCCTATTGCCCTGCTAGCGAACGAGCGCTCAAGGATCTACTAGCGAAAAGGCGAGGATGTCATACCACCGTCCATTAGGAAAGATGAAAGAGAGGAGACATTGAGGAGATGGCAGACCAGATGGACTAACGAAAAACGTGGACGATGAGCGGCTCGGCTTATCGGAAACTTGAAGAACTGGACTCGAAGGAAGCAGGGCGAGACGAACTATTATCTCACAGAGTTCCTGACGGGCATAGGTACTTCCGTTCATTCTTGAGGAAGATTGGAAAGTCGGCAGATACGCTATGAAAACAAGAAGAGAACGCTGAGCATACCTTCTTTGAGTGTGACAGGTGGGAACTACTACGAAGCGACTTAGTGGCAAAAATAGGGGTGCTTAGCCCAGACACAATCATTGGAGGAATGATGAAGACAACAGAGAGCTGGAATGCTGTTGAACAGTTCGTTATCACTGTTCTCAAGATGAAGGAAGCCAACAGAAACTGGGAAAGTGAATGAAGTAGTTAGGAGAGATGCAGCCCAGGAGAAGCCTTAGTAGGCAATGAAGGGGCTATCCCGAAGTATTACCGTATAGGACGTCCCGGCATAGCCACCGAACGAAGACAGAGGACGGGTGTTTTAGTCAATACGCCACACATGGAGACCCCGACACGTCAGTCTGTAATTGGATCTCACCTACCTCTAGAGAAAAAAAACTACCTGAATGAAAAGCTCTGTATTTCATTATAACTTTTGTGAACTATGAGAATTCAACATTAGGTATTAACAGAAACTCAATGTTCTGTAATAAAACCTTCTCTACTTTTCATTTTGAACCAGTGTTGGTTTCAGGTATAATTTGCTGCCTTGTTAGTTGATATTTGGTAAAATTTCAAGTTTCATACATTTTTTATTTCCAGTAGAATTTTCATAAATTTTTCAGCGTGAGGTGGATAAGATAACTAATTTCAATTTGCATACAAAATATATTTTGTTCAATGCTGGTGTATCCGGCATTAGGCAGGGTTTATCAATAGGTTAATGTATTGTCAGGAAAGCTCAGGCACCCTAGCTATGAGCTAAATTTTTGGGATATATGCTTGACTTCGAGGGGTAGACTGGCTACTACAATCTTGGTTGTAGCAAGAAAAGAGTGCAACCAGCCTGAAAACAATCATCAATGATCAAAAGGCACGAGTGAATGAAATAACGTTGAGCACTGAATAAGATAAACCAAAGGGGCAGCTATCAGGCTAGTCAAAATCAATATTATTTACATTGCTGGATTTATTCATGTTAGGAGCGAGTAAAATCTGTTATATATTTTTTGTGAGGTTTACAGAAAACACTAGTCTTACTACTAGACTAAATATTTATTGGAATTTTAGACTCCAGGTTTTTACCCTTTTTTATTCAATAACTTCTTGTCACTCTCGACAGACGTCACACCCCTTTTCCCTATTGGCGGTTCTTATTAGGTGTCGAGCATAATGAAATGAGAATAGTGAATGCACTGATGCGCTTTCGTTTAAACCAATCCGTTTTTCCTTCAAGTGATGTAGGAGTCGCGGGATTTCCTGAAGATGGCGCCATTATTACACGAAAAATTGCGTTCCAAATTCCATGATGTGAAACAAATGTTTTGATTTCACTCATTCGAATCTTTTCATCACGACTTCTTCAAAAATACAACAATTAGAAACACGAAAGTCTATTTATGTTTCAATTTTGTTTTATTGCAAGTTTGGTAGAACTCATGATACTATAACGAGGAGAGATATGATCACTCGAGGTTCTAGTTTTGAACCGCTTTGCGCATGACGTCACTACGTGACAAATACGATTGGCGGCAATCGGAATAACACGGGTTTTTATATATTTGATCAGACGAATTATCGAATAACAATGTTTTTGGAGTTTTAATGTTAGTGGAATTATAATTCCAATCATCGAAATACATAAAATGATAAAAATGAACACAACAAAATGAGTTATTCCCCTGGATATCTTCTGAATTTCAAATAATTCATTCATAGGTATTGTAGGAGTAACATTCATGACGTTCTTCAAAACAGAAAGATTATTTAGAACTATTTTTGTATGTGAATAATTGTTTCATTCGTGAGCATTTATTCAGAAATAAATAATAATAATGAAATATCCACTAGTTGATAAATATATATTTCGCAACTGACTTTCATGAATCATTTCAAGTGAAGTGAATACATAAAGTGCATTTACAAGGGTGGTAATTATATTGGCCACAATTATGAACATTTGGTGCATGAGTTTAATAAAACACAAGTAGATAAAGTTGTATTTAATATAAATATTTTTATTGGAAATTGAAACACTGTTGTTACACCATCATAATCAGTGCAATTATTTTCAAGTATTTAGATAATTCACAAAATAATCATCAAACTATGAAGGTAAAAATACATTTGTACGAATAGACATAACGCATCTAATAAGGAATGATGGGTTTAAAATTTTTCAACAAATTACATTTCAGATAGATACCATAAAAGAAATTGAATCTAATTGGATAAATCGAATTGAATAAATTGAAAAAAATACTGTGTGTAGGTTAATCGAGGTGTGATATGTTCATTTCTCTAGATTTTTTTTCGTTTCTAAAAATAAATATAGGAAATATGATGAATATTTCAATATACCTATTTGTACTGAAGACAGATCAGTGATCTGCTCCAAGATGTCAATGCATTTAAAATAAAACAATTTTGGATCACTTACGATACCTATAAGAGAATTTCTTTGCTAATAGTCATTGAAATGAGAGAGAAAATCCCAAAAAATCTAAGGTAATGAATTCAAAATTTGATTGATGGTATTGGAATGTTTGGGGAAGGTATGGCATCATCTTTCAATTTCCATTTCTGAATAGGTAATTCTAACAGTTTTTCTTGCAATCTATAGTCGTCGTCTGAGAAATGCTTCGTACATATTCTAGCTGTTTTTACATTGAACCTGTTCTTCTGAAAGCAATTCTTCACCCACAAACTGCAAGTTTCCTTCGATGAAGGAAAAGTGAAGTAATGACATGTCGATGCAGTTTTACATCTTTTATTATTGTTACTGGAACAACCCACCACAGCACAATGAACCATAGTTTCTTAGTATGGAATATAAATGAAGTAAGCAAAATTATTCGAACCGACACTACTGAAAAACACAATTTAAAACGATAAACGCACTGAAATGTTCGCTTAACCTCGAAGCGCCAACAGAAATTTGTCACGGAGTGACGTATACTGTGCAAGAGAGATAGAAATAAAACATGCGCGTGGGTTTACCTTCTCAGTTATAGTATCATGGGTAGAACTGCAGTTCTCACTCTCTTCAGTTCTGCCACCCTGAATTTAGTCGAATAATAGTGCCTTCTTCAGGAGGACTAATGACTCCTACAGTATCCAGGTGAAGCGATTTGGTTTAATTTTCTAACCTTGCATTGGATAGGAATGCACGCACCTGTCTTATTTCATTATGGTGTCGAGTGACATCATATCACGGAACATGACATAAAATAGAAATATACATTTCATGATCCTTAGGCCGATTCCACAACATTCTCCTCCTACTCAAAAAACAATATATAATATATAGAAACAGAATAATTACAAATCTAATTTGTTAGGGGGTTTTATGACTCTTCCAGATCGACTTGTGCGTGGAGGAGACCGTTTCAGATGTAACGGCTGGTACTCAATGGCATGGTTTCAGGGCTCGTTTTCCTTACTATAGGTCATAACTTCAGTCACAGGACTTACAATATCTGGAGAACTGTGATCCAAAATCAACATTTTCGTAACTAGGATATTCTTCAAAAAATGTATCCTGGGAATCTGCATTAACATGCTTTACAATGCCTCCAATCTTGACATGATAGGTACAATAACTGAAAACCCTAATGAGTTTTCCTTTTTCCCAGAGTTTACTTCTCGAATTTCTCGAATAAACTGATTCGTTTACAGAGTATAGTTTTGTATTCCTGAATAATTTTCCAACATTCAGCTTTTGGTTCCTGTTATTGAATGTATCAGGCTTTATCAAATCTCTTTTTTTTTAACATTATCTCAGCTGCTGATATAATTTTTTCGATGTACACGGAGTCTTTTGATAACTGGAAAGAAAACTTGTTAATCTACTTAGAATAATATTTTCAGATAGGTCATTCATCACCTCCCCTAGAATAAATATTTTTGTCTAATGATTTTTTAACTGTCTGGACGCCACTCTCTGCTAGACCGTTACTTTGGGGATGGTAAGGTGGTGATTTCACAATTTTTATTCCATTTGCCTGACAAAACATCATGAATTCCGATGAATTGAACGGGGTTTCGTTGTCGGATACTAGTTCTACTGGAAATCTGAAAATACAGAATATCCTCTTTTCATTTCAAAATGACTTCTTTTGCAGTAGTTCCATTAGTCATTGATTTTAAGTCAATCCATTTTGATCTCTATTATCGACCAAAATTGAAAATGTTTAATTGAACTTATAGAAGTTATTTGGTGCTGTCTGCCATAGCAATAGTGCAGTGTCATTTGAAAAATGTTGGTATTCTTGGCAGATTTCACAAGCACTCATAAATTTTTTTATATCATTTTTTGTTTGTTCACCAGCATTAAAACCGTATCAGCATTTTTGAACGCACTATACCCACATGTTGTTCATGCTTCAATATGTTCGCTCCTAATGCTATAGGAATAACGACTTTACTTCCAAAAAGTGAGCAACTTTGTTCAACTGATAATTTTCATACCTTCTTCGGAAATAAGGCTTGAGATCAAAAGTGATTTTACCAAGTTTGGCCATCCAGAGATAGTCATGTCCATTACTTTTGCTATTATCACATCCTTTCCTGATGCATTTATTGCTATCTCTCTGTTATATCCAATGAAATATCATTAGCCAGATCGAATGAAAAAATACAATCTGAAATTCCGGTACTATCTGGTATCAACAACCTAGAGAGTCCATCTGCATTTGCAACCAAGCAGCCTTTTTCATATTCAATCTCATAGTCATAATCTGAGAGGGCTATAGCCCAACGGGTTATTCTCGCAGCGGCTGTGATGGGAATACCTTTGTTTTGCGATTTGAAATAAATTTCAGTGGTTCATGGTCACTAACTAATATGAATTTCCGACCGAATATATATTTGTGAAATTTTTTTTCAGCTTTTGATGGGATTTTCTCTCCTCGTTTCTAAAAAATAGAGTAGAAGTTATTAAAAATTGTTGCAATATATTTGTAGTAAGGACAGATTTAGGATCTGTCCCAAAATGTCACTGCGCTTGAAATTAAACCTTTAGATACCTAAAAGAGAAATTCTCTATTGGTCAGTGACACCTTGTTTTTGAAAAAATTTGGAAATACAAATATATTTATTAATAATAAAACCTCTACTTATCTTGGTGGACGTTTCGGGAACGAATCTGCTCCCGTTCTCAACACAATTGAAATATTTTTCTCTTCGTAAACTTTTTTCAATGTTTCCGATTTTGACACTGAAAAGTGAATGTACCACCTCCTCGATGAACTTACAGACAGTATTCAACAAATAGGTATGGGCCTAACATCAATCATCAGTTTCGGAATCTCGAAAATTTATACATAAAACTGTCTCACACCGAAAGTCACACCGAAACCACAATAAGTCAATAAACTGCTCGTACCTGCACTAATTAGGGCGAATCTAGCGGCGACTAGCGAATGACAGTCGAATCGAATGACAGTCCGCGAGAGCCACTGAGTGCCCTATTTTGTTTTTTCGAATTATATTTATAGTCAATTATTGCTAGATTGCATAATCAGCAAGTCGATAAGGTTCGGTACATGATGTAAGGAATCAATATCCAATATCTTTATTACACCATTGTTCGGTACGTACATTCCTCTGGTTTAGCAGTGAACTTTGGTAGGTAATATTCCGATTCTGCAGTTTCGACATTTTCCCAATAAATATTTGAACAGCTGGATACTTGATATCCTGTCTGCGTATAATATGAACGAATTTTATCGACTGTGAGTTAATTCATTACTGTCAAATATCCGTCAATATCATAGAACTCATATATTATAATATGAAGACTATTGGCGATTTCAACTACCGAAGAGGGCGATATGAGATGTAAACAAATATGGCGGATAGTGAGTATAATCTCTCTGTTCGGCGTGGTTATTGTATGTATGTTTTAGTTGTTTTCGAACGTTGAACGAGTGATATCTTGGATTTTCGTGTGTGTTTTGGACAATTGTTGATAGTGTGTTGAAGAACTATCATATTGTGAGGTAATGTAACGCTTTGCAATGTCTAATATCACAGGTTTTCCGACCAACAAAGCATTTGTCCATTCTTTTCTTCGATCAACTTTCTCAACTATACCATAATCATTCTTGACATGGACTTTAGGAGCATCCTTCTTAAGAACGCATGGAAATGTCCTATATTTATTTTTCCTGGAAGAACAGTTTCAAACACAATAGTTAGTGTTATGCAATGTCTTTCTAGTTGTGCCAGTATTTAGACTCGGTTCTCCACTCATTATTATTTCGAGTATCTCAACCCTGAAACTATATAGGTTTATAAAAGGACTCAAAGCATAATTTAATTCCTTTATTTCATCTTTCCTAATACCTCTCGAGTTTGGGTTATCCCAAAAATTATTCGCTAAGAGTCCTACTTTTGAAGTTCGCTCGATACACAAATCTACAAATACGATGAGAACACGACACAATCCACCAATAATTTCTGATATCGCACAAGCACGCCGAAATAACGATGATTCATTGATAAAACGCACACGAGTCCATTATTGATTACTCACTAAGTAGATTCACAATTTAGCCACCAGAGGTCGTCCAGACTTTTGGTTAGCGAATTATAATATATGAGTTCTATGGTCAATATAAGTTAAATCAGATTTGATTTCATCGACGATCGTATTGCCATCTCTACTTAAGCGGCTTTAGTGCGACCTTAGTAAGGTTGTTTGACAGGTCTACATGTTTTGGAAAGAAACAATTTAAGAGTTGGTTCACCATTCCATATCCACCTTGGGTTGATCTTTCAATTTCAGAATGGAGTAGATATTGGCGTCACTAGATCTAGATCTATCATTATTTCCCTGCTGAGATGGTCTCATTCTCTGCTTATAATGAAAATCGCGAATTTAAATAATTTTTCAAGAGAAAAACGAATTGTGCCAGGAAGTTACTTTGGGTGATTACTATCAAATGACAACATATTTTTTTTCTGAACATGCCATTTATATTTTCCTTTTAAGTTTCCTTGAATGGGGGATATACATATATGTATTAACTACGAATATTGATAATAAGGACAGCCTATCTGATGTCAAAATAAAAGAGTGCAATTGGCAAGGATTTATTTATGCGCATGCGCCAAAATGAATAATAAATGAAATTTGAATTTTGCGCATGCGCCCTCGATCATCGTTGCCAATCAGACAAGGAAAGACGTATACATTGAAGCATCACTTTTCTAACATTGCTCTTATGGCGTTTGGTCAATATTGTAGTTAATACATATATGGGGATTGAGGTGGTTATAAGATGGTGTGATTACTGATGCGCTTTTGTTTCAGAAATTTTTCTAGAGATAAACAAATGAATGTGGGTTCGAGGACAATGTTTCAATGATTATCTGAGAGAGGGCGAGTGTGATGGAGTCAGAATTATTTTGTGATCTGCGATCATGAAATAAGAAATACACAATGTGTATCGTGTTTTGTGTCATTTGTGCGATTGACAAATCTGTCAATCGATTTTCAAATTAATTGGTGCAAATCAAATTACAATTGAGAGATAAATAAGTAATAACATTATATTTCGCATTCAATCAGTTCCCATATTTTCTCGTTTCTGTTAGTTCTAATTTTAGTACTTTTGATACGGATCCATATCGGTTCTGTCATTTTTGTGGTATTTCAAGGGCTCAAAACTCTAATCTACACATGTTTGAAGCACCAAAAGTGAGTATGTGTGAAACATTCGATTCATTATCTCATACAATAAACGAAACAAAATATTCGAAAGAAATTTTTTGCTCATTTTTGGATGAGATAATGCGTCGAAAGTGGATATCATCTACAAAAAAAATATACCACCTAACTTATATATTTGTTCCCAACATTTTCGCAAGAATCGTATTGGCTTGAAAAGATTGATGAAGGGGGCTCTTCCACTGCCCTACTGGTTAGTATAGTATATCATCTCAAACCTTGAGATGATATAATTCATGGAAATATTTCTAAATACATTATTGAATCACTTCTCACACCGTATTTGGAATTTGCAATGTATGAATTTGTAGATATTTCGAATGAAAATATCAACGAAAATATCTGACCACCAGACCAGACCACAGTATATTATCCCTAGACAGGGATAATATACTGTGACCAGACCATCATTTTGCACTAATTTTCAACGGCTCAAGCAAACTTCTGTGGCACTCAGGCTCAAGCGACAACTAGCGATTCTAGCGGAGGAGAGGTGATTGAACGTCTCGATCAGTAATCAAGTAGGCGAATTCCAGAGATTTTTCGGCAAAACCACAGAGTGCGTGCACCAGTCTTATAACCATCTCAATGGGGATATACGCCACGGCCCAATCGATCGGATGTGTTCGGAAATTTAGGCAGTCAGCTTTTAACAGCCCATCTCACATTCGTTAAGTGTGCCGTGGTCAACACAGAACAATTGGTTCTATTTGCAGTCACTGTCACTGTGAAACTTGTATCTTGGATGTTCAAATTCAATAAAAACAGTGCTTTTTTAAATTTTGCAAATTTATCGGTTTGAATTTCTTATTGATAATAATTATAATTGTAGAAAGTCCCAAATATGTCCCAGAGGTATGATATGAAAAGACGAAGACAAAACGACGGTGGTGAGAAATTTTCTCCAGGGAGGACAAGACATCCTCCTGGATTGAGAGGAAAGGAAATCGGTTTATTTTATGCAAGACGAAACAAAGCAAGAGAAGAGAAAAAGACGACGGTTAGTATTTGTAAAATCCTAGATAATATTGCAGGTTTCATTATTCCCTAACAATCTTTAATGAAACATCCATCTACAGGCATTACACAAGGGTGAACTGATTCAATACCTAACTGATGAAGTGACATTGAATACATATTTATCATTGAATTGTTTGATCTCATCTCATTTTTGTCGTTCGATCAAGTGTTGCAATTGATATGTCTTAAAAGCAAATGTGGTAGGTGTAACTAATAACTATATTCAATCCTAATCCAACTCACCTACTGCTCACACTCTATAGAAAGCATCAGGATCATTTTTATCAGAGGCCAAGTAATTGTAGATCACATAATGAAAATTTAAATCACATTGCTATACTTTTCCAATGGGGAGATAGAATATTTGATTTTCTGTTGAAACAAGTCATGTACTGATATATAAATATGAATAATGAATAAATTCGTTTATTCAGCCATTGATTTATACATCATAAAGAAACATGGCAAATGAATGAGTGAAAGATAGCATTAAAAACAATTAGTGAACTCACCTTACAGTTCCACATAATTTGAAATGCACAGTGAATACTCAACTAATACATACACTAGATTAAACAAACAATTTGATGATAAACTGTTTGTCCTTTGGAAATAAACATTTTGTTATCAGACTGACATTCTGAATTTCAACATTGAATGATTCATTTTACATATTGCTCTTTGACTGAATAATTATTGTATAAATATGAATTTTCAAGATGAAATTATCCATATGGTATATGAGTTGAGCAAAGGGCAGTGAAATGAACACATTGACAAACCTCTGTCCAGCACAAATATATACATACCATTCTGCATTTGTAAGATTGCAAGAAACTTTTGAAAGGGGTGAAAATGTGATGTACAAAAATCATGAACATAATAGAGGAAAATAATATGTTCCAACGATTCCAACTGAGGTTTCAACTATTTTAGTTGAAGGTATAAAAGAACTAAAGAAATCTGTTTGCCATGTGATATGTGTCCCCTCTGAAAAAATTCCAATCTATGTTCAAAATCATTTTGTTGTAATTCTTGGAGATGTTGATGGTAATGTTTTGACTTCTTAATATCTTGTCACAGAGGACTGACTGACTTATACCGAGTTGCGTACTGATTACTCTAGTACTTTCATGGGGAGATTTAATATAGAAACAATTCAAGATAGATATTAGTGAATCCATCGATTTCTCTGTCATTCATTTCTTCTTGTGAAAAATTCATATTTAAAAAATAATTATTCAATCCACAGGGAATAGATACAATAAATCATTTGAAATCAAGCTTCAAAATGTCAGTATGATAACGCATTATCCATTTCCTAAGTAATATTGATTAAAATCATATAATTAATCCATACAAAATTTGCAATGATCAAGAGATTTGAGAATTTCTTCAGTTATTTCTCTATTTGGGTATAAGTCGTATGAAGGAAAAATGAAGCTTTTCAACATCTCAATACAACTACATGAATGAATATTCTATTTTGAAAAAAGTTTCATTTTTAACAACAAATTTTGACCCCTCCAAAAGTTTTCAATTCTGAAGGTAAAGCTTTCTCAAATTCTTTCACAGAGGTCTGCAATTTGATCAAAATTGATTCAAACTGGCAATTCTGCAATGGATTTCATTCCTTCATTGAATGACCACTTCACCGGTTATATAAACTCCTCAGATTTCAATACAGGGTGAATCAAAGTAGCAAAAATTTCAAAATATGTCCTCAAATAACTGACACCCCATGTGAGATATTGCTCTAAAATATTTCGAGATGGTACTTCAGCTGTGCCTGAATCGAATAGGCTAACCATTTTTGCAACAAGAATTGCCTAATAGCTGTTTCTGAAATTTCGACTCCTTTGTAAATAATAGTAGGCCTTGAAAATATGAATATTTCAGATCTGTCTACATTTTTGACGAAAGCTCATCCAGTGCTATAATCGTACTATAATATAGAAACACTCCACATTTCCTTAGAATAACCCCTATTGGTACTCTATCATGCTCTCATAGTATGTTGTCATATCTAATTATTTTCACTACATTATTGCGTTATTGGTTGCTACTTCCATAGTATTATTCCATCAATCTTGATAAAAACCTCTGATGTTTTTCATTGCCTACATCAGCCTACAAAAAAATAATCTACATCTTCCAGACTATATTCCCAATTAAGTTGATCAAATGGAAAATAATTTCATCAATATTTGTTCAACCACTGGTGTAGCCTGTGGATATTTTTCTGTATGATTCATATAAATCACTATGTTGTAATATGTATTGACTCGTGGTTCCTTTGAAATTTCCTCAAAGAAATTTGTATTTTGACACCACAAAAGAGAATCCTATAATGTTCGAGGAACATCGTGTTAGTCCGTGGTGGAATATATGAAGGACGTTATTGGAATTTTCCTCGAATGTTTGGACGTCTAGTTTGATAGACGAAATTTCCATTGAGCAACAACCGTGGAAATATCTATCTATGATAGAGAGAGAGAGATCGCCCACCTTTTCACGAGGTTTTCGAGAGTGTAAAGTCACCGACTAGGAGAATAGGTCTCTTCTGAATTCTGATTCAGATTTGAATATTACTCTAGGACAGATCGAATTTGCGCTCACTAGATCGTTAGTAGTTGCTAAGATGTGAAGTATATCTTTGCACAAGAAAGAAAGCCAAGTTGTTGTGAAGCTGAAGCAGTTCTCGGAATGGACCTCGCACAATTGTCTCATGTGAGAGCGCTGTTGGTGGTGATACCAAGCATGGATATTGACGACCTCATAGGAACATTGGTACCCGACATCATCAAATTGGGCATTGTGTGATCTGCCTTCCTGGTGAAGATACAAGCTTGAGTTCTTGTTGCATTGATCTCTTTTAGATTTTCAGATCGTCAATTCAAAATTATTGCCATGTCATCATTCAAAGCATTGACCTTTCTCTGTCTTGTATTTCTGGCCTCATTGGAAGATATAGGGGCTCTAGAGGAAAAGGCAGGATGAAGTTTACTATCATCCATAAAGCTATGGACTGAGCATGAGGTCACATCCAAAAAATCGACAGATCCAAAGTTGTTGCCACCACTGACACCGAACATATAAGATATAGAAGATCCACTCTAAGCCCCGCCCGGAAATTTCCCTCCTCGCCCCGTCTACCGAGTTGGACCGAGTTGGCTACCGCTCGTATACCGTCTGTCGTTGTGATACGGGTGATAGGTTCTATACTGGTTGGATCGCGATAGATTTTCTATAATAGGTACTGCGCGGAGTGCTTCAAAACTACAACTTCCTCAATTGTTGTGTTATTTGAACTAATTGAAATGATTTTGTGTTCTGCTGAGGGATGTATCAGTAAAGCAGGAGGTGGTATTTCAGTTTTTAGGTGCCCAAAAGATGATTTTAGGTAAGATATTTGAAATCTAATAATTTTTGTAGATTTAAGATTTATTTTCCAGATGTCAAAGCTGGAAAACTGCCTTGGGATTTATCGGTAATCATCGATATGCGAATCTTTCATCTGAGCAATGTAACAACAGAATGAAAATTTGCAGTTTGCACTTTGCTGAGGGCTGTATCATTCGAAATGATTCGAGAACGCAACTGACATCTGATGCAGTTCCTTCACTGAATTTGTCAACAACCAAAAGTAACTATATTTGTCGTGAATTTCCTTAACTATGTGCCGTCTACAGCAGATCTTGAAAAAACGTGAAAAATCTGAAAACACAAATGGATTTGTTGGTATTTATTTCAAATAATAAAGCTGATGTTTGATGAAGATATTTTCAAGATAGCTGGAAGTGATTTTTCAAGATGTTAATTTTAGACGGACCACACTTTATGTATTTATTCGAATCCGTTGAGAAAATACTTGATGTGTCAAATATTTCAGAAGATTCGTCATGTGCTACTTGTGCAGAAACACAAATGAGATGCTGCAAAGATGCTTCAACAGATATGGAAGAAAAAGTGACTGAAGGTGAATAGATTTGCATGAAAATTTTCGTAGGTTTGGATAAAAAAAAATCAGATGAAGCTTTTGTTTTTTGATGCTGATAGACTATGGAAAAAAAAACTGATACGAATTCAATTATGAAGAAAAAATATATGTTTATTTATTTCAATCCAGTGATAATTTCATATAAATCCACCCAGACATCAATGGCACTTTCTGAGAAATCTTCAAGAAAGAGAAAATTGATGGATGAAATAAAACATCTTGAAAGTTTAGCAGATATTTTGATAAATTTGCACAAATATTGTCACAATTCTCTTGGGACAAAACTGAAAGATTTATTCAAAAATGTAGCTTTCACACATCCATGTGAAAATTTTCCATTGAATTATTTTGTATCTCTCTATTCTAGAGAACGTATATATTATACATTGAAATATGCAAATCGCGATCTGAAAACCAAAAAATCAAAGAAACCTGTGAGATTAGGTATTGTTGGCTTTTTCAGAGTAAGATCCACACCTCACTGAATCAATCTCCATCCATCTTTCGATGTGTCTGTTGGGATAGTTTTTTTCATCAATTGAGTTTTTTTCCTCACAAATGATGGTGAATCTTCCTATCGTGAATACGTATTGTTTTATTTATTTCAGAGATTTGAGTCGAATTAAAAATGCGTTATCCACCTGTGTACTTTTCCATTCGCCCCCGTACGAAACGCTCACATTGCAACATGAAAATAGCACACAAGCGACCCTCGTAAATGCAGGAATTCGGAGTCATTTGCCGCTGCGTTTGTGTGACCGACTACAAAGTTCCGCTTGAGAGTGGACCTTCTAGTTCATATATGTTCGGTGCCACTGACTAACATCGTGTTCCTCGGACATTATAGGATTTCTTTCCATGTTGTCGAAAAATCAAAAAACGACAGATCTTCGTGGTGATCTATCTGCAAGGAAACTCGATAGTGAATGACGAAGTTGGGGCGGCAAACCATAATATTTCAATTAATGAATTAAATCCATCAGAGATATTAGATAATGCAATTTCCATTCCAATATTCTCGAATCCGATGATATGAACATATTCGTAACCCTCTTATTATATCATCAAAGCAATCTATAAATATAATATAAAATGAAAAATATAATATAGAATCAAATTTGTCCATCATAGGTAATTATTTACGTTTTCACTTTATAAAATTTCTTTGGCCTGTCCTTCGAGTGCTGTCATGAACAAATTCGGGTAAAAACTATGTTTTCCTTTAGGAAGCATATTAGCAATTTATCCAATTAGGACAGTCTGCATTACTTTTATATCTACAACTGCAAAGTTTTCCTAGCTGTGCATAAGTACTCATAACTTTCAAAATTTGATTTCAATTTTTTCCACTGTAGAACACTGGATGAGTATATTGATAATAGTTGGTAGATTGCAGAAAACTTCCATTTCAATCATTAAATTTCGAAATTTCTGAACGGCATATAGGGGAGAACAAGAAATACTTCAAAAAGTCTGCATAAATTAGTATCTGTGTCCAACAAAAGCCGATAATCTTATGAATACAATTGTATACCGTTCCGAAATTTAGAACTTTGTTAATATTAGTGTAGATTTTCTGACGAATCGATGATACAAATGTTGATCATATGGCACGAACTTTTTGACACTGTATTCGTGGTCGTAGAAAAAACATTGTACACAATGAATTCTCTATCCAATGAGAAGTGAAGTTATTTTCAATAATCAGAAATCCACCTGATAGGATGGAAGTGACCAAAGCGTCGAGTGCTTTTTGTGCATATTAGAAAATGATTGAATGGGATCGAAATTCACTGCAGACTTCTATTATCTGGAAAGTACTGCAGATTAGAATGAGAAATAATGAGTTGTGTATGAGGAAGTTGTTAAAAGTATGAGTGTTGGAAAAATAAAAGACATCTATCGACATTTCTATTTTTCTTCTATAAATCTTACTGATTGCACTGTTTATGGAGACTAATTGGGTCTTTTCAAAGTAATGTGATTGTCAGTTGAAAGTTCTCAGTAGTATTGAATCAGTTACATCTCATTTCGATTTGTATTCTCTCTTATCATTGGTCTGACAAGTATGTAACATGTTATTTCAAGCTTGGGACAGTTTGTTTATCAAATTCAAAAGAAATGGAAATCAGGAGAATGTTTTATGGGAAGTCACTGGAAAATTTATTCTTAACAGACGGCAGTTCCTTTGCTCACATAGAAGATTCTGTATTCAAACGTTCTTACCTGTCTTCGATAAGAGGAACCATAACAGAGAAGTTGGGTGGGGCCCCAGTAGACTTGTCAAGAATACCTCATATAGACGAGCAGTTACAGAACGATTTCGAGAGGAAATTGAAAGATTCAAAGTACCTCACGATGTTGAAAACTCGTGAAAAACTGCCTTCTTTTTCAAAAAGAGAAGAATTGTTGAGTATTGTAGAAGAAAACCAAGTTGTCGTTATCAGTGGTGAAACAGGTTGTGGCAAAACTACACAAGTAGCTCAATTTATTTTAGATGATTTTTTGAAAAGGGGCAAGGGATCTGCATGCAAAATAATTTGCACGCAACCTAGAAGAATAAGTGCTATATCGGTAGCTGAACGTGTAGCAGCAGAAAGAGCTGAGAAATTAGGGATGAGTATTGGATACCAAATCAGGCTTGAGAAGTGAGTACACACATATAAAATGAGGTCTCCATTTTTTTTTACAAAGAAAAACACGATTATGTGAAATAAATTATAACATTGTTGGAACTCCAATATTTCTACTTTTTTTTTGCATAATCCCTCCACAAACGACTTCTTTGAATTTCTCCTCGGTCCTCAAATTCGTCCCTCTCAGGTGACTCCAACACTTGGTGCTAAGTTCTAGCTGTATTTGTGTGACCTTTTGTACCATCCAATTTGGTTGCTGAGAAAGATCCTGATGGAAATGCACACCCTTCGTCTGCGTGCCTCTTCTTCTGTTCTGATTGGCATTGGAGAGGTTCAAACGCACGAAGATGCAGCTCTTTAGATTGATCATATATGGCTAGGCAGCAGAGATAGATATGGTGACCACTAGGTAAGCAATAATCCGCCAGAACAGAGAATGTTCCGACGAATGAAATTGCGAATGTGCGAATAACAGTCCCAGAGTGACACACAAACACACGTCAGCACTTTAGCCCGATAGAGGAACACTTGGGAAACCAGGTACGTTCTACGAAAAGCCACAGTGCGACTACACACATACACAATAACTGTTTGCAGTTATTGCTTGTTCCAAAATCAAATGTTTGCTCACATACATATGTTCACCTCACAGAAAAGCATTGTAATTGAGATGACTTGAGGAAATAATTCCTTTTAAATGGGAATCTCACAGTGAAAGAAACCGGAGAGGGGCATCATTTTTCTACTGCGTCACTCCTGAGTGGGACGAATTTCAAGACCGTCGAGGAGTCAGAAGAAAAAAAACGTTGTGGAAATGCAATAAGTCGAATAGTAAAACATGGTTACCATCCGAATGCGGTTATCTTGAATATTTTAGATTTCGAGTCATGATAAACATGGTGTTCTTTTTCGAAATACATCGAACAGTTGCTCGTAGACAACTGAAATTGTATTGAAAAAATGGTGGTGTCTCATAATAGGTCGGAACACAATCAAACCACTATGTATGAAACATGGGTGCATCCAGAATGAAAAAAGTTTTCCGAATCTGTGTAAACATAATCAGAACCGTATTCTTTTCACCATCCTTAACGCTTCAATGCCACCGGGCTAATTGATTCTCAAGGTATTTCGAGAAGAGATTGAAGCCACTCTTCAAAATGAAGCAACGGGTTACATGGCTAGTCATTCTTCAGGTGTACAGGTGTTAATGATGGTTTAAATTTCTCTTCGTTTCAAAGATTTTCTTTCGTTTTGAATTATTTTCTCTGCTACCTTGTTGAATGCATTCGTACATAAATTCGTACATATTTTTTTTTCAAGTTGATTAGTTGTGGAATTTTTTGCATAGTAAAATCATTCCTGATGCTTGCGATCTACAAACTTCTGAAAAAATTTCGATACCTTCTTTCTCTCCTAATATTCCACCGCTGACTATCACCTCCTGTTCCTCGAATATGGTATCTTTCCTTTCGTGTTGTCAAAAGATTAACCTCTCCTTTTCATCTTTATCGTTCACGATTTTCCATCTCGTATTGCTATTCAATATTCTTTTTCTACTTCCTTGGGGACATTTTCGATAAATCCATATTTCTGGCCCTTATTATTTTTATCCATTTGTATTTTTAATATGTTTGTTATCGTGCTTCCTATTGTTTATTTCACCAGTATTGGCATTTTCCCTCCTTTCTTATTTATTATTTTTATTCCATCTATATACAGGGTGTTAATGAATATGTGCGACACACTTCAGCGGATGATTCTACATGAAAAAATTATGTCAGTTTGCCTTATAACTTTTGCCCACGAATGCTTCATTTTCCGAGATACGGGGTGTTGGCGTTTTTCTTAAAAGTTGACTATTTATTGCGCTGAAACCAAACGAGATATGCAAATGCAATTTGGTGGGTTTCAAGACGGTAGTTATTGCGGATTTTATGACATGCAATTTAGAATTTTTAAACTAAAAATCAATTCTGAATACCTCGGTTAATTGGTGACAAAAAATCAATTCAATAAATTGATCAATTTCGAAAGTGATGGGAGAATCTCATATTTCGTGAAATCCTCAGGAAACCATTGTTTTCATAAATTCAAATCACTAGTCCTTGAGATCTTGATAGCGCAAAAAGCACGTCCCGTTGGGAGCATGACTTTTGTCGACCTTTTAATTTACCTCAATTTTCAGGATTTCTCAATTTTTACTTCATAATAGATGACATTTTCCGCTTATTTTCACTTTTCCTCTACAACACCCACCATTAAAACATTCTTCACCAAGTGTTTGAGATTTCATCACACGTAATCGCGTAAATATTCCAGTTGAATCACGTAGCCACAAAATCGCATAATTGATTTGAGAAAAAAAATACCAGTTCCTGATATGATATCCAAAAATGAAAAAAATTAAATAAAAAACAATCTATTTTCCAGAAATTTACCACGTGACCATGGCTCAATATTGTTCTGTACCACCGGAGTTGTTCTCAAACAAATGGAATCAGATCCAGCACTTGGTAAAGTTTCTCATATGATTATTGACGAAATCCATGAAAGAAGTGTTCCATCCGATTTTTTGATAACTTTATTGAAGGAAGTCATCAAAAGAAGAACTGATTTGAAGGTATATTGAAAAGCACCTACTGTTACTGACTCTTTTAATGTATCTTTCTCAATTTTCAGGTTATACTGATGAGTGCTACAATGAACTCAGAAGCATTTTCTAAATACTACAATAATTGTCCACATGTTAATATACCTGGTTTCACTTTTCCAGTGGAGGAATATTTTTTGGAAGATGTTTTGCAGTCGACAAAATTTGTTTTTGACCGAAGAGGTAATCAAGTATTTGTTAAATGAAGAGCCAGTTGGATTAATCTTTCTGTCCCATTAATGAATCATTATATCTATTAACAACATTAGATGAGATATACACCATGGATGAAATACCCCATGTGTCAACATATTCTTCAGACAGCCTTGATTTCCAGAGTTCCAAGGGTATGAGATTCAAATTTTGTAGGGGTGTTGGATTTAAGAATTGAAATATTCTCAGAAATCCGTCACTTGAATATTTTAACGTACTTATGTCACACCCTGCATATTTCAACCGAATGTTGGGCCGAGATTGACTGAATGTTGATTTCAATATCGTGAGTCAGATCCACAATATCACTCCAAATGTACGAATCCAATATTGTTCCTACTTTATTTCTCAATATTCAGCCAATTTTTCATCTTGAATGTTATAATGTTATAATTTGAATGTGCTACTGGGGCTTGTCTGAAGAATATGTTAATACCCAGTATAGTATATTATCATACAAGTTTTGTAAGATGGTTTTGGTGAACAAGGAGCGAAGCGAGGACTATTCAAAGACAGCTCTTGAGGAATGGGAGATCCTCCAAATATTACTAAATTCAATTTCAGATAAAATTTAAGCTTTTATGGACATAAGGAGTATTTCAATTAGTAATTCATTCGTCCAAGAGCCAGGCGAAATTACACTAGTGTGTCTGTAAGTCAATCGAGTAAGTGATATATAGAATTTTCCGGAGTTTCTGGGACTTTTCCTCCTCGTTTCTAAAAAAGAAATAGAAGAAACAATGAATATCTCAATATATTTGTAGTAAGGATACATTTATGATCTTCCTCAAAATGTTACTGCGCTCGGAATTAAACTTTCAAATACCTAAAAGAGAAATTCTCTATTTGTCATAGACACCTTATTCTTTTTCAATTTTAGAAGACGAATATATTTGAAAAATATAAAAATTTCTACGTTTGGACGTTTCGAGAAACGAATCCGCTTCCGTTTTCAACACAATTGGAATAAAATGTTTCTTTGTAATGTTCATGATATTGAAACGTGACACTTTGAAGTGTGTAAAACGACAAACATCACGAGCATTACGAAAGATAACAGGAACAGAATTATTTCCAGAAACTTCCACTACTCGTAAGATATGCAGAATCTTATAAAATATATTTGTCTTCCATTTTTTTTCATATAAGGTGTGTCACTGACAAATAGAGAATTTCTCTTTCAAGCGCGGTGACATTTTGGGGCAGACCATAAATCTGTCCTCAATACAAATATATTGAAATAATTATATTCATTCTTAGGAGATGGCAACATGGCAACGAACCGTGCAAATGTGTGTGAAAGTGCTCCGAAAAACAAATCCTGTAATAAGTGTAAAAAAAACCTAGTTAAAGGTGTGAAGTGCACCCTTTGTGAGAACAACTTCCATACAAGCTGTGCGAGAAATATCAATGTCAAATTTCTCAACGAAGACATGGTAATATGTTGTACTTCCGAAAAAGTTAGCTGTGACAATGACCAAGCGTTTTTTGATGCAATGGAAAACCTAGCAGGCGAAAGTAAGGTAGTCGATCTTAATATTTTTAATTATATTGTCAAGCAAAAAGATGAAATTATACAAGAACTTCGCGACAAAATAGATTTGATGCACGAACAAATTGTTCTATTAAAAGAAATGAAGAATGTTTCACCCGTAAAAAATCTTGGAGACACCAACAAAAAACAAGATTCGGGAAAAAACTCCGACCACAAGGCAGATAAAGTGAATGTGACCAGGCCTGTGAATCTGAACCCTTCCAACAGCGTTGCCGGGTGTTCAAAAATTTCCAACAGTTTGATTATTACCGAAAAACATGTTTCTCAACCCTTGTTGCAAGTTGCCACGCAACAAAAGTGTGAAGAGATTATCAATTTAGCGAATAACATGGAGGCCAACAGCAGTGACTGGGAACTAGTTAAAAGAGCAAAACCAAAAAGAAAACTGGTTGTTGGAGATAATAGTTCCATCAAAGTCAATGGTAAGGAACTGAAGGGCATTCCAAAAATGGCCTGTCTACATGTATACCGGGTTGATCCGACGATGACTGCGGAGGAGCTAAAACAATCTCTAACTCCACATTTCTCTGAAGTTAAAGTTGAGACTTTAACTTCCAAACATCCAGATATCTACGCTTCTTTCAAAGTCTCAATTTATGAATCCCATTTCGATGCTGCAATGGATCCAACTAAATGGCCCAAAGGAGCATACGTTCAACGCTTTTTAAACTTTCGGAGATCTGTGAACCCCCCTCCAACTTAGGTGAAATACCAAGACAAGGCGATCTATTGCTGCTAAATGCAGAATCTCTGAATTATGACAAACTCGACTACCTCAGTGCTGAATATCTAACTGAAAAATATCAACTTAATTTTATATGCTTGACAGAGACCTGGTGGTCTGAAAGCTCTGTAAACTCTTTCAATTTTCCTGATTTCATTCTTTCTAACTCATATCATAGAATCAATTGTATAGGTGGTGGAGTCGGTATATGGTCTCGGAACTATTTAGATGTAACTCCGTTGAATTTACAAGAGTACTGTATTGAAAAAAACATTGAGATTTGTGGTGTTCTATGGAAAAATAATGATACTAATATTCTCATATTGACTTGTTACCGCTCTCCATCAGGAAACTTCGAAATATTTTTTGAGAAAATCTCAATAATTCTTGACAGAATATTTGTTCCTAAAACAGTCATAATATTGAATGGAGATTTCAACTCTCACTCGATGAGTAATACCAATTTAAATCGCTTTACACAATCATTGATATCATATGGTCTCAGTCCCAGAATAACCAAACCTACTAGAGTCAGCCAGACTTGTCAAACGACGCTCGATCAAATATACACTAACCTACCAGAGAACAACGAATGGGGTGTACTCAAAAACTGTATTTCTTCTCACCAAACTGTACTCTTCTCAACGAAGCAACATCAAACTGATGAAAGATCTCCATATAATCATAGGAGAATAATAAATGACACTAATATTAGAAACCTGTCGAATGCCTTAGAAAAAGAGAGCTGGTCAGAATTGTATCAACTAGATAATCTAGACGATAAGTTCAACAGTTTTCATGATACTCTGTTATTTTACTTCAATCGTGAATGCCCAATAAAACCTATCAGAAAACACCAAAACAAAAATCCTGGAACTGAATGGGTTAGCACTGAAATAAAAATGTCAAGTAAAAATCTTAAAGAACTTTATCAGCAGGTGAAGACTAATCCCACCCTGAAAGAATTCTACCAAACACAAAAAAAGCAACATAAAACTCTGGTAAGAAAAAACAAAAGTCTATATTATCAAAGTAAAATTTACTCTTCAGGTAATATAAATAAGAACACGTGGTATGTTGTCAACGAGTTAACAGGAAAAACCACAAAGAAAAGTAATATAACTATAGATAGTAATGATGGTCTTGTAGAAGACCCATTCGATATCGCTAATATTTTCAATAACTTTTTCGTGAATACACCACATGATATTGTCGACAAAATAAAAAAAAATTCAAATTATAACCCTTTGAGGACTAATTTGCTACCAAGTATTGAGAATAGTATGTTCATTACATATGTCAGTGAAGATGATATACTGAAGGTTATCAGGGACAAAATAAAAAATAAACATTCGTGCGGACCAGATGGCATCTCTGGTCATGTTATTAAAAGGATTGCACCCTACATCATAGTGCCCCTGAGTCACATTATAAATATATCTTTTCAGCAAGGACAGTTTCCTTCGCGACTGAAACATTCTATAGTCTCTCCAATCCTGAAAAAAGGAAATTCTCATAATTTGGAAAATTATCGTCCTATTGCTGTTTCCTCATCACTCTCGCAAGTATTTGAACACATAATGTTGGATTTTCTACATAACTTTCTTAATATAAACAACATTTTAACTCCGAATCAACACGGATTTCGATCGAATCATTCCACTACAACGGCAATTATTTCTTTTTATTCGAATCTTCTACAGGCTGTTGAAGCAGGCGAAAATCCCACTGGGATTTTTTGTGACCTAAGCCGCGCCTTTGACTGTGTACAACACAGAAATCTCCTGGACAAACTGTACAAAAATGGTATTAGAGGAATTCAGCATGAATGGTTTGTATCATATCTTTCAAATCGCACCCAGGCTGTCAAAATACAATATTCAAATGAGAAATACAACGAAACATTTTTTTCTGATCAGTCGAATAATGACATAGGTGTTCCCCAAGGATCAGTTTTGGGGCCAATCCTTTTCATTCTCTATATCAATGAGTTGCCATCTATTCTGCCAAAGTCACTCACTTGTTTGTATGCCGATGATTCTTCCCTCCTATTTAAATCAAAAGATTTGCCTGAATTGCAACAAAATATAAATTCAGATCTCGATAGCTTGCAAAATTGGTTCAGTGAAAACTCATTATTTTTGAATGCCTCCAAAACGAAAGCAGTAGCTTTTCATACTGCCCAAAACATTTATTCGGTAGACATTAATATTGGAATATCCGGTGTTGAGATAGAAAGAGTTGACAGTATAAAATTTTTAGGTCTTTTTCTAGATAGCAATATTAATTTCCATCAGCATTGCGATAATCTCATTAAAATACTCAATAAGCAGTGTTTTCTGTTAAGAAACTTGAGACGAATTCTAGACAACTCTGGTCTACTTTTATATTACCACGGGCAGATACAATCAAGAATTAACTATGGAATTATTGTTTGGGGAAATTCTCCGCCTGCACACAATGTTTTTGTAACGCAAAAGAGAATTATCAGAACTATTGCAAACGCGTCACAAACATCATCGTGTAGAACACTATTTAAAAAATTTAACATTTTGACTCTACCAGGTCTCTACATTCTGGAAGTTTTGTTGTACATCCATAGAAATAAAGAAGTTTTTAAACGAAACCAATCTTTTCATGAATATAATACACGCATCAGAAATGATTTTCACATACCCAAAACACGTTTATCTCTACGTCTGAACTCGTTTGAGATTTTGGGGCTGAGATTATATAATGCACTTCCGGAGTTTTTCAAAATTATAACCAAGGACCAAGTATTCAAACATAAAATAAAACAACTACTTTTCGAAATTAGCCCCTATACAATCGATGAGTTTTTTTCTCACCTACATTAGTAAAAATGTTTTGTATTATTTTTCATCATTGCTGCTTCGTTCACTCACCTAATTGTTTATATACCTCTTATTATTCATGAATGTGTTTGTTATATATTTGTATATTATATCTGTATCTGATATTTACTGACTTGTCCTATTGCTTTTTTTAAGCTCGTTCTAATGGATCAATAAAGAATTGAATTGAATTGAATTGAATAGGAACTAGAAAAAATCCCCAGAAAAATCTAGAGAAATGAAATTAAACTATTCATTGTTGAGCTTTTGAAAATCCAAGCAGTTGACTGGTTCAGTTGTTTCTGAATCTGAGGATAAATCCAAATAATGAATGGAAATTTCCATAAAACACTTCTGATCGTGACTAGATTGATATTTTGAAAATTCACAGGGTTGGTTGGAACCACATTCATACGCCCCAACATAGCATATTTTATATTTATAACACTAAGTATTGTATTTCCAATCTATTCTATGTACAAATATCTTTTTGACTAGTCCGATACGTTGCAAAATAATTTCATTTTATAAGAAACACAGCATTTGTGTGAGATTTCCTCTCCTCGTTTCTAAAAAATAAAATAGAAGTTGCTATAACTATTTCAATATATCTGTAGCGAGGACAGATTTGTGATCTACCCAAAATGTCACTTCGCTTGAAATCAAAACTTTAGATACCTAAAAGAAATGCTCTATTTGTCAGTGACACCTTATTCTTCAAAAAATTGGAAATACAAATATATTTTTAAAATAAGCAAAACTTCTATTTATCTTAGTAGTTTTGGGAACGAATCTAGTCCCGTTCTCAATACAATTCGTATATTTTTTCTTCGCAAATTTTCTCAATATTTTGTTTTGAGAAACAAGGAGAGAAAATCACACACAAAAGCTGGAAAGATGAATTTACCACCTGCTCGAATGACATACAGACAAAACAAAGCATTTCAATATATTGAGGAATGACTAATTTGAAAAAATGATATCTACCAAACAATTTCTCCAAAATTCATATCTCCCTAAGAATTTCTCGAAAAATGATTGTGATTAATAACTGTGCCGCCGACACCGAGGCAATTTATACAAATGGCTGAATACCAACTGGTAAATTGGAGAGAAAGATAATAAACATGTTTTTAGGTTTTGAACTTTGAAGAGGTTTGTCTTTTTGTCTGTTTTTTTTTTTCTAATGAAAAGTGGAAGCAGCCTTCAAATGTTCGAAGTTTGCTTGTAGTAGTGGATCACTGATAAGTCACAGCAAATTTATTTTTTTCAGGACAGCAGCAGCAGCAATCGTATGGTAAAAAATTTTATCGGGGGAAAATGCAAGATAATGCAGATCCAATACATGTTGAATTCAAGGAGTACATTGTACCTTACGCTCGACAATTAAATTCGGAAGGGCACTATGATCAGTTAGTCTGTGAACAATTGAAAAATATTGAGAGCGAAAAGATCAATTTGGATTTAAT
Source organism: Gastrophysa polygoni (assembly GCA_963576655.1). NCBI lineage: Eukaryota > Metazoa > Arthropoda > Insecta > Coleoptera > Chrysomelidae > Gastrophysa > Gastrophysa polygoni. Next base: position 2,310,637 of record OY755087.1, on the reverse strand, counting down.
TTTTGAATTGGTTAATCACATTTGTGAAACGGTAAGAATTTTTTCGTCGAAAACTTTGAATCAAGCGAGACCTCATGAGTATTGGTCTCGATCTATAGATTGGGGCAGTTCTTGAATCCACGAATACAATTTCAGCTGTATTTTCTTAACTCAAATTGTCTGGCAAATTGTCAAATTCAGCTGCGTACACCAAAATTTCACCTCAAATTGGAACTTGAAACAAATACACATTTCCTGGTTGGTTATTCAAACATTCAATCTATTTTCTGGAGAACTTCATTGAAATACTTCAGCACCATACTACAGCAAGTGTTTCGTTTGTAGACTTTCTTGTTTCCAAATGAAGTTCCTGTAAAAAATATTTCGGATTTTTCAAAGATTGAGTATATGAGTAGAAAGAGGATATAGTCCTCAACTCAGCAGTACTTCTTGAAGGGCCGGAAACAAACATCTACGCTCACGCTATGGTGATTGGGTGACGTAAAACATCTTGTCATCCGGTATACAAGGTGACCCCTTGTAACTTTTTTTGCTGGATGCAATTAATTGTCCAAATGATGAGAAATAATGCTTTTTGGCATCTTCAATTGAGTAATTGAACTTCTGAAGAATGACAATCAGTATATGTTCTCAGATATCCTTATTTCACATCAAAGTCCATAGCGATTCGGGTGATCAATAACTTCAGAATGATATATTTCAGATGAAACGTTTTCAGTTTTTGACGGAGATTAATGTACTATAATAATGTAATGTTCACTGGCTAGTCACCCCAACCTCTGTCAGGCTCATTTGGAATATTTGTGAAAGATCCACAATATCTGTAGTCTTCAGACATGACCCGATGAAAACTAATATAGTTGAACTTGTAATGAAAGTGAAATATTTTAGAAAATTTCAAGTTCAGACGCAAGCGAGATTTCTTCATCATGTCTATCAAATATCATATTACCATGAAATGCTACATACATCGTACATGCATCATACATCGAACATACTGAATGCTTTGTTGAGTTGCTTTGCCGCAGTCAAATTCAATATCCATGGTCACGACGAGATTACACTACGTTTATATCGAGAATCGGTCAGAACAGAAATTGAATATTCGAAGATTTGATACACATATTTTATAAAATTCAGTGTTGCTTCAACTTAAAAGTAGTAGCAACTTTAATAATTCAAATAGAAACCCTGTATGTGATATCATTCTCAGAATCCCCATCGAATTTTTTATATATCTATCTAGCTGATTTCTCCTCTTACCATTTTTGGAAAATATCACTTCCAAGAAATGCTGATATTTCCAAATACTGAGGTATTGGGACACTGAAATTTGGTTTATAGTTAGGTGATAACTGAGAGCTATCCACACCATAGTAAAATCTGAATTGCTTCTTTACAGGGTGGCCAAAAATATAGTTTTTTCGTTCACTTGAAAATAGATTTTTTTCCTTCAAATAGAACACCCTGTATATGGTATATATTTCCATATCCTCATCTGTGGCCATTTTTGAGATGATGAATATTTTCTATATTCTTTGCGGAAAACGTAACTTTGTTTCTTGCAATAAATGCTGATATATTTTAACACAGAGGTATCGAGATACTCAATACAGAGTGGTCAAAAAATATAACTATTTCGTTAACTTTGAACCGACCAAAAGTCAAATTTTTTCAAATGGAACACTCATTCATTCATTCACTCATTCAATTACTAATGAATACAATAATGAATGCTGATGAAATTTGCTATGTGTATCATACCTTCACCTAATTGTTCAAGTTCCTGGCTTATAAGCATTTATTTGTGAATGTTCCATTAAAATATCATCATTTGAAATATCAATATAATTATCAAATCATCAAATATCATTTAATTCATTCATCAAATTCGACTTACGGTCACTTTTTCGAGTGATACTAATACACTAAATGCCTATATTTTTCACCAACCTGTATTGAAGCTATTCATATTTGACTATGGTGTAAATAGCCTCTAGGGATTCTGAAAATGATATCACATAGAGAGTGTGAATCATCAAAGTTACTACTACTTTCCAGTTGAAGTGGTAATACAGCATTGTCGGAAATATTTCAAATCAATAGAACATCATCTTCAATGTGAGTATACATATTTTTTTGAACTTCTTATCAGTGATTATCGATATACAGGTGATAAATGAGCTTGTGTATCCTTAATTATTCATATGGTGTGGACTTCAATCTCGTCAATGAATGAAAAACGCTCCGTGCGGTCAATTTTATTTTATCAAGACGAATTCTTCATTGTATATTAATAATATTGCTACTATTCTAGGGTGATTCGCTTTCAACGAAAAGTAGTATTTGTATTTTCGCACTGTATTTTCTCAAATGTCAAGAACTGACTTTGATCATACATGATATAAATACAGCCTAAAAATTGAATACTGAATCAAAGTTGATCATGTTTTATATAATTCAGAATGGTAGTCTCAGTCGTAGCATATGTTGATGACATTTCATTTATTCTAGCGCAAAGAAGATGGAGCAATACTAATTTTTCTTACTGGATATGCTGAAATATCTAGCCTACATAAAAAACTAGAAACTTCAGGGAAATTTCCCACATCGAAATACGTACTGTTTCCGTTGCATTCCCAAATGTCAACAGTTGATCAAAAACAAATATTCCTGCCACCTCCAAAAGGAAAAAGAAAAATAATCATTTCTACAAACATCGCTGAAACATCAATCACCATAGGTAATGATCTCACCATAATTGAATAATACGAGCCCTGTCTCAGTGAAGTTGGCCCAATCACCCAAAATATGAAATTTGAGAAATTAGTCTCCACAAATGAAACTGTTTTCGAAAATATAATATTCTGAGTCTTTCTGAATATTATTAGGTAGATAGATACATAGATTAGGTAAGCTCGATCTAGTAGAGACAATATAATATCATACCTTTGGTTGCAATCAATAGGCTCTATGAATAATGATATTCAATGATAATAATGTCTCGTAGTGAAGGATCATCAAATTTTAGCCACCTGTGGCTAGTACGGATGATAGATGGCACCAAAAATGATATCTACTCGTGCGAAATATGCCACTTTCCACTTTCAACATATATTATACTCGCTGAGACAGCACTCGTATTGATTCGCATATAGAATTTCTAAAGAATAGAAAATATAGAAGAGGAATATGTATGTGGGTGGTTGAAAATGTGGTTGAAGTATAGAGATTAGAGTATACAAGGTTGTGGACGTTAGTCAACGACTCACCCTTCCCTAAGAAACCTTGAAAATTGTAGTGATTCTGTAGGTAATTGAATCTGGCACCAACTTTTATTCATTTCTTGATTTATTCACGGATTTCAAAATATGTAAAGCTCTATATATTTTTTCTACAATACTACATTGCGTCCACAAAGGTCAGATCAACTTTAAAACGGTTCTCTAGGAGAGTAGTAATATAAAGCGGATTGAACCGCAGTTGCGCGCGTATCAATTCCAAGATACGCGACTTCGTCAAAATGCATCAAACCCAACATACGCGACCCACCCACTCCACTGGTCTGGGTATACAGGATGAATAAAAAAAATGTGGATCAAAAAAATATCAACAGAGTGGATCAAAAACAAATCTACGGGGCGGCTAATATAATATAATATAATAATATATACAGGTTTAATCAGTCAGTGGAAAATTCTACAGGGTGGTTAAAAACCTTCCAGGGTGAACCAAAAAATGCCTACAGTGTGGATCAAAAACCAGAATGATGGAAAATATATACAGGTTGAATCAGTCAGTGGAAAATTCTGCAGGGTGCTTGAAAAACATACAGGGTGATCCAAAAAATATCTACGGAGCAGATCGAAATATAATTGAGAAGAACTCGGAGAAAAATTCTACATGTGCATCAAAAAGATATCTACTGGGTGAATCAAAAAATATCTACAGGGTGAATCAAAACAAAGAAACGACGAAACGTCAAAACAACGGAACGTCGAAAAGACAAAATCTCAAAGCAACGAAACGTCAAAACGACGAAACGTCAAAACAACGAAACGTCAAAAAGACGAAACAACAAAACGTCAAAACAACGAAACGTCAAAAAGACGAAACGTCAAAACAACGAAACTTCAAAACGACGAAACGTCAAAACCACGATACGACGAAACGTCAGAGCAACAAAACATCAACACAATACACAACAAATAGATCTCCAGACGTCGTTTGAAGAACATGATCCACTTTAGTCAAGTCTTTATGTAGATATTCATAAAGTGCTTCAGATTCAGTAGTTTGCTATGAATTTTCACATCTCTGCTGCCGGTATCATTTTTCCATACCATGTCTTATTACATACATTCCATGGTTGTGAAATTCCGTGCTGTAAGAACATCATATTAGGTCGATTCGATGAAGGTGATTTCTTTTGCCAAACGAGATTGTAATGCCTGGATTGATGCGCCCAGGATGGGTCTTTTTAAATGTCAATTTAGATGCATTCTGTCACGTATCGAAAGCCGTCTGAACTACTTCATTATATTTTTTATGCGTTGTAGGTAAATACCATTTATTTCCAAAGCTGAATCCATTGTCGTCATGTTTTTTGAGTGGGGTTTTCTCTCCACGTTTCTGAAAAATGAAATAAAAGTTATAATTATTTCGATATATTTGTAGTAAGGACAGATTTGTACCCCAAAATGTCACTGAGCTCGAAATCAAACCTTTAGATACCTAAAAGAGAAATTCTCTATTTGAAAGTGACACCTTGTTTTTGAAAAATTCGGAAATACAAATATATTTAATAAGAATAAAACGTGTTGGTGACAAGTTTCGAGTGAAAACAGTGTTCAAGACAGAAAATACAGTGAGATCGATTTTGACTCATACAAAACCAAAAAATGAAGAACAATCATCAAAAAATTGTATTTACAGTATACCATGTGTTTGTGGAGAATGTTATACCGGTGAAACCAGCAGGCCTCTATCAGTAAGGATGAAAGAGCATAAGAACAATATAAAGAAAAGATAACTGACAAATCATAATTAGCTGAACATATCATTACTGAAAATGGACAACATATGGCCGATTGGGGTAATATAAAGATCATAGGAAAAGAAGACAACAACCAAAAACGGAAAATCAAAGAGTTTGCTTGCATTCTCCTGAACGGAGACAATAATATTGCTTCTTGTTCAGTTGATATAGATAGAACTTGGCACCCACTTCTGAAAATTGAATATGGAAATGGAAGATTCAATATCAATTAATGAAAACATCTTGTAATCAGAATTCCTCCGTCTACCAAATTGTTACTTTTTAGTGTCAAAACTGACAACATATTGGAAAATTTTGCGAAGAGAAAAATATTTCAATTGTGTTGAGAACGGGAGCAGATTCGTTCCCGAAACGTCCACCAAGATAAGTAGAGGTTTTATTTTCATTAAATATATTTGAATTTCCGAATTTTCCCAAAACAGTATACCATGTGTTTGTGGAGAATATTATACCGGTGAAACCAGCAGGCCTCTATCAGTAAGGATGAAAGAGCATAAGAACAATATAAAGAAAAGATAACTGACAAATCATAATTAGCTGAACATATCATTACTGAAAATGGACAACATATGGCCGATTGGGGTAATATAAAGATCATAGGAAAAGAAGACAACAACCAAAAACGGAAAATCAAAGAGTTTGCTTGCATTCTCCTGAACGGAGACAATAATATTGCTTCTTGTTCAGTTGATATAGATAGAACTTGGCACCCACTTCTGAAAATTGAATATGGAAATGGAAGATTCAATATCAATTAATGAAAACATCTTGTAATCAGAATTCCTCCGTCTACCAAATTGTTACTTTTTAGTGTCAAAACTGACAACATATTGGAAAATTTTGCGAAGAGAAAAATATTTCAATTGTGTTGAGAACGGGAGCAGATTCGTTCCCGAAACGTCCACCAAGATAAGTAGAGGTTTTATTTTCATTAAATATATTTGTATTTCCGAATTTTCCCAAAACAAGGTGTCACTGACAAATAGAGAATTTCTCTTTTAGGTATCTAAAGGTTTAATTTCAAGCGCAGTGACATTTTGGGGCAGATCACAAAATCTGTACTCACTACAAATATATCCTACTCTATTTTTTAGAAACGAGGAGAGAAAATCCCACAAAAAGCTGGAAAATGAATGTACCACCTCCTCGAAAAACTTACAGACAGTATTTAAAAAACATATTGTTTAGCGTTGTCGAAATGTAACTCCTTTAGTACCATTGAAGAAAAAAAAATTGTTCAAAGGAAGGTGGTTATTTCATTTTGATACTTAGACACCAATAAATAGTTGGAGAAAAAACTGAAATTCATCAAAAGCCATCTAGTCGAAATGATTCTGCTATAGTATCTAACATCATCAACCGTCATTTTTTTCAATGAATACTGGAATACTGGTATCGAGTTGAAAATTGAGGGACGTTTGATTCGATCTTCAATTCCAATAAAAAAACATATCATTTAGCGTTGTCGAAATGTAACTCCTGTAGTACCAAAGAAAATTGTTCAAAGGGAGGGGGTTATTTTATGGACTCCTGGTCCTGTTCATGATTTTATGGTTATTCATCACGGAGACACAACTTTCTTTCTCGATCCTGATACGACTAATGAAATCCTGATGATGAATTCCCAATAACGGTTCAAAATAATTAATCATATGCAGGATTCAGTTCCTCTATATTTTCTGGTATTCTCTCTCCACGTTTCTGATAATGAAAATAGAAATTGTAATGATTATTTAAATATATTCGTAGTGAGGACAGATTGATAATGTCCCAAGATGTCACTGCGCTTGAAATTCAACCTTGCGATGGGTACCTAAAAGAGAAATTCTCTAATTGTCATACCTTTGTTTAAAAAGAAAAGGAAATACTAATATATTTTCCAAAAAATCTAAACTTCTAGGTACTTATCTTTATGGACGTTTCGTATAAAATTTATATATCTTTTCTTTGTAACATTTTCAATGTTTTTCCGTTCATGACACTGAAAGGTACAAGGTGTTTCTTCATTGATTGATATTTTATTTACCATTTCCATATTCAATTACGAGAAGTTTCATCTATCAACTGAACAAGAAGCAATATCAATGTTTCTTTGATTTTTCGTTTCTGGTTGTTGTCTTCTTTTCCTATGATCATAATTTCACTACCATCGTTCATATGTTGTCCATCTTCAGGAAGGATATGTTTGCTGATTTGATTTGTCGGCATGTCTTTTCTTCATATCGTTCTTTATTCCTTACTGATAGAGGCTTGCTAGTTTCACCTTTGTAGTATTTTTCACAAACACATGGTATACTGTAAATACAATTTGATGATGATACTGATGATTGTTCTTCTTTTCTTGGTTTCGTATGAGTCAGAATCGATATCACTGTATTTGTATTGTATTGTATTCACTCACAGTCTTTAACCCTCGGAATTTGTCACCAACACGTTTAATTTTTTCAGATATTCCTGGATTGTATGGAATTATATTTGTTTTTCAGCGTTGTTTGTCTTTATTGTTGTTGTGTTTTCTGATCGTTCTCAATTCAATAGCAATAATTCAATTTCAATAACCTACAGACAGTATAAAGACTTACGGTCACTTCTTCAAGTAAATGAAGTAACTACATTAGTATTCTACAGTATATTATACAGTAGTATTTTTTAACCACCCTGTATTGAAGCAATTCAGATTTTACTATGGTGTAGATAGCTCTCGGTTATTACCAAACCATAAACCAAATTTCAGTGTCCCGATACCTCTTCTAAAATATCAGCATTATTAGTGATGTTTTCGGAAAAAAATTAAAACATCAGGGATTCGATGGGGATTCTGAAAATTGTTTTGTGTTCTCTGGTGTAAAAAAGAATATAATGAATTCAATGACCTTATTGAATACCGAAAGTATTCGTGGATATTGTTGCGAGAAGTAAAAAAATATTCGATGAAAAAAAAATAATTTACTAATTCATTGTATCTCAAAGTGTACATTCCAAAGAGATCGATTTGGTACACAAGGGCATCATACAGGGTGCTTGTTTTTCGAACTCGGTTATATCAAGACAATATAAAGTTAAATCAGGGTAAAGTTGCCCACTTTGACCTATCATGATTAGTTCTTCAAATATCACAGAAAAACTTAAACTTGTTCATGACACTATTATGACAATGTTTTAGTTGGATTAGTTTTCTTTAAAACAAAAAATAAGGGAAAATTCACGAATATCCGTGATATTTTGAAATGTAAATCATGATTGGTCAAATTTCTTTCCACCCAAGGAACTAAACGAAATGTACGAAGAATCCAGTTGTGTTGTGTGCCATGCATATGGCATAAAAATCGTTGTACGGAATCATATTTTCATCAGCTATAATATAAGGCAGAATGCCCATGCTAAATGACCCAAATTTGGAGGAACGGTATGAGGGCAGCAAGTGACCATCTGCCAAAATTGTATCAGATATGAGAAAAAGTTACCTCAATAGTAAAGCAACAGAATAAAAAGAAAATGAATAAAATGTTATGAAATGTAAAAGTAATTCGTAACGCCCGGAATAATCGACTATAGACATTTGTTATTATTTTTACAGATGATGTTGTATTTGTGATAGACTGTGGGAAAATAAAAATGACTTCCTTCGATGTCGACACGAATACAGAAAAATTGGATCCTATATGGGTGAGTGTCGCAAACGCTGATCAGAGAAGAGGCAGGGCAGGTCGAGTTAAAGCTGGTGTGTGCTTCCATATGTATAGTAAGGCAAGACACATGATTTTAGATAAATATCAAAAACCTGAGATCCTTCGTGTGAGACTTGAGTCAACGATATTGCAAGCCAAAATTCTCCAAGTGGGTGAGTATTGATGAGCTTATGAATTGATGAATAATTTTCTAGGAGTTCAACACTTCAAATTAGCTCATTCACTTTTTTCTTCTTTCAACATATTCATGATGAATATACTACATACATGTTATACTAATCATACTGATCAAATAATTCAACAATGATCCCTAAAAACAATGATAACATACTGTGATGTTGGTATCGGAGTTCGAACAGTTCAATCCATCGCATAAGTGTATTTTCGACTGTTCTGTGAATCTCTCATCATAATTGAAATTTTCCATTGAATTTAGAAGAGAGTTATATGCTTGCCTTCCTTTATTCGCTAGATTTTTCAAAGGTATATTTGTTCTAATGTTGTATTCGTGAATGTCATTATTGTAGGCAATTTTTATATTTGTCTTGCATGTTATGATGAAGAAATCTGTGATTAAATTTAAATTGTTTTGATTTGAATATAGCATCAAGTTTCTGTATGTATGTTAGTTGGTACGCTACATTTTTATTTGTCCTATTCTGTAAGCATTATTAACATGCATTGTAGATTATCTTCTTGATATTATTGTTAATGAAGCTTCTGCATTTATAGAGGGCCGCAACCATTACTATATTTTTTTGTATATATTTCCTATATGTTCATTCCAAGTGAGGTTGTTATCCAAAACTAATCCTAAATAGTTCGTGCTGTTGACCTCCCTGATACAATTCTCACATCGATTTTGAAGTTTTTTTGTTTGAAGATCATTCGCTAGGAGTCATTCATAATATGTGGAGTTTGGAGAATTCAGTAAAAATACCATCATGAACTAGTTCAGTATCTTTTTTTTTACTGTTGACTAAAGGGAAACTTATAATGTTCGAGGAACATCGGAAATGTGAAGTACCATGTCTCTAGCCAGACCAATTTCAGAGTCCATACAGTGAGTAGATAAAGGGACCTATGACAGAGTCTTGCGGAACTCCACACCTATTATTTTTCAAGTCGCTATATGGTGATCCAAAACTACATATTGCTTTAGTTTTTTTAGGTATGACTTCACTGGCTTGTATATTATATCATTGAATTTCGTACGTTCTGATTTGACTAAAATTTCATGGATATCAATGAATACCGATAGAACCAATGAATCAATGAATCAGATTTGTGGAATTCCGAAGTGGAGATCTTAGAATTTAGTAGAGTTCAATGCAACAAAAACTCAAGCTTGTTTATTCACCAGATCACACAATGCCTAATATGATGGTGTCAACAGCGCTCTCTCATCGGACAACCACGCGGGGTCTATTTCCAGAACTGATTCACAAACACTTGTCTTCCAGTTCGGTGCGAAGAAATACTTTACACCCCGTCAACAGCTCACGATGTTCAAAGCGCGAATTCGACCTGTCTTGGAGTACTGATAACATTTTCAGAGTTCAGTTACCAAACATACGATCTTAGATTCTATTTAAAAGAGAGCTATCCGCCTAGTAGGCATTACTATACTCACGAATTGATCGACCTCTCTAAAACATCACAGAAAGGTGGGCGATCTGTCTTTTTTAATAAATATTTCCTCATTCGGTGCTCAACGTCTCAACGGTATGATGGAAATCTTATCTATCGTGCCACCAGGAGCGATTACAGGGCAAACTAGACGGGTTTAGTCTGGTAATCCATACATTGTCAGGCTCGAAACATGCCGAACCTTTCATAACCAAGCATTACCATAGAACGACAAATTTATGAAATGCTTTGCCTAGTCTGAAGTCCTTCCTGATGCTTACTACCTCCAAACTTTCAAGTAAATTTCAAGAGATGAAAAAATCGATAAATTTCGATTCGACAGATACTCAGACGAATAAAATAAATAGACCCGCCATCCCTATATTCAATGCATTACAATGTTTGGTCCAAGGATCTAGCTTTCTCTGTTGAGGCGAAAAGAGTGGGAAGTATATCGATATGTTCACTCAGACCCGTCGGTCATGGGTGGACTATATTAAATTTCCATAGGTAAAGGTGGATTAATAAAATATTGATTATCATTACATTATAATAATTATAAAAGATGGAATCATAGAAAATGGTTATGTCATTCACTTTCATCATAATAATATAATGCATCTTTCATCAACCTACCTCAAATTCCTGAAACAAACTTTCTAAGCCCCTTTACCGACTTTCATGCCTCGATTTTTAATGAAATGATGAATAAAATACACAGCAGATACTTGATTTTTTTATTGTCTGAAACTCGTTATATAAACAATGAATATCATTGAAAGTATAATTTATGATGAGACTATACATATACAATACTTTGGAAGCTAATTACGAGGTTGGGAAAACGGAGTGCTTTTTAAAAAACAATGTTTTTTCTTCAAGCGACAAAAGAGAACTAACTTTATTTCATATCTTTCTGTAACAATCATTTCATGATGGGAACAACTTAATACAGTAGATAGATTCATGGAAATGAAATATGAAACCGCTGACTCTGCTGAGATCGCCGGACTGGTGTACTTCTCGTGGATTGCGGTGACGTAACTCCTCCCTGCCGAGATGGAAACATATCCGTCGGTTATGTTTTCTCAGATGGTAATATCTTCTTTTTTCCGGGAATCTTCTTTTTTGCGAAATATTCTTGGTTCGATGAGATTTGAATATATGAAATATACAAGTGCAATAAGAATTATGACGTATAATATTATAGTCCACAGGTTGAATTTCCGATGAATTGGTTCGTTATTTATTTCATCGATCAGCTCCTTCTGTTTGTTGATATTGTTCTGAATCTCTATCAATTTATGAGTGTTTATTGATGTGAGGTCCAGTGAAACGGGCTCGTACTTGGTTATTTCTGATTTATTCTTCTTGAAGTCCAATTCGGGTAGTTGAATTTTTTCATATGTTACCTTTGGACTGTCGAATGTTCGGATAACGTGCTTATCGATGGTGATTATACAATTTGGGGTAATTTCTAATATATAGGAACCAAGTAATAGTAGATTTTCTTGTTGATTTCCGCATTCCTTTTTCGCTATTGTTTTTCGTGGGGTGACTATAATCCATTTATCTGCCATGATCCTTGTTATTTGAGTATTGTTGATCAGTATTGGAATCTGATAGCAACTATCTGTATTCTTGGAGAATCTTAGAAGTTCAACTTCACAAGGTGTTACTTGGGGTGTGTGAATTGCGTTGTCTTGGTGACATATATATTGATTCGATATAGTTTCCTTGCAATCTCCTTCAAAATACATGAAGTTGTGCTCATTGGTTATTAGGAAGTTCGATTTGGGGATGATTATGTTGAAGGAGCCATTTTGTGTTGTCGGTAAAGGATATAAATGATAATATTGATAGATTTCTCGATCAACTAATGGAATCTTAATAATGAATATGATCTGATTCTGTTTTGAATAGCTTTTTATGTTCATGACGTCTTCAAATAATAAAATATTTTCTATATTAGCTTCAAATGGTAATTTTGTGACTTTTAATAATTCTGCAACGTATTGGATTTCGTTGAGTAAATCTGAAGGATTTATGACTGAGTTGTGTAGAGTATTTAATTTCGCGAATGAAATTGATACCTCTATCTTATCTAATATATGTAAGATTGTTTGAAACATGGAAGTTATCTCTGAAAGTATCATATGGATTGAGAGGAATTGACTAGCACGTTGATTGATGGTACTCAAATCAATTACGTCCGTTATTTGCTTGATTTTATTTTTCAAGACCATTTGGTTGTGAGAAAGATTGTTTAATATTTCCAAGAAATTATTTACTGATGTGTTGAGAATAGACATTTGATTGTCGAGAATATGTTTCATTTTATTCTGATTATTTGTGAGTAGATTAATTTTCGAGTCGTACATTTCAGCATCCTTTTGATCTAAGTTTCCGGTTATACATTTTATCATTGATCCTAGTCCGTCTATAATGCCTCGTTTTTGTCTGTTGATGTCATTCAGAGGATTTAGTTGTTTGAATTGGTTAATTATTTTACTTTCGAGATTATTGATAACATTGTATGAGTTGAAAAATTCTGGTTCGTACGATTTACTGATATTCATTGAATGTTTTATTCTATCAAATTTTGATTTCAGCATAGCGTACTCGTCGATAATTATGTTCAAATCGAAAATATGTATGAATGACCAATAATTATTTGTTAGTTTGGCGCTGCCTAATCTGAATGGAAGGATACCGGGGTTGTTCTCTATCTTGTGGAAAGATGTTGCAGTTAGGATGTTCCTTGTGTTGGTGAGGAAGTAGAAGTACCTGAAAAAGGTTTCTTTAAGTCTCTCAAGTGTACTATAATAATTTTCGAATTTTTATTATTCTTAATTTTTGCTTTGTTGTTGTCTAAGATTTCTATCAGTGTGTATGGGCCAATGAATTTATTTTTATTTTTCGTTCTTGCATTAGATTTCTTATAAACGGTTTGATTAACTTTGAATTGTGTAGGATTATCACTTGACTTGTTACGTTTCTCTAGTATTGCTTGCTTGTCTTTGTCTTGTTTGTCATGAATGTTTTTATACAGGGCGTCCAGTTTGTCTTTGTGTGAATGTATATAGTCTGAATAAAAATTTGTGGGGATTAAATCAAATGGATCTCGGGAAGTGGTATGTCCAAATGTTAGTTCGAAAGGTGTGAATTTGGTAGCTGAATGAAGGGTACTGTTGTAAGCTATGATGGCGTATGGCAATAATTCGATCACAGGTTTGGTGGGATCTTTTTCTCTTAGAATTCTCAGATGTTCAATCAAGGTAGAATGGAATCTCTCTACTGGCGAGTTTGATTCATGATGATTAGGTGTTGTGTGATGAATTTTGATTTTTTGGGTTTTCAGAAGTTCTATTATAGAGGAATTTTTAAATTCACTGCCATTGTCAGATACAATAGTTTCTGGTACTCCGTAAATAGAAAAATATTGAATCAGTTTGTCAACAATTGATTTCGAGGTTTTTGTGCATGGAAATGCTTGTCCGAGTTTGGTGAATTTGTCGATGATCGTTAGGAAAGATTCGGATTCGTAGAAAAACATATCGATGTGTAAAATTTGGAATGGTTTTGAAGGTGCTTCAGTGAGAACAAGGGGTACAATAGGATTTTGTCTGGAATATTCAGCTCGTTGGCAAATCTCGCAATTATTTATATATTCCGTTACGTCGGTATTCATGGATTTCCAATAATAATTTTGTTTGAGTCTTTCGTGCGTTTCTGTGATTCCTCGGTGGTTTGTTTTACTTTCATGTTGGTGTTTTATCAACATTATTTTTTCATCCTTTTCTGAGACGTTATTCACTAGTTTCGTACATTGGAACAGATTCAAGGCTTTGAAAATGTATATTTTTGTAAACAATGGTATAAGACTTTGGTTCCTAAAATATATATAATTATTTCTTTCAGGATTGACATGATACATAAGAACAGATTTAATTTGAGATGCGTCGTTAATTGGAATTTTTATTTGTTTGATCGTATGACCGTCGAATTTAGTTTGATCGATTTCTAGGTTGAGATGGGGATTTCTATCTAAAATAATTTGTATAGGTTTGTTATTAATTATTTCGTCTAAAATTTGTATTCCGTCGTTCCGTGTTTCTTCAGAATTTGAATGGACAGTATTGTTCGAATTTTCTGGAGGTCGCATTGGTAATGTCATATTATTTTGATGTCCGTTGGAATTATTTGGATTTTCGGCAATTGGGTTTTCTGCATAATTGCGTAAGAAATCTAGAATATCTTCGTCAGCTTGGCCAGGATTATTTGTTATTGATTGAGTTTCGTTGGTATTTAATTGAATTCTTGAAAGTGCGTCCGCATTGAGATTTTGATTTCCTTTTTTGTAAATAATTGTATAGTCGTATTCTTCAAGTTTCAGTCTCCACCTGATCAGTTTACTATTAGGTTCTTTTAAGTTGAAAAGCCAAACCAATGGTCTGTGGTCTGTATAAATCGAGAATTTTTTTCCGAATAGATATGGACGAAAGTATTTACATGCCCAAACGATGGCTAATAGTTCTTTTTCTATGGTGCTATATTTTTGTTCTGTTTCGTTTAATGTTCGTGATGCATATGCAAGGGGTTTGTCATGAGGGATGTTACCTTGTGAGAGTACGGCTCCTAATGCATAGTTAGATGCATCGGTGGTGAGTATAAATTGTTTAGAAAAGTCTGGATATTGAAGAATAGGAGAGTTTATGAGGAGATTTTTCAGATGTTCGAATGATTCAATAAAAGCAGAGGAATGAACAATCTTCTCGTCTTTCTTTAGGCACTTAGTTAAAGGTTTAGAGATTTTTGCGAAGTCTTTTATGAATCGACGATAGTAACCAGCTAATCCTAAAAATGATTTAATTTCCTTGGGTGTCTTGGGAATAGGAAAATTTTTGACTGCTGAAATTTTGTCTGGGTTAGGTTTCACTCCGTCGGGTGTTATTAGATGTCCGAGGTAAGCTACTTCACGTCTTAAAAATTCACATTTGTCTAATTGTATCTTGAAATTAGATTCTTTCAGTCGAAGAAAAACTTTCTTTAGTCTGTCTAGATGTTCTTCAAGGGATGTGGAGTAGATAATGATGTCGTCTAAGTATACGGAACAAATTTCGTTCTGAAGACCTCTTAAAATATTATTCATAACTCTTTGGAATGTTGATGGCGCGTTTTTCAAACCGAAAGGCATTCTTTTGAATTCTTAATGTCCAGTGTCTGTTGAAAAAGCCGTTTTTTCTACATCTTCTGTTTTCATTTCGATTTGGTGGAAGCCATTTGCCAAATCTAATGTAGTAAAGTATTGACTTCTACCAAGCTTGTCTAATATGTCTGCGATATTCGGAAGTGGAAATTTATCGTCTACAGTTTTTTCATTAAGTTTACGATAATCTATAACTATACGCCACTTGCGTTTGTTCGAAGAGTCCATTTTTTTGGGGACTACCCAGATGGGGCTAGACCAGGGTGAATTTGAATTTTGAATAATGCCGGATTCTAACATTTTAGAAATTTGAGAATGTACTTCTTGTTTATGAATGTGAGGATATCTGTACGATTTGGTAAAAATTGGGGAATCATTTGACAACTTGATTTCATGTTTGATTCGATTCGTAAACGTTAAAGGTACTTGTTCACAATAAAAAATGTCTCTGAATTCAAAACATAGTTTTCGAATTGCTTCATATTCTTCTTTATTACAGTGATTCAGTTTAATGTTCTTCAAATTTTGCTTTAATAAATTATCATATTGGCTGTTCGGATCGTGATGGGTTGCATTATTTTCGATGAAATATGTTTCATTCGTATCGATTTTATCGATATCAACTGGTTCAAAGAACGTAAGTTTGATTGGTTTTTCAGTGGGGTTAGTTAATGTTGTTATTGCGAAATTATTTTGTACGTTTACTAAAGCTTCTGGCATTTCAACTTTATCGAATTCAGTATAATTTAATATTCCTATACCTTGCGATTGTTTCACCGGTAGCTTCGCTATGATTTGAGATCTTGGAGGGATTATTGTTATGTGTGGTTCTTGTCTTGAAAAATTCTTATTTCTCACCTGAGGAAAAATATTCTGAACTTCTTTATTTGAATAGCTTATAGGGATTACTGTCTCATTCGTTTCTAGATGGTATGTGTTCAAATTGATGTTAGCGCCTAATTGGGTCAATAAATCAAGTCCGATTAGTCCGTCAAATTTTTGTGAGAAGTCGAAAAGGAAAAATTTATGATATTGGGATGACTTGAAGGTAGGGGGTAATGGGATATTTATAACTTCATCATGGAAAGAACTAGCATGTGCTGTACTGACTTGGAATAATTCATTTGTTATAAAATTTGGGAAATATGTTCGTGCTATATTGGGATTGATAAAACTACGAGTACTACCTGTATCAATGAGAAACTTTGCGTTCATTTCTGGTAATATGACATATGGTAAATCAATGATATAATTTTCATTAATATTCAAGTGAATTATGTCGGGTTCTTGAAATGAGTAGTTCTGGAAAAATTTTGTTCTTGTTCGAGTTCAACATGTCTCTGTTCTTGAATATGATTTGTCGACTCTTGATTTTGGTATTGGTCAAGTGAAAAAGATGATGGATCGAAAGTGTCGAATTCTTGGTACGGTTGATTATTGAATGGCATAGCATCATTACTTGAATAATTAGGTTCATAATAATAATTTGAATCGTTTTCAAGTTGTTCTTTCTCATACGTGATTTCGGGTTGTTCAGCTGTATTTTCATCTACAGGTAATTCTTCAGATAGATAATTGAGATTTGAACTCTTTCGGGTATTTCCAGAGGAAACGTCCATAGGAGTAGGATTTGTGAAATGTCTGAAATTTTGAGATTTCGGAGCAAAAACGTTAGTTCTAGGAGGATTGAACTGGAATCTTTGTTGATAATTTGGAGTCATTCGGAAATTAGTGAACGGTTGTTGTTGGAAATTTGGATTGGGTGTGAAATTTGGATTTGGGTTTTGCTGAAATGTATTTCTCATAGGAAATGAAGGTCTCTGAAGGTTGGGATGTGATCTATACATCATTGGCGAGTTTTGATAGTTATAAGGATTCGAATATAATGAAAAATTAGGACTTTGATTATTGTTGAATTGGGGTTGGTTCATGGGTATTTTCTGTGAGTTTTGTGTCGTTTGTGGTGGTCGGAAATTAGGAGTAATTGTCGGTCTACTAGGTACTTGAGAAATGTTAGTTTGTCTTGATCTGAATAGATTGAAATTGTCTTCTTCTTTCACGAAAGCCATTGCTTGTTCTAGCGAATTAGGATTTTTTAATCTCACTACTAACTGAGTGTGATAGGGTAAGCCGTTGATGAATGTTTTCAATGCGAAATCATCGTAATGTGTTATTTTCACTAGTTTGACATCATTTGCTTCGTTTGTTGAATTTAATTTGGAAAATAATAAACTTCTTGCATCCTGCAAGCGCATACCGAAATTTATAGGATGTTCATTTTTATAGGGCCTAAGAGATAATAAGTCTTGTATCAAACAATCTATACCTCTCTGGTCTGAAAATGTACTCACAAGTGTGTCTTTGATCGAAGCCCATGTTTTCAGTTCTAAACGTGAACAAATTAAATCGGCGGCTCTGCCTCTTAATTTACTGAATATAGTGTCGATCAGACAAACATTTATGGCTGCGTTTGGCTCTGTTCGATTTTGGAAAGCCAATAAGAAGTTTTCGCAAGCTATTATGAATCTCTGCAATTGTTTTGTATTACCATCAAACACAGGTATGTTGTCGGCTTGGTACCGTAACAAGGCGTAATTTGGTTCAGGCATAATTTGATTTGGGATACTTCCTTCGTTCAAACTATGTGTTTCGTTCAAATACAACGTAGCTATTTGATTAATTAATTGGTCCAGTTTAAGTCAAGAAATTCTAATGAATGGAAATAATATATGTACAATGACGAGAAATATATCGCTTGATTGGGATAGGGTGGAATAGGAAAAATAAGAGCACACTTACAATGTGATCAGTCTTCCGATTCTCATGGTTTCCTTGAGTTGTTGTCTAGATCTACGGTCCTTAAGCTAGGGGTTCTGGCTTCGGCGATGTCTGTCCTCACCAGTGTTGAGCTTCTTTGTGCTTGAAGTTCTCGAATAATCAGCATCCACACAAGATAGTACGATACTACCTCTAAAAGATGGTACCCGATTTTCGAATCGATTGTCGGAATCTTGAGCTACTCAGTTCACCCAAAATTCGACTGTCTCGAATCCCGAACTTTCGAATTTTCGAATTGGTAATTAAAAGTTGAAACTTAAAAGGATTCTACGATAGTTTCCTTTTTACCAATCCTACCGACTGCGCCAATTACGAGGTTGGGAAAACGGAGTGCTTTTTAAAAAACAATGTTTTTTCTTCAAGCGACAAAAGAGAACTAACTTTATTTCATATCTTTCTGTAACAATCATTTCATGATGGGAACAACTTAATACAGTAGATAGATTCATGGAAATGAAATATGAAACCGCTGACTCTGCTGAGATCGCCGGACTGGTGTACTTCTCGTGGATTGCGGTGACGTAACTAGCTTACTGATTCTTGAATAGGATATTCTTTGTAAAAGTAGATCGAACCCGTGCTGGTCTTTCTCTCTCTTTAGCAGTTGTCTCATGGTGAATTCTCATGTGGATGAATTTTTTCAAGATTAATTTGGTCAATACATAACCTTGGTTACTCATAGGCTCCTCATCATAGAAATAATCCTCAAAGTCATTATAAATATTTGCTGGTAGAGAAATGCAATGAGAGTATTTGTCACTTACTCAGGATTATCCATTATCATAACAACAGCTTGGTCAAAATCATTTCTAGCACTATCCTCTATAGATTGGGCTTGATATGTTTCTTCACCACTAAAATAACAGTAGAAATAGTTTAACTCATCATACATTCATTTCAACTAGGTTCTCACATC
Source organism: Gastrophysa polygoni (assembly GCA_963576655.1). NCBI lineage: Eukaryota > Metazoa > Arthropoda > Insecta > Coleoptera > Chrysomelidae > Gastrophysa > Gastrophysa polygoni. The sequence goes on along the minus strand of OY755087.1, from coordinate 2,291,297 downwards.
AATTCTGATTCAACTGCCCTGGTCACCCTGGTATCATGAAAGCCACTAGACCCAGCACTTGTTTCTGGATGAACATTAGTGAGATATGGAATTGAGTATTTCTTGATGAATGTTCTATTAGGCCACAGTATAATGTCTTCATTGCAAAAGTGGTTGGAACAAATTTATGATGTGTATTTAAAATCAATCACTTCCAATTTCAGAGCATCACACTACATCTTCTTTCCATTCTGATCTGAAGGGAATCTTCAAAGGGAATTTTCAAAATCTCAATAACTGGTACATTATTTTTTTTAAACAGGTGAAAACATTCTACTACCTACATGTATTACCTTCGCCAAAAAATAAATTTTTATATCATTTCAATGAAAATTAATATGTCTCTCCTGGACCTACGTCCATGGTTACTCACTGATGAACTGATATATCATCTCCAGTAACTTTCTTCCGGCCACAAATCAAGCAAGATTTGTCAATTTTCACTGATCAGTGCTCATCAAAATGAAAATAATACAAATCGCACTGAAAATACCCCGAAAACATACACAAATAATCAAAAACACCAAAGCTCTACCAGATCATAACAATAACTGAAATGACCACGTCATGCCATGGCCACGCCCCCGAACTCTGAATACATGCTATCAATACGATGGGATGGCTGATTCACCCGATGAAACTCGAACCAATCGGTTCTCACCTTGTTCGATGAGGGGTCTTGACAAGTATGTTGGCATCAGAAAGAGGACAGAAAATACGGGTCTATTTATTTTATTTGTCTGAGGACAAATATCACTGCTAATAGTCTGTTGTTGCCAATATTACATCTATCTCCTGTTTTGAATATGGGGGGAACTCTACACCCATCTTTTAATTACACGAAAGGAAAACCTATAATGATATGATGTACATTATGATATGATATGTACCTCATGATATATAGTTTGTCTACCTGAAATCACTCGTGGAGGCATAATAGACGAGATTTCCATCGAGCACCGACCGTAAAATAAACATAAAAGAGAGAGAGATCGCCCACCATTCTACGATTTTCTAGAGAAGGTAATGAATTCTGAAACTTTAGGACATGTCGAATATGTGCTTTGTGGTTCCTAAGTAGTTGCTGGGGTGTAAAGTAACTCTTTGCACGGAACAGGAAGCCAAGTTTTTGTGAGGCAGTTCTCGCAGTGGACGTCACATGATCGTCCCATGTGAGAGTGCTGTTGGTGGTGATACCGAGCATGGATATTGACGACTTCATGGAATGAATAGTGGTACCTCTAACATCATCATATTGGGCATTGTATGATCTGTCTCGTGACGATAACTTGGAACCGTTTTGTGAATAATACATCTGCAAAGGAAATAAACAGTGCAAAGAATATTTTCGTTTCATAATAGTATTAGATGAAATTTTTTGAATGAAAGTCTTTATGCTTTGAAAAATTGAGAAACTCCAGAAATCTGCAATTGCTGAGAGATAAATGACAATGATACATGAATGAGGAAACCCTTGGGCAAAGACCAGTTAGATTAAATATTTCAAATCAGACTTCTATGTTATCAACATTCAAGAACTCATTCAGCATGATATACTTATGTACAGGTTGATCGGAAATTATCGGAAGGATAATGATCTTAGTGATTCTGGAATAACGTATGTGCGCTGTGATTACGATTCCCTTGCAAATACAGAACGATATACATTTAGTCTGATTCTGATATGAGTTGCTTATATTCACTGATAATATGAATTTACACAATGTACAAAAGTCGAACAGATGCAAAGTATGGTTTAGCTTTTTGTGATCTTTCAGAAATTGACAATTAATTGAACAGCTTGATATACATTTTTTGCCTCTCACATTATTTTTGTTGTGCAGTCTTCAAATGAACTACTACATTTTTTCTTCTATATATCTATGAAATCTCCATACTGACCCTCCAAGTCTTGAATTCCTTGCATCTACATTTTTTCAGGTAAAATTGAAGAATTCTTTCCAAGACTTATGAATCCTCCAGATTCAAAAACTATTAGATTGTCGTTAGATCTACTACAACGGTTGAATGCTCTGGATGAGGATGAAAATCTCACTCCTTTGGGCTATCATCTGGCCAAATTGCCTGTTGCTCCTCAAGTGGGAAAGATGATACTATTTGGTGCCATATTCAGCTGTCTCAATCCAGTTCTGGCTATTGCAGCTTCGTTAGATTTCAAGGATGCTTTCCAAATTCCGTTAGGAAAAGAGAAAGAAGTGGATAGTAAGCGTAGAGAGATGAGCGATGGACTGAATAGTGATCATTGGTTATTATATAAGGTAAGGATATTATACCCTAAGACCATGACATGCATTCAAAAGCAGTGGCGGCTCCTCAGAGGAGGCAACGGAGGCTGAGCCTCCTCAAGGCTCTCTATATAACGAATGGTTATATATACTTGTTTAAAATATACACAGGAATCGCTAACATTCGTCCGTTTCATCGGTTTTATAATAGAGTGAGATCATGCAGATGTTTGTCATGGATATACAGTAATCGAGAATTCTGTCAATAATGCTGCTCCTTAAAGGTATCTAAAATATAATCCAAATTCGCGAATTGGCAACATCCTGAGGTGGCAGCTTCGACCGTCAGATTGCTTTAACGGAAACGAAGCAGACGGGTGGACCAGTCGATCGAAATGTTTATTTCTTGGTTTCGCAAACTAGGCTATGAATCAGGATATTATTTCGTTACGATACGACTATACACCTCCCCTTCGGTTTGTTCCTGGCAATAGTTAGTTATGCTGATCATGTGGCTGTCCTACAGATTGGTAAACTAGTTGGTTCAGTGGAAGTTCATCACTTACTCATCATACTCGGATATAATTCCATTCACGTTACACGTTTGTTCGAATGATGTAAAGGATTTCTCATATAACATGGGTCATCTCTCAATCTAGAAAACTGATACAAAAAATTGACAAATAAAAAAGTTATTTGCATTCCTCTGAACATCTATCAGACAATTTCTCAAATTTAATACCTTGTAGTTTGTCACAATTTTTGATGGATCTTAGGAAGGCTACTTTACTCATTCACGATGTTCGATGACCAACATATTCTTTTGGCAACTAGGTACCTATTCCATAATTGGAAGAGAGCACACAGTGGTGTTGAAGAATGGATCACAAATCATGTACGGGGCTATCCCTGATTGTGATACACTGTTGGAAAACTTTTGAAAAATGCTTTCTAGCGTTACGACAAGATCTAATACAGACTGTACCAAAGTACATGAAATAAGTTCCAAGATGATAACTTCAATGGCTGTAAGAAGGAATGATCAATGAAGCATTTCAACTTTCACATTTCGAGATGAAAAGTTCCTACGTGTACACTATTATTTTCATCTCAGAATTGTCCTCAGTATCTCTGAAGTTTATTTATGCAGCAATATGTCATATGTATAATATATATATATATAATATAAGTCTTATCTTAGCCTCTTGCTTGCCAGGTGTAGGAATACATCAGTTTAACTTATTCGCCTTGCTCTATAAAATTCTCTATTTTGTGATCAAGGTTCTATGAACTTGTTGAATGAATATTGTCATGTCAATGCAGCATTATTTTCTCCTTAAATAATTCATCCTCATTTGGTAGCTTGGAGAGTAAAACCAACAGACGATATAGTGGATGGGTAATAAATTACCTGGCGCTCAACTATATCACCCCATTTCCACTGCAGTGTAAGTAGCCGCAAATGCCCGATTGTCATCTTTCAGTCGTTGTTAACTGACAGTGTGGATTGTAAGGTCACAGTACGAGGAATAATTATGCTTGCTGTGTAGTGGGCTACTTATAGAAACTCAGCAACATTTCAGCAGAACACAGAGGAACTTTCATGACTGTCATAATGGATTTTCATATTCGTTTATTTGTTTTTGAATGATTCAATGTACAAGGTCATCTAGCATAATCATCGTATAGGAGGATAATACAAAATTGTATAATTTCATGAACAGGCTACAAGTTTCAACTTTTTCCCCATCCTGATGAAATAAAGTTATATCATAATTATATTTCTTCTATTTATATTCGTCACTTCAAATTTCAATCGATTTTTACTGAATATCCCGAGCACGTTCATTTCAAAATGAACTTCTCTGATGAACCTGATCATGACGTCAGCACTGACCAATCACTATACTATTGGTATCGTCGGGTTTGTACTCGCTACTCGAAAGCAGTAAGAGTGTATTGGGGGATATATCAATATTGGATATTCTCTGTAGGGGCGTCTTCACGTGGTAGAAGTTTGTACGCCTCTCCCATTCATTCCCACTCTAAATCAATATATTATTATATATATTATTATATTATGTATTATAATAGATTCCTAATCAAGAAATCATCAAATTGAACGATAGAAAATTGTGTTGATAAACAGGGCGTCAAATTTCATGAAAAAAGTTCATATAAACGTGTGTCCTAACTTGCTTTGTTTCCTAGTAACGAGGTGTCGAAGTGTTACTATGAAATGATAGGTTGTTTATTGATACCTCAAAAGACTTTTCACCGATTTTTATGACACCAGGTATGTTTGTAATCCCCCATTTCTACGCCACTGTTTATCCATTAATTTCGAATAATATCAAACTCAGCGAAAACATTAGCGTACAATATTTATCATCGTCTGCGACAACACTGGAAACAAAATTCAAAATCTAATTTCATGATAAGAAGCATCGTATACAAATAAAACACACACGACGTTCAATCAAAATCGGCGAAAAGAATTTTGAGTAATTCATTGAAACCGATTTTTCATTGAACTTTGGACACCTTGTTACTCGAAAACAGAGCCAATTAGGACACACGATTATGAACTTTTTTCATATAATATGACAAGGAATCACCACCTGAAATTAATGACATAATATAAGTTACACCCTGTATATTATATATATATATATATATATTAATTTTTTCAGGCCTTGGAGATTTATGAAACGGAGGGTAATACTAGGAAATTCTGCTATGAATATTTCTTGAGTTCATTTACTCTCAACCAACTGACGAAAATGAAAAACCAGTTCATGAACTACTTGATGGAATTGAATTTCGTTTCTAGTCTCAACCCTCGGGACCCTCCTCACAACCGAAATTCTCAAAATGCAAGTTTGATAAAGGCTGTGATATGTGCGGGTTTATACCCAAATGTCGCCATTTTAAGGTATATAGCATCCAAGATTATTCCCCATTTTATGTATTAATCTGGAAAATTTCTTTTTTTTTTCATTTTTTGCAATTGCTCTTCCCGTTTGGCAGAACCAACGCATGTTCATACTTTTACAATCACGTTCATTGCCGCAGCCGCAGTTGGCGTAGCCGTTTCCGTTGCAGTAGTGGAAAAACTGCTTGATTTATAAACTAATGACATTTCCGCAGACGCATGTACAGAACGGATAATTTTCTGCCATTTTTCGAACTAATTCGTCTTCGTGATGTGAAATTTATAGGAATAAAATAAACAACACGAAACCTAACTCTCTCTTCTATCAGCTGTCACTGGTACTCATCTGTGATTGGATGTCAGCTGCCGAAGATACAAGTTGGTTATCTTCGACAGCTACGGCAACGGCGAAGTTTAGAAACGGATGTATGTACATATTTCTCATATTACATCTTGGCACGGCAACGGCTACGTCAACTGCGGCTACGGCTGCGTTGTTCATAAATTGAGCTTTTTATCCATGGCTTGAGCAATATTGGAACCCATGCCTCGATCTCTCACTACGAACTCAGCGCTCTGTCAAATATAATGCTAATCATTATGTTACAGAAATATGTATAATTTTATTTATTTATCTCCAGCAATATGATCAAGCCATGTATATGATTATATTTTACGAGGATATTTTTATCTGTTTGGACAAAATATTGAACGGCAATGAACATTGAATAGTGCTCTCAATAAACTGATCTTTATTGTTGACAATATCGACGTAACCTACTGATTAATATTGTCTTTAGGTTAATCGGGGAGGTAATGTATTTACTTTTCTAGGTTTTCCTGGTATTTTCTTCTCCAGATTTGTGATCTGCCACAAAATGTCGCTGCGCTTAAAATTCAACCTTGAGATACCTAAAATTGTAATTCTCTATTCGTCAGTTAACCTTGTTAACTCAAAAAAAGTTATGAAAACAAATATATTTCAAATAAAAATGAACTTCTAATCCAAGCTAATCTTATAATCTAATCTCATACCAACGCTGTTCAATAAAATGAAAAAAACAATGTTCCGCTTCAAACATAACTTTTCGAAACCTTGATTATCTTTATTACTTTTCGATATATTGGATGTTGGGAGTCATCAAAAATCCAAGAATAATCAGTATGTATATTTAACTGTATATTTCTTTCAATTTTCAGCCTTGACCGAAGGGGCAGATCCCGATCAATACGATCTATCGATGGTGAACAGCGATATAAATTCCACCCTAGTTCCGTTTTATCAGGGTTCAATACTTGCTCGTTTGATTCCCCCCTAATTGTTTACTACAAAAAACTGAAATCTACTGCACACTTTATTCACGATGCAACCATGGTTCATCCACTCCCAATAATATTTTTTGGTGATCAGTTCAGTCACAGTATCACGTCTGAAGGAAACTGCATCAGTATTGGTAGATTTTTGACATTCAAAACAACGGAGGGTACCTACAGAGTGATAAAAGAACTCAGAGATAGGATGAATTGGTTCCTGGAGCATAAGATAACTCATCCTGGATTCGTGAATTGGAACGAGTATAGTGATGAGATGAATGTTCTGAAGTAAGTAAAGTAAAACATGTAAAATACGGTGTCATCAAAGATAAAATAAGTGTTTATTGATTCTGTTGGTATTTGTTGTAACTATTCGGGGAAGTAATCATCTACTCGAATCAAATTTCGTATGTGACATCAAGAAAACTCGAAAAATGATAAATTTTCCGTAGTGAATTGATTTATATTATATTTTCAGAAATGAAAATTTCATGAAAGAAAAGAGTGATATTTCAATTTTGTCGATACATACTGCTTCAATCTACATGTTCTACCATCATGAGTAAATGTAGCGTGATTCTGAGAATATGTAGAGGTGGTGAAGGAAACATTGAGATACTTACTGAAATATTTTGTTATCTCGAAAGTTTCGGTTTCTCCAAAAGTGACGTCAACTCTGACTAATTCTGATTGAAAATCATGTATACCTAAACATTCTCATATGAATTACAATTTTTAGTGATATGCATGCATGCATGCAATCATAACCACTGAATAATTTACTATGTCCGCGGAAAATTGGAATAACAAAGTGAATGCAAAAAATTGAAAATCTGAAATTTTTCAAATGTAAACCAATTTTTTCTTCTCATGATTCAATTCTGCTATTAAAAAGAGCCTTAGTTCTAATCCACTTCTCTATTAGCACAACCCATGATCTCGGAGATATTCCATAATAATCAAAATTTCGTTAATTTATCAGTGATTTATGACGAATGTTATAAGGTCTTCACACAAAAACATGTGATACTTTTGCTGGAAGATATCCAGAAAAATCAGATATCATCAGAAGAATAATTTTCAATTCATTCGTCAACAGTAATGCACAGCTTACTAGAAGAATCAAAATTTCAGTCTGTTGATTTGTAGAATTTGACCACAACTATGGAATATCTCCGGAATGGGTTTTGGGTATAGGAAAGTGAATTAGAACTAGGGCTCATTTTCATGATATAATTGAATCATGAGAAGATGAAATCGGGTTCCATCCGAAAAAAAAATAGATTTTCAGTGTTTTTCAGCACACTTCTCTTCGCACACTGAATTATTGAGCGGTTGCGATTATGGTGAGTAATCCGTTCAACCTTCAATTTCCATAACTGAGAAATCGAGTAATATCACCAAAAACTGTAATTCATGTGAAAATGAAATGTTCTTGTCGTAAATATCCTAGCTATTATTCGACCCAATTTCGGCGCCACTAGCGACACAGCTTCCTAGAAAAACATCCCACACAAATCCACTCAATTGCATATTCCTGGTTGTCTTGGAAAACGACTGCAGCATTTGGTTAACAATTTTACTGTAGTTGGCAACTCACTATGGGCTATTAATTCAAGATAATATCAAGATATTCACGATAGAACCAATTTTAAAAAGGAGCATCTTGGAACCAAAGCAAATTAGCACACATGTTCATATAAACTTTCTCTCTGAAAACCACTCAAATAATCGTATGTTATATTCATTGTAGTGACTTTCGGATATAAAGCTCAAAATTGAAGAAGGCCGAGTCTTTGTTAACGTCGATAACAATATGATTGCATGTATTTTTAGGTTTCAACAAGCAATTCAGGATGATTCACGGTGGATGGCACATCAGACGTTTCTGGTGAACCAGTCAACAGATCACTTCGAAAATTTGGTGGAGACCATATTGGTACATTCTATATCCAACTAAAATATTTTCGACAATGCGGTGTAGCAACTTCGTTTTTTAAATGGAACGCCCTGTATATAATATTATTTCTAATATCTCCAACAAATTTTCAACAATTTTTCTGGATATTCTCCTATGCCTATCTGTTACCGTTTCCAAAATAAAAATTACTTTCAATTTTTTCCTTTGCGAATCGTGTCCTCTAAAAATGCTGATATCTCTGAGTTGAGAAACATTATGATATCAAAATTTGATTTGGAATTAGGTGATACTCAGGGGCTCTCCATACTTCATCCTAACTCATCTTTCTTACTTCAATACAGGGTGGTGAAAAAATACAGTTATTTCGTTTGTTTGAAAAAGTTACTGAAAGTTAATCATTCCAAATGGAGCACCTTGTATATTATTGAAAATTCAGAAAGCTGCTGAAATTTGCATTTCATTTATGTACATTCTGAAGTGACGAAAATATCAATATTATTAGGAGAATGGTGAATGTCACGAAGTGTCAAATAGTGATCATGGCCTGCTTACCAAATACCTAATTTCCGAAACTCGACTTGTTATATAGGTATATGTATAATTTGCATAGATGAAGAGCAAATTTCAATACCTTTCTGAATTTTCAATAATATACAAGGTGTTCCATTTGAAATTTTCAACATTCATTCACTTTTTCAAACAAACGAAATGATTGTATTCTTTACACCCTGAATAGAAGTAACAAAGATTATGCTGAAGTATAGGAAGCCCCCAAGTATCACCAATCTTCAAAACTCGATGTCATAGTATTCTCAACTCAGAGATACCAGCATTTTTAGAGGTCATGATTTCCGAAGAAGAAATTTGAAATAATTTTCATATCGAAAACGGTAACAGATAGGTATAGGAAGATATCAAGAAAAGTTATTGAGAAAAGTATTGGAGATTCTAAAAATAATAGTATATATAGGGTGTTCCATTTGAAATATCAAAGTTGCTACTACTTTCTGATAAAAGTGGAAACACCGCAATGTCGAAAATAGTTTAGTTGGGTAGAGAATGTCCGTATATGTTCTTCATTAAATTTTCAAAGTGATCCGATGATTGCTTCACTAGGAACGTCTAATGTGCCATGCACCATGAATCAGCCTGTATATTTCATATTTTTGTGAATACGAATAATTCAGTCAGAGAGTAAATAGAAATTCAATGCTGACAACGGACTGATGTGTGAATTGAGGATAATTCATCTCATTTTAATCTCACTCTTGACGATGCTGATTATCAAGGATTTTTGTTGAACAGAAATACGAATTCATTTTTCTTTTTTATTTATCTTTCACCGTACATTATTTCTTCATTACAGGGCAATAATGGAACTGATTACCAGTGAAGACATAGGAGATATTGATATTGAACAGGATGACGACGACGACGACTTTGATTGAAAATGAAAAAAAAGACATTTTAGTGGCAATTTCTACTTGTATCTATAATTCTAGGAATATTCCAAATCACAAAAAATACTATCGATTTGTTGGTTATCATTCACATGTGTATTCATGAATATTTTAGATTTTGACAACTACGATAATCATGGTGTGAACAATGCGGTTCAATAGGGTCTGCAGGTTGATTGAGGAGGTAGTACTTTCATTACTCCAGACTCTTTGAGAACTCCTCTTTTCGTTTCAAAAAATAGAAATAGAAATAAAAATAAGTATTTCATTATACAGGCAGGGTGATTCAAAATTCGATGTAAATATTTCAAGGACGTAGGTTAGGTTCCGTCAATGCATCATTGATGCTTTTCAATACATAAGAAACACTCCTGAGATTTTAGAACTTGTTCGACGTTCTATGCAAAGCAGAATAGAAGGTTGTATCGCAGTTTCGGGGGAGTTTGAGGGGGGTCCACACTTTCATTGGTCCAAATCTTATATTTATAATGAGTAACTCTGAATTTGAATAGCATAATCTTCTGGGCCATTGGTCTCTTGCACTAGTTTCATACAACTAACCGTTTGGCAGTTCTAATCGTAATCAAAGAAAGGGGGGTATTTTCGCAATATCAAACTAACAAAATATTTATCAATTGAAAAAAAAATAATCTCATAATAAATGTTGGAAATGTCCTTCCTTTGCTGCGATACAACTTTCCATTCTTCTTTGGATAAAACTTCGAACAAGTTCTAAAATTTCAAGAGTGTTTCTTATGTATTGGAAAGCATCAATGATGCATTGACGGAACCTAACATACAGTGGCTATAGCGCAGAGGGGGTGCATGTTTATTTGAAGAGGAAGTCCTATGCCAACAATACGTCTTTGAAATATTCTTCTTGAATTTTCAATCACCATGAATTTGTAGTAAGGACAGATTTTTGATCTTCCTTTGAATCTTTCTGCACTTGACTTCAACCTTCCGATACCTAAGAGAAAAATATTCTATTGATTTGTTAGTGATAACTTGTTTTTAAAAAAAGATTTGGATAATAATTATATTCAACACATGTCAAAATTCCTACTTTTCTTAGTGGTGGACGTTTTGGGAATGAATCTGCTCCTTTCTTTCAACACAGTGGAAAAATGTTTCTCTTCTGAATCGTTTCGCTGCTTAGTCTTATGACACTGAAGTGACCACCTCTCTAAGAAAAGTAGAAATTTTGATTTTTGTTAAATATATTTGTATTCCAAAATGTTTGAAAAGCAAGATGTCACTGACAAATATAGAATTTTCGTTTTTGGTATCTAAAGGTTAATTTCCAAGCGCAGTGACATTTTAGGGCTGATCATGAATCGTCCTTATTACAAATATATTGGAATTATTATAATTTCTATTTTTAGAATACGTCCGAGTGTGTCGGAGAATTTCTGGTTCGATACTTCTCTGTGATATGAAGTCTTCGATTGTTGTGCTAACTAATATTATTTCTACGAACTTGACAGAAATCATGTTTCTTTCAAAATAAGTCACAAATTTCTCTCAAATTAAATTTTGAGATCGGTAATTGAATCGTTCATTATTATGAGAAATTTAAATTGCAAATTATGAAAAACAATCAGTGATCTACAAATGTCTGACATCGATAAGTCACAGTGACAATTCAATTATCGAGGTGAATGAATCAAGTTCTGAAGGTCAGTTTTTTAGTGCTTTCAATTCCCATCCAGTATACGATAACTGAAAAGAAAAAGATGATGACTTCACTACGTATCGATGGATATCGGAATTCCGTCATGTAACACGAAGATATGTTTTTTCAATGAAATCTTCTTTTGAATTTATGTGAATTTCTGATATTGATTTTTCTTCAATAAAAACAATTGATTCGGACATTTTTTCTGAATATTCTCGTAAATATTGTTGTTCAGTTACAACTCAACTGAACGATCGTTGAACAAGATGTTAACAATATGATTGGACAAACTACCTCGTTCTAAAACACAATTTGAGATATCACGAAAAGAACTAGCGATCCTGGACCAGTGGTCTTACTATGCCACTCTATAATAATTGCCTGTCTATAGTCTCAACTCAACTTGATATTCTACATACATTCAAGTGTGTTCTTTCCAATCTCAGACTAAACATTGTTGATCACACCGATCTAAATAGATAAATGAATCGGTCGCAGGTCGGACCATCATACCAATATCTCAAATGAACTTTATTCAAAAGGCATATTGTCTATTTCTCAAAATGATAATCAATATCTAGCGACTCCGACATACAGGGTGGAGACCTTAACCGGATTAAATTTGCTAGCAGGGAGGTCAACAATTTTTTTAAATATTCCCGAGATACATAAAAGCCGTAGGGTTGCATTCGAAAGAAACATGTTGAGGGTAGTTTCAGCTACCCCTGAAGACCTATTTATACTCATACTCATACTGCTTGAAAAACCTAGGTCAATATATGAAATCGTTGATGTATATCGGAATTTGTAAAAGAATTGTTCACCTTTCTGCTAGCGAATTTATTCCATTTAAGGTGTACACCCTGTATTTATTCTTATACCGGAAGTAGGCACAAACTTAATTATTTCAAATGGAATGCTATATTTTTTATTGCGTTTTTAGATTCTTTCGGTTTGTCTAGCATAATCTTTATCAGCCCTTCCTATACCTTAGTCTAGTTGTTGAAAATCGATAATTCAGTAATTTTCGAATGTATCGGAATTGTTTTCGAGCAACTGCAAGAGAAAAAATGGATCTTCCTTGTGGTTTATCCATAATAATTGGGAAAAAACAATTGGAAACCCTCCAAGTTTGGAGAAAGATTTCAGGAAGTTCAAATAGCCATAACTTGTTTTTTTCATTTTTCAGCTTTTAATGGGATTTTCGCTCCTCGTTTCTCTACTTATCAGTGACATCTGAGCATGGTATTTTGATAGAAAATGAATCCTCATCTCACTCACTCATCTCATACCAGGAGATAATATTTGTAGAATTGAATATTGCCAATGGTCCGCAATTCACGGAACTTTTTGAACACCATTGTCCAAATTATACAAAGTTTGATTTCAATATCTCAAACTTACATATATTCAAGGGTGGAAACTATCATATAAGGGATTATTGATACAGATAGATCTTTATTTAGTGTAAGAAAGTCATGACTATTTGAACTCCTTTTTTTATCTGTTGACAACACTAAATGGAAACCTATGATGTTCGAGGAGCATCGTGTTAGCCAGCGGTGGAATTTTGGGAGAGAAGGAAGGTATTGGAATTTTTTTTGAAAGTTTGGAGGTAAGCATCAGGAAAGACTTCAGTATGCAAAGAATTCCACAACTTTGCCGATCTATGGATGAATGATGTTTGGTATAGCGATGTTCGACAGGACTCGAGCCTGACAGTGTAGGGGTGACCAGCCTGAGCTCGTCTGGTTTGTCTACTAGTAATCGCACGTAGTGGCATAATATGTGATATCTCATACCCTCCGTGGAAGTATCTATAAAAAAAGGCAGAGATTGCCGACCTTTATACGGTGTTCTAGAGAGGTCAATTATTTGGTGAATGTTCTATCGTCGACTAGGCGAATAGCTCTCTTCTGAATTGAATCTAAGAGCTGTAGCATATGTTTGGGGACTGAGCTCCAAACATGTGAACACCACTCCAGGACAGGTTGAATTTGTGCTTTGTAGTTCATAAGCAGTTACTGGAATGTGAAGTACCTCTTCGCATGGAAGAGAAAACCAAATTTTTGTGAAGCAGTTTTTGCAATGGACATCACATGATCGTCTCATGAGAGAGCGCTGTTGGTGGTGACACCCGCAGCATGGATATTGACGACCTCATATGAACAGTGGTAACCGACATCATCAAATTCTGCATTCTTGGTGAACATACAAGTTTGAATTTTCGTTGCATTGAACTGTATCTCGGATCCCCATTTCAGAATTCTTGTCAGATCCTCATTTAAAGCATCGACCTGTCTTCGCCTTGCACCTCTGGCCTCGTTGGATGATATAGGGGCTCTAGAGGAAAAGGCGGAATGAAGTGTACTATCATCCGCAAAGCTATGAACTGGGCTGGAGGTCACATTCAACAAATCATTGATGTGGAGCTAGAACAAAGTTGGTGCCAAGACAGAGCCTTGTGGAACACCAGCATTGATTGTCATTGTATCAGACGAGACCCCGTCCACCACCACGTAGAGTGATCTATCTGCAAGAAAACTCGATAGTAAAAGACACAGTTGGGGCGGCAAACCATATGACGGAAGTTTCGCTATGAGGCCTTGGTGCCAAACTCGGTCAAATGCTTCGGAGATATCCAAGGCTACAGCCAGAGACTCCCCATGTTTCTCGATTGACACCTGCTACTTTTGTGTCACATAGGCGAGCAGGTCTCCAGTTGACCTCTGGTGATGAAAGCCATATTGCCGGTCATTCACGATTCTTGAGCTCTCTAGATATCGGATGAGCTCGATGTTGATTGCTTTTTCCATTACTTTAGAGATAGTGTTATAGTTTTTAGGGAGGGTTTTCTTGTCCTTCTTTGGAATCGATTGGACCCTAGCTCTCTTCCAGTTGGAAGGAAATGCGCGTGCAAAGAACTGATGATAGTTCTGGGGCACATTTCTTGAGAACAATAGGCGGTATTCCGTCAGGCCCAATGGCCTTCTTGACGTTGAGGTCAAGCAGAATGTCTGATTGTTCGTTGCCAAGACAATTTCTGGCATACGGTTATCGATGGTAGCGATGTTGGGAATTTCCTGTCCTCGTGGATCCAAAGTAGAATTGTCTGCAAACATTTTGGCGAAGGTGTTGGCTTTTTCTTGGAGTTTTGTAGCAAATGTATTATCATCGTTTGTGGCACGATATACCCAACTGGGTGTCTGTATACCAACATCAAATCGGAATCGGGTTAGCAAATGTGGCTTCACTCACATACAGGGTGGGTCAAATTAGGACAAAGTCGTTGTGCCATTTGGTGCCCAATGAAAGCTTGATAAAATGCGATATATTCACGAATATATTCGGAAATTCTCGGTTGGAGAAATTCTGGACGGAAATCATGCGAAATCATTCTTATTTTTTTCTAATTAGGTATATTTCGAGAGATATCGAGGAGTGAATCATCATCACTTTTCCTTCTTCACGAAATTCGGTTATCAAATTGTAAATCCGACGTTTCTTCTTCGAGATCCATCACTAACTTTCGTATCCAAATACGCACCTATATTTCTCTTTTCAATACTATTTCAACTCATAACTTTCTTTGGATTGGTAATTCATCAGATACGTAAAACGTAAGAAAGGTACTTCATAGTTGAATTTCTATATTTATTTCAATATTGTAGCTAAATTTCTATCTTGACCATTTTATATTATTATGCCTAAATTTATTTGTTTAGCCGCACACAAGTTTGCTTAAGGGGTCTTTTTCGCATTTATTTCTACTTCTCATGGAACAAATTGTACACATCAATAACTCTCAAAAATAATCTGTAGAAATAAATTTTATTCATTTCAGAGGAACCATATGAAGGCTATGACATGGCGCTGCATGTTGCGTGCTAGACGTCGTAATTGAAAAAAAAAATGTATTTCTTAAGAGCGACAATGACATTACCATTGTGAAAATATAGCACACTTCATGTTTTGTTGCCATTTTTGAAATGCAGAGCTTTCCAAGTTTTCACATGTAGACTTTGAAACGAACACTTTGAACAAGTAGGCTTTGGACGACGCGGCGATAAAACAAGAAGCAACTGTTACTCATTGGTAGCTGTCAAATGTTGAGAAAGCTGTTCAGGCAGTTATTAAAACTCACATTTCCATCAAAAATGATGAAAATTCAAACATATTTTCTAATAATCAATGATTCTCCAACGGTAATATAACAACAAATAAACAAAACAATCAGAAACGATATATTTCTTCAAAGGAGGTGTTCGAAATGTCTACCAGCTTTTCTACACACAGGCGCTCCCTTTTTAGAACATTTCTTGCCGAATTAATCAGTTCGATTGGAGTGAGAGAAGCAAAACTTTGCATCACTGCCGTTTCCAATTCATGCCTAGAGTTGTTCGGCAATTTCAAAATAAGATTTTTTAGCCTCCCCCAGAGGTAAAAGTCTTAAGGCATTAGGTCCGGAGATCTGGCCAGCCAACGGTTGGGACCTCGGTTCGCTATCTAATTAGTGCCCAAATTCACTGACAAAAAATCGTTGATAATTGCAGCGTTATGAGGCGGAGCGTCGTCTTGCAGAAAATATATTTTCGTGAGCTTCATTACCGGCAATTCATCAACAAGGGGTTGTCTCAAAATTTCCAAATACTTCTGATATGTGAGAGTGCAATTATGAATGACCGGGCCGATAATTCTACCACTAGAAACACCTGCCCACACACTAAATTCAAATATTCCTTGATTCTTCTGTTGAACAGTAGAATGAGGATTTTGTTGTCCCAAGTATATGAATTGTAGCGGTTGAGAATGCCGAAACTGCTTACATATCCTTCGTCTGTCCAAATGCAATTCAACGGAATATCACGCAAAAAATACGTTCAAAATACGCAGCTTTTTTTTTATCTGTGGACAACACTAAAGGGAAACCTATGATGTTCTAGAAACATCGTGTTAGTAGCCAGCGGTGAACACTCTTCTGGAGTATTAAGCATTTTCAAAAGTACTCAAGTAATTGAATAAAGTGAATCGAATAATTATCATACCAAAGCTTTACCAGAAATATGAGTACAAAAACACAGCGAGGTAATTTTCGAGAGCACATACTGCTTTCAATACAGTGACGTACCAACAGAAAAATAGGAACCAACAAATAGCTCAGGAATTATTCTTATAATGGAAAATAAAGATATTTTGATAACATTATTTAGTTTCATTGAAACTTCTACAAAACTGATTCATTTTCAATTGCATTACACTGATGTATTTGGGATTGAGTTACCTTCTGAATGATGTATCACAAATGATGATGTTTTTCAATTTTTCTACGACTTCAAAGATAATGGGGTTGACGAGTTTTATCTGGGATACACTGTATACAAAAAGGTGATATATTACGAGATTCAATCAACCCAAGATGCTCGATAAGTATTCATGGCGCTCTCAAGATTGCATGGAATCGTTTACCCGTTTGCTGCTTGTCGTCGGCTTCTTTCACTGCACCTGTTAACAATATGGATGTTTTTTTTTTTTCATTTTATCAACGCTGTTTCTCAGTGTCCACAGCCAATGCAGATAAATCTTTTCATTGAAAGATAATTACATCAGAAATGCCTTCGACAGAGTTCCGCAAATCCAACTGCTACTTATTCATCAATGATATTTGCAATTCAATCATGTCGAAAAAACTCCATGTCGCAGATGATATAAAAATTTTTACACGAATCACAGATATTGTTTTTGTATCAAATAATCATGTGATGGGGCATTCATGTGAACGCTAAAAAATGCTCGCTGAAAAAACAATTTTCATTATATTCACCCTGATCAAATTTTGTGGAATTTGATGAAATCATTGGAGTCATGAAGAATTAATGAAGAATTTGATGAATCCCACCTCGAAGAAATCCGAATTCTTCAACGTTTGAATTAAAATATTTGCTGTGATTCACATTTGATTACCGCAAATTTTTTTGCTCGCGATTTTTGACATCTCTTGTCAATATAAATTATAAAGTAATAACATTTGATAACGAATAAAAAAGAATCGCAAAATGCTTGGAACCATATTCACAGTTTGCCTAAAGTGTCTATAAATTGAGCGAACGCGCGGTTTTTAAAGATATGTTGATTTTTCGTACTTTTGGATGATCATTCAATATTGATACTAATCCATGGTGACCTCGATGGAGAAACATTGAAGTTTATTCCGATTGTATCGATTCACCTTCGATTGGTATGTGGTGATTCGCATATACAGTGTGTGCGATTTAAAAAGAAAACCCTCTTAATTCGAAACCCGTCGAACGATTTTCGAAAAAAATCTATAATATAGCAATAATCATTTGTAAGTATGCATATTCTGATGGCTCTCTATTATTTGTTGAAAAGGTCGAGTTGCGAGTACCCCAGATACTCTCATAAACATTTATAATACAATATCTCATATAGTGTGTTGGTAATTTGATGGCAAATTTGAGGATTTATCCTCTTTTGAATCACCCTCTATTGATGTCTGACTTTTGATATAACCGGTGGAATAGTCATTCAATGGATATCGAATACATCGAACATTCAGATCCGAAGTTTCATCTTGATAACTTCTATAGGTGTCTCTAGGTCAGCTGAAAATCGGGACAATTGAAGTTGAAGGAAGTATTGGGTGGATTGATAAAGGAACAGTTTGTGGAGATAAGTGTGTAGTCTGAGTTTCCTAGTGGGGTGCACGTACTTCTTTTTACTTCATTCGGTTCCGGATTGTAAGTGAGGAATAGTTCGAGTGTATTGGAATAATGGGTAATGATCATCTATTTTGTTTGAGAATTTGAGCCAGGTGGAGTTGTGAACCTTAAAATCTCTGTTGGATGAAGTCGATTTTCAGAGAAAGGAATTCGAAGAAGTCACCAGGAGTTAGGTTGTTTGGTGATAGATGAAGGCAGCAGATAAACGTACTCATCGCAAATCGCAGCGACTAGACGTATTTGTGTAGCGCTCCGGCTAAATTTGTAGTGATATTGTTTATAAATTGCTTTTTGAAACAAAGGAATCCAAAAGTGGTGTGAATAAATTTATATCTACCTTGAACTAGAATTCGTTAAAACGTGTTGTTCTTCATGCATGCAGGTTGTCTAGATTTATCAACAACAGAACAAAGGTGTATCCCCTGGAAGAAGAGGACTTTGATGGTAATATGTGGAAAATGCAAGAATGTAATGAACAGAATGTCACTATTGCTTGATGCCTTTGAAACAATGAAAAGTGGAATGGAAGATATATCAAATTTCTTGAGGGATGTGTCAAACAGACAAAATGCACCAAATAGTAGTCAAGTTGTCAGTTATAGTGAAGCAGTAACAAAGAAAAAAGATGTATTAATAGTGAAACCAGCTGAAAAAACCGACCATGATATAGTGAAAAAAGATGTTATTAAGAAAATGAATCCTATCGTACTGAGAACAAATATAAGTATGGGTAGAAACTTGAAAGATGGAGGTCTTATATTAGAATGTAATGATCAAAATAGTATTCAGATGAAAGAAGAAATACAAAAATCATTAGGAGCAGAATATGTAGTGTCCGAACCTAAAAAAACAATACCAAAGCTGAAGATTGTGAATATACCAAAACATATAGAAAAGGATGAGGAGGACCTAATGGAGAAGTTAATCTTGCAGAATAAGTTAAGTAAGACAGAAAAAGATTTTATGTTGAATATTGTCCATATCTCTAAAGACAACATTAATAATAAATATAATATTTTGATAGAAGTAGATATGAGATCATACAATCAGTTAATAAAGAAAGGTAAAGTAAATGTCAGTCTATATGAGTGTCCTATATATGAATTCTCGAGTGTAAAAAAATGTTTCAAATGTTCAGGTTTCAATCATATAGCTAAAGACTGTATTTTAGGTATAGCATGCCCAAAATGTAGTGGCCCTCATGAACAGAAAAATTGTAAGGAAGAACAACAGAAATGTATAAATTGTATTCGAGCAAATACTAAGTATAACACATTGTTAGATATTAAACACACTGTTTGGGACAGAAAATGTCCATGTTTGCTAAAGGTAGAACGAATAATAAAAGATAAAACAATTTATAGAGGTGAAAAGAAGTAGCAATTAAATATTATGTGCTTGAATATTGAAAGTTTATTACCAAAAATAGAAGAAATCAGAATATTTGTAAGAACAGAACTGAACAAAAATGAGATCATAGCATTCACAGAGGCATGTATTACTACAGATATTGAAGATAGTGAAATGGACATAAATGGATATGTAACTCTTAGGTGTAACTCAGTAAGTAGACATACAGGAGCTGTAGTTTGTTATGTACGAAATGATATTCAATTTCATGTAGTTGAAAATGTTAGTTTTGGAAAAGATTTATGGATCATGGCAATACAAATTGAGAAAGATCTATATATTATTATATATAGGTCACCAAGCTCTAGTATTTCAACATTTTTAAGTCACCTAGATGATTTCATGGACGATGAAATAATGTTAGAAAATGAGCACATATATCTGTTTGGTGACTTTAACATAGATTTCTGTAAAAATAGTTTTTATGAATCCAAAACAACTGAACAGCTAAGAAGGCTCAACCTTAGGCAAGTCATTACACAATATACCAGAATAACCAAAGATTCTGAAACTTTGATTGATCCAGTTTTCACTAATGATAAATCTATAAGAGCGGAAGTGAAGCGAGTACCAAAATTTTCTGATCATGATATTGTACAAATAACAACCAATTATAAAATTGATGCAATGAGTAACACTCGTGAATATAAACAAATAGAATGCAGAAACAAATGGAGAATAAGAGACCCAAAGTTTGAAAGAACCCTTAGTGAATGCGACTGGATAGATGGAGACATTGAACTGTTAGTAGAGAGACTTTATGAAAATGTTTTGAATACATTGGATGAAATTGCACCTGTAAAATTAGTGAATACACGCATTGATAATAAATGGTTTGACGGAGAAATCCAAGAAGTCTTAAATAAAAGAGATATGTTATATCAGAAGTATTTAATACAAAAAACTGTGGAAAATTGGAATGAGTATAGGTCCAAAAGAAATGAAGCTACAAATTTGATGAGAAAGAAAAAATATGACCTATAAAGAGTTGATTGATAGTTGCAAAAACAATGGGAAACAAATGTGGAAGAGTATCAAAGAAGTCATGGGGGGAGAAAAAACAAATAATCAAAAAATTACAAACATTTACTTTGATGACGAGAACATAACAAAAATAATTGATATTGCAGAAAAGTTCAATACATACTTTATTGGTAGTATAGAAAATATAGTGGGAATAAATAGAAACCAACACATAATTACTATAACAGATTCACAAGACAACATACAATTACTGACTAAATTTACTGAAATGAATATTGTTGATTTTGATAATATTATTAGTGAAATAAAAAAAGAAAGCTCTGCAGATATCATGGAAATGGCAGTTATAAGAGCGGGTAAAGATAAGTTGAGAAATGAAATCATAAAAGTCATAAATCAATCAATAAAAGAAGCTAAAGTACCCAGTAGATGGAAAAATTCAATTATTATCCTAGTTCCAAAAGTGAATAATTCAAAGAAATGTGACGAATACAGACCTATCAATACTTTGCCGTTACCAGAAAAAATAATGGAGATACATATAAAAAAACAATTTTTGAAACATCTTATGGATAACACCATACTTATAGAAAACCAATCAGGTTTCCGTGATAAACATTCATGTGAGACATCTATCCAGTTGGTAATTACAAAGTGGAAGGAACAGATTGAACAGAATAAAATTGTATTGGTTGTATTTGTTGACTTCAAAAGGGCGTTCGAGACCATCAATAGGAAAAATATGATAGAGAAAATTAAGAGATATGGAGTAATGAATGAAGCACTCGAATGGTTCGAAGATTACCTGAATGAAAGATATCAACAAGTAAAAATTGATAAATATGTGTCACATAAGCGAAAAGTCCAATTTGGAGTACCACAAGGGTCAGTGCTGGGCCCAATTTTATTTATCACATACATTAATGATATCATACATAGCTTTGATGAGGGAACAATTGTAAACTTATTTGCGGACGACACGGTTATATCAGTATCTGGAAATTCATTAGATGAAGTGTACGATAAGATCAAAACGAACTAATCAAATTTGAAAAATGGTTAGAGGATAACTTCTTGTTTGTGAACACTAAAAAAACAAAAGTAATGCTACTTGGAACAAATAGTGACTTGGAAACAATTAATAAGTTGAAATTATTCAATGAAGAATTGGAATATGTTACAGAATGCAAATATCTGGGCTTAATAATTGATGAAAAATTGAAGTTCAACAAGCATATTAGGTATGTACTTGATAAAATCAGCAAGAGGGTGAATTACTTTTATAGAATTAGCAACAGCTTATCATTGTTTGCCAGAGTAACAGTATATAAAACCATTATAGCTCCTATCTTCGAATATTGCCCCACTATTGTATATTTTTGTAATGAAGGAGATAAAATCGAATTACAGAAACAACAGAATAGAGCTATGAGAATTATTTTGAAGGTGAACAGGTATACCACAATAAATTCAATGTTAGAATGTTTACAGTTCATGAGTATCAATCAAAGATTAGTCTACAATATTGTATTATTTATCTTCAAAATCGTACATGAAATGCATCCGAAGTATATGTCTGATAAAATCAAGTTTGTTAATGAAGTCCATGAATATAACACGAGAACGGCTTCTAATATATATGTCGCATCGGTAAAAAAAACATCAACAAAACAGTCACTTTTTATAATGGTCTCATTTTATATAATAATTTACCACTTGCTATAAGATCAGTCGAAATATTCAAAGAGTTCCGAAGAAATGTAGTTAAATATGTGAAAGAAAAATTTTAGTTAGGTTACATAAGGAAATGATGAATGGACATAAATTGGTGATTGCTTATTTGTATATTATATGTATATATGTGTATAAGATCTATGAAATTATATAAGATGTATTATTGTATAGATTGTAAGCATTTGTAGCAGAAGATTTGCTAATAAACTACCACTACTACTACTACTACTACTACTACATAAACTTTGTCTGTTTGTGGTTAACGATCTTGCCACATTGAATCGAATTCTTTTGGTTCTAGTTCCTCCTCTCGATAGCATGAGAGATCATTTCTGGAAAAGAGACATATACCTCCTCCGAATCTGAAACGGCAGGACATAGCATATTGATCGTGTTAATTTATGAGTTGTCCTGCGTCTCAGTTAATGCCAGTATATCTGGTTTCTCAGCCTGTAGATGGTAATGGACATCGTGTATGTTTTTGTTCAGACCTCGGATGATACAAAGGTCTATTTCTAAATCCCAATATAGTGCGATGAAATAATTCAAAAACATAAAAAAAACATATCAGATACTTTCGAAGTCATCTTATTGATCCTTCACTTGCGCCACTTTGCAATCACGATTGCAATTGCGCAATCCGTATCTCTTGTAGTTTTTGAGATGTCTATACTGCTCTTTTTTCTTATTATGGACACAGTGTTTATGAAGATATAGGCGCAAATTAGGAATTCATCCATTGCAGACAGAAAGTTTTGTTTGCACACGACAAGTGGATTTCATTTCGGAATCTATCTAATAATAATAAGATAATATAGATTATATTCACATATCGCGAAAGTCTTGACAAAATATTTGATCAATATCCTTATCATATATCTAGGTACCCACTCACCATTCATCCAATATTATCAAATACAATGTCAAGTTCATTGTACTCCGATTATTTTGGCATATTATGCTGGACCAACATTGATAAATTTGATAAATCCTCACAATGTTAGTGATACGAATTTCAGACTCGTGCTGGTTGCCTTCTCTAACTTACGATTCAATATACTATTCTGCTTGGTATACCAGATATCATGTTATTTTGGTTCAGTTTCATTTGAACAATCATGCACTGCTTTCAAACTGATTTCATTTCATATGGACACAGATTCCAGCACCCTAACCACAGGGCTAAATGGCTATAGCCCTGGGGCGCGAGCCTTTTGGGGAGCATCAAATTCATATCGGTTTGATAAATTTATGCGAAATATATACGGACGATTCAGATAATAATTTTATCGAAGAATATCTTCATTTCAAGCACGTGTATTCATTGCATTTTTTTATTTGTTGACAACACGAAAGGGAAACCTAAAATGTTCGAGGAACATCGTGTTAGCTATCGGTGGAATTTTGGGAGACGAGGAGTTGAGTCTAAATTTCCTAACGTGGTCACAGCACTGTGCAGCGGCAAAAGATCTTTTTCAGCACTAAAAAGGATCAAGAACTATTTATTCACGGTCTTCTTTGGGACAGAGGAGATTTAATGATTTGAGTATCCATAGAAAGTAACTTATTCAATATCTTGAATACGTGCGACATCATCAATCAATAATCAAAGTTATTCTTGTTTTTTGTTCATGAAGTGTTTTTAAGTTTGAATGTATGAATTTTATGTTTTTTTTCTTAATGTAATGGTAATATAAATATATTGACTTCTTGTAGTTCTTGAACTTCTGTATATTTTTGCCGCTCCCCGTGTATTTTCTCATGAAGAGAGGCGCATTACTTCTAGTAGCCCACGGGCGAATATCTCAGGACGGGCCTGAACAGATTAACAAGTTATCAAGAGGAATGAGAATTCATGGGGGCAGGTAATATCAATGAGATGTTCTACGAGATAATGTCTACGATGTTCTAGAGGGGTCAATGAATTGATGAGTGTAGTAACACCGACTAGGCAAATAGCTCTCTTCTGTGCTTGATATTTGGATTTGGATTCCGAGCTCTTTTAATTGATAGACGTTTGCACAGGGTCATCTTATATTAGACTGTTGAACAATTCAATGGATAATGGTGATCTACAAGATGGATAGATCGAGCTTAGAGAGAGAGAGAGAGAGAGAGAGAGAGAGAGAAATTGAAACGACCATGAGAAAGAGACGTAGCGATCAAAAGTCAGCTGACTGTTGGCGTTGTCAAAACATTTTGATACTTGTTGTTTGAATAGGTATTGAGAATCGAGAATTGGCGAATAATCCTGGTTGGTTCAGCCGGATCAGCCCATCAAGTCAAGGAAGGATTTCAAACCTTTGTTCGAGATGGTGTTGTCCTGTTCAGCCTATGGCTGTACTAAATTAAAAAAAAAACAGGATATATCATTTCATTTACCTGGTGGCTCAATGAAAACGAAACAAGGCCGATTTGGCAAAGTTATCTTTCTCAGAAAAAAAACTCTTGAACCGGTTGATTTTTATTTTGAGGGGGAAATATTTAGCGCATGTTTTCAACTCTTTCACTTCAAACCTCTCGGAGGGGTGAGCTCTAACCCTTGAATCTCAAATGGGATAAGGGTTCAAGTGATACATCATTTTGAAGGTAATCGAAATCTGTTACCAACGCTTTCTTGTTTTTGAAATTCAATGCAGTAGTTCTCGAGAAAACACGTTTATGAAAATAATCTGCTAGTGATGGAAAGTAAAGTTTTCTTCCCTTCCATCACTTTTTCTCTCCATCACTTTTTCTCATTTTGTTGTTAGAACGATGTTGATCTAAGAAGTGCCTTATGTGTTTTTTTTAATCCTGTTCTATCCAACATTACATAAAGAATCATTTATTTCAATGTCAGTTCCTTGATCTCTCAGTAAAATGCATACCTTGTTCCATTTTCATTGGGCCACCCTGTATAAGTTATTGAATGATGTTGATCAAATTTCAAATCTAGTCCCAGGTTCGCGCCTAGAGAAAGGTGGAGGAATCCAACCAATGAAAACAGCAAACGTGAGAAAGGCAATCAGCAGTGATCAACTGATGACTGTTGGTAAAATTGCATATCTTTGGGTGTAACAAACAAGCATACTGCTGATATAATGGAAGGATATTGTTTGAAAAACGAATCATCTTTAAAATTTGGTGTTGCCGCTGGTTTCAGGAAGTAGGAACAATTTCCTCATACCTACTGAACACTTGAGTGTATCATAGAGTATTTTTGGAATCCTAAACAAGGATAACTCATCACAAAATCGGTACACCTATGACCTGTTCGTCAAAGTGTTGGAGACAGTCTAACTACTTTCCGCGACGGATTAACAACGTTCCAGTCTATGAATAGAAAAGGGTGAAAAATCCAATTCATTGGATTTATTCTCTATATACTGGAAATGCAATGCAATGAATCGGAAAAAAATCATATATATTGAATATTTATTCAACACCTAATATATTGGATATTTTTCCAATATAATGTATCTCTTCTGAGAAAAAAAAAAGATTTTATTATAATTGTTTGAACATTAGGTGCTTTCTTAGTATGTTATCGCATATGATTATGATAACAATGATAATATGTGTAGATAGCTTCCTTTCTTGATTTTAAAAGTATATATTGCATCACTGAGTTGATGAAATATTGTCAATAATAAACAGGAATAGAATTTTTTGGAGAAACGAGTAAGAAATGATAGGATATCGAAAACTATCGCCTGATATGGATTCACTGAAATATTTGAGTCACTTTAATCTTCACGACTCACTGAATACCTGGAGCATTTCGATGTTACCAACAATTCAAAATGGATTCAGAAAAAAATCCACAATCACAGCAAGTGAAGTCTGCTAGGAATTCATTTATGAAGCACTCAAGAAAGAAAGAAAATACTCTGGGACTGTTCTATGATCTCAGCCAATCATTCGACACAGTGGATCACGATCTCTCGCTGCAGAAAATGTATGGAATGGGATTGTGTAAACCTCATAATTAGACAGAATCGTATCTATCAAATTAACCTGTAATGATACAAGACTCAATACTTGGTCCACTAGTGTCAATAATCTGTGTCAGTATTAGCAAATTCTGTTCGACCCCAAATCAAATCATACAATATGCTGATGATACCGAAATAATCATTGAAACAGCGCATCTCATAAGTTTAATCATCATTGGAAATATAAAATGGTAAAGCATTGAATGCAATAAAAACTCGTTTCATGCATTTCCTACCGAGGAATATTCCACCTGTTTATTCATTTCACCTACATATTGATAACAAATCCATCAAAAGTGTGGAAACTATGAAATTTTTAGTTTTAACAGTAGATTCCAGTAAATTTCAAGCTGCCTTGGAAACTCACATAAATACAGTAACTAAAAAAATAGGCACCCACTGTTATATGAGAAAAAACCTGAGAGAAACAGTATCATTCCATGTATTGAAACTTCTCTATTATGGATCGTTACAATCAACCCTTCAATACGGCTCAATATTCTGGGGATTATCACCACCCTTCGAAAGAGCCTTCATAGTTCAGAAAAAAGTCTCGGGAAGTAATGTGCCTCCAGCAGCATCTTGTACACAAGGAATAAAACTAATATCCGTCAGCCATTTTCGCGCCTAGAATTAGGTCAACATCCACCAAGGCACATTAGAATCAAGTACCCCAACGAGTTCAGTAACAGATGGATATAAGTTTTCAGCAGATCGTACATTTTACAGTGTGGAAACATTCTTCAATTTTGTGTCATGTTCTATGTACATTAATAATCTTGTATATTTATATATATATATATATATATATATATATTTTGTATATTTTGTATATGTATATTTATTCTCAATCTGCTGTGTTTTTCATTTCCTGTTGCCTTCTTACTCATACTTTTTTGCCTCACAGATGAATGAAAATGTTGTTCTTTCATATTTCAGCTTTTTGTGGGATTTTCTCTACTCGTTTCTGAAAAATAAAGTTATTAAAAATTATTCCAAGATATTTGTAGTAAGGTCAGATTTGTCATCTGCCCCAAAATGTAACTGCGCTTGAAATTGAACCTTAAAGAGAAATTCTCTGTTTGACAGTGACACATTGTTTTTGGAAAATTCGGAAATATAAATATATTCAATGAGAATAAAAAACTTTTACTCATCTTAGTGGACGTTTCGGAAACGAATCTGCACCCGTTTTCAACACAATTAGAAAACTTTTCTTCGCGAAATCATTGCATGTTCTTCTTTATATCCTTCTATATATATATACAGGGTGAGTCAAAAATGTGTACCGAGATTTCTGGGGGTGATAGAACATTGAAAAATAAGTGTAGTTTGATGATTAAACTCATGGCCCAAAATGCATATTAAGGGAGATATATCCTTCCAAAGTTGAAAAAATTAAAATAATTTCTCCGCATAACTTCTGAACGAGGAAAGCCACCCGATTGAAATTTTGTGCATAAATGTATGTTGTCAAAATACATTTTTTCGTCACACTTCCACATTTCTGATATTGTTATAAAGGGTGTTTTCAGAGGATGAGTCATGATTTTTTGTAGAAAACTTTTTTCCCTGTATTATTTTCGGTGAAAAAACAGGAGCATTCGATGGAGCGAAGAAAATTACCTCAAAAAGGTACTCTTTTTCAAATACAAAAAATTGAGCCGTTAGTGAGATATTTCACCCCCAGAAAGCTCGGTATACATTTTTGACTCACCCTGTATATATATATATATATATTTATAAATATACATATATATATATATATCATTTGGTTCTCACTGAAATTGTACTCGAATGTTGAAATTCGATTCACTTATTGATTATCTCGTTCTAGTTCAACCATATCCTACTCGGACCAAAAATGATTTCGCGTCCAATAACTCCACATATCGATTCAAATTATAGATAGTTCGAATATAAGGGATGAGGTATATCGCAGAATACATGGTTTATAAACAATTGTGAAGTCGTTTTTCCATTTGATATAGCTCAGGGTTGACCCATCGTGATGAGAAGTTACGTATCATGTTGCCCTCAGAAGAGCATACTGACTAAACTCTGAACTCAAAATCTTTCACCAGCACACGATCTATTAGGGCATGACTACCAAGAAATAAAGTTCGAGATCGAAACATTAGGTGATAATTCAGCGGAAGAGAAATCAGAAAGGGAAAAGTTTGGGAAATTTTTCACTTTTCATGAGATGGGTTTCTTCAGAAAATTTTTCTGCTCACGTATCGTGATCTCAGGAACCCGAATTTCGCAATGAAAACGTTCGCAAACCTATATTTCCGAAGATAATCCAAGAAATGAAGATATGAAAATCTTTTTTCTTTTTTCGGCCCATTTTCTACAAACGGAGTTCCATTTCTCATACAGGATACTCCCATTGTACATTCGAGAAGTCAGAAAGAGGGAAAAACATACTCGAATAAGTTGATTCAACGCTCTCCAGCATCTTAAACGAAGGTGGATCTAGACGGATATGGACGGCGCTGTCAAATGAGAATCTATGCCATAACAAATAGTTCTATGAGTCGAAATATAACAGATTCTCAATGTTTTTTCTCCATTCTGACTTCTCTAATGTGAAAGAAAAGTATTCAAAGTATCCCGTGTCAGAAGTGAAACTCCGTATGACTATGATGTCTGCCCAGTTTTACTATGAATACATTTTGACTAAATACAATTGTGAAGTCTTTAGTAACAAAGTTTTGAAAACATGTATTTGATGTAACTTATTGGTCCCATAATCTTGAAACTTTGTAAATACCTCACTTCAAACTGGAGTTTTGCCTCACCAACTCAAGACCAGAACAGTTGTTCCAGTACCTAAAATCATTGGTGGAAATAAAGCTCAACATTATCGACCAATCAATACTCCATCATGTCTGGAAAAAGTACTTGAACTAGCTGCAGACAAGCAAGTTCTTGATTAGGTAAATGAGAACAAACTCCTTATGGCATGTAATATCAGTATGGATTCAAATCTGATTATTCATGTGAAAGTGCTCTACAAGTAACAATGTCAAAGTAGAAAATCGTTATTGATGCTAACAAATATGTATTAACCGTGTTCTAGATTTCAGAAGAGCCTTCTACTAATATCAATAATTATCTACATATACATTATACATTTCATTCGAAGACAAAGAGCCATTGAATTTATTAATACCGGTGTTCCACAAGGCAGTGTTCTTGGACCTCTTTTGTTCATTCCATATCTGAATGACATTAACTATATTGATGAATGTGAGTTCATCAACCTGTTCGCATGATGTCTGTATACTCTATCAACAGCAAGCGATATTAATTTACCAAGTACTATTCATAGAATCGATAGAACGCTTGATAAAGTATCTGAATTCCTCAACATCAATAAATTGAAACTCAACAAAACTGAATCTATGATTATAACTACTCAACATTAATACAGTTTGGTAGACGAGAACTCAGTTGAAATATGAATGTGTGATGAAACAAATGAATTGGTTGATGGAAATTGTATTTCATCGTGGCAGAAATTGCAGAATATTTACCAAAAATTGATTACAGATTATCAAATTAGTTGAATATTCGGAAAAGCTGGAAGTTTCATTTCAAAATTGGGTACTTTGACTCAAAGTGGTAGGGTATGAATGATGGAAAAGCTGAAATGAAACAAGATGTGTATTTCAACATATCTTACTTGTGCAATGATACACAACCACAAATACTACCTCAGAATTGACAGTTTCTGAGAAACTTACCATAAGGAAATCAGAATGATATAAAATATAGGATTTTGCAACATCGGAATACATCCTAACATATCAAAAAAGCAGAAGTTCTGCAACTGTGCATCATGAAATTGTGTGATTGTACATCAGTATAATATCACAATTGTACAATTTGCATTCGATCATGATGAATTCAATAGAAAATGCAGCGCCAAACGAAAACTGAAAATGTTGCTGTTAGTATGGACAACAACTGAATAAACCAAACAGATTCCAGAGATATACGGCTAAATGATTTTGATCAATATTTTGAATACTTAGTCTGGTTACCCTCTTCACAAATTATCGCAGCTTGTGGGGCCAAGATAAGTTTATAGGTTACCTTGCTTTTCTTGTGTCAAAATTCTCAAGGCTGAATGGTTGTTGGATACGATCATCGTATTTTTGTAAATTTTCAAATCTTCAATTGGATAGATAATTCCTAAATTTTCGGAAGGAAGCCTTTTTGCGATGTCGTCGAAATATTCATTATTGGTGAATGTACTCGAGCATTCGCCAATTAATGAAATAATGTTGGTGATACGTAGTTTTACGAGACAGGACAGAAGATGAAGGCGAAGCAATTTGTATAGTAGAAAAAATCTGAGAAACTGTGTACACTTGTCCACATATTTCTGGAAGAACTTTTTTCATCCCATATTAGCCTTTTTAAATATTACATACAATGCCTGACAAGATAATCGAGGGTGACGCCAACTGTTATTATTTATGGGCTCTGTAATGAAATCCCAGAAACGGAAATTTGAAAGAGATATATCAACGCTAAAAGTACCAGTTTAAGTGAGAATGAAATAAGATTTCTGAAATTCTCCATTCTGAAAGTTAGGTTAGAAATGCACTAATGCAAGTGAAAACTCAGTGAGGATTCATAACTTTTTTGAGCGTACTTGTATCACATCTCCAGTAAAAAAAAAATTTCTCTATTATATCTACGTAAAAAGATACCCTTGTTAGGAGTCGCTATAAGTAACTGTTGTTATTAACAGTCTAGATATTCGGACTTGAAAATTTCAAGTCGATTATCAGATAGTCGATGCATGTTGAAGTTATCAACATTATTTAGAATTTTTCACAAAATTGCTCAAGAACAGAATTCATGAAAGACATTTCAGTGAGTAGTTTCGATATTTACACATTTGGTACTTCGAGACTTATTCGAGGAAGAAAAGGAAAAAAAATGAAACTTCAACAAACTGTATCTTCAAAAAAACGTGTTTTCGGTCATATATTTGCTTGGAAAAGTCATCTGAGAATATTATGAGGAATTTCTTCCTGAAGTTTGTACTTTTGAATCACTCTGTATAAGAGTGAAAACGGAACTGGGTGAGGTAAAGAAAATCTGTTGTGTTTATGTCAGCAAAATTTGACGAAACACAAAAATAACAACTTACTGAAGTAAGAAGCTTCGTGAATGAAATGGATAATGATGAGATGAAAAATAACTAGAAATTAAGTTGAATTTGAAATGACATGAATAAAAAATTCAGAAAGCATACAGAAGAAATCTTCAGAAGCTTCGAAATGGTAACACATCTCTTCAATGACGAAAATGATATCTTCAATAATGGAAATAGAATCACAAAAGTATTATATTAACTGAACAAAAAGGACAAAGAATCATTCGGAATTATAAGGAAACGTGTCTTATCACACGGAATGATTATGATATAAACAATAAAGTAGGGTGAATCATCATCATGTCTTTTCTCCTTCATGTGATTCCTCTACAACATTCTGATCCAGAAAGTTAGCCGATTGTGAGGTCACCTGGGTATTCAGATTGAAGATTTATTCTTGTCGAGTACGTCAATACGGTTGCAATTACCGACTAGTTCCACCTCTCGCAACTGGTTTCTCATCCAAGACTCCTAATGGTGTTAATTACATAAAACTGCAATTCAAGAAATTCCAGTCCATGTTTTGTTCATATTGTTCTGGAGATCAAATATTGATTGTTGCTTCCTTTTACAAAGGGCGCTCAATGACCTATCCTGCTACGTGTTTGCTGTCTTCAGACCTCTTCTTGGAATAGTTGAGCAGATTCCTACTTGTACCTTGCGATGACTTGTCTTCTGAAGCTGTTGACTGCGTCTAGGACTGCTCTTTCGGTGTCAAAGTATGCAGCTAAGTGGGAACCATCACTTGTTCAATGGAAACTATCGATCTACTGTTTGTTTACCTCAACCAGACTACCTTCTCAGGTTCACGCTTATCTGACCAAATTAGGGAGTGAATTCCTGACGTGCAACTTCGAGTCACTACTGGCTAATTGTATTATATCGAGTGTACCATGATTTTACATTAGATGATTGATGAGAGAGATCTTCCGCTCATGAGGTTTCTCATATTCTTTTTGTTCATGAATGGCAAGGGACCTGGTGAAATTCATTCTCATTTTTTATTGAAATATGCAATTATCCTGGTTACATCCATGTAACCATGATTTTTATGTACTTTTTTTGTTGAGAATTATTCTTAGTTTCCAACAATAAAAACTAAAATGAAGTAACCATACTTCAACTAATTCATCATTTCTGTGACTTTTCTGTGATTTCTGTAAACTTCATTTGTAGTCCCATTATAGGCAGGGCAAATCCACTTCCATTCTTTCCATGCAGCTTGAGAGGATATTGTTGTCCTCTGTAGTGGGGACATTACTGTCCACTGTAGTGAGGACAATGATGTCCACTGTAGTGAGGATATTACTGCCCTTTTCAGCAGCAAACACATACCTCTGGTTTTTTTCACACTTTGTTGCTATGTGTGATGGCTTCCCACAAACATAGATTTGGATTTTCTGACACCTTGGCCACATATGACCAAAAAGTTGAAATTGGAGCTGGAAATATGGTTGAGCCTTTAGGTTGCAAAATGTCACTCGAATATTATTTGGTAGATTTAGTGTTCCGAATGTGATTAGGTGATTGTGAGATTCTTCGTTGTCATTGGTTTCAATCCAATAACATCTAGATCTTCGAGACCTTCTGATGTCTCTTCAGGATATCAATTCAATCAAAAAATACAATTCTGGAAATCCTCAGAGTTCACAACACCTTGAGCATTAATTTTTCCAGCTTTTGTTTTCACAGACACTATTATTGAACCATTGGGAAAGTAATTGTATACATTAAAATCTAAAATTTTGTTTACTTCCATCGATCGTAAAATGATTGTGCTCTCAAGTTCCTTCTGGAATGCCATCTCTTATTTTGATTGTTTATTTTGTAGTATCAATCAAACCATACAATACTTCACTGATAAGTGCTGACGCTTCCTATATGGTTGTGCCAGAGAGGAAAATGAAAGAGTCACCGGGAGTCGGAAGAAAGAGTTGGTCAAGAGAATCCGATAGGATACATGAAAGTAGTGGACACCACGACCTCAGAAAAATTGAATTGAGGTAAGATATCCAGCGAGGTACCACATGAACTAAAATGTTCTGAATTTCATTCAGCCATTTGAAAATTCTGGTTCTCATATCGATCTATGAAAAGGAACTCACAAAAGCATTACCTGCCTGGTCATTTTGAATATGGAATCTCTCACCTGCCGCCGAACGAATTTCGAATACACTGAATGACGTCACAAGAGGAACATCAAGCTCACATTTCCGACGATGCGATATACTGTCCTTTTATAATCTCTGCGGAAATTCAATATCTGCTGATCCCATAGACTTATTATAATAAGTCTATGGCTGATCCTATTACCCGCAATACTTCGCCTCACTGAACAGCAACGACATAGTGCTGGTCCACAGGTTCATCGTGGTTTTATATACAGTGTTACGTGAAAATTAACTCCTCCTTAGAGTTTCAGTTTCATTTCGATAATAAAGAGGATTGCGATACTCACTCTGTATATGTATCTGTCATTTCAAACTTCACATGAACTATATAAAACTTTGTCTATGAGGTTCTTCTGTAGCTGAACAACTGATGAAGAGTTTTTAACTGAAAGTAAATCGAACATTAGTATTTAATCACGTCATAACATCGAAGTTTAAGTTCCTTATGCTTGGTATCGAATTCCAATTAGTTGTGAAGATTCGGAACTGCTCCTAGGTTTTGCCTCGGCAACTTCGTTTCAAACCAATCAGAGCGTAGCACGCAGTTGACGTCTTCACACTGGCGTTTATTCTAGATACGCAGTAGACCTTACTTTTTTTTCAAAATAGGTTTCTTACGGAAATTTCTAGGGAAGGCGCTAGAATATCCCTTCCAAATTGAACAACGACGTTCGCCATCAAGCTATCTCGTTCATGACTCTAGAGCATCCCCATTTTTCTTCCTTTTGGTGATAGTGGGATCCATCGAATTTGATTTGGGGTAAGTCTGATAAGACTTCAGCTGCTGCAGCCAAGGTGGATATAAGATGGTGAAATAACTCTTCAATTGTTCAATATTTGCATTCAACTTTGTTTTCCAAGAAAATCTTCGAGATCGACAGAGGTCATCTAGTGTCGAACATAGGCAGCCTCAGTCTCAGAATTCAATTTAATCAAGTAGGCAGCAGACAATAACTTTTTCTACTGGCTGGGATTAG
This sequence comes from Gastrophysa polygoni, assembly GCA_963576655.1. NCBI lineage: Eukaryota > Metazoa > Arthropoda > Insecta > Coleoptera > Chrysomelidae > Gastrophysa > Gastrophysa polygoni. The sequence goes on along the minus strand of OY755087.1, from coordinate 2,256,535 downwards.
GGAGTTGGGAGACCAGTCTTTATTAACATCATGGCCACAGCATATTCAGGCATGTTCTATATTGAACTGTAGGTTAACCAGAGCTGTTTTTATAGATCTGTGGGCCTTTTCCGTTGACCATGTGGAAAGAAACTTTACGGCCACTTTGTGGCTTTCATCTATATCACAGGCTCAGAAACCAGGTGTCGAGGAGATTGTCTTTGGGAGTTATAGCAGCCACAGGGTAATCCCGATTCAGTCTCAGCCTGACTTAGGGATTCTGACAGTGAGGGTAGCCAATTTTTGCGGCTCATAATCACGTGGCACCAGTTCGAAGTCCCAACAGGATGAGCTCCTGCTAATGCCTATCAGGTCATCTGCAATCCTTTCGATCTGACGTTCGCCTCCGGGAGCATTTTTTCAATAAATATCACCATATGGAGACATACTGTACATGACACTTCTTCAGTGCAAAGAGATGACGTTAAATATTGTTTGGGTTCACAACTTGTCTCCTTGATTCCATATAATAAGTAATATTATTGGAATGCAATTCTTTTAGTTTCCATAAATCAAAGTGAGTGGCGTCCCCTGGCTCTCAACAAACATATGTAGAATCCATAACCATAGCTCGCCAGACGAAGAGCTGCCATGCCTTGAGAAATTTCCTTTCGCACAAAAACGAAATTACCAAAATTAGAATCTGTAATATAATACCATCACAGATATAAAAGTTGCAGAAGTTCCTCAAAACAGAATGTCGATGAAAAGGATGTGAATCTGTTTACTATATATTTCTCGAACAAAAATAATACGACTTTTATGATAACTTTTCTTCATTTTGTGCCTCCATCCATGTCTGATATACATTCCAATTAATTAATCAATCCATATTAAGAATGATTTTCCTCAATAATCAGATTAATTCAAAAGATATTGTCATATTTGGTCCAGTGCTTCAACGTGAAGATCACCTTTGAAGACAATCAAATCGAAAAACTATTACTATACAGGGTTGGGAATGGACTGAAATGCATCTGATGTATATTTTTTCGTTAATAATATACTTCCGGTTCAACCAGATATGCCATCAACTTCTTTTATTCAAATGGGGCACCCCATATATTTTCACAGATTTTGAAAGAGCTTGTTATTTTAAATTCATACATACTGAGTTTAGTGTAGAAAAATTTGTAAAAATGTGGAATAATTTACTGTTAGTTGTACAATAGGTGTACATTTCATTATTTTAGAATAATGAAATGTACGCCGTTTACTTGGTGACAATATGCCATCCTATCAACAAATTCTTGGGTCACTCTTTCCAAGACTCCTCCACGTATTAGTTCACATTAATCAATACTTCTTTGTCTCAATTCCTGTGAGTTTGTAGGCCGTCTAACGTGAACACGTGATTTTAGATAACCCCAAAGAAAAAATCTAACGGACTGAGATCCGGAGAACGAGCAGGCCGTTCTATGAATCCTCTACGTTCCTTACATAAATAAATCTAAGGGAGTTGAATCTGGAGCCCTCGATGGCCACTGAATTGCATTTAAGTTTCTGAGGGTGACATTTTACCCCTACTAACCTACTATTACTTAACCATGAGGGTTAAAAATATTCATTTCAAGTGTCCCCCTTGAAAATGAAATTGACCTGTCTTTTCGGTTTTCTTAAATCAATCACTGGAAGGGAGATATTGAGGGAAGGGGAGAAGATATCGAGGGGAGGAAGTTTAAGAAATGTCAACCTGTATAATCTTGTGTCAGGAAATGCTTCGTTTCGGAAATTACAAAAAAATCAGTGTTCGGCATGAAATTTGATACCCATGATTTTGACACTTTTCATGAAAAACCTCATTTTCACACATTCTCTAAGTGAAAAAAGTACACTTCCTCTTCTTCTACAATGCTGGATGTGATCGCTTTCAAGATATTCAGAATTTTCTGAACGCTAAGTGAAGTTGCTGAGAACATTACAAGAACTTAGTGTGATGTAGATCGATATAGTCAAAATTAATAATTCATTTCCATAAAATGTATCGAAAAATGGTCGGTTTTAGAGATGCAGATTATTGAAATTTTTCAAAACATGGTTGGATTCCGTCATAACACCGTCGTATCGTCGTGTTTTTCGCAAACTGCAGCTATTTTCAGCAAACTTTATACGCAGGATATCCAGACAGGGTTGGACAGACGCATCAGTGAAGAACGGTAGAAAAGTGATCAATGATGAAAACCAACCAATGATGCTTTGAAAAATTTCAACAATCTCTATCCCTAAAACGGAAGTGATTCATCCTGTAAATTAAAATAAAAAATCGACCTGTTTCAGGAATTCCTAATTTGATTTTTTATTCAGCCAATAATGAATTTATGCGTAACTTATGGTCGCACATATCTTTCTTCCAACCAACCCAGCAGAAGTTGAGACGACAATATCCAAGCTGTAAAGACAACTGAAATTTTCCTAGAAGTTATTGAAATAATATCTGAATATTTATCTCACTTTATCAATTCAATATTTGAGTGGAATCTATCCTAGGTATTTGGAAGTTAGTATCTTCGACCATTCTATGGTCAAAGGTTAGTATAATCGAACATGCATAAAAATGGAAATAAAACAGAAGTTGTGAATTGTGAATAACAGCGTAGGTACCACATGGCACAGTTTTCTGTCCTATATTATTCAACCTCTATATGAATGGCATTCTGGAGACAAGAGGTGAAAGAATATTAGTTAGTTTTGCAGATGACACAGTGGTACTCTATAGGGCTAATTCTTGGGATGAAGCGAAGATAAAAGCAAAATTTTTCTTGTATTGAACGGTGCTTCACATCTCCTGACGGTCAATGTACTAAAAACTGATTTTATTCCATGCACCTGGATCGACGTGAACCGTGAAAACAACCCCTGGATCGTTCGTCGTTCGTCATCTTCCGTCGAGTCATTCGTATCATATGGAGAATATCCACCATAGAGGCGGAACGACCGATTCTGTTCTCTAGACTCTCAATATCTCGCACTACTCTCGTTTAAATTCGTCCCGTTCGTGAAATGGTTGTCACAGTCGCAGTCAGTTCGAAATAAACCGTCCAGGTAGGTGGTTGTTCGCGCCGTTCTCAACACCATCTAGTGCACGTGTCTGATAATTATGTTAACCAATCATTGACATAATCTTTCGAAAACCCGATACCATAAGTTCAAAGAATTTTTCTTTCTTTTTCATAATATGAATTCTTGACATTTCTGTGTGTGAGTGTTGAACCAACAAAGATAATTGTGAAAGTGGGGCAAAGTAGTTTGCCATGATTATATCAAAAGATCTATTTCTGTTGGGAGACCAAGACTACTTAAGGCTCCCGAATAAGGACGAAAAGAGGCCAGCTATGATTCGACCCGTCGTCAATCCACAGAGGTGAGTATCTAGCTGGAGATTATCGAACGATTTTTCTTTACCAGTTCTGTCAACTGGCCAACAAAATAATATTCGAAGCTCTGAATCAGTTTGCAATCAATTCATTCCCATTCATCACTTCATCTCTTGAATTATCGTTGTATTCATATTGAAACGGAAAAATTCTTTTTTTTTTCAACGTTCAACGGAGAGCAAAAGAAACCGTTATTGGCCTGCACTCGGGGGAAATATGAAAATAGTTTCAGATTATGACATAATCTGTTTACTTATTTATTATCATCATTCGAGATCTGGTTCTGCTAGGCCAAATAAAAGATTTTTTTCGAAAACAAAAAAAAATCAAATCGGCGATAGAGGTTAGGACTCGGGTTAGGTTCAGGCACCGAACATATAGTGGTTCAGGCCTCGGTTCAGGCCTTATCAGGCCACAATTTATGAAGTGGGTCATCGAATCTTTTGAATACCTATACTTCGTATTTTGGATGTTGAGCTTATTGAGGAATTAGCCTCCAATTTTGGTCGAAGAAAAAACATTTTCCAAGCTAATTCTGATGACGGTGATGAATGGCTTACTCACACGGGGTCACTTGACTTCCGCTTCCTGTCAAAGCTGTCAGATGATATATTTTTCTCAAATATTTGCTTAGCAATATGCTTATTTGCGAGCTTATTTGTTTGAATTTCAAAAAATCTCACAATTTGAGAAGCTTTCTATTCCAATTCTACACATGTGTCTCAAATTGAAACTTTCTATCAGGTGCACATACATGAAATTACAGGAATATGAAATTAGTTCACCTATATAGGTATTTTCGAGGGTAAAACTGTTCCCTCGGTTTCCTACTAGTAGCTCTATCGTGCTACTGACTCACGCACTAAATATCGATGAAAATATTTCTTTTTCTATCCTCGTTCAAATCTCTGATGGAAAATTTACGTAGTAGTTTGAAACAGTTTTGTAGAAGTTGATTTTTCTCCTATTTCTGTAGTTTCGTGAACTTTGAAACCTTGAATAAAACAATGGCAAGAAGATATTGCAATAGTCAATCAAAGTTTTAGTCATGTGACCCAGTCCAAATAGGCCATATATTCACATGAACTCCTCATTTTCCTGTACACCCTGTATACAACTACAACATATCAGAATCATTATCACGATGACCGGAAGATAATGATAGGACCTCGGATATTATCCCATTTCATTCTATGCTCAGACAGGTCAATGACCTCGTCAGAGAGTTTTCGATCTGACCATCATAAAATGCCAGCTGTATATTGAGGTCGTAAGAAGGCCTCCATGAAGACGTTTTGGACCCCGAGGCTACAGGGTATATCTACATGAGTTAACGCGTTCTATATATAGATAATAATTGAAAAGTAACATAATTCTGAAAAGTGTAGGGACGGTGAAGGAAACATCCAGCGGAAATTAGTTAATGTGAAGCTTCCGGTTTCTCCGGAAGTGACATCCGAGGTGACATCGTCTTTGTTATTTTCTATAGGACACTTTCTATATTACAAAAATTTTGGTTTCCACCTCGGATTTCACTCATGATTCTGATTCGAATTCATGTACCATAGCCTCGAGCATACCATTCCTGAAAAATCAACGGTTTTTGAGTTATTCGAGTTTTTCTAGGAAAAGTGACGAATGCAGCCTATCAAACGTACGCCATTTTCATGTGAATATGCTGTTACTATATATCATGAATATTGAAAGTTGAACGGATCAGTCATCATAATTACAACCACTATTTAAATTTCAGACTTCGCAGAAAAGGGGGTCCCTCGGGGGGTCCAGAAATCGAATGCGTAACCAATGGAAACCCAATTTTTTATTCTTATCATTCAATTCTTTTGGAAAACGTCCTGATTTTTTTAACTTTTCTGTTCCAAAAACTCATGTATTAAATTTATATACGTGCGAGCGAAACAACAACGAATTCTGTTCGTTCTGTTTCGTTCAGTTCATGTTCATGTTCATAATTTCGGAAAAAATTCAATAACACTCAATTCCGCTCATACAACTGGTCGAAATTTTGAATCTTCTAGTAAGCTGTGTGGACAAATGAATTGAAGTTGTGCAAAAGTTCGATATGGCATTTGTTATTTATGGCGAATTTATGTAATAAGATATATAGTTTTGCTACAAGATATCAAGAGAAAACAGGAATATCTCTAGACATCATGAGAAGATTAATATTCAATTGGCGATAGGCTAGAATGAGAGCCTCAAATTATGTGACTCATGGTGTGATGATATATGAGATCTATAAAAAATTCTTGTTTTGGAAGTTGTCTCACCAGTTTGCATACAGCCAGCAGATATAAGAACCATTTTCAGCTTGAAAAAAATCAAAAAAAAATGTCATTTCCAGACGTTCGTTCCCATTCATCCCTTTATTTCATGTTGAAATTGAGGTTGAAATAAAGGTTGAAAAATAGGAATTCCTTCAATTCATTTGTGGATAACATGTCTATCACAGTCGAGATCACAGCAAACTAGAAAAATCAAAATTTCGAGCTGATTGAAGGCAAAATTGAGTACTACTATGATGTTATGTGTTTCCGATATAGGAATGTGAATAAGTAGTATGCTATCATGCGAGAATGTAAAGATGACGTTCTATTTGCAAGAATTTGGATTTTGAATGTTTTTCATTTACTTTCTGGGCCCACTTTTCTGCGCTCCCTGTACATTTTTCAGTGGTTAGGATTCAATATTCATGATTGAGTGACTGCATATCACTAAAAGGTGTGATTCACATGAAAATGGCATATGTTCAATAGGCTGCATTGCCACTTTTTCTATTATATATTTTAAATGAACTTGAAAATTGAGATTGAAACCGGAAACTTCACAATAACCAGAATATTTTAGTTGAATTCTCTATATTTCCTTCGCCGTTTCTACAATTTCAGGTCATTCCATTGCAACTGGCGGGCAGTGTTTTTCACAGAAGATGACCAACGGGTCGTTAAGTGGCATCCTTGTTATCTCTCTCGTTCCTGTTATTTTTAGTCTCCCAACTCGATTATTATGGAAGATGCATTAGTGCTTCCATCAGAAGTACGACACACTGTACATATATACATGGTAGGCGGAGTAACTTCTGAGGCCTAATTAAAAAATTATTTCCCAAATTGAAAGGATGCATCTATTTCTTTAGTTCTTGTTTGGGATTTTCCGAGGGATTTCCTCTCCTCCTTTCTGAAAAGAAGGTATAATAGAAGGCATAATAATTATTTCGATATATATGTAGCATGAACAGATTTGTGCATTCAAGTTATGATGATTATTTCAATATATTCGTAGTATGGAAGAATTTTTAATCTGCCCCAAAATGTCACTGCGCTTGAAATTTAACCTTCAGATGCCTCAGAAAGAATTTCTCTATTTGTCAGTGACACCTTGTTTTTCAAAAAATTTGGGAATACAAATATATTTCAAATAAAAACAAAGCTTCTACCTCGACTTCTACTCATCTCAGTGGACATTTCGGGAACGAATCTGCGTTCACGGTTTCAACACAATTTTTTCTCAAAATTGTTTTGACACTGAAACATGACAAGTTGGCAGACGGAGGTATTCTGGTTACCAGGTGTTTTTTCATCAATTGTTATTGAATTTGCCATTTTCATATTCAGTTTTGAGAAGTGGATGCCAAGTTATATTATATATATTAACTGAACAAGAAGCAATATTATTGTCTCTTTTCAGAAGAATTCAAGCAGATTCTTTGATTTTTCGTTTTTTCGCTGCTTGCATAAGTATATCGTTTCGAACAAAACATTTTGAAGATGATGCCCTCCATTCTCTATGCGTTGCTGTAGACGATTTTGAAAGGTTCCAACTATTCCTTCTCACATAGCTAGTGGAATTTGAGTTAATTTTTGCCGGATACAATTCTTCAGCTGGGAAAGGATTATGGGTCGATGTTTAAAAATAATATGCCTTTATTCGATATAGAAGAATACGAAATATTGAATGGAGATGTGGAGTGCTTTTCAGCTCAACCTTATTAAAAATATCCCCATAAAAAAAAGGCTCCCCTAGGCTCCCCTCGCTTCCGCAGCAAATGCACGTTTTTTTCTCGTCCACCTTACAAACGAGCATAAAGCATAACAGAAAACAAAAGTTTCCTTCAGCGTGCAGCATGCCTCTTCACTCTTCTATGGTCTCACCTGCCGTTACAGTGTGGTCTCAAAGACCATAGAATTGAAAAGTATCCTTGATAACTGCTCAATTACCCAGATCAGTGTGAGTACTGCTTCTGAGCATCTTCCGCTAGATTTGCAAAGTCAGGTTTGTACTTGGAAATTGACAACCTGAGCGAGAATGTTGTTTACCTACCTTTTATTTTAAGTAGGAAAATTCTGATTCACATCAATATTATGAACCAAAATACGAATGCACTACCACACATTTCCTCAAATTTGGACATTTCTCGTCGGAAACCAATGTCCACAAATCTAGACCATGTGGTATAGTTGAAATGTATATATCTGCAATTTTTTAGCCATTTCATAGATCAATGATCATACTGTCTGTAAGTTTTTCGAGGAGGTGGTACATTCATTTTCCAGCTTTTTGTGGGATTTTCACTCCTCGTTTCTAGAAAGTGAAGTAGAAGTTATGAAAAATTTCTTCAATATATTTGTAGTAAGGACAGAATTTGTGATCTGCCCCAAAATGACACTGCGCTTGAAATTAAACCTTTAGATACCTGAAAGAGAAATTCTCTGTTTGTCAGTGACACCTTGTTTTTGAAAAATTTGGAAATACAAATATATTTAATAATAATAAAACCTCTACTTATCTTGGTGGACGTTTCGGGAACGAATCTGCTCCCGTTCTCAACACAATTAAAATATTTTCCTCTTCGCAAATTTTTTTCAATATGCTGTCGGTTGTGACACTGAAAAGTGACAATTTGGTAGACGGAGGAATTCTGGTTACAAGGTGTTTTCATTAATTGATATTGAATTTTCCAAATATCAATGACTCGATCAATGATCATGTTCAGTGGAATTTTTAAACGGATGACTGATGAATTCCACCAATTCAATTTCATTTAAACGAAAGCGGTGTTCGGAGTCGGATACCACTGCCCAAATGTCTTTCGCGTACTCACTGCCGGAAATGAAATTCTATGTAGGATGTTTCCCCATATGATCCTTGATGTTTGAATATTGTTAATTTATCCTTCTCAATGTCAACTATTATTTCATTTCGAGATGCTGCGACAGAACTTGATGGTGTATTTCCATATTCAATGTGCTCAGTTTTCTGGGAGAAACTGCGGAAATTGTTCAATCAAATTCGAGATCAAATAGTCAGTCTAAATCACGCAGTTGATGATAATCATCTACCCTGATAAATAACGTGATGAAAAGGCGAAAAATGAAATGATGAAGACAATTCCTTGCAGAAGAATATAAGAAAATTGTTTCTCTATCCTGTAGTTCTCGAGATATAGGGTTTCAAATTTAAAAAAAAAACGGGTTTCTAATCTGGTTTTCATCAATTCTCACCAATTGAGCTGCATATAATATGAAGAAAATGAGGCGCCACTGTTTTATGGAGTAAAATAGTTCAGAGAAATTTTTCGTATTTTGTATTTCGTATAAAAAAATAAAACTATTTCTCTGTACGCGTCCGAACCAAGTAAATGAAAACCGAGATGAAAACTATAAAAATCCTGTTCACTAATTTGCTGATATGGTTGTGTCAAAGCTAATAATAAAGTTAGATGGATCCTATGCCTAAAAAATTAAAAAGCAAAGAAATAATTTCATTTTTCTTATCGAAAAGAGAGCTAGAAGATCAAGACACAAAAAAGTTGTATCTCAAATTGCTGAATCTTATAGGAAGTGTTCTACTTTTTGAGAAAAGTGGCGTCACAAACTTCTCGTAGTTTTATATTTTCCTAGGTTTCTTCAGAAACCTTGTCAGAAACTGATGAGAACCCGTTTTTTTTTTAATTTTTCACACCCTAATATCTCGAGAACTACGGGTCTACCCTTATTGCCTTCACAACAACAATGAAGCACCCCGAGAAGCACCCTGTGTATAAATATATATTTCTAAATCCTCAACACTATATCCAGAAATATATTAGAATAACATTTTTGGCTTTTATCACATTTTCTGAATATCTCTGAAACTACCCACGATATGGCAGAGCCGTGAAGGTTTCTTGAATGATACAATGATACAATGAAAATTACTCACGTATTTTGGTAGCCTATACAGAATTTGACCAGTTAGTGCCTCCAAGATTTGTACCACGAAGATATTATTGGAAATCAATTCAATGCACAAAATATCATTTCTAATACATATTACTGAATCCGCATTGCGATAGCTTGGACTTTGTGAAGGATGTGTGCCATATAGGATGTTGGACATGTTGGAGCATTGCACTGAAATGAGGTCGAACTTTGAATTCAATGGATTCCGCATGGAACACTAACTCGACAATGTGTTTCTACGCGGCCTTCCCCCCCCCCTCCCCCCAAAAAAAACAATTTCTATAACAATTCAAATCTCCGCCGTAAATACAGACTCATGAAAGTTATCAATGTACCGTAATCCGTGCCCGGATGGTGATTGATCCAGCCAGAGGACCCCCGGTCCGAGGGTTGGATGTCACCCGATGGACGTTATCATATGTAAACGTTCGTGGTGCATACAAGATTTGAGTTTTCACTGATAACTTCACTCTTTTCTTCAGATTTGCATGATATTTGATTCACTCTAGTTATTGGTCTATGATTTTGAGAGTTTGACATTTCGACATCGATCTACCACAGTTGTCGAAAAAATGGTGTGATAAATGAATTGAACCTTGATCAAACTTGTAAGAACATGAATGAATAAGTTGCATAAAATTGATGACAATGTCATTATCAAGTAATATCTCCAGACAATGATAGAAATGCATCTATATGCATATATATTCAAGATATCCTAGGGAATAATTAACATTTGAAAGCTATGAATTGAATCAAATAATTTTTTGTCAGTTTGAGGTCGTCAACATTCCACCCCCAAGAACCCAGTAGAATCAATTGCATATTTCAAATTCACAAAAAACTTTATAATTCAAAAAAGTTTTTTTACTGATTTATTACCAAATCAGCGAATTTATTACTCTTCATTTGTTATAAACTCAAAAAAACCTAACAGTTCTACTAGCTTTATATCAACCTAGCAGAACTTGAAACTATTAAATTTTCTTTTCGTACAATATTTATTACTAATTCATTACTAATTCATCATCAAATAACTACCACATTCGCGAGTTTATTACTTCTTATTTTTGATGAAAAAAAACACAATGGCTTTTTAGTTAACTTATAGCAGAACCACTACATAAAACTTTTTTTCCAAATTTGAAATGTGCCATAATTTATCATTTTTCTATTACTGATTCATTACTTCAATCTTGAAAATTTATCATGCCATTTAGAGAAAGAAAACGTCAATTCTCCTATATTGATGCCAACCTAGCACAACCAAAACTAAAAAAAACAAGTTTTTGAAAATTTATTCTCGTCTATAATTGATCGTCCTTATGATGAAATGATAGGTAAAATTTTCGAGTTCTTGATAATAAATTAAAAATGAAAGAGTAATACATGATGAAGCATTTTAGAATTGGTGGAGAACATATTTTATGCAGTGGCTCTTCTAGGTTCACAAGAGCCGTTGTTTTTTTTCCATCAAATGAAGATGGAAGAGAAGAAATCGCGAATGTGATAATATAGTAATAAATTCTGCAAATATTGCGAATTTGGAATATTCAACTGGTCCTGCCGATGGTTCTGCCAGGTTTATGGCGGTTTAAATTCCGAGCAAAATTCATTACAGTCACTTCGATGCTCATTTCGTTGTCACTTCACTACAGGGCTGGTTTGGGAAACCGAGAAAAAATCTGAACCTGACGGATGCAAATTATTAAAAACATGACACACTTCATGAGATCACCATGACCGATCATCATTAAAATTTCAATACGCTCTCTTAATCGGACCCTTCTAAATTGTAAAATTCATTTCCGTCAATTATAATTTGACACTTGGAGAACAAAAGAGTACTCGTTCATTTATTACTATGCACTATGCATACAAACAACAATAATGAGTTCATATAAATATTTTTCTGATCTTCAGAGGAGGTGCTATATTCCTCGTTTCCACATTTTTTCCACACTTAACTCAGTATGTAAGATTTCAAAATAACAAGCTCTTTCAAAATCTTTAAAAATATATAGGGTGTCCCAGTTAAATTGAAGAAGTTGATGGCATTTCCGGTTAAACCGGAAGTATATCATTGACAGAAAAATATACATCAGATACATTTTGTTCCATTGCACTTACCTGTAAATTTTCATAAATATCGTTCTTTTCGTTTAAAAGATATTATTCACTTGGTTCCATACTTTATCCCAACCCTGTATATATGATTGCAGGCGTGGCCAAGCATTATAAGATAGTAAGAATAGAATAGTATTTCATGAAGCATCAAACTAGTCGAGACTGCTATCAATGAAAGTGGTTGGCAGATATCCCAGGAATTAACTCAAAATCTGCCATTTTATAGATCAGATAGAAGTATTGGTGATACCTTGACTAAAATGAACACTCTGTTGTAGTCTCCGAACAACAAACCCACTAGAAGGATCACAAAACAAATATTCTGATGCTAACATGAATTCCCAGAATTATCATAATATTAGTACCCAATCGTCGCCAGTGTTGTCATATCCAATCATCAAAAAGTTATAAATATTCCATATAATATTTAAAGTCCTTTATGAATTCATGTAGTTCGATGCACAAATATAAAAATAAATTTGGGTCATGACGATTATGAATCAGTTCTGATCAATAGAAGATTGCTACATTATTCTGAGACTTAGCAATTTTACTTTCTTGGGGTCTCGAGGACCAGCATGGGTATCGTGAATACTTTTTGCTCAACGTTGCAACACCGCAATTTGATATTGACAATCGACGGCGATTATTGCTTTGTTTGGTATCTGTCATTATTTACGTTTTAATTTATCGATATTATTCAACTTGTGTTCAGATTTGTATACTCAGAATTCATCAGAAACTCAGTTTATTTCCTGTTTTGGTGATTTGATATAATAGTGAGACGTTGTGAGGTGTGTTAAAGACAATTTGAACCGGCGATCAAAACACGTCATTTCATAGGTGAGTTACCATTGTCGTATCATTCGAGATTTTGAAGCATTTTCCCAAATGGAATGGATTGAATTAAATTGAATTGATTAGATTATATTGATTATACCCATAGGTCAGCTGCGACAGTGTCTTGTAGTAAAATATGTAGCACTGATGAATGCTTCCTCATTTGTAGTCAAAATATGAGAAGCTGCTAAAAAATCACTGAGAATAATGATGAACTCAATTAATATCTTTGATAATAAATATAAGGATATTTCTATACTTCTTCTACATACAACAATGAGAAATTCAATTTGGACTAATTTGGAGAAATATTTCACTGTAAGACTTCATCATGAGGCAAATAAATTGAAAGATTCAACGGAAGTTAGAGTAAGAAGTATGTTAACGAAAACTATCCTATTCAAAAATCAATAAATTATTTGTGTGATCATCCATGGTTGTTTTTCATTTCAGTCCTGTTTTGAATAAGAAACACTGCTATTTGCTACATCTTCACATGATTCATGATTTTATTGTTGATATACACGGAAAAAAATAATTTGCACTAAGCACTAAAATTCAGTGTTTGTAGCAAAAAAGTTCTGTTGCTATACAGACAGCTAAATATTCAGTGAACACTGCAAATTAGTTTACCAATACTAGCTGAGTAACTATCACTTGTGTATTCAGTAGTCATTACTGTTACAATTAGGTGATAGTCACTGTACGCGAATTAGCTACATGCACAAGCCAGTTGTCATCACTGGTATGTTTAGTATCAAATACTGATAATTTTATTATTCATCACTGAATACTCTCCTGATCCAAAACTGCATATTCAGTGCATCGTACTAATCACAATTACTATCCATCTCCGACTGGCCTCGTGGTTCATAGCTAAATTATCAGTGATCGGTATGAATTGTGATCAGTATTCGTTACTAGATGATCTCATGACTCAATGCTCGAAAATTTTAGTACTCGGTACGAACTGTAATCAGTGTTCATCACTTGATTATCTCATGATTCCAAGCTAGGAATTTAGAGCACAACACTATTCATCATACAGGGTGGTCCAGGGGGAAATGGAAATATTTCATGGACTTGACTAGGAAGATGAAATGAACCAACTAAGTTTATATACTCAAGTCTAATTTTTATTTGTTTCAGAGATATTTTGTATAATTGTTTTTCAAAAACTCAAGAAAAGTTTATTACAAAACTATCAAAACGAAAAAAAAATACTATAATTCTAAAATTAGCTCTGCTCTAATGTAATTTCATTTCTTTCTTATTCCTGATAAAATTCTCTTCAGATTCTTGAATCACTAGAAATTCCTAGAAATTGCTCAATACACAGAAAAAAATGTACATACATCATGTACATTTTTATACACATAACTGTATATTCATTAAAACTACAATACAATAATGAATAATGTAGAGAACAACGTATTCACATATACATACATACATATATATATATATATATATATATATATATATATGTATGTATATATATATATATAGTTATATATATATAACTAATTTTTTTTTCTTCAGTTATAAGAACAAAGGATATTCATCAAAATGTGCCAATATCATAAAAAAAATAGTTCTTTCCATTAACCGATACTTAATAAAAGTACATGTTGCTTGTCAAAAAAAGTGAGTCAAACAGGTAACTTTTCCAGAATAAGTTACTATAGGTGTGTTATTATAACCTCAGATTGAGAAATTGACTCTCAGTCAAATATCATACATGTTATTGAAGGAACAATATATATCTGCTCAGTATTTTCCAAACACATAGGTACATACATATCTCAGGATCATTTTCACGAAAAGTTTGAAAACATAATTTCAACCAAAATAACAACATAAGGAAACATAATTCTTATTATTCGTATGTACAATATGGGCAGGAAAAGGATCATACAGGTCTTTAGCATACATACCAATCCAAATACCATCATCATTGATTTTTATTTCATAAGTATGAGTGTGAATATCAAATTGTTCAATTTCTATTGATTTACAACAAAAGTAGATATCTTGATTCATATTGTAGAATATTTTGTCTAATAAACCAAACTTGGGAAATAATCCGTCAGTATCAACAACTACTATCATATTTGGTTTATAAGTGATTCCATTGAATGTTATCCATTTCGTAGATTTCGAGGAGACAAACGTTTCAGGTATTCTCATTGGCGTTAAATTTCTAATATCAGATTCATCAGGACCAATTATCGTTTGTTTTTTTATACTATTGTCGATCAAGAGCCTGTTACACAAAATGAGCTGATGTTTTAGCGCAAGACTGTGGATGATATTTTTTCTAGAAAGAGTAACGTTTGCTGTGATTTTAGACTGACGATGTTTTGATTCAAATCGCATGGTCCAGATATGTTTTAGCGGCCCAATTAGTCTCATTATTGGAGGATAGTGTAATATCAGATGGAATTTGGGTTTGAGAGTATCATTGAACAATTCTATGTACAGATTATGATGCTCACTTATGAATGTATCCAACATATTGGCCAAGCCCGGGGTAACGACGTTCGACAAAATTATATCTAGTATATCTCTAAGAGAAAGATAGAGTTCCCAAACTTTGTCTCCGACAGGAACCAAATCCCCTATAATCAAACCCAAATATTTCACTAGGATCAACATTTCGGCAACAGACATAGAAATTTTTGGTTTCGATCTGAAATTTTCTGATATCAGTGGTGGTCTATTTCTTATATCAGTTGGGCCATAGTTGAAAGTTTTAATTCTATAATTGAGCGTCTCTAATGAGAATATTTTTTTGATATTGATATAGTGATTGAATATATTTTTCAGATCATAATGGCATATTCCTTCTAATACATCATGCATTATGTCTACACTGAAGTTATCTGTAACATGGAAAGAAGGTATTTCATTGAAGGTACACATTTCTTTCACACCCGTTGAAGTGACATCATTCAAATCGACATGATCGCTGTAATTTTGTTTGTTTCGTAGTATTGCATTTTTCACTGAGCAAGATGATTCTGCATTCACTCGAGGAGTAACACAAAACCGGCAATAAAAATTTGCAGAAAAACTTTCAACAAATCCCAGAATTGAATTCAATCCTAAGTTATCACCAATCAAGAGACCAAGTAGGAAAAAAATTTTTCTAGTTTCACTTCCTACTTTTATTTCAATTCCACAGCGCTCAAGGTGAATTAATTCATCAATGAGATTTGAAAAAACTTTCTTATTTCCAAAAGTTTTGCGATCATCAGAATGAAATAGTGATACTAAAAATATGTTGTCCAATGTACTTCGTAAATGTGGTGGTAAAAAAGGAAAACTAACATATACTGCTCCCAATTTGTAGATGCCTGCATGTGAGCCAAGAGGATTGCAAGTTTCATATTCATCAAAATATATGAAAAGTGGAAATACTTGGTCGTTGTTATCAAACCTTGATATTTTACTTTTCCACAATTCACTTTGAATGAAATTTATCACTTCACACTTATCATTCAATGATTTGATATAATTGGAAACAGTTTCAAAGAAACTATTCATTTCAAAAATTTTCTTAAGTGTGTGCCTCAGAGGAATGAACTGTATATTCACATCAATTTGTTTAAGAACTGAGTGATTGTCTATTATTTTTGTTTCATATCTATGGCCAAGCCTATATGACACAGGAGATATGAAGTTCTCCGAATTTTTAATATCTTTGAAGCGAAAATATTCAGTGGATAGGAATTGAAACGGGCTCTGCAGGCAGTTGAACATATTATCAGTATCTCTAATGAAATCTTCATCAACATTTGATCTTGATAATTTTGATTTCACTCTCTCTTGCAAGGAATGAAGAAAACCGCCACCCAAAAAATTTTGGAACTCATCAATTATAATTTGTACTGAAGATCTAGGTAACGACTCAATTGCATACATTTTCATCACAAAAACTCTTGCCTGATGTTTAATCGATTCTATGAAAGTATTCATCTCAACATCATGAACTCCTACAGAATTTTGGAGTTCGTTCAGATCTTCAATGTCTCTATCAATAGGCTCATTGTCACTCTCATCTAGAGATTCTGGATTAGTTGGAACATACTCAACATTTAGAGGAACATCATCTACGAGATGTTTTCTCTTCAAATGTTTTTTAAATGTATCAAAATTATTGAAAACCCTGAAACAGTCATCTCCTTGAGAACATCTATAAACACATTCTGATGTGAGTTTATGAATAATTTTAAAATGGTATGATAGACCTGCTATCGTTGGACAAGACGCTCTACATATAAAACACGCAAACATTATGAATAATGATTCCAAAAATCAAAGTTACCTACTCACAGAAATGTTTTCATAGTAGATTCCTGATGTCATTCACGATAGTTGTCACTGCAGTGAATTTATTAGGGCTCACACTCATACCATAAAATAACTGTTCGATCAAAATCCAAACCTGTTCTGCCTCTACTGGATACTGAGCATTCACAGCAAAAAATGTTTTGAATGTCACATCCAATGCTTTCAGTATTCCTGGTAATTTGAATGACATTTCATCAATTTGTACATAGATGTCTGTGATTTCACGTAGATTTGGTCCCACAACAATTATGAAAGGTTGTAGATTTGATTTCCATTTCGCAAGCTTGGCTCTTCTGTTCTCAATGTGCTGGTGAATTTTTCCAACATCCTGAAATTACGTCACACCTTGATTCTTGAAAACAATAAACATCCAATGTGATATTATCGCTCAGAAGGATGAACAAATGCTGGTGATCTGTACATCTCATATTATTTATTTGCAAATGACTTTGAGATAAAATGTATAATCAATTTAGACTTACTGTTACATGAAGAATAAATGCTTCTTCTACCTCTAATCTAGACGGCCTCCATTGGCCCTCTTTATTTTTCTTGACTGTAACAGGTACAGTGAGGTGAGGCAATAATAAGAGGAGCTTGAGATTCTTAGTTTCTGAAATATCATTTTGGTGTTATTCTAACAAATGAAGGAATATTATCATATATACAGTGTGACCCAGATAAGGTTGCACACCATGGGGATCTCGGAAACGGTAGGAGATACGAATTCGGTTAAATAGAAAAAAGTTCATTCAAGTTGAATGGAAAAAAGACTCATCCCAACAGCCCTCGAAAATGTTCAAAATTATTATTAGTCTTATCCAATAATTCACTTTTGTCTATATATATAACTGAAAAACTATAATTCTGAAAATTTTCGAACGCTGTTGGAATGACCCTGTGAATTGTCAACTTTTTTTCCATTCAACCGACTTCGTATATGTCGTAGTTTCCGAGATCCCCATGCTATGTGCAACCTTATCTTGGTCACACTGTTAGGTATATAACTTGTCTAGGTTGGTTTACAGAGATGGACAACTCATTGAGACTGGTGTACGCCCAAGAAGTTGATCATTTTTTATTATCTGCTGACTATGTTGGATTTTTGTTCAGACCACTTGTCAGTATTGAGTGAATTTGAAGGTTGAATGATATTTCTGAAATTAAATTTCCATTTTTTTTTCATCAAAATTAATTGAATATGATCATTCTTTGATTATCGTGGTGTACACTTCCTTCAAGAGTTGTTTACTTCTTGCTTTTGTCAATGACAATAGGGCTTACCTGGCGATTCTTCAAATAAATATTCTTCAATTTTCTGCCTCAATCCTTTATCTTTCTTATTCTTGAGGAATTTTTCGACGGCTCCAGTAATTTTATCATAATTCGCAAAAAGAGCCAGTTCTTTATCCTCATGTAATTTCAGGAAATCTTGTTCAAGCTGAAATATTCCCATGCACTATGAAAGATGATGTAAACAATTTCTAATAACTAACCAGTTCAAATCCATTATCGACAGATAGTGCAGGGAACTGTTTGAAATAATCATGAATTTCACAATTTCTAATAAGTAATTGTCTTCTAAAATGGTAAGTTTCGTCCCAGTATTTGAGAATAGTTGACAAGGACTTACACTATTCTCCAACCATTTGATAATATCTTCCTTGTTTTCATATGTTTCATTTGATGTACCTATGATAAACATGAAATGAAAATTCAGAATATAGTCATTCCTATCATGAACAATATTTATATTTGCAGATGAAATCTGTGACTGAAGTGACCACAACGACACAACGATATTCAGATTTTATTTCGAAATAATGTACTTTCAGTTTTCAAAATATAGAAAGTATGAATTCTACCGTGTTCATGTGAATCGTCTTTCCTCTTGTTTATCAGTCCAACCTCTGTGAATCTCCTCCGGAGATTATAATATCTCTGGCAGAGTTTTCCTTTTCCGATATTCTTATCATTGTGCCTCACGATAGTGAAATATGTATTCTTATTTTCTGATGGAAACATACGATGTATGTTGATTGCTAGTGAATTCAATTCAGATGATGGAATCCTTAAGAAAACTCAAATAATTAAACTTGCAATATGAATTGATGCCAATATTTTTTTCATATTTTGAAATGATTCAACTCACCTCCTGCTAATATCTTTATTCAATAGATCATCTACCACTATTTCAACCAGTTTCTGTCTCGCTTCCTTATTGAAGATTCCATTCCTCTCATAATATGCTAAAACGTACTGTCCTTTGATGGATGATTTCAACAACTTTTCTATAAACATACATGACTCATTTGCAATTTTTGGTTTTTTTCTGGGTGGGCCTGGTTCACCAACAAAAGAATCTACATCATAATCTAGAAGATGGATAGAATCAATAATTTTCTCCAAGAATATCGCCATTGTGAGAAGATATACAACAATGTAGTTACTCAGTTTGAATTCATTGCCCAGTTAATCGTTCATCATATTATAGGTACTGAGCTAGCAAATATATCAAGGTATTTGAATATGTATAATATGGAGTGCTTACCCAATGCGTTTGTTTCCTCTTCTATTTCCGATGTTTCATTCAGCTCAATGAGTGAATACGAAGATGTTCCAGTTGAGGTTTCACTAGCGACTGGACTCTATCAATTAAACAAAAAAAATTAAGTTTTCTGATTACTACGTTTAGGAATAATAATGAAGGTTGTCAGTTTTGATCGAATATGAATTCATCAAAAATTTTTCCAATGAATTAATAATATTCAACTATGTTGACAGTGGATTTATAACGTCAAAACCTGGGTTCATTTCTCGATTTTTTTCTCTCCTCGTTTATTTCAAGATTTTCGATTCCTACCCATCTTCAGCGAAGTTACATCGGTAATAAAGTTCAGCAATATACATACAGTAAGGATACCAAAAGTCCGTCGCCCTTCCCCTTTTAAAACATTCATCAAAAATGTTCAAAATAGAATCTCGAGAGCATCAATATTTCAAAAAATGAACTCCTTTATGCTCTTGATTTTGATATGTGAAATGAAGAAGTTACGGTGGGGGTGACGGACTTTTGGTCCTTACTGTTCATCTTAATTTGCCGTGCCGCTATCAATATTTCACAACTTTCTTAATATGAGGTCTGCCACTTTAATATTTCGGTATGATAATCACATTAAAACTCACAGAGTGTCACATCATTTGGAAAATACCTCATATGGTATTGCAGACCTGGACTATTCCAGGAATTGGACTGAAGAACTGAGAATGCGGAAGGCCACTGATATTGAATTAAATATTGTCTGTAGTTTAATCTAGGTGGTGGTATATTCATTTTGATAAAATTTCTGGGATTTTCTCTTCTTGAAATATTGCTAGAGCAATCAGACCGGTCCTGGACGTACGGAAAAATTATTATGACTATGTGATTCTTTCTATCGAACCATCCCTATTGTCATCATCATACTGAAATATTAAATTTGCAGAGAAAATGCATTTGGATTATGTGGTTTTCTCTTTTGAACAATCCTGCTCATTATACAAAAACATGAAAATTGCATATCTTGTCAGAAACTGAAGTGGCAAAATGAAAAAAAAAAATATTGCTGAACTTTATTGCCGAACGAGTTGCCAGAGTAACTTTTGGCTCTCATCTTTGGGGACGTCTCGGCAACCAATCTGCTCCCAAGAAATTGAATATGTTATCTTTGTAATATTTTGTGTCTGGTTTATTTCTCTGTCTGAGAGTGTCAATTATGGCAAGAAAATTTACTATTTTTTGTAATGAAGATGGGAGTTAATTCTTTCCCGAAAGGTCCACAAACGCAAGAATATCGATACTCATTCATAGCTACATTAGTCTCTTTTGAAACAAGGTACTGGTACATACTGACTATTAAATTTCAATCGCAGTGACGTTTTTGAAAGACCATCGATCTGCCTTTATACATATATATTGAAGTAATTATTATCATGTTTACTATTGAAATTTCTATAAACAAGGAGAATCAATCTGAAATCTAGATAAATAATTATAACGTCAAGTTGAAGATTGAAATAATGCTTGAAATAATACAAACCGCTATTTCTGGAATGCTCTCTAATACAATCAAAGGTTTTGTGAATGCTTGAATCTTGTCCCAAAACCTCAACCTCAAACCGATTTGAGGAATTATTTTCAATGATTCTAAGGTGAGTAGGTGTAAACTCTTCATATCAATATGATGTTCTGAAAAATGGAGATTAGGTAGTTTTGTCATTTTTTCACATTTCAAAACACATATAAAACAGGTCAGCATATCCAGGTAGGCCACATTGGAATCTTTCATTCGAGTTTTTTGCCATTGTGGCGAAATAAACGGAAAAACCTCGAATAAAAAACGGATACGGGGAACACATTTTTGCGACATCATCAACCGTATGATACTGGAACGAACCAGCACTATTTTTTTCATTTTTTAACAAATAACACACTGTACCTTTACAGGGTGTAACATAAGTACATTCAAATGACGTATTAGTAAAAAAAGGTGTATGAACTTGTGTACGGAAATGCTTCGTTTCGGAGATACTTTTTTTTTCTCAATAACTTTGGCAAAATATAAGTTTTCCGCACTAAATTTGGTAAACGGGGTTTTTTCGAAGTGGGAAATCATAATATCATATTGATTTTTACGTAGCGTCTAGAGGGCGCTGCGTAAAATGGCACTTTTTCAACAGTACACTTTCGGCAGTTTCAATGAAAAAACCTTATTCCCACACTTTTTTCGAGTAAAAAAGGTATACCTTTTTCAAAAACGCTGGAGGTGATCGTTTTCGAGATATTCAAAATTTTCTATGTCGATGCACGTTACTTGGCTCCTAGGGGGCTAAGTGAAATTGCTGAGAATATCACAAGAACTGAAAATGTGGTAGATCTCGTCAAAATGAACAACTTCTTTCATAGAATTTATCGAAAAATGATTTGTCCTCGATTGTTGAAATTTTCCAATACATGGTTGGCTTACGTCATAATTTTTTTGCAACTGCATTTATTTTCATCACACTTTCTACGCAGTATACCTGGTACTTCTAGCATTTCCGGACACAAGTATATATAGTCTTTTTCTTCTCAAAATTGTCTCAGGAATACGTCATTCAAATATTTTAACGTACTTATGTTACATCCTGTATGATCGGTAATAAGGTGAACCGCACAATCGTATACTGGACCAAATTCACCTCGCCGAACACGCAAGTCTGTCCGTTTCTTAATGCGCACTAGCACAACAAAACTGTCGCAGATATGATTGGGAAATTCAGTGATAAAGTTCAGTCTCAGTCTCAACACAGATCAGCCTGCTATAGGCATTTCCACTGTGATAGACTGTGACTTTAGTTGAATCATTGCACATGAGGTTCTCTGTGCTGTTAACCTAGAAGTTTTTGGCATATACCTAATCATGATGAAATATCATGATTTTAATACGTCATTGATGTGATATTCATTACATCAATTAAATACGCCTATGATATAAAACAAATGCTTGTCTTTTGGTGAACTATATGGAGAACTACAGATACACGTGGCTAATATTCAACGCAGTAGCGCGGAGACACGAACACAAAGAAATACGTTCACTTACCTTTACATAACTCCACTAATTCTTCCAACCCCCAAGATTTCAGTAGGTCATCCATATTATCATCCATTGAAATTAGTGAGTAACCTACTAACAAGACACAGAATTTGAGCAAAATGGACACTACTCAATGGCTAAACGAACCTGTTGTATTGCCTGCGACGACCGATGACCGATGATCGAATCCCGAACACATCCCCATCAGGATCACATATCTTCTCAATGCAAGCAGTGTTGCCGCGAGTATTTTTCGTGCATAATAATGATCATTGTGTATCATTAAAGTTATTTGGTATTTTTCGGATTCTGATGTTATGGGTTTGGATATACTGGGTGCGATTAAATAATTGTAAGACATTTGAGGGGGTGATTCCTCATCGAAAAAAAGATAGATAAATAAATTTCAAGGGTTGCGTTTTCCCCCCCTTAATGATGGGGTAAACCAAATAAATTACTGGCTAAGTGTCTTTTTGGTAGTAGAAAATGTCAAGTTAATTCCAATACTGTAACTTTTTTAGTGCTTGTGGAAAAAATTGTCAAACAAACATTATGTACCCCCTTCAAGGAGCTGTATCTTAACATGGGATGCTCCAATGAAGTTTCTCTATATGAAATATCCTATCTTTTTTTCGATGAGGAATCACCCCCTTAAATGTTTTACACTTATTCAGTTACTTAGCCAAGAAATTCTCCATATGTTTAAGAGGAGTAATAACAATTATCCTTCTAACAGTTTGTGATGATAAAATGATCATGCACAACTTTGATGCGCTTGATACAACCATAATGTATTATGTCTATTCAGCTATATTTACAAAAATCAAACAGAAAGGTCGGATACACTCCATACGGACACAACACAACGGTTTTTTGTTTTTGTTTCATTGTACCTACACTTACCCATTTTTCTAGACAATATGACAACAATTAGATGAGATCTGTTTACCAAGCTTACTATTTGTTCGCTAATGTCACGTGGTGTTGAGCGTGATGCAGCAAAGCTATAAACTGTGGCAAAACTATTTTGTCTCAGATACGAAAATTTCTTGTTTCTAACACTGTTTTCTTCTTGTTTAGCTCATCATTCGATATGAGTATTCACGACTATTAGTCAGGTTGACATCACTGAGTATCAAAAGGAGTTAGTTGCTATATTTTTTAGTTATCGCTACAAACAGCGATTGGTCATCAAAACGATCCAGTTGTTCATCACACTGGAATATCCAGTGGCAGCAACAGAACTCCATCAACTGAAATAATTTTGCTGTTACGACTGACCCATTTTTTTCCGTGTAACATTTCTCATAATACTTGTCAACACATATTCATTATCGATTCTCATCTATCTACATGAAATGAAATGATCAGACATCAATTTTTTGCGTCAAAATATATGAATTCTGCTCAAGATGAAACCTCCTTCATTTTTGACGATATCGTGAAATGATATAAGCAAGTTTCATCTTCAGATTTGAAAATTACGTTCAAATATGCAATCATATCTATTCGCCTTGAAAACGAGTTTTCCACTTTTCTGAAAATTATTTCCACTAGTAGGTACTGAACTGATCGCCAAAGATATAAATGTTCATTATTGAAATTTAACGTTATTTATGATGAAGTATAAGTAGACCACTGTATACTGAATAGTAAGTATATTGTTCCATATGGCGTTGAGAATTGAACTTTTCTTGTGACGTGGTCATAATAAGTTTATTGATTACAAGCAAGTTACGAAAATCACCATAGGATTGTATGTATTCGAATTTCTCGTAACAATGTGAAGGAAGTATAAAGATGTTCATATTCCCACCAAGAAATGCTAAAAAGTACCACTGAAATTGCTACGGATTTTCAATTTGGTTTCATCATGAATTAATAATGAATTCGACTCCCTCTGACAACAGGGCACTGGTGCTGGGAGAATCAGGTTCTGCTATCCTTGTTAAGACAAAGATAGATACTATAGATGTTGCTTCCAAACAAACTGTATTGCCAGGGGTGTGGATTACTTATCTAGTCTGTTCAATGATCGATGGTTGTAGTATTCTTTCTTTCGGTTATCGAGGGCATTAATGAATTTGAATATGACATTATGTTCTATCATTTTATCTTAGGTGAAGTGGAGTTCAAGTAGGTAAACACTTCGCTTATTGCATTATAAATGAGAGAGATTTGAGGAGAAAGATGAAGTAATAATAATCTCCTCCATCAACCAGCCATACAATAATATAACAAACAGAAAAAAATAAAAAAACAATATCAATTAGACTAGTAAACTGGTTAAATAGCGCTGAGTCAGTTAAAAACTGTTCTACCATAAGTACCGGAATAGAATATATGATAGTCGATCTTCTATTCAGAGAAGTTGATGTGACAAATATTTTGTAGTTATATAATTATTTGTTCCATATTTTTTGTCTAGTCATCGTACAGAAAGACATCAGATATTCATGGTGTGTTTGCTGACTAGAAACATTCCATACTCGTGAGAAATGAGTAGGTAGTTGTACATTATACAGAATTCAAATAATGGGGTGGAGGACTATCTTGTTGAAATCACATTAACCACAGTCTATTTCTTTCAGGGAGATTCATTAGTAATTGTAGCAGTTAGTTTTCCTCATTTTCGACAATCTATGCTGGTTGTCAAAGAGGATTCTCCGTCGCGTAATAATAAAAATTAAGCCTATTAACCGAGCTATTAACGAATCTATTTACATGAAAAGTTGGCTCTTCAGTGAACAACACTCAATCGAAAAAATTTGCGTTTTCGTGAATTCTACTGTTCACATACATTCATAAGAATATTTTGCAAAAACTCTACACAAGAATGAGGAATCGAGTCATAGAAAAACTCATGCTATTTCTTATAACACATCGGAAAGTGTGATCATTTCAATTCTACATCACATGGTAGAAACATATACAGGGTGTTCATTCGAAAAACTTGATAAAAGTCAATTCATAATATCCCGTATTGAAAAATCATTTTTGACCAGCCTGTACAAATATGAAGCGTCGGAATCGATCAGAAATATCACGCATCTATCCAATATTTCCTTTTAATATTGATAATTATGACGTCAGCCAATTTTCAAGTATGCATCTGCAAATGGTATAATTTTGACAAAAAAGAAATCGTAACGTTCTAGTGATCGAGACAGTCGATGAAATTGGGGAAGTGGTCCCTGAAACGTATATGAGTATATTAGATGTGCCCTGTATATGCCTCAATGCCCATTGTGAGCCCTATTGTCTAGTTTACATTCGTTTTTGAAACATGTTTCTAGCTATCACAGGTCTCGAGCAATCAGATTCTGATGCACTATTGCCCGACCCTGTATAAAAAGTAATATTTGTTCGTATTTTATGCGCTGCCGTACCGTTCGTCCGATTGAGATGAAACTTGGTCAACTCATTGGCTTACAGTTGCGCGAAGGTCATTAAACGATATTTCCAAAATCTTTTCTTTCGCGCCAGCAACTCGCCGGTTACCTGCTATATAGTTTTGAATACTTTCCATCGAAAATGATAGACAAGAAACGCAATAATATGCTATAATAATATGAATATTATAGAAATATCAATATATCAGCTTGTTCATGTTCTATTTCCAACTAATATTTCAAATCACCAGAACTATTTTTGAAATGCATCAAGAACTTCAGAACTCTTACTAAAACCACAAAGAATCATCCTCGGAATCATCAGAACTCATTTTTTTTTCTAAAACATTCGTTGGAACTCTAGAACCAGACATTTTGCGACTCAACAACAGTAAATTTTTCGCCGATTTATTTGTCTTACTACGCCGATTTGGAGTGAGCACAGCCACCCCATATAGAAATATTCACTCGTTTTGTCTATTATTCAAAATTTCGAACACCAAGTGTTTTAAATTTGGGGACACAATGTTAAAGATTAATATTTGCTGATAATACGTCATTCTAAATGATACCTAAAATGAACGAGATATGCTGAAACATGCAAACTAGGACACCATTGAAAAATTCGTCAAATTTCCCGTCGTCCTATTTAACTGCGGTGAAAGGATTTAATTCAACGTCTTGCAAGCCTGAATTGTTTAATGATTTGCCCGATAATCCGTCCTTAGAATTGGAACGGCCATGACCATCTCGATGACCACAGTTAACAATGCTCCACTGGTTTCTCTCACTCATCTTTGCTTCGTCATATATGCATAATGTGCATAACAACCGGACATAAATAATACACTCTATCCTCGACTATATCTATAGGATTGGGATAGATCATATCCTCTCGCGAGTGGAACATGCGATAATCAGATGTCGTGGCTGTGGGTGGATAGAAGACAATTTTCGATGGAAATTTAGTGTGCCTTCGTTTTTGTTTATGCAGTTTGCTCAGTTATTGTTTTCATATCGAACCTATATTGAAATTAATTAAATTATACCACAGTGTGGAACAGCCAAATGGAATGAATACGACAACAAATAAATGAGGGTGTGTTGGGAAAAACGCTTGGACACGTCGATTTGTATTTTGGAATACGCATTTTTTTAAAAAAAATTGAAATATATATAGAGTGTGTCATGTGACAGTGGCCAATACCAACTTTCTCATTTCAAATGAAACATCTTGTATTTCATTCCATTTTTAAGTTCTCACTGAATAGCTGATTTCATCGATACACTTGGGGTCTAGCGGAAATAATTAGAGAGATATAGGGTGTGAAAAATTGAGATTTTTCAACTTTAGGACTTTTTTGTGTCGAAACTATTCATTATTGGTCGAAACGGCTTACATGTCCCTGTCTTAACTTTTTATTTACTACCTACTGTCATTTGATTGAAACAAATATAGGGTGGTGCGGAATTCAGAAAATTGATCATCCTGTATCTGTCCCAAAGAAATGTCAGTAGATAGATTATCGAAAATTGAGATAGAGACATGCAAGTCGTTTCGACCAATAATGCATAGTTTCGACACAAGAAATTCATTACGTTTTACGTTGAAAAATCTTGATTTTTTCCCCACACACCCTCATTCATTTATTGTCGAATTTATTCCATTTGGCTACATTCCACACTGCATAATAGGAACAAGCGGGTACAATTTTTTTGTATGAGAGGAGGATCCGCATCAAATTTCCTTCCTTCCAGGCACAATCCGTTTTTCAACGTTCGATTTGCAAAGGATTATCGAAATTAGCGCTGCTCATAGCAGAAATCGAACAGATCTAGTGACGTCGTCAGAGATGCACTGCTAGAGTAACCAATCATAATTAATACGAAAATTCCTCATTCATCACTACATACGTATCGACTACATTTGTGTGTCATACTCATAGTTTCTGACAGAGACGACAATACTCCTGCACGGCTGTCTGGAAACGTCGAATAAGGGAAATAAACATCAGAAGAAGAATTTACCTAACCCTCAAATTCGTGGTCTCGAATAGCTCATACAATTTTTTTGTTTATTTTCAAGAATATTATTGAACGATGTTTTGTGCATGATGTTTTTGTATTACACGCAAAAGACAACAAAATCAGCAACAACGAAGCAACAAAATCTGGTTTGATTATTATCAACTTAACATGTCAGATAATGATATTATCGTGAAATTATTCTACCAGCCATTTTTCCATCATAATTCGAGGAAATCAGCAACAAGATCGAAACGAATTCTGTTATGATGGATTTTGAGTTTACGATAGAAAACGAAATTATCATTAAATAAATCTATAGCATGGCAGCTTTTTCCATTCCAAAATATTTTTTTTTTTGTAACGGAGATTAATGCGAAAGTTTGCAAGTGTGAAGAAATTAGCAACAAATTAGTGCTACATTTTGCAATCTTTGTTAATCGGTACAGTCGCGAAATAAAATATTAAAAAAATAATAAATTGCTCTGTCAGCTCATCTTGAACTAGCATTGAATAATTTTGTCAATTTAACTGAGGAAAAGGCGAAAAATTCAAGGGGGGTCAAATTTGCAACAAATAATTACCTACAACATTCTGGGATGTTTGTTTCTCAATTCAGTGATGAAATAAAAAATGTTGACGTGACTGGCATGATCCACTTTCTTCTGTATCGGCACAAGCAACGAATCTTGCGAAAGTGGAACAAGAAAGCATTGAATTCTGGGATGAAAATTTTGGAATTTTCCCGAAGTGGTCGTGCCAGCGCAACATACATCTCGACAAGACAGGTCATTTCACTCTCGAATGATGAAGGCTGAATGAGACCAGAATTTGATTGCGATAGTTGTTTGTGCATGGGTTTTTGTAGTGCACTAATCAAGTTTTTTCTGTTTACGAACGACCTCAAAGTGCACATAACCAGAACAACTGAATATTACAATAATCCCACCTACAAATGTAAGTAGGTACCATTCTTGGTTAGTGCACAAAAAGTTGTTTTCTTATCCTTTGCCGCCCATTTTAACGCTATTATGTGAAGTGAAATGTAAACAACGAAGGAGGTAATGTTTACTTGTTTCGATTAGGATCGTGCGCCTATGCGTCAGTTGATTGAAAAAAAAATAATTTTTTTTTATCTGTTGACAACACGAAAGGAATGTTCGAGGAACATCGTGTTAGCCAGCGGTGGATTATTGGGAGAGAAGGAAGGTGTTGGAATTCTTCTTATAAATTTATATATCATGCATGTCAACTTATTTTTCGATGGACAATCGAATGGTGAATTGTTGCTACTATATAACCTGGACCACCCTGTATAGGTATAACTATCATCATGTCACGCTGCGCGATATTGAACCCGTACAATAATCATTCTCATCATTCTTCTGAAGGTTTGAACTATAACCTCAAACATTATACTGTATGATCACATTTTTTTCGAATTTTCCAGCACTTGCATCGGAATGTTATGTGAAATGGCACACCCTCTGTTTTATCCCTCATTCTTACATGAAATTCGATAACCACTGAAACTGTATTAGGGTTCCATTCTGGGCTACCGTTACCTGACCTAATGATTTTCCAGAATTCATCTTTTTCGTTCATTTATCATTAACATAAATGAAGTTAGATTGACAACTCGAGGTAACCGAAAACTGATTGTTAAATAATTCGCAGTTTGCGGAGTGAATAATTTGTTGAAGTTCTTCTTTCACTATGCGATGTTACTCGGCGTTCATATGAGATTACCGAAACAACTTTCCAATTTTGAAGTATCTTGCCGCTTCTCTGTTGTTGACAAGGAATTCATAATTCTCCAAAAAAAAACTTATTGTGTCATATTGTGTTATGCAGTTTTGCTACGTTCATATGAAGTTAGCGAGACAACTTAGTGGTGATTTTTGTGTCTACCTAATTTTCAAGTATCCATATTCTGCCGCTTTTTCACTGCTAATCAGTTTCGAAGAGAATTCCACTCTTTTTATTGAAATACTATTTTTTTTTTCATTATTCTGTTATAATATAATAATTTTCATAATCCCTTTATCATATCTTTTTATTCTTGATATCCGGACTAAAAGTTTCGTAAATTTGAGCCAGGAGATGAGTGAAGATATACGGTCACTCTAATACTTGAAATGGATTGATGAATGTAACTGATTATATTTCATAATGAAGGACATCTTCATCAGTAGTAACACTTTCATCCATTTCATTTGTTGTATCTTATGTTGTGTACATCCCATTTACAAAATAGAAAAGACTCTACTCATGAAAGTAGAATATCATATACAAGTCTCAATAAGAAAAAATGATTTATAAGGACGATTCAAAGGAATTTCACCACGAATATCTCATTGTTTCTAAAAAAATCAGTTCACCGTGAGTTAACGTTCGATTTTTTTTTTTTATCTTTGGACAACACGAAAGGGAAACCTATGATGTTCGAGGAACATCGTGTTAGCCAGCGGTGGAATTTTGGGAAAGAAGGAAGGTGTTGGAATTTTTCTTGAATGTTTGGAGGTTGTAAGCATCAGGAAAGACTTTAGGCAAAGAATTCCACAACTTTGCCGTTCTATTGATGAATGATGCTTGGTATAGCGATGTTCGACAGGTCTAGAGCCTGACAGTGTAGGGGTGACCAGCTTGAGCTCGTCTGGTTTGTCTACTAGGAATCGCGCGTGGTAGCATAATAGATGATATTTCCGATGAGCACCGACCGTGAAAGTACCTATAAAAAAGGCAAAGATCGCCGACCTTTCTACGATGATCTAGAGAGGTCAATGATTTGGTGAGTGTTGTGTCATCGACTAGGCGAATAGCTCTCTTCTGAATTGAATCTAAGAGCTTCAGCGTATGTTTGGGGGCTGAGCTCCAAACATGTGAACAGTACTCCAGGACAGGTCGAATTTGTGCTTTGTAGATCATAAGCAGTTGCTGGGATGTGGAGTATCTCTTCGCACGGAAAAGAAAACCGAGTTTTTGTGAAGCAGTTTTCGCAATGGACCTCACATGATCGTCCCATGAGAGAGCACTGTTGGTGGTGACACCCAGCATGGATATTGACGACCTCATAGGAACAGTGGTACCCGACATCATCAAATTGGGCATTATGTGATCAGCCTTCTTGGTGAACATACAAGCTTGAGTTTTAGTTGCATTGAACTGTACTAGATTCTCAGATCCCCATTTCAGAATTCTTGTCAGATCCTCATTTAAAGCATCAACCTGTCTTCGCCTTGCACCTCTGGCCTCATTGGATGATATAGTGGCTCTAGAGGAAAAGGCTGGAGGTCACATTCAACAAATCATTGATGTGGAGCAAAAACAAAGTTGGTGCCAAGACAGAGCCTTGTGGAACACCAGCATTGATCGTCATTGTATCAGACGAGACCCCGTCTACCACCACGTAGAGTGATCTATCTGCAAGAAAACTCGATAGTAAAAGACACAGTTGGGGCGGCAAACCATATGACGGAAGTTTCGCTAGGAGGCCTTGGTGCCAAACTCGGTCAAATGCTTTGGAGATATCCAAGGCTACAGCCAGAGACTCCCCATGTTTCTCTATTGACACCTGCCATTTATGTGTCACATAGGCAAGCAGATCTCCAGTTGACCTCTGGTAACGAAAGCTATATTGAATTCACAAAACTATTGGTTCGGATATAGGGACAATGTTCAATAATAAAATGAATGTCAATAATTCAGGAAAAAAGTAATCACACAGTTTTTTCGGTTTTTTTTCAAATAAATCAAATTAGCGGCAAATCATGGATACTTCAAAATTACGAAAGGAAAAAGAAACTGAAAGGGGTACTTCGTACTCGATTTCATATGAACTGAGCGAAACATCGCATAGTTTTTTCAAAAAGCAGCAACATATGGATACCTAAAAATTGGAATGAAAAAAAAATCACGAAAATCTTGTTCCACCAAACTCGGCAGACCCGCATGTTTTATTCAAGAAAAAAAGCGTCAAATTTTTTTTTCCACAACTAATTAGCAGAAAAGCGATTAATTGCCAAAATTTTAATTCTTCTATTGGCCTCTTCCCAATTAGAACAAATGCATAAAAATTTCAAGACACTTTTACGAAGAGTATGCATATTCATTCGTATTATATGTATAACCAACCGATGAATTATACCACCCAATTCAATATATAGTCGTTTCTAAGATGAGGTCTAAAATGTCTAATGATTAATCACCCTGTGAGTGTGTGCTCATGTAAATCTTCCCATATAGAATATTCATTAGTTTGTAGTTACTGCCCTGCTTATGTATTATTGCGATAAACCGATAAACTGGCACACATGTGGCATTAGGCCATTGCACTTTATCATATACAAATGATATTCCTGTTACAAAAACAAACCTAGCTCGACATCCCGACCACATTTCTTTTCATGCGCAAACTTCGGCGCAATAATCAATTAATCTCGTACATTTCAAAACTATATTTATTCACAATATTCATAGCACAAATTACGAAATTTTTAGGCATCTAAAGGCAAAATTGTATTCCTACACCGGTTTCGGAAATAGGATTTGCTCGCTTCCAGGATTTACTGATCCATTGCTCGTCGTGTATGCAGTTTGGTCGTCAATGATGTGCCAATTCAATATTTTCTCTCACCGCCTGAACACATGGATACGTTTTCAAATCTCATGAGAAACTACTTACGCAAATTCCAAATATAAAAATGTGTGCACTACTTTTCAAAAATTCCCGTTGAAATTCATAAATAATAATCGTCATCCTTTTTAACATAATTATTATCTGGTTACCGAATTTAAGTTTCCAGGTTATAAAAATGCTTTCAAATTCATTCGATATACTCAACCACACAAGGTTGTTGACCCCATATCGTGAATAATAAAACAGATTATCCATATTTTATAACATATTTCAGGTTTTTGGTTGACATGATGATTATTATGATGATTATTCATTGATATTATGCATGACAGATGTACATTCTTCATTTTGAATACGTCTCGATGAGTTGAGTTCTTATCGCAGAAAAGGAAATTGACAAAAAATATGTGTCGTTGGAGCTCGTTCATGCAGCATAGCAAAATCCACCCCCTGGCAAACGACACCCGAGAAACCACCTCTAACTTTTGTTTTTCAAATTGCACTCCCATGTCGATAGGAAAAAAATCGTTTGCTTCTTGAACACACCAAGAAAATCTAAGAAATTTCCTCCTATAATGTCTTTTAAGTCACTTAGAATCAATGTTTTCATTTCAATCAAATCCAAGAATGATACCAGGTGCTGCGATAAAACTGAAATAAATCTTGATCAACCTATGAACAGAAGGAATCATAGAAAATATTATTGTTTGCCAGACAAGGATAAAACAATGGTCATTATGACGCCCTAGGGCATGAATCAATTCACTCAAAACATTTCTTACGACATATTTGGACATTCGAAGCACTGAAATTTCATGAAAAGTGAAGATTCATTCGATAATCTATAACATATGCTAAATCCGAGTCTTAATCACTCATGCTCATTTGAGGATCTAACTACGCCTATGAGAGTTCCGTTCCATCTTTCAACAGAACAGAGGTAGGTGGGTAGGTATATATACCTAGCCAATGAATTGCAATTTTGCAACATCCAACATTTTTACCTGGATAAATTTGACCAATATCATATCACTCAGACCATACCAGTTTTTCTGTTGGTTAAAATCAAGAGATTAAGTGAATGAAACGAACAAAAACGAAGGAATAAGGTCGAGAATGAGGTAGAGATCGAGAAAAAAGTCAGTACCTACCTAATAAAGTAGTTTCTTCAATATTCATCAGGAAGTATATTTAGTTCACCTACAATAAAAGGCAGATTTAATATACTATAAACCAACAACTGAATGAAGCATTCGGTACATACGTGATACCTAGGTATTTCATTCATTCGTGCATTTTCGGTTGTACAAGTCTATTCTCTTCGATTCTGTGGGTTAAATTTAACAACTCGTTCGCCAAGTCGTTTCCATTGGGATCATTGTACCCCTACTAGCGCGATCGTCTTCAACTTGCAATTGCAAGTGTGGTCAGGACAGTGTCAGTCACTAGACGACTACAAATTTCTATTTCTTCTTTTTAGTTGTACCCACCATAATTTCGCCACAGGTCGTCTTCGTACAGGGTGTAATAAATGGGCTTCCCCACTAGGAACAGATGAAAAATAATAATAATAATAAAGGAAATAGAACAAGAAGGCTGATTAACTGGTCAAGGTCAAGGGTCCACCAAAGATATGATATTATATATTCTCTACAAGATCCAGCTTAGAGAAGGACTGTTGGACATTGAATTGACAAATACAACATTTTCAGTTAATTTCATTCGAATCGAGTTGATAATCTATTGCTTAGCGAAGTTTATTGATCTATAAGTGTGTTGAAATGATGAGACTATGTTTCACTTGTTGTTTGAATATTAATAATTATAAATAATCCTTGTTGGTTCAGCCGGTTCAGCCCATGAAGAAAGGAATTTATATCTTTGTTCGAGATGTTGTTGTCCTGTTCATCTGATGACTGTACTAATAATGATATCAAGATAAATGGAGGATTTTCTGCTGAAATCTACTTTTTTTTGTTAGCTAATGGAAATACATCTCGTTTTTTATACGACCTCCAAAGAAAAAATCCATAGAAATCAAATTGGAAGATCGTGGTGGTCATTATCGAGGACAAACTGTATTCAATTTGTCATTCGAAGCATTTCGTCAATAAATATGCTCAGCCCACTAGAAACTTTAACATTCTTAGGCAAATATGCAGAACAAAGTAAATAATTGAATCATGCAATAGTAATGGAACATCTCCAAACGCGTCCAAAGTTATGAATTTGAGTTTAGGAAAGGGAATTCTAACGAAGACAAGGGTTTTCATGTGGAAATTGTGAAATTTTCAATTCGTCTCCTTCGCTTACTCCACATTCATGGGCACTCAGTGCATAATTCAGTGGATGTGATGTGAACCCGTTTAACCATTATAATTCATGATCGAGTCAGTGTATACTATTGAAAATCGAAATTAACATGAAGATGTTGAATAAGACAATATTTTTTTTTTCTTTTCGAGAGAAGTCGAGTAACTGGAAAACGGTTCATTTTGACGATTTTGACTTATGAAAGCAACTTTTCCTGTGATATTTGAACTTATATACAAAATAAATGAAAATACAAAAACCACAATAATATTTCGGCAACTAAGTTGCCATCTTCAGTAGACCTGAAAAGTAAAAGTGATTAGCGACTTCTTAGTATCTTTCAAGATATCCTCCAAAAATTACCATTATACCTAATCATAATTATATCATAGTTCTATGAACCGTTGCAATTCAGCAAACCGTTACAATTCAAATATTGTCAATGGTTGTCAAGTCAGCGAATCTAATAATTGAGAGTATGGAATGGGACCAAAGTCTGATTCTCGATTGTTCGTTGCATGTTTCAAGAAGTTTCAAATTATCTAAAGTTATTGGATGACTAGTCTCATCAAGAATATGTTGGGCAACGCTTGATCTGTCGAACCGATTTCACCTGAAATGAGAAATGTGTTCTTTGAATCTAGTTCCTATTTGTCAGTTGGTTTTTGAGTTGGTCCAACACAGTTCATGTTACATTCATCGCAATGTATATTCCATATATTCCTGATTTTTCATCAACATTCGTCATTATTTTAGAAATCAAGTTTGTCTTTACGGTTACCCAATAAACTATGAATCGTATTTTTTGTCGTAAAAGCTACATTCAGTCCTTGCGTTTCGAAAATATTCAGAATCAAAATTAATTTTCACAAATTTCTCACTGTGTATAGTAAAATTCAAAGAGGTGGTTTCACGAATACTAATTTTACGTTTAGTTTTCCTGACCGTATGGTCTACTACATCATTTGTACAAAACTCTAATATTAATGTTCATGAAAAACGATATATTTCTGAAATGTTTCAGTAATTTAGTAATTTATTCCATTCATTGAATTCATAATAGGACAGACTACTCTAACGAGAATAATGTCATGTTCAGGTGCTGTCTGCATAATGCATCGAAAATTATTTATTTCCATTCGCTATTGTTTCGTTTTGATGAGAATCTCTCATCTCGACCGCATCAATTCCGAAGTTTTCGATTCCAATACGAATAGGATTGATCTCGGGATTGATTCATACGGAAAATGTTTGAAAACTGATTCCCGATATTTCTTCATAGTAATTAAAGTTTTGGAGGTGCTTAGCAATCCTAAGTCCTCCCCTAGCTACGCCTATGAATTGCCTACGTAGGTATTGATCCTACTCAGAATAAAATTATTCCAGTCGTAAAAGACCAGGATTACCAACTTTGGAATGTAAGAATGGGAAAAAAATAATGCAGTCAAATGGACTAGGTTGTACTGGAAAAAAAAGCAATAGGTAGAGGCAAAGTAGAGGTAATCTAACAATCTAACACATCTCGTGTTGTTCGGTCTCCGATTTTCGAACTGGGTTTGTGCGTCTTTCACTCTCACTCTCTCGCTCTGTGGTCCGATCGGTGTTGCCAGAATTCAAGCTCTCGGTTAGAGATTTTTTCACCGGAATCGAGGACTTCCTGAATAATGATAATAAAGGTCTTCATTATTTCCCGTTTTCAAATATCGATATGACAGTTAATATTGATGTAATAAACTAGCTAGTGGGTCCACTGTCCAGTTGATTTGTCAGCCGATGGCGTGTGATTCTAATATTCAATAATAGACGGGGCTATCGAGAAATCATTCAGAAACTATTCCTAAGCAGGTAACATCCCAATCCCATCCCATCCCAATCCCAATCCCATCCCATCCCATCCCATCCCCTTCTTGTCGATGACAGCTTTGAATTTTGGCGCGGTACAGATACGAAATTTTTGTATCTTTCTAGTTTCTGAAATAAATTATTCATCTGTTCACCTGATGAATACAATTTTAAAAAATCGTTAGTATTATGTGTTGTACAGGAATGGTTCGAATTTATTACAACGTGCACGGCGTCGTTGCCATGTGTCTGGAACATACAAAAATTTCAAATTGCGAATGATTTCAATACCAAAAGGTAGTATACCTAAATATGTGAATAACACTTGCTGAAACAATGATCATTTATAAAAATTTTAAACAATCTTCCAGAACTTCTATCAGCTCTTGCACTGTGGTTGATGATTCTTTTGGATTCAAAAACACTGTTTCATCAGGAGATAAATGATAGTTAGGTGAACTTCGTACCTCTGTTATCTGATACTAAATTGAGATAAAAAGGAATGAAAATATGAAAAACCTGTACTTTCAGGAAAACCAAAGAGTAAAAACACACATTACTTCAAAGAATATACTAATTATTGTTATTGTTGAAACTAGGTATTCGGCTCGGTATTCGGTGATAGTGCCAATTGGTCTCGCACTGGGCCAGACTTTCCATCATTCATTATTCATATCATATATACAGGGTGTTTGAAAAATACACGACAATATTGAATGGAGTGATTGCTCACAGCATTTTATGAAAAAAAGTTCCCATAAACGTAGGTCCGCATTTGCTTTGTTACCGATCTACAGCTTGTTGAAGTATATTTAAACAAAACAGCAAACATATGATATTTTGAAAACGATTTGAGGTGTTATGATGAAATATCAGGCTGGTTTATAGATATGGGAGACGCAGCCTTTGCAATACACAACGATTTTTAGTCTCACCAGCGGCGCGCGTAGTGGCACGTCACTGGATATTTTTAATGGAAAACATAGAGCGGCACTGAAGTCTCTGAAAATAAAACATTGTTTTCCATTCCTTGTTCAATTGTGAAGAAAACACGTCTGTTGACATTTTAACGTACGACGCATACTTGTTAAGTCAAAAATAGAAACCATTTCAAGGCATGTACTTGTTATTATACAAAAACCATTTTTTTTAATCAGAAGTTCAATTCAGAAATTGATTATTTATTACAAAAATTGTTCAAAGTGACCACCTCCAACTTGGATGCAAGCAATCTTCTCCTCATTGTTTTGTTTAATTAAACTTCAGATCGATAACGACACGTATGCGAACCTTCATTTGTAGGAACTTTTTTTCATAAAATGGCCTAGACAATCACCCCCTTCAATATGGCCGTGTCTTTTTCAAACACCCTGTATATGTTCATACATGTTCATCATTCATAGTATACATTCCACACATTATTCATAGCATATCAAAACTATGGACATGATCCAAGATTCTCTATTGGATTCATCCTCAAATAACGACAATATCTGGACTGACTAGGATTTCAATACTATATGAATTTACTTTTGTCACGTTATGCATTGCGTATTCCGATCCACCTGACATATACATAGAAAGGTACCTATTACTGCCGCCAGAGGTGGGCACGAATAGAAAAATGATTTCACCATTGAAGTTTCTCGTATTTTTCGTCTGGTGATTATTCGGGAATAAAATATCAAGGAGTTCTTGATACTCGTGGAATGCTAGTACAACGAGTACGATAAAACCTAGATAAAAAATTCACTGCCTTCATGGAAGAATGTATTCAAGTTTCAATGTTCATTTGGTTGATTCACAGACTGAATTTTCCTGATTTATGGTACGTGTAAAAAATACCTATACTATCATTATTTTACACTTGATTTTTATGTAATTACATGGTCCACCTTATATTGCATATAGTGAAATATGTTTTCGTCAATATTATAAAATATGTGAACGCTGATCTTGAATAGAATAATGTTTTTGAGAAAGTCATCCTCCGATCGTGTGCTACTTGATTGAAATTAAATTAAAAATTCATTAAAATTCAATAGAGTTTTTAGAATATTATATGCAATATATGAATAACTTCACCAGAAAAATGATATATCAACCACCAAGAATTCATAGTGGAGAGTGAATGTTTTTTTGAATTCCTGATTATTGCAGCAAACGAAAATAATGTCTCTCATATTTCAGGCGCGACATTCAATCCAAGGAAGGGAACTGATTTCTGAATTAATGAGGCGAGCTTGTATAGAAGTTTTGAAATTCAATGGGAAGATTGAAATATTGGATGGAAGTTTCTTTTATATGCGCCTCAATTATTATTAGAAGTTTCTTCGTTCGTCAAATTCGACCTATTCCTTGTTACATCTATATCGTCAACTCAGGACATATCGTTCCTATCGTGATAATCATGAATTCGATTACGACTTGAATCTATTAATTTCGCTCTCATATCTATCAGATGATATCGATTTCAAAACTGTTGTTGATTTTCCTGAATACTTGTTGTTTATAGATTTTCCTGTTGCGAGACTATGTACATGGTATGTTCTCCATGAGATATATCACCTAACTACTTTCCCTTGTGTGATATACAATTCGACTGATTTTTCTGGGGTAAATGCAAGAGATAATTTCGAGGATAATTTTTTATTTATAAATACATGTTTAATTGTACGAATGTTTTATTGTCATGACGAACTATCGAGAATCAAGCGAAAACCATGCGATCAAACAAGTTTCTACTTCCCTTGATTCGAGATCGATGAAACTTCAATACAATGTTAAATCGTATATGAAAAAATGTCGAATGTATTTCAGGAAGATCAACACAGTTTGGAACAGAAAATTTAATTCATAGTAGAAAGAATTCATCAATATCCTTCTTTTGTTTTTTTCTATTTTCTGTTTACAACACGAATGGGAAACCTATAATATTTATAGTATTGTTCATAGTGTTCATGGTTATTAACTGTATGCTTTTTGGAATAACATTCTTCACACTATTTTTTTTCGATATTCTTTTAAAAATCTTTGCCATTTTTAAAGGACGTTGTGTTAAGAATCTAGAATAATCTGACAGTGACAGTCGTCAAAGAATAGTTGATTGAAAGCAAGGCATATGGTTATCAGTTCTTGGGAAGCTAGGTAGTTTTTTATCATCGAAAATTGCTGTTTATTGGTCGAATTCAAGAAATTGGAGTTATCTCATTGGTTCTCAGAATACGCGTGTAATTATCGTAATAACTGTAGCTAAGTATTTCGACTACTCGTCCACGAATTCTCATGGGCAAGCCTGGAATTTCTCTTCTCCATCTCCGTTGAATATTCATAACTCATGTATTTCCCTCAGGATATCTTCAGCATTTTTGAAAATGTGGCAACGCTAGAGAAGTGCCGTATATCCTTGTGCAGAACTCCTCCTCTCTTTTCACTTTCAGCGGACGTTGACTCCTTAGCGCCGCCCGCGCCTCGCCGTCCCCCCCTGGCACACATCAACTGCACCAACGGACGCCTCGTGGCCAAATATAACGGCTCGAAGCGACATTGCCATTCTCCAAATATTTCCTTGAAAAAAGGATTTTTCATGACCATCAATTTTCTGCGTACAGTCGTGGTTTTTTGGTATTCACTCCTGGTCACTCCTGTCATGCAACTAGGACACATTCACATTTCACCCAATAATATTGTCTTTGTTCACTATATTGCCTTTATTTACCAGGTAGTAATAACTTGATGTACGGAAATGAACCAAGCATAAATCTCTTTTCCTTTTTCATAACCCTAGATGAGAGAGAAAATTACTAGAAAACTAGAACATCGGAAGTCAGTTCATTCATTTCGATCATTGAATTGATACTGTGACTTGTTAATGTCGAACAATTAGGTCACTGGTTGGTTTTCATCATTTGCAATGTGAATTCGTCATAAAGATGACCAATCTGAGTGTATTCGCTTATTTTCGAATCAGTAGTATCAAATCAGAAATTCACCAATTCAAACTCAGAAGCAATTTATGCAGAAATAGGTTTGAAACAATACCAAAGAAGCAAGAATTCAGGTAAATCACACCGTTTCGCATGATTGTCAAAATCTGAATTATTCAAGAATAAGTACACATGTGAATGATAACCTAAAAAACGATAGTGTTTCATTTTGTTGCCTGCTCCGAGAATATACAGTATGTAGTAATAATTCCTAGTCATAAAGTATACATAGGTAATATGAATTTGACTCGAAGAGGTATGAATATAGTATATAAGTAGTATTAGAAGATATAGCATTAAACCCGTGTATAATATACATATAATTCCTACCTACCTATTCACAGTGACAGAACTTGCCATCGGCTCGTCTTGCAAATTCCATCTTAGTTGGCAATAGATATACTGATATTACGACATAATGACATTATTAGTTTTCATTACTGAAAAACCATCGGCTCATTTTTTTATTCATGTCCTGATTATAAATTTGGCGATAATGGTCACATCACGTATAGCATCTATCTACTCAATCATCGTTACTTTGATAGTGATTTTTCCAAACAGTGGATCCTGGACACGAAAATGAATTCACGGCTTTCTATCCTGTGTAAATAGGTACTTTACAACTGCTCACGATCTAGCAAGCGGCGCAAATTCGACCTGTCCTCGAGTTCTTACTGTTCATGTTTGGATGTTTGGAGTTGAGCTCCCAAACGTACGCTCAAGCTCTTAGACTCAGAATTCGCCTTGTCGGTAATATTACACTCACGAATTCAGTGACTACTTCTTATAAATATCTCCACAATTGGTGCTCAACGGAAATCTCATCCATTATGCTACCACGATCGATTCCTGGTAGACCAACTGGACAAGGCTGGACAAGCGAACTCTTTCCTTGCTTCCCTCTAAATATTCCACTTTTACTTGCACTATGTTTATCGAATATCATAGGTTTTCCTTTTGTGTTTTAAAATATAGAATGATCGTGAAAGGCATAATATAGGGTATTATAGTGTTACAATACAAAATGCACGAGATTCTCCTGCAATTTTCAGTGAATATATTCACAGACATGAACAGGGGAGGGGTGCAATAAAGTATGAAACTTCTCAGGGTGACTCCTCAACGGTCCATCATTTTGGGTAATAGCCAAAATTGGATTTCCTCTTCTGAGGAGATCCAAGGTATCCACAAATGCAATCACATTTACTGTGCCATTTCCGATCATACCGGAAGTATATGAGTGATATTTCTAATTTAAAATTATTAAGAAGGTATGTTCCTGATCCATTATTGTATCCAGAGTCATTCAAGGAATTCAAAAATGTTATAATATATGAGGTGTTCCAGTGACCCTGAAGTTTGGATGTTCCAACTCTCTTCTTCGGCAATGTGTGGAAACTCATATTTGTATTTAGTCCATCGTATAAAAATCACAATGTCATCAATTTTCCAAGAGGAAGATGAGAACTCACTCTGGGAAAGTCTGAATATTTCGAAAACGGCTTAACTAAATTCAGTAATTATAGCATTCCATTGTTTGAAACATCGAAATTATTACCCACCTTCGGTAAACTGGAAGTGTCGTCATCTTGAAAACACGTGACCGATTATGGCATGTCGATATCGTCATTAGAACACAGGATACTTTCAATGCACGTTTCAGACCTGTGAAGTTCTCAATTCTCGTAATGGATGAGTCAGTCAGTGTGAATCCAGGATTCCTCAGCAATATGGAAAATATGCACTGTGATATTTGGCAACCTCGAGCGATAATCTCGCAGTTTGTTGCATTTGCAGCCACTGTTGATTCGATCGACCGGACGCCAAGCGACCTCGGCTTTCAGTTGTTCAAGTTAGGTACTTCTTTCTTGGTCCATGGCACTCTTGCTGGTTTGTTTTTATTTGTTCGCTTCCAAAGAGGAAAATTTTGTCGCTCTCTTTTTCAAAGTACTCTTAATTTTTCTTTCAAAGTCGAGCATTACGCCCAAACGGGTGGCGATATGACATTGCGTCGGTGTTCCGCTAGTAGAATCTTCTTTCTCAAGGTGGATTCATGCAATATCATCTAAAATAAAATGAATTCAAGATTCAAATGAAATTCGAACTAAAAATATGATGGTATTCATGGAACATCAATAATTGATGAAATTAATAAACTACACATAACCCAAAAACAAAAAGGTGAAGAAGAAGAATCACTTTTATCAGTTGTGCGATTATTTTCGAGCGCGGCCGAAGAAATATAAACACAGAACAGCTAGTTGCTATTTGACGCATGCGCTGTCATTCATTATGGAAGAAATTAAATTCTCAGTCGAATTTTGGCCATTTTTCTTAGCTCTAATTTCAATTGTTTAATTTCTTGCATGGAGATCTACATTACATTTGATAATTTTATATTCTTAGTTTTAGTTTCAAATTCATTCGAGTTCTAATATTTGCTTGCGTGAATCCGCCTTCACTTAGAAGCTAGTAGAAATGTCATACATTCCATCATACTCTTTGCCTCGCTATTTGCTGCACAATTAACGGAATTGAATTTTATGAGCACAATGAGTATATTTCA
Source organism: Gastrophysa polygoni (assembly GCA_963576655.1). Taxonomy (NCBI): domain Eukaryota; kingdom Metazoa; phylum Arthropoda; class Insecta; order Coleoptera; family Chrysomelidae; genus Gastrophysa; species Gastrophysa polygoni. Next base: position 2,213,173 of record OY755087.1, on the reverse strand, counting down.
TAATAGTTATTGATGCACCGAATGCGTTATAGGGATGATATCGTCAGGAGGGTAGCTGATTCAGCCAGAGGGCTTCGGGCCCGACGGATGAATGCTGGTGATGCATGAAATATTTAATTCTTCTTTGAAAATCGATTCATTTCTGTCAATTAATTGAACATAAGCATGTCAACTCATTTGCATGAGAGTTCTTTTGTTTATGACACTGGCAGTTGACGTAGGATTTCTTTATTCAATTCAGAAGAGACCTATTCGCCTAGTCGATGATACAACACTCACCATATCATTAACCTCTATAGAACATCGTAGAAAGGTCGGTGATCTCTGCCTCCTCTATAGATACGTGCTCAACAGAAATATCATATATTATGCCAACACGCGCGATTCCTAGTAGACAAACCGGACGAGCTCAGGCTGGTCATTCCTACACTGTCAGGCTCGAAGCATGTGGAACTTCTCATTACCAAGTATCATTTATCAATAGAACGGCAAAGTTGTGCAATTCTTTGCCTAGTGAAGTCTTTCCTGATGCTCACAACTTCCGAATTTCCAAGAAAAATTCCAACACCTTCCTTCTCACCCAAAATTCCACCGCTGGCTAACACGATGTTCCTATAGGTTTCCCTTTCGTGATGTCAACAGATAAAAAAAACAATAGTCAGACTATCGTTATAGCTACCATAAAAAATTGTTACTGTTACTAGAGAATCTGGTGGTGCTTATACCAACTAGAACTTTTATTAGGGGAACTATAATTTTATCTGTGAGTGAGTGTATGTGAGTGAGAATAAGTTGAACAACAAAAAGGATTAGAGAAACAATATCATTGTCAGGTAACATCTTCAGACAACTATAGAAATGTATCGGTCGTTATGGCTCGTAATGCTCTAGGGCATTATGAAGGTGTTTATAGTGGGTATCCAAGATATTAACAATCAAATAATTTACAATTGAAAAATAAAGGAATTATTAAACTGAATTGAACTAGTTACTGCCATGTCCTATTTCACGATATACCTAGCCCTCGACCTAGCCAGTTATCGTAGTTCTCCACTGTTTTTTTCGTCATTTGTCATTCGATAATCGTAACGCCATACCTATGTGTCGTACCGTATACAGTGTGGAACAGCCAAATGGAATAAATTCGACAACAAATAAACGAGGGTGTGTTGGGAAAAACGCTCGGACACGTCGATTTGTATTTTTGAATACGCATTTTTTTTTAAATTAAATTATATAAAGTGTGTCATGTGACAGTGGCCATACCAACTTTCTTATTTCAAATGGAACACCCTGTATTTCATTCCATTTTTAAGTTCTCACTGAATAGCTGATTTCATCGATACAAAACACTTGGGGTCTAGCGGAAATAATTAGAGAGATATAGGGTGTGAAAAAATGAGGTTTTTCAACGTAATGAATTCTTTGTGTCGAAACTATGCATTATTGGTCGAAACGACTTGTCTCTATCTTAATTTCCGGTATACTGTCTACTGACATTTCTTTGGGACAGATACAGAATGATCAATTTCATGAATTCTGCACCACCCTATATTTGTTTCAATCAAATGACAGTAGGTAGTAAATCAAAAGTTAAGACAGGGACATTTAAGCCGTTTTGACACATGACACACCCTTTATCTCTGTAATAATTTCCGCTAGACCCCAAGTGTGGTGTATCCATGAAATCAGCTCTTCAGTGAGAATTTAAAAATGGAATGGAATACATTCGAAATAAGAAAGTTGGTATTGGCCACTGTCACATGACACACTCTATATAATTTAATTTTTTTGAAAAAAATTCAAAAATACAAATCGACGTGTCCAAGCGTTTTTCCCAACACACCCTCATTTATTTGTTGTCGAATTTATTCCATTTGGCTGTTCCACACTGTATGTCGTACCGTATATCCTTACGGCCGATTTATACCTGCACGGATCAACAACAATGGAGTTAATTGATTATAGACAGATATATTGTTGACATCGAGGTTGAAATAGGGCTGACTTACTACCCAACTAGCTGACTTGACAAAATCAAATCTGAAAGTTTGGTTGTGGGAGCAGCTATACAATTGGTTGAAGATGCATGCCATACCACCCGAAATACCACCTACTTGATTCCAGATAAGAATGAGTCATGTGATGGAGAAGCACTGTTTGACCTCGTTTTTCATTAGTTTCAACTAAACTATTTACGGGTATGAATGATGAACAATGTAAGTGGTTAGCTAACCGGCTCGCTAACCGTTTTTTCCGAGGGTATTTTCCTAATGAAACTGAAATATAAACGAAGTTAAAGTAAATGATCACCCGTCACTCATATATGTATTAACTACAATATTGACCAAACGTCATAAGAGCAATGTTAGAAAAGTGATGCTTAATTATATACGTCTTTCCTTGTCTAATTGGCAACGATGATCGTGGGCGCATGCCAAATTCTGAAACTTCATGTGTGATGTGTCAATCTCTTCAGTTTACAGGTTATTACTAGGTTTGTACTACTTATCTATTTTCCCCTTAGATCATCCTCATCTAAGATTCTCTCTGTAAATAATCATGTTATTTGGAAAATATATATTTGAATATGTATATATATTGATGGTAGACAACATAACATATACTTAGCTTTGATATAGAGTGATCTGGTTATACAGGAACGTTTTTTTCAGATCTAATAGAATGGAGCAATCGATATTCAAAAAATGATAGAAATCTCGGTAGAAATATAAGATATCCTCAGTATTGAAATGATGTAAATGAACATTCATCATGGAAGGAACACATATCCGTGTGATAAATTTCTTACCGATGATATGAATTGGAGCTCTTAGAGTGGCAGAGAAAACAAATATGTACGTTTTTGCGGACATTTTGTGAAAAGTTACAAACTTAAACTACGAATACCACAAACAACAACAACAACAACTATAAACTAACCTCCAAACACAAACACTGAATAATCCAGAACCGAAAAAAAAAACAATTACTAACAATAACGCTAATTACGAGTGATAAAAATATTCATTTCTTAAACATAGACAAGACGACAGTTCGAAGAATCTGGTTGTTAGAATAATTGCGCTGCACAAAAAGTATTAGGTATAAGACACGACGCACGATCATTCCCAATTTGAGTAGCAACGTCAGGCGTAAGAGTGAAACAACACTAAGAGAGTCTGTCATCTTCCACTTTCATATTGGCGCATGCGCATAAATGAATCCTTGCCAATTGCACTCTTTTATTTTGACATCAGATAGGTTGTCCTTATTATCAATATTATCTATGTAATATAGTAATTATCTAGCCTTAAATTAGTTCAAAAATCTGGCTGCATTAAATTATCGAAAAATATTGTTTTTTAAAACATTACTCTGATTTAGGTCGAAGCTATCAAAGCCACAGGTTTTTTAAAAAAACGACCAGCCTAAAATTCCGAAATGAGATGGTAAGATATCAAATCGTCGAATAATATGATTTCGAGAAAAGGGCATAATCGTGAATATCTCCCAACCCATGCGTTTTTTTACGGATTTCTACCTCAAAACGTTGAGCAGATAATTCTAAAATAGGGTGAATTTATTAAACTGAAATTAATTCTGAAGTTTCACAGTTTCGGAACACCAAAAATGTAGTTTCTCGAGAAAAGACAGTGCTGAGTTTGGTCGAACTTAGCGAAGTCACATTTTTTTTCTTGAAATTGATGTATCGGAATTGTGGGGATGGGGTAATGAATCAGCCTAAAATTAGCTCCAAAAATTCATTTCATCAAATCTCAAAAATTTTCAATTTTTTCGTAAGATTTTTCCATGATATATGAGGGGAGCAAAAAATTGTGGTAATTAATCAGCCTAAAATGAACCTGAAATTCGTGTGTGGCTTTGCTACTCGCTTTGCTAGCTTCCTCAGTATATAGGCTGTTCCAAAGTTCGATGCAAATGTCAAATGAGGTGAGAAGTAAGCTCATTTTGAATCCTTCGAACGAAACATACCTCAATACGATGTCTCATCATTTTCAAGTTTTTTGAAAATATCGAGTTTTTTTGAAAAATCAATTTTTCTCACATTTCCATCCTGATAACACACCAATAGAACATGACACCTTGGATAATCATTTTTTTTCAATAGAGTGTATATCTGTTGGCACACTAAACAGCCAGATTGACACATATATGTCTTTCCAAAAGGCATGAACCACTAATGCTTTTATGAGTATTCTGTGTCTCTCATGAGTTTTCTGTATTTATGTTTTACGAGTAAAGTCTGTATTATAGGCGACGTCGAGTTCTAGAAAAAAGGTCCTCTTCAATTTTTCCACTTTTTTCTCTACTCTTTGCATAAGGTCATTAACGTTACTAATAGCTCACGTTCAAAGACCGGTAAATTACGATCTTTCAATTCACTAGTGAATTATGGATATCATACAGCTTGAAGTAACACATGAATTGTGAATATTCAATATAACAGTCGTGGACAAAAATAATTGACCAAGATGTCAAGTGTTTCATTGGCTCGTTATAGGGGTGAGAAAAGGAGAATTAAAAAACACAATATTTTCGAATAACTTAGGTATGTTTTGGTTAATGGAATCCAAATGAGCTCCGCTCTATCCTTCGTTAGACTTCGAATTGGCATCGAACTTTGGAACACACTGTATGCTTCATGTAGCTCTGAATATTTTTGGACTCAAATATAATTATCTGTTTTTCTATGGCATGTCATCTCGATTCCACTTGGAATATTGACCCGCAATGCAAGCATATCGCATCTAACACCGACGTTTCTTGTCCTACCTAAGAGTACTTACGGTCAGATAGGTACTGATTTAATCGTCAAGTGTCACCAAGTAGACTACGTGCTGTCTGGTGAACAGGAAATATTGACTATATTTCCATACTCATTCTCGGAGAGAATATTCAACTTTACTTTCCTCCATTTTCGTTCCTATGCCAGATAATCTCGGTGCGAATATAACGAAATTTCTCATTGTAATGCATATTACAAGTCACATTGTATCTACGTAGTTTCTAATGATAAGATCTTCACAGTTCGTCGATCAGTACACGTCAAAATATAATTTCTATACAGGTTGTTTCCAGAGTGCGAAGTTCTCTTTTACCAAAGATATGATATTATACAGGGTGCCCGGAAATTGTGTGCAATGAATCTAGCGGGTAATACTATTTGAACAAATATTGCTTGAAGTTCCTAGACGATTTTCTGAATGAATATTTTTTTATAACTCTCTTTATAGTTTAAGGATTCCTCTCAGATTTGGCAGACTCAGTACTGTTGATGCTCTACATCCTTGGACCGAATGAGACTCGAATATCTCGAAGGCAAACGGCCTTGACTGCCCTCGACTTTAAAAAAAACCTGTAACTTTTCTCTCGATATTTCTCTCACAGTTTTCAATAAATTGAATCGAAGAACATATAGAAATACTCTAGAAAGCTTGTTTCATCTCGATAAAATCAGCCATATCCGAGAAAAAGGGTTTCGAAAATTTTCTTGCACTAAATCTGTCGTCCATGAATCCTTACTAATTTCATCAGTAGCAAAGCAAGTTTCGAAAACAATAGCGTCGATTGTCAAGGAAACAGGAAACAGTTTGCTTCGAAATTCTGTCATAATTATTCTTCAAATTGTTACGAATAATTTCATTAATACTAAATGAATAAGTAGTTATTGCACTCAATAAATCAGTATGAGTTAATTGATTCATTTTGTTCTATCAATTCAACAAATCATCATCTTTCAGGATTGATTTCGAAGCAAACTGTTTCCTGCTTCCTTCAACCGACTCTATCGTTTCCAGAGCATGCATAGAAAATGAGTTATGAGAAAATGTTTATTGAGAGAATCTTTGAAGGCCTATAACTTCCTTATCAGTGAGTTTCCAAAAAAATCATGTAGGGAAATTAAGCAATATTTTCTCAAATACTATCACCCCCTCAATTCTTTGCGCATAATTTCCGAACACCCTGTCTATAGATCTAGTAGATCGAGCTTAGAGAGAGAGAGAGGAATTGGAACGACCAATGAGAAAGAGACGCAGCGATGAAAAATCACATGACTGTTGGCATTGTCAAAATATTTTGATTTGTCATGCCATTGTATTGAGAAATACGACATTTTCAGTTATTTTCAATCGAATCAATCTGATGTTTAGAGGAATTTATTGAAATCAGTGTGTTGAAAGAGACTCAGTTTCACTTATTGTTTGAATTGTTTCAAGTCGAGGAGAAGATGAGAATGTATCATTTCATAGTTAAGTGATTGAATAATGTTGAAGAAATTTCAAATAGACCATAATTCGCCTTAGATTTCAACCAATGTGAACAGCAAACGAGAGAGAAGCAACCAGCAGTGATCAGCTTTTAATTTCTATTCACAATTTCGATCATATAGGCACATCGAACAGGGTACGAGTTGAATAAAATGTTCCCTAATTCGGTTGTGGTCTGATTTTTCGTGACATTCAATAACAATATCAAAACTCGAAGTCGTTTCTTGAGAAGATGTCGTTTCGTTTCATGCTTTTGTTTCATTCCGATTAGATGCACCGTTTTCAGTTAATTCGATGTGATTTTCAATATCACTTGGATGGAATTCGTTTCAATAGTAATGAGATCAACTATACATATTCACTGCTAGTTTTCCAAAGAGTTTTCCTTCAGAGCCATTTTCCGACCTATTTTCATATGACGTTTTCTTATCATTTTCTGCATAAGGTCCCCGTATGTTGGTGGTATTATCTATCTAATTGGGTAATGAATGAACCCCTCAGCTTCGAGAAACCCTGTATAACTATATATTATCTTCTTTTATCTTTCCAAAGCTTGAGAATCATGAACTATGAATCGAAAACATATTGATATTAACATAATATTTTTGTATATGATGACCTAATTCATTCGGTCATCATTATTATCATTCTATATCAAACCTATCACACCTCATTTATATACTAATTCCAATTATACGTATAGCTAACAATAATTATTGAAGCCATCGTTTCATCAAAATAAAATGAATTTTGTTTGATTACATAATTTTTTTCGTGATAGGTCTATTTTGAAGGTTCCTGTGTACATTCGAAATAATGTATAACTCGAGGCATATTGTACGAATAGCAAGACGACGACAGGGTTCAAACATAGACACCTATATCTACTTGTTCTCATCATCAGTAACGCAATTCGAAGTTACATATGATCTCCATTTTGTTTTTTATTTGAAGGTTGTCGTCTTATTCTGAGAGATCTTGTCAAAACAAAATATTTCCATTAGCAGAACAGTTTCATTCAATTTGTTCGTGGTCTAACCAGAAAAATAACCTTGAGATCTGAATGAATCAGATCAGGTAACAAGCTGTGTTGGCATTAGTATAGGTATAACAGTCAGGTAACTGAGGCTTAGATTAGGCAAGCGAGACAAGTTCCCAGAGTCTGCCTCAGTAATTCATTTCACATCGGTGTAGTATGATTGATAAAGAACCTCCTTTCCCTATATATGGTGGTCGCTTTCAAAACATATTTAATATTTATTCATAATGTCTAAGGTAAATGGCTTCATGTTTTGTCATTGTGCGTGCAATTAAAAATAAATGAAAATTCTAAACATCGGATAGAATAAGCGGTAATCTTCCGTTCTTGTCATCGTTCGTTTTTTTTGGACCCGGCGCTTATTGACTTCGAACTGGTCAATGCTTCGAATCGATTTAAGATTTCCTATAACAAATTATCTTTGGATCTTGGAATAATTTTACGCAAATAAATCCAAAAGGTGGAACTCTCGAATTGATGCGTGAAAATTCCAGTTATATCAACATCAAGACAAGTAGTGCTTCGAAGATTAATTTTGAGGATTTGATCTATTTGAGAGTGGCAGCCGAATAGCACGGATATTATCGTCAGTAGATCTGTTCATTTCCTCTACAATGAAGATCGCGAATTTCAATAAATTTCAAAAATCAATCAAAAAACGTAGGGAGTACTTAGAAAAACGGATTGTGCCAAAAAGCGAGTTCGGGTAATCACTATCGATTGATGAACTATTTTGTTTTGCTGAACATGCATTCCCAGTATGCATCTATCGTATTCCAAATAATATAAAGATTTCAGAATTTTCAACCATTTTTCCATGTTCCATAGGCAACCAGTGATGTTTCGAAACGGCATTTTAGAACCTGTATGCCTCTACAACCTGCAACGTTGTCGATATTGGTTGCAGTTTAATATATCATGAATTGATGGACTTACACACATTCCCAATCAGAGAACAATAGTATATTTTGCCAAGCAATAGATACAACAGAGCGAGAAATGGGCCATTGTATTCCGGAATAAAAGTATACAACTTACCTTTCAGTTTGGAATCCTCAAGCAAGTTGCATGTCAACAACCAGCTGAAGAAAATATTTCATCAACACGTTTATTATAATCTAGAGGATTTTTTTTCTCAACATTTAGTATAGTAACATTATAGTTGATATAATTTTGTACCGCACCTTCACTTTCTAAATGCTGTATAAGCTGTATAGAATAATATATCGGGTTTTTCAGGCCTCCCGTACCCCCCGAATTTCTCGCCAATAACAAAACGGATTGAGAAAAAAAAATACGTCCAGAATATTTTTGAATGTTTTATTGAATGACACCAATTAAGAGTTCACTTCGAAATTTTAATTGGGAATGCCATCTTTCGAGGACCGAAAAAATTTTTCCCATTAAAGCTTTTACATCACTGAATCCAAATCTGAAATGAAAACTGGGGGTTCTCATTCCAGAGTTGGGGGAAGAACTCTCATCTGGTGTTATTTAATAAAACATTTAAAGATATTTTAGACGTATTTTTTTGTTTCCCAATCCGTTTTGTTGTTCGCTAGATATTCGGGTGTATACGGGTGGTCTGAAACACCCTGTCTATTTTGTGTTATTATCATGTATCAATGTGATGAGAACATAATGTACGTACAGTGCGTTGCAAAAATATGAAATAATTTCAATTATCTCAATTTCGAAATAGATTCCGACGATGCATATTCTGACGTGGAAATTGAATTCCTGAATTTATAGTTGTGAGAGTAGTGACTTGATGTTTTTTTTTGTAGGTATGATGTATTATATAACTTCTAAGAGCCGTAAGAGATTTCAAACCCGCTCATTGAGTTAATCAGGTTCTTCACGAATAAATCGGAAACAGGTCGATTCTTATTCTCAAATATACGTATTATCGGGAGTTTTATATTTTGAAGTGAATGAACATAAAATTTCTGAAGGTACACTTTTCCTTTAGTGATGTTATCTCTGATTTTGTATTCCCTACTTACATATTTCCTGTGAAAGGGCTTCTATTTTCTTTCAGAGCTATGTTTATTTTTAAATATTGACGGTTTTGGTGGACATTTTTTTTAAAATCTCGTGTTTTGCAACAACCTTCACCGAACTATTCTTGAATGATTTTGCATAGGGATTGTCATTCTAGGCTCCTTTTTGGCTCATATTCCATCCCCCTAACGAAAAAATAAGAATTCCTCTCGCCTCGCCTCCAAGCTTACCACGAATGAAGCAGTATCACTCCAAAACATGAACTGATCAGGGAAATAATGGATGGGGAAACTCATCATGATCGCATACTTCGTCGCATTTTCATTCAAGGCTTTTGTCTTGGCAAATCAATGATTTTTTCCCCATTTTCTTTCCTGGGAATCTTCTGAAGCTTGCTGGCTTAACGTAAACTAGCGAATCAACTTCCAAACTAAGCAAGAAATTCGCACCGTGGATTGAGGCTATTTTGAGGTTCTCATCCTAGCCTATCGCAAAGACTTGCTTTTCGTTTTGCTCTGGCAAGCTTGTGAACTGATACTGATACCATTGAGTAAAACATCTCACACTGTCATTTCCCCATGGACTTGGCTAACCACGTCTACTCCATTCTTAACTGAAAAATAGTATAGTTATATTATCTATAGCATAATATTATTTGGAAAATGAAGCCTGTACAAGAATTATCTATAACAAGGATCGTTGGGATTTATAATTCAATTGTTTTCAAATCAAAGAGGATTTGAAAGGTATTTCCATTATCTCCGCAATAAGCGTGGTGAATTATTTCAACAACGCCAATATTTGTTCCTCGAAGTTGACAGCAGACAAGATTATATTCTTTGCAGTTATGTACTTTCATTATCAGTCATTCATCTGCGGATTACAATATCTTATTTTTTTTGTAAAATTCCAGTTCTACGGTTCCATTGACATGCAATTGACTTATACCTATAATATACCACCTAAGTGGGTCCTGAAAGTTATATCATAATCATAATCGAATATACTATATTCGATTGTCCCTTGTTTCGATCCACTATAGAGCAAAAAATATCAATATTCACTATATTCATTAACATTAACATAACTATACTAAAAATATTAACATACTATTACTTGACTATACTTGAAAAATGACGCGCATCAATCATAACAATCCCTCTCCATGTATATCTAGGATAATTTTTCACCAATGCTAATTCTGTGAACCATAATTTCGTCGTAATTTGAAAACGCTCAACTTTTGAACGTTTCTCGAATTAGTAAACCTTGTTCTGTGATTACAAGACATATTTCAGACTCGTGAACAATTGAATAGAAATGGAACAGTTTGTTTGTCTAAAACATCTAATTACGATTAAATATTCATGAGTTCAAAAGGCCAAGTACCTACTTTCCAGATGTTTAATTTCAAGCAAATGAAATGGAAAGGAATCAATTCAGGTAATTCCTACTTGATTGATCAGTGGTATGCCTCATTATTGCTAAAAGTGGCATGTTGTTTAGTCTGATGTGATTGTATAAGTATTATAGGAAACATGTTCCTTTCGTTTTGAAATCACTTGATAATATGTCGGAGCATTTCAGGTTAGTGTCGATTCTAGTTGTAGTTTTAGTAGTAGTTGTAATGCTACCACCAAGTATTGATTCAAATTTCGAAGAGAATATATGGGTGATTCATGAGGAGAGTCACTCAGTCGAATGTTGAATAGAGTGGATCAATTGTGGAGTCATTGTGATTATATTGGAAAGTTTTCTTCATCATATAACTTATGTATATGTATATATGTATATATAACTTTTTGTCGTATAACTCGAACGACCGATACTCGGACCGATATTTCAGAAGACATTCATCGTAATTGTCAATCAGATGGTATATTTGATTGGCTTGTAGTATTCATATTTTTTTCAGAATTCAACATTGTAACACAAGCTGATATTTGAGTAATATAGTAATATTTTGTGGATACAATGTGTAAAATACTCCTTCATTTTGTATTGATATCATCAAGTTATGCAGCTTAATCAACAAAATTAATGCAGAACAAAGGTCAATTATATTCAATTGATATCTAATTCCAGTGTTTGCACAGCGATAGAAACTATTGAAAAATAAATAAAAAAAAAATTATTTTTATTTCTGACGTATGATTTTTTTTCAAACACATTTCATTCACAAGATGTCACACACTGATGCTAAATTCTACAAGGCAATATTCGAATTTAATACATTATAACCTTCGAAGACAAAAATCTGATTTGTCTTCGAGCTTCATGTTGAAAAAAATAACATCGATACCAGTATACAGGGTGTCCTTAAAAGGTCTTTACAAAAAGCTACCACATATTCTTCAGACCAAAACAATTCGATACAAGCAAACTTACCTCAGTAAAAAGTTGCTTAGTTTGGGCGCTAGACGGCTCTGAAGTTGAAATTTTCAAATCGATTTTGCTTCATAACTTTTGAACGGCTCATGAGATTTTTTTCAAATTTGGTACGTTGGCATAGACTCATCGGGCAATGAAACTCATATCATAATCATAATGAATATCATTCCATGGGCGTAGAACTTGATTTTTTCAGTAAATAAACATCTAAAACTCCTACGCCAATGGAAAAAAATTAGTTTCAATATGAAATCTAAATTATTCAACTCATTCACTACAAAAAAGGTACTCTTGACAAAAGTCGATTCCTCTCATGGTTTCGACAAAATTTTAATTTTAGTGATTTAGAGCATAATTAATAATAAAACGATTAACAGATATTTCATAAAAATTGTTCAAAATGTTCACCATTTTCACGTATACAAAGATTTATACGACGCAAAAAGTTGAGATGTACTTTTTGCATAGGTTATTTCTATTGAAAATAAGAAGCACTGGTTTTTTTTTCTGAAGACTATTATTATCTGCTCGAAAACAGTGATATTCACATTCTTGGTTTCCATAGTTTTATCTGTGTTGATTTGTCGAGTTTTATTGACGTTGATTGTTGATATCGGACTTTTCTGATTTATCATGGCCGTACAATACACCAATGAAGAATACACCGATATGTTATTGGTATTCGGATATTGTCAAGGAAATGGTCGAGAGAGTATTCGGCAAGGTTTCCAAATCGTCGCGTACCAAGCCACCCAACCTTTGCTGCAGTTGAGAGACGTCTTCGGGAGACCGGTCATTTTGCTCCTAGAACTGGTGATTATGGAAGACAGCGTTATGTAAGGATTCCCGAAGTCGAAGTAGAAATTTTAGACCGTATTGAAGAAAATCCAGAATTGAGTACTAGACAGATAAGTAATGAAATAGAAGTTTCTAGGAATGCCGTTCATGAAGTACTAAGAGAACAATTATTATACCCATACCACAAGACGCCAGTTCAAGATTTATTAATCCATGATTCACAAAGTCGTCTGATGTTTTGTAGGTTCATTAATTTGCAAAGAGAAATGAATCTGAACTTTGGAAAGAATATTTTGTTCACTGATGAAGCCTGTTTCACGAGAAGAGGAATAACTAATTTTCATAATGAACACGTTTATGCAATTGAAAATCCTCATTCCATTAAAATAAACCATTTTCAACACGAATTCAAAATCAACGTTTGGGCTGGAATAATAGGAAATTTTATAATTGGTCCTGTCATACTTCCACAAAGATTAACAGGAGACATGTATTTACAACATCTACGAAATACGTTGCCAAATTTGTTGGAAGATTTACCACTCCAACATCGGGTAGATATGTGGTTTATGCACGATGGAGCTCCACCACATTTTTCGGTGGATGTTAGGAATTTTTTAAACCAACAGTACCCAGACAGATGGATAGGTAGAGGTAATGATGCACCCGTGAATTGGCCACCACGTTCTCCAGACTTAACACCGATGGATTATTTTGTATGGGGTTATCTCAAGTCTACGGTTTACAAGACCCCTGTGAATACTGTAGAACAATTATGGCAACGTATCCAACAGGCGACGAATAATCTTACAGGCGATGAAGAAGTTATGCAAAGAGTACATTTCAACTTTTTGCGTCGTATAAATCTTTGTATACGTGAAAATGGTGAACATTTTGAACAATTTTTATGAAATATCTGTTAATCGTTTTATTATTAATTATGCTCTAAATCACTAAAATTAAAATTTTGTCGAAACCATGAGAGGAATCGACTTTTGTCAAGAGTACCTTTTTTGTAGTGAATGAGTTGAATAATTTAGATTTCATATTGAAACTAATTTTTTTCCATTGGCGTAGGAGTTTTAGATGTTTATTTACTGAAAAAATCAAGTTCTACGCCCATGGAATGATATTCATTATGATTATGATATGAGTTTCATTGCCCGATGAGTCTATGCCAACGTACCAAATTTGAAAAAAATCTCATGAGCCGTTCAAAAGTTATGAAGCAAAATCGATTTGAAAATTTCAACTTCAGAGCCGTCTAGCGCCCAAACTAAGCAACTTTTTACTGAGGTAAGTTTGCTTGTATCGAATTGTTTTGGTCTGAAGAATATGTGGTAGCTTTTTGTAAAGACCTTTTAAGGACACCCTGTATATTCAAATCATTGTAATTGAATATTTTTCGAAATCGGATACAACTGGTAGAGTTACAGCATGCGGTATTTTCCATAAAGCAACCTGTTTACATATTTCAACATGAATCAAATTCTAAGTTCAGTTTTCAGCGAGTTCTTCAGTTATAATATGCTCAAGATTTCAAACGAATACATTAATTCAGGAATACGGATCAATCAGTAAGCAATATCTCTCTACAATTACCATTAAAAACATTTCGGCAAAATCAGTTCTGTGGAATCTTCTTCTCTGTCAAGTGTCAACAGAAAAGTATAAGAAATCTACGAGAAAGTATAATCATAACTGTTGAATGCCAGATCCGAATTGAAAACCTATTGAGAAGTTTCTGTTTGGAAATGGTTCAATTAACCGGTCGAAATGTAATGTGGAAATTCATATGCAGTGAAAATGACAAATATCACAAGTTCGTCTCTGGATTTTACTTTTTCATAGTATGCCAATTAGAAATTCTCAATAGAGAAACGTTGCCGCCAAATTTCAGGGGATTACGATGATCAACATCTGAAATATCGATCATACGACAAATTCACCTAATTCACTCCGATATGGATGCCAATAAAAACTTTTCATATTAGCACACCGACCTCAAGGTAGAATGTGAGTGGAAGTTTGTTCATCCCCTGTCAATAGACACACCACCAATTTCAGCTCTTTCACGGTCGAAGCATTGGTTTGACCTTGTGACTGATTTCCTATGTGGAGTCTGGACTGCCACATTCCTGAAACTTTCCTCCAGCTGTCCTGAGATTTCCTGAATCAGGATTCCTGCCATTCTGCAAATGCTTCAGTATCGAATGACCCCCCAATATTGGCCCTGGGTCAATCACTGAGCTCTCCGCTCCCTTCTTGGCCAGACTATCGGCCATTTCATTACCAGGTACCTAATAGCGACCCACAGAAGAAAGACCTAATTCGTTGCCGACATGTTGTAAGCACTCTTCTTATGCACTCTGACACCAGGAATGAAGTCACTATGTATGAAGTCAGTGCCTTGATCGGTGCCTGGCTGTGCTTATGATAATTTGCAAACACAGACGAGTATTGCGTATACTGCAGCCTGAAAAATCGTCGCATATTCTGACCCTCAGCATCTGCGCTTTCTTCCAACCTGGTGCCATCTGTATATCAAGGGGTATCTTCAGTTACAATGCAGTGCCTTTTCTGCCCCCAGTCCCTCTTTGTTCAATCCAATTAGCAAAGGCAGTTCCATCTACTCACAGTTCCCCCCAAAAATACCCTATCTCAGGAAGAGTTTCATAGAGAAAGTAGGCTGACCATAGGTACTATGACCTCAGTTGTACTGTTGACATGTTACCGGGTGGACCAACGGTCGATTCATATACGGGTGACACATAATACATGTGTAGTATTTGTAGTTTTTTTTATTTAGAAACTCGAAACATTAAAATTCACAGGAGGTACTCAATAAATGATACAGGTTTCTTTGAACCCAACGACAATTTCTTCCAACCACCTGTTTGACCGGAAGTACCCCATTGTTTTCTCAAGTGTTATCCTGCATATTTCTCTAGCCTATTTTATTTGCCTCAAAATTATCTATCCAGCCATTTATCACAAATTGGTATTTATATCTTGAATGCCTATTAAATTGTATTTTATTCATTGTTACCTGTATTCGATGATAGTTACCTCTTGTTAAGAGTTTTGAATCCAAATATAATTTTTCAAATATTCCCATACTCAGAATTTTCCCTCCAGGTTGCGATATTGAGAAAACTGAGATGAAAACACATTTTTGTTCGAATTTGTCTTTCATATTCTATTTTCAGTAATATTTTGCTTAGTTGGCGGTGTACACAAACTGTTTGGTGTTTGAAGTGGAGAGTTTATTCGTATTGAGCATTTGTTACAGAAATAATTTGTCACTCAGTATTTTCCTTCAATTTATGATGATAGAATAGACAGGATGTTACAAATTCGTGGCTGAGCATGGGGATCTTGGTATACGTGAGAGAACAGGGTGGGTTGAGTTGGGACGGAGTTGCTCTATTTGATAGTCATCAGAACGATGCTTTGTAGTTCGAAAAATTCGGACTGATCCGGTTTTATTCGAATTAGTATCCGAAAATCAGCAAAATCGTTCTGATTTTCCTTTATTTGAAGAGATGTTTCGAAATGAATGTGGTCATTGTGATCATCGACATTTTTCTTCTCGTTTTTCTTCATCTACAATAGAATATTATTTCTACTATTAGTCAAAATGTTCTCAATGGATATATTGCGAATGTAGACAGTTCACGCAGAATAGGTTTACTTCAAATTGAATAGGCGAAAGAATATAACAGTGGATTTTGTGATACATGGTTGAATATAGAATATTGAGCAGATGAGAGAAACATACAGGGTGACATAAGAAAAGAAACTTGCGGAAATTCCAGTCAAACAGGTGGTTTAAACAATTGTTTAAAGAAAGTGCGGAAGAATCATTGATTACGTACCTCCTGTAAATTTCAAATGCTCATCTCTTCATATAAACATCTACAGGCTGCACTACATGTCTTCTGAGAGGGCCCGGTATGACATAATTTCGTGATTTATCATTCGATTCAATTATTATTATCCAGGGTATTTCGATAATTTTGCTGATGTTCCAGTTAGCTAAAACAGTTCAATAGTTGAGGGAAATCGAATATTTGCCTCTAATCCGTCATTCCGAAAGTATAGGCATAAATTACAAATTTCCCATCATGACTTGAACTGTCTCGCGATATACAGGGTATTTCAGAGTTGAAGTGACAAAAAACTAAGGAGGTTTCAGCTCATCAAAACATGGAGAATAGTTCATACGAACATGTGTCGAAAAAGCCTCGGACCGTATTTTCATTGATAGCTCAAAATCTCTTCAGCCGATCTTGATGAAATTTTAACGGTTCATTTATACAAATAGCAGAGGTCTTGTTCTTGTTGTTGTTTTCCTGCAGAAAAGATCTTTATCCGAAAATTTCACAGGCTATTTATATATGAAAACAGAAAATGAACACACTGAAATGAATTTTTATGTGATTGGTATGGTTGTGTAATTTCAACTCGAAAAGTGGTTTCATATGCATAATGGAAAAAATGCAAAAAAACTACAGGGTGATATTTAAAAAAAACATCGTATAAATCATTACTGGGCTGAAGTAGAGTCTTGAAATAATCCTCATTTGTGAAGTTATCAAGTTGTGAAGCTTCGCTTTTTGGAATTGGTTCTGCTAGCTTCATGGTTTAACTGAGAAAACCCACGATGTTTTGAAAAAACGGAAATCAAAAAGTCTGTGATAGGATAGAACAAGAGCCTCGAAGTAGGATCAATTTATTGAGTAATCAAATGTTCAAAATATTGTTTTTTGGAATTGGTTGTACTATCTTTACGTAAAGCTAGCGGAACCCACATTATTCTCATAAAACGAAGAGCAATAAATTCGGCAATAGGGTAATAAATTAGTTTTGAATTAGCCTTAAATTATGGCTGAAGACAAAATTTCATTTCCCAAGGTGGTTCTGCTAGCTTTATGGAGGTCATAATCCCCAGTCATCAATTAGAGTTTTTATATTTTGTAACTTATTGAATGTCAGGTTAGCGATATGCAGCACCAAATCATCAGAATCGCTCAATACCAATATAGGTTACTAATTATATAACATAGCCTGGATTATACAGGGTGTCACATGACTTTGGCTGTAAGCTTGGAACCACTTTGTATATCATGATGATTTTTTGGTGTGATCAATCCACGTTTCTGGTTATCAGCAGGAAGACAGGAACGGTCTGGCCCGTAACCCATAATTTGCTCAAACTTTGACAGTTTTCATTATTTTTAGATACAAATAAAATTATTGGATACTTTTGATATTTTTCATTTCGATGATAGTAGCGGGTTTTCAGAAGATTCGATTTTCTCTTGAAAAACAAATTCTAGCTAAGCTCGTTTTTTTTTTCTATTTCGTTGGTTTTGGTGTCGAATAATGGCTCTTTCTTGATGATGGATTTACAAAATAACAATTGCTGCTCATATATCCTTTTTTCCTTATGTCACTCCTGAGGGCCTAAGAGAAATATCGGGCTTCAAAAATATACCTCAGAATCAGTGATGAGTTTATAATTTTTTATTAATAAATGTAATATTGCTATATAATTCATTTATTACTAGTAATAATAAGTTAAGAACCACTCCATATACCGTGATGATTTTTTGATGTAATGTAATAAAAACAGTTTAGCTGGTGTTTTTCTATAAACAGTTCAAGAGGAAATAAAGATAGATTAAATTTTTTTTTGGTTAAAATAGTGTGTAATAATAATGAAAAACCTGAAGATAATGAAAACTGTCGATTATGTGTTCTGGACCAGTCCGTTCCTGGTTCACAAAAACTAACCAGGAATCAGGAACCAGAACCAGAAACATTACACCAACAAATCATTACGATATACAAAGTGATTCAGAACTTACACCCAAAAACGTTAATTCTTCAAAGGTATCTTAATAAGGTCCGATATCTCCTTCAGTGATGACTGGAGGAAAAAAAGTTACATGACCAACTAGTGCTATATTTTGACCTCTTATTTTTGCTCCCGAGAGATTGTCATAGGACACCCTGTTTATATTATACTGATATACACATGTTATAAAAGATAGGTGCATGACAAAAAATACTACATCATCTTTTACATACAATTCAGTTGATACACTGAATATGTAGTATACATAGTCGTTATGTCCACATAATATCAGACACTTATTGAATATCAGTCGAGGACCGTTGGAAGTCGTTATTCTTCGCATTCGGCGTAATGTTTGGCATTATGTGAGCGGACAAAAGAATTTCATTCAAGTTCGGTCCTCAGAAAAAAATTGGTTTGGTGAATTGGACAAGAAGAAATGAATTCATATAGGTAGTTGCTTATACAAGCAAGCATCATGCATGCATAAAATTCAACCGGGTGAATTTTCACATTTTTCGATCGTACATCAGATTGTGAAATAGTGAAAAAAGAACATGAGAATATAAAAACTCATAAACTCATTAACAGAACTATAATGATTTATAGAAAATTAAAGGTAAAACATCTGAACCATCAGTGTTCTCGCATATTCAACCCATAATGGTTCTCCTTCTCTGAAATTCATTCAATATACCGGGTGACATAGGAAACATGTAGCAGCCTGTAGTTTCCAGCCTGTCTTCGAAGATTCAAAAATTTCAAACTGACAGGTGGTTGAAACAAAAAATCAGTCAAAGGTTCAAAGAACGCGCCTCAATTTTACTCGTAATTCTTGTGAATTTAAATTTTGCATCTCTTCGAATAGAAAATATACAGTTTGCTTAATGTCTCTTGTGTCACCTGGTATATTCACCACTACAAAATGCCAATTTGAATATATGTATATATCTGCACAGTAGAATGATTTTGGTTCCTGAAAAACAGATTGTGTGAACCAAATTTGTCTACAATCCATTTATTTATTATCAGCCAATGAATTATTCGATATTGACTGAAATCACCGAACACCGAAGCACCGAATATGTTCGGTGCTGAAATGAATACTAAATTCCATCTAAATTGTTCTATTGGTTGTCTCGTTGGTGGTTCTTTTGAGATCTTCACGTTGCCAGCTTTTGACTCTTGCTAACCAGGTGGCAAAATTTTTGTATAGCTATATCAACTGATTCAAAAACTAATTGGTGAGTTTTCAAACAGAAGTACATACTGTAGAAATATGTGCACAGGAGTTTTTTTTTTATCTGTGGACAACACGAAAGGAAAACCTATAATGTTTGAGGTTAGCCAGCGGTGGAATTTTGGGAGAGAAGGAAGGTGTTGAAATTTTTCTCGAAAGTTTGGAGGTTGTATGCATCAAGAAAGACTTCACTAGGCAAAGAATTCCACAACTTTACCGTTCTATTGATGAATGATGCTTGGTACAACGATGTTCGATAGGTCTCGAGCCTGACAGTGTAGGACCAGCCTGTCTGGTTTGTCTACTAGGAATCGCACGTGGTGGGATAATAGATGATATTTCCGTTGAGCACAAGTCGACGGTCGAATTTGTGCTTTGTGAATCATAAGCAGTTGCTGGGATATCTCTTCATACGGAATAGAAAACCAAGTTTTTGTGAGGCAATGGACCTTCCATGATCGTCGTATGAGAGAGCGCTGTTGGTGGTGACAGCCAGCATGGATATTGACGACCTCATAGGAACATTGGTACCCGACATCATCGGGTTGGTCATTGTGTGATCTGCCTTCTTGGTGAACATACAAGCTTGAATCTAGAACAGTTGCATTGAACTGTGCTAGATTTTCAGATCCCCATTTCAAGTGTACTATCATCCGCAAAGCTATGAACTGGGCTGGTGATCACATTCAACAAATCATTGATGTGGAGCGAGAACAAAGTTGGTGCCAAGACAGGGCCTTGTGGAACACCAGCATTGATCGTCATTGCATCAGACGAGACCTCGTCTACCACCACGTAGAGTGATCCATCTGCAAGGAAACTCGATAGTGAAAGACACAGTTGGGGCGGCAGACCATATGACGGAAGTTTCGGTATGAGGCCTTGGTGCCAAACTTGGTCAAATGCTTTGGAGATATCCAAGGCTACAGCCAGAGACTTCCAATGTTTCTCGATTGACACCTGCCACATAGTGTCACATAGGCGAGCAGGTCTCCTGTTGACCTCTGGTGACGAAGGCCATATTGCCGGTCGTTCACGATTCTTGAGCTCTCTAGATATTGGATGAGCTCGATGTTGATTGCTTTTTCTATTACTTCAGAGATCACAGATGGTAGTGCAATCGGTCTATAGTTGTTAGGGAGGGTTTTCTTGCCCTTCTTCGGAATCGGTTGGAACCTAGCTTTCTTCCAGTTAGAAGGAAAAACGCCGAGTTTGTACGAAAAGGTGAACAACCGGCAAAGAACTGGTGTTAGTGCTGAGGCACATTTCTTGAGAACAAAGTCGGTATTCCGTCAGGCCCCAAAGCCTTCTTGACGTTGAGGCTAAGTAGAATGTGTCTGATTGTGCGTTGCCGGAAGACAATTTCTGGCATATGATTATCGATGGTAGCGATTTTGGAAAGTTCCTGGCCCCGTGGATCCAAGGTAACATTGTCTGCAATTATTTTGGCGAAGATATTGGCTTTTTCATGAGGTGTTATAGCCAGTGCAAGCCATCCGTTGCAAGGGGAGGAAATGAGCTAGAAGTGGAATTTCTCCCGATTGCCTTGGCAAAAGTCCAAAATGAGCGGGAATCATTTGGACACTCTATGAGCTTTGATCTTATCTTGGTGTTGTATGCCTCTTTAGACTCATCTATCGTTCGATTGCATGTAGTCCTAGCTTCAACATATTCAGCTCTAGTTCGCGGGCATGGATTTCTGCGGATTTCTGCGCCAACGACGGTATGCTGCTTGCTTCAGAGCGACGACCCTAGAACAGGATCTATTGAACCATGGTTCACCAGTGGTTCATTATTCAAGAACAACTCAGACAGGATGCATACCCAAGAAGGATTTTTTTGCAAAAATTTCTGAAGGAAGAATTTTGTCGAACAAGTACCCTTAAGAAAATTGTTGAATTATGGATTCATTCATGTCCTTTTTCAAAAAATCGTATTGGTTCCACTCATTTACAGGTACAGCTACCTGTATAGCCGTATAGTGAACGTATACGTACTAATGATGACTATTTCAGTCGAAACCGCTCTTTGCCACGATTTGAGAATGATTATACACGAAATGGTGCTAATATAGGCGGTACATATCTTGAATTCACGCTACTCTGTCTTATGGAAACTTTCGACTGCGGACAACAATAGACAAATGAAATTTAAAATTATGGAAGAATATAAAATGGACAAGTTTATATAGTGTGTAACCGCGTATGATAATTCATTCTTCTAGGACTTATTAAAATGCAGACATTTTTTGAAATTAACATATATTTGCGATCAAATTCCTCGTGAGACTGTGCGATGAATTAATTTATCATATAAAGATAAGTGTATATATATTTTCAAACGCAGAACAAGAAATGGTAATCGACTATAAATCTTGAACATTTCATGGTTGGTATCGAAATGTTGCCATATGCACGTTTTCTGTCTCATTTAAAGTACCTTTATTCAAGTCAATTTATTCAATAAATTCCTAACTTGAAATTAATCTACAATACAAAATGAATGAATCAGGTTCGTTCCATACGCAGTTGTATTCAAATAAATGGTTGTTGTTAAAAAACTACTTCAAGGAGCTTCATAACTTTGACAATTCAAAAATCAGAGTTCATTTATTTTCAGGCTCCTAAAATCCATGTTTTCTGCTCTATCAACACCAATATATGATTTCATCATAATATGGTTCATACAACCTGTGTACTCACCTGTGTAATTTTCAA
Source organism: Gastrophysa polygoni (assembly GCA_963576655.1). Classification (NCBI taxonomy): domain Eukaryota; kingdom Metazoa; phylum Arthropoda; class Insecta; order Coleoptera; family Chrysomelidae; genus Gastrophysa; species Gastrophysa polygoni. The sequence goes on along the minus strand of OY755087.1, from coordinate 2,190,828 downwards.
CTTTTCTATTTGCATTGATTTGATTGATTGATTCGAAGAAATCTGCCGAATTCTTCAATGGAGATTATTGGTGTTGATCTGCAAAAATGACAAAATAATTCGAACGTAAGAAAAACATCCCAAAAGGCACGTTTTGCAGACAAAAATATTTCATCGTTTGATAATACTCACCCAAAATTCCTTCCTGTTTCTCTTTTTATTTATAATTGATGGAATTAGAGATTCCCATGGCAGAAAGCGAACAGATATAGTGACGTAAATATCCTTGCGAGTCGCAGCCGCCACCCTCAAACAGACATGAACTACTAGAGTAACCATGCAATCACAATTAATGCGAAAATTCCTTATTTATCACGACATGCGTATCGACTATATTTGTTTGTCATAGTGATAGTTTCTGACAGAGATAACAATACTTATATGAACACGGGTGGCTGGAAGCGTTGATTGGAATAAACATCAGAAGAATTCCTGGTTTCGAATAGTTCGTTTATTCATCTTCAAGAATATGATTAAATGATGTTTCATGCCTGAATACACGTATTACACGCATTAGTGAACATTCAACGAATGAATTCTCATCTGTTCCTACCAATGTCCAACGAAGAAAAAAATTGGTTCTCGGCAGTGAACATTGGACGGTCCTCCCAAAGAAGGGATTTTCATGTTAACTATTTCCATTTATTCTACATTCTATATCGTTACAGATTGAACGTATATTGATATATACTAAAGCTAAATATCACATCTCCAACAATATCCGTGAGTTTGCAGTTTACGAACAAGTTTGTTTACAAGTTGTATCATTGGAATTGAATCAGCTACAGTTATGATATGTTAAGCATTCATATTACTCCATTATAGCAAAATGTTAACGACTATTCGAATTCGCATGTCTCTATAATATAAAATGGCAGTCCTTGGATACTTTGGTATCAATTACGAATGGTTTTTTTGATAGTCGGATAGTCCTGTAATTTGAACTCGAAACTGAAGCATGTAAGTAACTAAATGACGCCGTTACATGTTTTTATATGAAAATATTACGATTGTTGTTGGGATTGGAGTTGGGAATTCTATATGTGTGCACACCCCTTGTTACTCCCCCATTGATTAAGAAAAGATACAGTACTTATGGAATTGAATTCCGTTATCTCCGAATGTGTTGTTGAAGAAATGAGATTAGTTTATTTCTAGAACTTGATTCGGTAGTCTTTTGTTGGTGCTAACCAAATTTTCAAAACAGTCCACAGCATATTCCAAATATGGCGGGATAAATAGATGATTCCTATTCAATTGAAAGCACATGACAACGAATATAATAGACACTTATCTGAAAATATTAAAATTAGCAATGAGCCTTGGATCTCTGCCAAGGTCATTGTGTACAAAATGTGGTTGTCGCAATTAGTCGAGGTTATTGTACTCACATTGAAAATCAGTATAAGTAATACTAAGTTCTCGTTACGCAATCGAAAAAGTGCGAATTTTTTTCGCGCCTGAGACTAGCTATAAATGTTAATGCGCATACTAATGATATTATCAAACAATGAATCATACAGTCGGCTAGTTATCGTCTGCGAAAACGAAAGTTCGCAAAATTTTCTACTTCAGCTCTAATGAATCTCTATTTACTATTCATGGTGGGATTCGTTGCTGTCCTGTTGATGGATTATATTTGGCATATTCATTGATTAACATAACTTTCGCACACTGTATACAAGCATCCTTACATAATAAATCGGAAACATGTTTATAGTTACTTCGGCACCTAACCAGTGTCAATTCTACTAACTGAATATTTTTTTTTCTGGGACCTCTATATGCATGAGTACCCCCCGAACCTAGCACCATAAATATGTTTGATTGGTTGCTAATTGTCGCTAATTGTTATTCGCTCTTTTATTTCTTTCCTCTACAGATTTCATGGGTGATGCTAGCAAAACCGCTCTGTATAGATTTCGTACAGAAGTATACTATATATACCATACTATATTATAATATACAAGTAATAATAATTCTCTCCAAATCTCGCTCCGAATAGATACCTTCATTGAAGTCTATTTTTGCCCCATTTAGGATCAATAATTTGTGGCTAATAATTTTTTTCTCATAATTTGCGAGACATCGTCACCTCTGAATATATGCACCTTTGTGAAATAGTAACCCTCGGACAATAAGCAATAAGCCAAAGCGACCGATCAGTGAAACTCGAAATCAAGTCACAAAGTATTTGAATACTTATGGAACATGGGAAAATTGGTTTATATCACTCCTGTATTTTCCTGCACTCGTTATGTTTTTGCACTCGCCAGTTGCCACTAATAGTGCGAAACGAGGTGCGAAACATGTCACTTTCCATACACTAGTTATATGATAAACATACCATTGTTGCTTGATAATAAATTAACACAATAATCACACTCACTACATAAACACCACAATTGAGCATTTTTCGCTCTTTCCTTCATGAAAAAATCTTCGATTATGCTAGGTTTCATTTGTAGCTTCCAAAATCTAATATACAGGATGTCCGGAAATTATGCGCAAAAAATCAAATCAATAATAAGAAATTGATTTCATATGTTCTACGGTCCAGAAATGCATAGTTTTCAACATACAGTGTGTTCAATTTTTTCATAAAAAAATCTCGAAAATTCTCTCACCGATTCCCTTGAAATTTGGCATTTTCATTTTTCGTTATGAGGGGCTCATTTAGCCATAACTGAATTGGAATTATGAAATCCAGTGGCGTCCTGGGAGCACCCTACCGAATATTATTGTCAATAAAATATGCGCTACTGCTTTTTTTGAATATCATATCGACCTGAACATACAACATTTTGGTCTCTTCAATTGTTTGGATATTCTGCTTCGTTTCCGCAAAAAAATAAATACAAATTTATTGTATAAATTTGTGCAAAAAATTCCTTCAAAAACTGGGGTGTGATCCATGTCCATAGACATAGAATAAGAATGAAGATTCATTTTCTCCATATATTTTTGACACACTTTATATTGCTGAAAAGTACGCCTTCCTAGACACAGATACAAATTAAAATCACCCACAAATTTTCTTGTGCTCAATATAGGTCACCTTGTATGTAAAGTTGCGGTAAATATTATAGTGGATAGTATAAGTTCACCATTATAGAATTTGGAAAATTTTGGAAACAAATTCTGATACACGTCTGAAGATATGAACATTCAAATATTCATTCATCCATAGCTTGGTACAGGATCGATTTGAATTGTTGATTTGAATAAATTGATTCCAATATCTTTCTGAAATTTCAGCATTATCTGATTCGCTGCTTCAGCTCGTCCAAATTATTTTTTTTCGATTTTGACCAACTTCACTCTTCAAGTAACCCTATGAAAGAATCCAAATCAGAAGACCTCATCATTTTTATTCAATTTATAGATCCAAAAAAGATCAGACTATATGATTTCATAGATAAGTGATTGAATAAATTGAACAAATTTCAAATGGACCCTAGTTCGCGCATAGAGAAAGGCGACCAGCAGTGATCAGCTGACTATTGGCAAATTATATCTTTCTTTGTTGCACATCCAGGCTAATCGATAGTTCTTCCTCATGTTCGTTTCGATGCTCCTCGTAATTCTATGGGGCAAGGGTGCATCCAGTAGAGAATATATATAATATCATATATTTTCTCTACACAGAGACCTCGAAGTGACGACTCAGTTAATTTCATAAGTATTGGCATGACTTCATCAACTGGATATGTTTATGTACCCAGTATTTCGTCGATTGAACCAATTTTTATAATTATTTTTAGTTTCAGGTAAATTGGTCATTCAGATCTCATGATTATACATCGTCATCTTGAGGTGTTCCTTTGTTGCAGTGAGTATACCTATATTTACAAAACAAATGAGTATTTTTGAGAAATAAAGGTAAAATAATATCACAACTCATCATGGAGGTGATAACATTGAAAAACATAAGGGAGTCAACAATTATTGAATACAGCGCTTGTACTCTCACTGAATCTTCTGAATGAATTATTGAATTGAATTCATTTCAATGCAATGAAAAATATTCCTGGAGATATCTTCATTATATTCATTTTGTTATGTGGACGAAGCAAACAATTACGAGCATTTCCGAGAGTATTTCTCATTGTTCGAAAATATTATGAAATTGACCTGACATGATATATTTTCGTCTGTGAAATATATCAATTATTGATTGGCCTACCAGATTTATCGAAACCGGCTAAAAAGGTTTTTACATCAGGCATTAGGCGTTCAACTCGAGTTCAATCTAAGCATTAGGTAATAAATAAAAAATAATGAAAAAGTCCTTTTTTTGGCATCAAAGAGACCACGTACTTCATTTTATAGAATAAGCACTCGGTTATACATACGTATATTTTCTGCATGATGGATATCAACAGAAAGGGGACGGAATATACAAGAGAAATAAAAATAATTGTAGATTGTACGTACTTCGGCATGGGACAGAAGAGTTCAAAGTAATTGCCGGTAGTAATTTCTATCGACCTCATTTTCATTGAACTATAAAGAAACAAAGAGGTAATTGCAGGCCTGGGGCCACCATTAATGCAACTGGGTCTTGCATTTTCTCGTAGTATACGTCCGGTGAGGTTGCTACAGGAACTTAGGTAGGTGGTGATATTTATCAAATTCAACAGAATTTTCGTATGTAACTATCAGAAATGAGCTGAAGCAATTTGGATATATCGATTGATATCGTCGAAACTGTCAGCAGTTATCGATGTCATCCCAGGGGGAAAAATTAGGTAATCAAAATTCGTAAACCATATTTAAATATCTGGTACTTGAATTGAGTAATGAGTACGTTGATTCAGTTGGTGATTAAATCGCCAATATTCGATTTTACTGAAGTAGGTACTTGAAATCGTATCAAATTTCACTAAAAGTAATTGAAATAGTCCTGATATTATACATGGATATTGATATGTAAACAATGTGTCACTAGCAAATAATGAATTCAATACGAACTCAATGCCGACCGGCAGCTCGATCATGATTCAAACACATTGACCCGAGCCTTGACCATTGTGTTACGGCTCCCTCAAATGAAATTATGAAATACATTTGATATGTTTGGAAATAATCTAAACATAATATAATAAAAATATCAATGAAAATTACCATTTGTTTACTTGTTTTTGTAATTAATTCAGGTGATTCAAACTAAAACTGATATTTTGAAATGAAGTTTCGATGTTTGAAGTTTGAACTATTTTCGAAATACAATTCATATACTTTGAAATTCTACACACAATTTTTAAATCAAAATATTGGCTTTTCGAACCCCAAATGACTATTTGAGAATACAACTGGCTCTTTTTGAACTAGAATTGGGAAAGGTTAGATATTGATTATGAGTGAGCCAAAATAATAATGATAATGATATAATTTGTCTCTATTTTTCCTCGACACAAAATACATAACGAGGTCAAAGTGGTGAAGTCTGAATATTTCCTAGATATAGTTCAAAAAGAGCCAATTGTATCTCCAAATTTGGATTTCGAAAGCATCATTCTAATTTTGAAATGTTTTGTTGAATTTCAAAGTATATCATTTGTATTTCGAAAATCGGAAATATTATTCAAATAGCTATTTGTATTTCGTAGTTATTTGATTATTTTTCGAGTGGTCAAAAGATGAAAAAAAAAAGTTTTTCAAAAACTATCATTTCAATTTCCAAAACAGTAATTTTCATTTCCAAATATGAATCTGCGAATGTATTTCACAAATTATCATTGATATGAGAGAGAATGTTGTAAAAGGTTCGTTAACGTACTTTATTTCAATTAAATTTCCCAAGAACTTCATAGGTTTAGAGATATCTCAGCGGATAATTGCACCTAAAAATATCAATGAAAATATATATTGAATCGTGTTGGAATGTTTTTCCACTGTGTCCAAGACAATGAGAGTCAGTCGTTGGTTATCGAAATCTGAAAGAGATATACAGGGTGCCCGTAATTCGAGCTTAATCATTTTGGTACTGATGGTGGGTAGGCATAGCAGCTCGAAGTGATGCATCATTATATAGATATACTAGAAGGTCGCTTGATGTCGGAATCTATTTTTTTGAATTTTTTTGAATTTTCATACCTTTCAAGCAAAATCATGCTCAAGAGTGAGATATTGGTGTTTTCTTATCTTCCTGGCATTTCTTCAAACTCTATAGCAGCTGTCTACGGGGTCAGAAATGGTTACAAAGTTGACAATTGGAAAGAAATTAGACCATAATTTTTCGAACATTGTCAAAAAAAAGAATATTCGTGATTTTCGTGTCCATTGTTTGAGAGTACTATTGTTTTTTTTCCATGAATGTTATAATGGATCTTATCATTGAATTCATTGAGTGAACAGCCTAGTTAACCTTTGAGAGAAAAACAAAAATAGCAAAATGGTTGAATTTGTCAAAATCAGTGCAAAATGATCCACGAAAGGATCACGATATGTATGTGAAGTTTCACATTCATATGAAAAAAATGAAAACATTTTCTACATTTCTAATGTTAAAAATGAAGGAAAGAATACAACTAGAGTGATTTGTTCAATGTGGCAAATCTCCAATGATACTAATTGTATTATTCAAGATGAAAATTCACTCATTAATCAAATCGATAATATAGGCACGTATAGAAATTAGTTCTCGGCGTTTCCTAATTGAAATGAATATCCACCTTCACGATTTACCAGTTGATTTATGTGCTTTAATATACCACCATCACATAGTTTGATTGGTATATTGAATGAGGCTATTCAAGCATGATAATTCATCGATATGCATAATATTCCAATTCCTCAGACACACCTGAAAGCCGAATATTGAATTAAGATATTTACCGAATCAGCGGAAGAAAGTTGGAAAAACCACACATGCCAGTCATACCAATCAATTCAAAGACTTTATGAAAATAAATGCATAAATATCAATTACACTATTCAACGTACAAGTAATGGTCGATTTCTCTAATTACTTTTATGATGCGACGTCAGGTACCTAATCTAAAGGTAATCGAAAATCTTGAAAGGTTTTCAAGCCATTATCTTCGATGTCTCATTTCATGAAGTTTACAACGAAATTTTTCTACGGAACGTCGACCATCTTGGAAATACGGTGAATGTTGATTTATCGGCAAACTCTCCTCATTTTTTATACTGATTGTATGCTCATTATATTTTGAATAACTCAGAATTTTCGTAGATTGCGTGTTCATTCCAATCGAACAATGAATCACAATGGCCCAGTGTTCAAATATTTTCAAGTCGCCTTCTGTGACTTCTCAACCACTTTGCCGTTTTCGATTCAGATATGTATTCAAGGCAAAGTACGGTTTTTCTCCATACAGAAATGACAGTTCTGAAACTTCAAGATGATTTTTTGGGGACCATCTTGATCTGATTCAGTCGAATGGAGAGTAATGAGATAACATTTCACATTATTTCAACTTCGACAACCCACTGAATTATTCTCGGCAAATTTCGGCCGATCACCCTGTGTATGATGTGGAAGAGTATACATCTGTGTGTTTCAATTGGAAAACCCCAATAACAGTATTGAGATTATGTGCATTCGTTTTGAATCAATGCATGTCCTCAATTGATCTATAACAATAATTAATTATGAAATATTTTCAAAAACACATGTTTTCAGATAGTTACCTGTTTTCATGACCTGAACAAGGCTATTGCAAATAAGGAATTTCCATTTATAATCAAGAAAAAGGCGTTGAAGCGTTAAGGTTCTCATATCATTCTTTTCATGACATTTACCTTGAAACAATTTATGGTCTCTCCTTGGGTTTTGGCAGTATCTTATCTCGATTTCAATAAAAATCCATGCGATTTCTGTTGGAGAAAAAACATTCTCATTGTTTATACTATGCCTGGATTATTAGTACATTCACCTATATTTTTCCTGAACGGAATAACAAAACAATAAAATTTCATTGGAGACCTTGATATTGAAACTTTGAATCGAGCGATAATATGAAATTGTAATTGTAATTGCAAACTGTCGTCGTAGCGCTTGTATTCCTTGAATTGTATGTATTTATGCGAAACTCAAACTAGGAATCCCAAGTTTATTATTACAGATTTCATCTGAACCATCTACCCTATACCGTTACTCCAATGCAAGACGTTAGACATTTGAATTTTAAAACATATATTGTTTGTGTCGGACATCTCAGTTGGTGAAGGAACAAACCAAATGCATCTAAAGAATCCTAAAATCTAAAATATTCATCTACTGCTAGGATATCTTCCAATGAAATGATTTTATGAATTTCACTCTCACTAAAACATGGAAGCATAGAAGTGGTAATTTAGTGATATTTTTTTTCAACCAATACGCTACGCTTCCGTACAATAATTCCGTCTGGTGTGATATTCATAGACGAGAAAATTGGTTCATGTTTGAAGGAAAACTTTGAAAAGACGTTTTATCATACCATAATGGAGTTACCTGCCTCATGATGAGGCAGGTAACTCCAGTCACAAAAGGTTGATATAATTTTTGTTATAACCCTCTAGCACAGAATAGATCAGATACATTTTCGAAAACTGCCATCCATATATTTTTGCAGAATCCTAAAAGAAAACACTATTTTATTTTCAATAATAGCCTTATTTTCGAAAACACTCACATTGCGCCAATGGAAATAAATGTTCAATCGGGAAAAAATAATTGAGGTTATTGAAGTTGAGAGATTGATTTGAACATGGACTTCTTATTGAATTTGGAACTCAGCAGTACTGTAGTCAAATATCTATCATTTCTCGAATGATTGAGAGAGTATTGAAAACCATTGAATTATATGATCATTTCAAAAAGAGAAATTTTCATGTGGGGTTCATCCTATCTTTCGTTGAAATAAATCATGTCAAATTGATTCAATTCTCAAAATGCAACTTGATTCGAATATATATTTTTCTCAATGAAAAATATATATATTTGAATCTTTGATAGTGAAAGATCGGATTGATGACAAATTGATATTCAAGTAATTGCTATTCTCGAGAATTCGATTGGATTCCAATGGGTCCCTATATTCGAATCAATGATAAAACCTAATTGGTTTTCAAATATATAGCCTATATATATAGAGTATATAATTGAATGAATGGGTATCTTTCTCATTATATGATAGTGTTTTCTCTGTGTATAAAGTTTGTGATCGACATGCTGAACAAAAACTACAATTATAATTGAATAACCTGAATCAAAGGAATAATGATTTATGATATATACCAATACAAAACATTCCCAACTGTGAAGATTAGCTTTAGTGATTTTCTGTGAATTACTTATGAATACTATCTCTATATGTGTCTGGAACCTTCAAAGTTCAGGTATCGCGATAGCTTGATAGTCGAATGCGGTTTGCAATATGAATTAAATAATTTTTCAAGAAATAAAACTCTTCATTTGAGTGAATTATTCATACTTGTAGTCACCCAGATCTGGTGAATTCGGCCGATTCTTCCTCAAAGAATGTTGAAGAGCAATTTGTATTCCCCATTTCTTCATGTTCTTATCGATTATCAGTATTACCTAATTTCATGTAGATTATCATTTATCTTTTGCCCACTTTTTGCGTAACTGATCTACACTACTTAATCCCAAATATCTTTCCCAGAATAATGATGGCTTAATTCACCGGTATATTTATTTTCATATCGCTTCGATAAAAGGCTACAAGCTATTTATTGTCATTTTATTTGAATAAAAAATATACACGACTGATAATGGAGTACCCCGTCCGAACCACCAAACACTATGCTCGTTTCAACAATGATCGTGTAAATAAGTAATCATTGGAAATGTACAGTGTGACTCAGTTCGTGTAGCAACGTCTATTCGTTGTCTGGAGAGTTCAAAAACAAGTTATTATCCAAATGCACACATAAATCGTAAAAAGTGAACAAAATATTTTTTTATAGCTTGGCGCTATTGTGATGGATTCCAGCACACCTAAAAAAAGTGGACAGATGGTAACTGGTAATTGGTTGGCTCGCTCATATCATTTTTGTTGCAATTGTTGCAGTCAACGCCCCATCTAAACTTATTCGGGGGTTAAATTTTGATGTTGTCAACGCCAGTTTCTCTTGCTATAGTTTTCGGACTATAAGAAATATATTGGAAACTGTACATTTTATTGGTGCTTCAAAGGAAAAGGGCAGAGTTCAAATGTTCTATAAATGCATTACGGATAACCACCATCCAGAACAAAATGTGGTGTTGAGAGAAAAAAGCATTCGATGATTTCGAAGAAAGTGATTCCATCCCAGTGTGTTCATTACTGAAAATTCACCATAAAACTTGATTTAACTCCGAGTTCAATTCTAACCAAGAGTATTACTAGGTATCACCCTCAGTATGACCCTACTCAAACACCATGAAAAGCACATCATGTTTCAATTAAATTTCGCAGTCAATTCAATATTATATACTCATAAAGGATTTCCAATCGTATACTTAAAATCATACATTATACATTATACAAAATTATACATTAAATCAACCTTGATGCTCATCTGGATCGATGCATCCCCGATTCCTAAAAATTACGTAATTTATCAATCCTATTTCCTAGGTAATGTCAAATTGCAAATCAATCGACCGTCATTTCTTTTTTTTTGCTTTGACATTTCGTCATTCGGCCAGACACTAGAGGAGTTTCGTTGGATATCTCCTAAATCCCTAAATAAATCGTAAGACCAAATAATAAAAAAAGCATAAGTTGAAGAAGGTACAATAGGAAGTGACAGCTATACACATTTCACATCCAGGGGTCCGTTAGGCCGACTTTTTCTTCTAGACATACAACATTTAGACCACGGATTTTCATTACTCATGAATAACGTTAACACCAATGCAACACCACGCGGTTTCCATATCGATTCGCACCATTTTCATACGGAATGTACACGCAGAAATTTACACCATTGCGGTGTTAATTAGTTTGAGAAAGTGAACATCACATTTATATTTATTATAGATAACTTCCATTACGAGATCAGATAACTTCACCATTAGATATGTCACCTCTTTCGAAACCCACCCTTCAAGAAAACTACTTATAAAACGTATGTCTATCTATTAGCTTTCACTTTTGGAAGCTAATTATACTGCTTTTACGGTATTGAGTTTCAAAACTGAGTCTGCGCAGATATGAAAACGGAGAAACGGAGTTTTCAGATTTACCCGAAGATTCACCTTACGTTTCAGTGTAAAGTATGTACAATACGATATGGTGTGGAAGTTTACCCTGGACAAATTCTTCACTGTGTAATGTCAATATCCGTGTTTAAAGTTTGATATACATGGAAGACCCATAGTCGGTTATTACTGAAACACCTTCACTGACCTTCCACAATTTTAATGTTCAGTTGAGATGTTGCGGAAAGCATTAAAAAATCTATTTTCATTCTCGTTTTCCAATGAAACAGCAATAAAAGATATTTTTCAGCATCGCAATGTTTGCAATCGGAGAGATAGGATGCTTGGCCGACAAGTTATATAAATACATAGGTATGGGTATACATTTAGTAGACATTGGGTTCATCAACAGAAAACAAACATTCTATACAGGGTGTTTCCAATATTTTCTGTGCACCATTTCAATATGTTTCCATAGTCAGCCATTTGGACAGAAAAAATGAGTGATGATTCCAAGTAGAAAATCTAATTGTTGTTTTCGGAATACTTATGCCCTATCAGACGATAATTTGTATTCACTTATATTCGTTTCTGTTGCTATCCGCTAAAAAAGAAGTTATTTGCTGTTGGTATCATTATTTCTATCCGAATTGCTTTGTTCTAATTCGTTTACACGTCAAAATGTTGTCAGGTTTGATCCATTCTATACCGACTGTTTGAATGATTCCAAGAATCTGACCCTTCAGTTTACAACGGATATCGATGTCAGCTTGATTATCACAAATATGACGTGAATATCGTTTTCAGCAATTCTATGCGAAATTTTTGACAAATATTATGATGTCATGTTCTGAAGTATGATCGTTTCCATAACAGATTTAGTATCGATCACAACTACTCAATTGTGTTTTTGTGGAATCACAATCCAATGCTATCCCACAGCGTGCCACCGAAACAAACAACGCTGATACAAAAACCTCAATCGATTGAGTTGTAAATTTCTACTTTTCCATCCCAATATCTACATATTTATCGATAGACATTGTGATTTCTCATTCTGACAGATTTGAATTCTACCTGACTGAGATAGGTACGTAGGTAACCTTTTTGGCGAAGATTTTTCGTCTCGTTTATTTTTAGTAACACATCATCATTTATGGAGGCACGAATTCGAGGAGCAAGTTAATGACCCTTCATTAAATGGAACCACCGGAACCATATACACAAAAAAGTAAATCAGTCCTCGATTCTGTTCGACTGGGAACCGAGCTCGGAACCCTCTTATGAGAGCAATTTTACCTTGAAGTTGCTCAAGAAAATTGGTTGAATACCGCCCGACGAACAATAATATCTTGTTCTCTCGAGTGGAACATTTTTGTTTTGGAAGATCATTCAATATGAGATGATTTTTCGCGTACGACATGGGTGACATACAATATCCGGCCATCCCTGTAACTTCTGCATTTGTAAACGGGTTTTTCTGAAAGTTGGTAGGTACAGTTATATGAGCAACCATTTCGGATTTGATCACATTACGTACAATTCATTGAGGCGGTTTAAAGTGGAACATCCTGTATACTTTTTTCATATATTCAAGTTCTCTTGGCCAAAACAAGTTCAAATAGATGCAGAGATATTACTGCATGTCAACAGTTTTAGACGGATCGTCTCGAATGAGCCAACAGGAATTTTATTGTCGCATGTGGTCCACACATACACAAAGGAAAAGTAAATCGAAGTTCACATCCTCATGAAGAGGGAGGAAATGAATTAATACTCTAGATATATGTATATATCTCAATTCTCAATCTCGGTTTTTCGACAACTATATGTATATATATGTATGTATACAAGGTGTCCCAAAATTGCTGGAACACAGAGCTACCACGTGTAAAAGAAGTCAAAATAAGTGAATTGGACCCAATTCATTTTTTTTTGTGAGAAGTGATCAAAGTTTACATGAAAAAAAACACATTTTCTATTGCTGTTCAGAAATAAGTGAAACGAATTCGATGAAATTTGACAATAGTGTATTTCAGACGATTACTCTACTTTTGGTAATAGAATGAACCTAAAAGAAATTGTGGAAGGACTTTTTTAAGGGTAGTAATACGGTTCTCAAGTTTCTTAAGCATAGTTTCGAAGGAAAAAAATATTCTCTCAAATAATGTTTGATGAAATTGTGATATTAAACTTAGTTGGCAGCGGAAACAAAGGCAAGTCGTGATTTTGACAGAAAACAAATTCATTAAGAGAAATCCATATTTCATAGCAGCTAAAATAATAACAACAATTAAATAATAATAAATGGTCGGTAATGGTACTCACAGTAATAACAAAATTGAAGAATTTATTGAGACATTTACAGACAACGTCAACAACAAATTGAATTATTACCTATACTATACCAAGAGATGCTGAACTCATTCATATTCATACTAGGAGTGTGCGATATTGAAAACTTGATATCGATACCGGTTTTTGTATCGATATCTATCGATATATCGCCATAATGTATCGATACACATTGATATATCGATATATTTTCGATATTATTTTCTTGTGTATGTAATACTGGTGTGGGTTGTGAGGTTATCTTATCTTTGGGCATCTACTTGTCATAATAACAATAATCTCCTATGATGATGCAAAAATTATAGAAAATGAACGAAATATCAAAAAGCGTCTCTTGCTCGAAATGGTTCGTACAAATAAAAATAAAAAATAACGAACCATGGTAGATATATCATTAAAATTGGTATGGGTGAGCAGAAATATTGATATTTCAATATATATTATACATATCGATACACAGGATATCCGGGAAACTGTGGAAAATCTGAAAAAATAGATAACAAGTTTCGATGTTTTTTCCTACAGGCACTCATTACTGAGACATCCTGTATGATAAATAATGTCCGGTATAAAAAAAGTGCTGAAAAATACCTTTTGAATGCTCAAACCTCAAATTGAAGAAGAAGCACTTGTTTATTGTCGATAAACTAAACAGTTCTCGAGAAAATAAAATCACGGTCCTGTTTTATTACGAATACCACATTTATGTATTTTGATACTGTCTGTAAGTTATTAGAGGAGGGAGTACCTTATTTCTTCTTTTTTGAGTGGGATTTTCTCTTCTCATTTATAAGAATGGAAATAGAACTTATTATAATTAAATTTCAATATATTTGTAGAAAGGACAGATTTGTAATCTGCCCCAAAATGTTACTGTGCTCGAAATTAAACCTTTATATGCCTAAAAAAGGAATTCTCTATTCGTCAGTGACACATTTTTTTTTTTTTACAAAAAATGGAAAAACAAATATATTTCTGATAATACAATACAATTCGGATATTTTGTTTTCGCAAACTTTTTCAATGTAAGTTGTTTTGACACTCTTAAGTGTCAGAAAACGGGAGCAGATTCCTGGAGCAGGTTCATTAAATCAACGATTTCTGAGAGAAATATGATTTATCATCAAGTACATTATCGCATACGATGGAATTTCGTAGAATTTTGTAGAAAATTCAAATTCCTTGTAATGCATTAGATCTTTTTGGTTCATTTTATTCGTTATAGCGGAAAATCACTCGAATGTTTGTTGTTAGATGGTGACACAAAAATGACAACAAAATCAGTATTATTGATAATTGCACAATCAGTGTTATGAAAACATTGATTCAGAAGTAGTAACTTCAGGTTACGTCAATGATGAAACTACATAATTCCAATCTCAACCCTTCAACTATGTGTACAGAAATCTGCATCTTCCGAGGAGTTTCAGAACTTAAAGGCCATTATTGCAGAAAATGCTGTTAGTGTTTTTGGCGAAACAAAACACCATCAGTAACTGCATCAGTTTTCTGCACATCGTTCATATCTGGGAAACCGACATTGACTGACAGTTTCATGACAGGTACAGTTTACATAATTATGATTTTGTGAAGGGTTGCGAACCTTGAAGCGTTTCACTACACGTCGCTGCTTAGCAAGCGAAGCGTTCTTCAGGAATGCTCTCGCGTTTCCGGTCTGTTGTTATAGAAAGGAAAAAGGCCAGTCGACAGCGTAATCGTCTACTACTCTCTGGTTCGCCTGGTCTGTCTGTACCTCTTAGATGAAGAGTTGATGAGATGATGTGAGCACTGATTCGCTTGAGTGTGATAGCACGCCTACTCTATCTTACCGGGACAGAGCATCCCTTTCGTGACGTCACACTAGAAGGAACGAAATCGAGGCAGTGGAAATGGTCTCTTCCGATGCCTTGATGAACCACAAGAAAACGGTTATGAAGATCAATCAACAGTCATTAATCTAATAGTGATGGTTTGGGAAATATCGCATATCCAATTGAAATTTTTCAAACGGCAGCCAAGATTTGAATCTTTGATTTACAGAACCCTATGAAAACTCGTGTCTAGATTGACTGTGATTTTTTTTTCAAAATTCTCAAATGGCAGTTGCAAATCAATATTTCAATTCGAATAAAATTATCACGTATAGTGCGTCCATAAAGTAACGCATAAATGCATTATTAGCCGAATAGACAATAAATTCCGGAAATAGGTCGATTTTTGATGTAATTAACTATTTTTTCGAATCTCAATCTGATATACAGGGTGACCACCTTCGTGTGATGACGTCATCACCATTTTTTTCAAATGGAACCTTCCTTTTTTTCAATTTTCCAGCTGATTCCAAAAATGAATGATACAATGCTTCAAATTGGTACAGGGTGGGTAAAAATGCAAAAATTTCAAGTAACTTTCGAAGTAATAAATAACGAATGATCGTAATAAGCAAAGAGACTAGCCAGCAAAAAATAAATGGAAATTTGACCATTTTTCGATCTATTGAATTCATCGAAAATTTTCTCAAGGAATATTTGAGACTACACTTCATTTTCTGGTGTCTCTTCATCCATTGATTCACCAATAAACTTTACGTTTATAAAAATCGAAGTTAAAATAGTATCAGCACGTTTGATTATCGAAATGTTCGAAAGTTCGAAATCTCAAATGCAGTTAATATACATGAAAATATTATCATAGGATATTTGGTTTGTCTGTGTCTGAAATATCTGAGCGATAATTAGTGTGCTTTAATGTTTCCGTTCACCGATGTCCATCAGAAAATTTTCAAGGTCAAACCATTAATAACGTCACAATCATAAACAGGTAGATTGAAAACAATATCTAACACAAACAGTTTCTCACGAACGCCAGACGTTACTCTAGGAATTTACAGGTGCTTTTGTACCAATATCTTCACCTTCACCCCAATTGATAGGTTTCATTACGTTACATCAAAACCGGCGAGATCATTAGGCAAACATTGAAGGCTGGTCAGTGAATAACTTGACACTTTTTCATCATTGACATTGAATTTTAGTTTTCGTTGATCTTTTTTATTGTATTTTGAATGTTGATAGGTTTTCACACAGTATTGCATGGTCGAGGAATTGGTAGTTATGAGATGATCATGTTTCATATTGTTGTGTTGAACTTTTTTTATTATTGCGAAGTGATAATTGCGTGATAATTGCAATGCCATACAATCAGTATATCAGTCATCAATAACATGAAAAAAATATTTGAAAGAAGATTCCTTCTCTCCATCTATGGGTAGACTGAGCTTATGAATTTCCATTTCCCAGTTTATTATAATAATAACGTTTATTCGTATGTATGGCAACAAATACCGGAATACAATATGATAGTAATTGAATAAACATTTACAATACCCACAGAAGTAGTGTACTTACTTGTATGTGGGGAATAGTATATATATATATATATATATATATAGTGTTTATTCCAGAGAAAAAAAGAGAAAGATTGTCTTACAATAATCACGAGTCAAACGAGGACTCAAATTCAGAATCATAACTATAACTCTTGAATAAACATCAACAGCAAAGTATCAATCTAACGAAACTATACATTTAAAAATAATATGATGATAATCTTGACTATATATATTAGTATATAGTAGAATAAAACAGAATAAAAAACAAAACTATATACAGTAACTAAGAGAAACGACATTATTTGATTTGAGATCAATTACACTTCATCTATTTCATGTCATCATGACAATTAAGGGTGCATGCTTGAAATTATATTCATTCAGTTTCAATTAATTCATGGATTTCTCTCCTAGGCCTACTTTGATATAGGATTCGAGACTTGATTTGAACTCATTCAGTGTGTTTTTAATTTATTTGTTATCCTAAATTGAAGCCAGTTTTGAGTAACGAGTGACATCAGTCAATTATCATGCTTCACCATCCATCGTTTCTTTTCGTTTTTACTTTCTTTCTACTTCAGAGATCTTGTTACCTATATCGATGTTATTAAATATATCGTTTCTTGGGTAACTCGAATGTGTGTCGCGACCATGATGTAGATAGACTCCTGCTCTAGGAACTTTGAAATCTGAACTTGTCATTTTGGTAGTATATCATTGCACAATGAAGACATGTTGAAATATACACGCAGCTTGTTTCATCTCATCCCTTTCATTGTCCATTCCCTAGACCGATTTGAATCGAAGTATCCAATTTCGAACTAGAAGTTTCCGACCCCTTTGTAATCATTCTGAGTACAAACAGCGAAAAAATTCTGAGAATTTCAAGAGTTTTCAATTTTCCAGATCCCTAAAAAAAGTACTCCAATGGCTGATAGAGGAAGTCTGGCATCGGAGCCCCTTCTTTCAGTGCCGTAACCAGATCCTTGAGAAAAATCACAATCGATCATAACGAGTGCAAATTCCATACAAATATCGATTTTAACTTTTTTCCGACAATAAAATTTTTCAACCACTAGCCGTAAAACCTCATGTCATTGTATACAATCATTCGTCTCGTTTAAATCACTCAAATGAAGATTACTTGATAATTCTTTTTTATCGTCTCGGTAACAAGGTTATGTGATGAAAATGTGATACATTTGCTACTTATTCGATATCCGCAGCAACAGAAGCCCACACAAAACACTGATGAAACACTGATACAACCTTACCCTGTATTTATTTATTTATTATCACAATATCAACACAGTACACTGAAGTAGATCTCTTTCCATAAGGAAACCAACACCAATCGAATAATTGAATTTATATTGGAGAAATTTGATAGTTATGTTCAGGCGTGCAAACGTAATTTTCGACGCATACAATTCCAAATATGTCCAAAACAGTTGGACTCAGGTATAGGACATCACACATGAAATTCATCTAGAATTGATTCTTCGTAGAATCTAAAAATTAAATAATCCATAGGGTGTCCTGTTTGAAATGAGCTAGTTGATATCAACTTCTGGTACAGCCAGCCGGAAGTGCCCAGCATCTCGAAAATATTTCAACCGAATTGCTCTCATCACCACCAAATTTTCATAGTCGCCCTGCATATAGATTTCCATTTATTGATCGATACATTTCCCGGAGGGACACCCTGTAATAAATCGCCAACTGATGATACCGAGACATCTGGGGACCTTGAAGACGTTGCATTTCCTATACAGTATCGACGACACATTCGCAATTGGCGGGGGGGTGGGGCTCATTTGATAATTTTCCTCACGCTCTTTTCCCGACCTATCCTAAGCTGGTCTCATCTGTATGCTCGACACACCCGGGGTGAATAAACCGGGTCCATCGGCCTGGACACTGAACTACGAAGAACCAGCCACTCAGTTCTGTGTTTTTCAAATATACAGGGTATTCCAAAAGTCGATGCAAAGTCTGAAGGGGGTGAGAGGGGAGTTCATTTGGATTTCATTCGAATGAACATATACATCAGTACAAAGGCTGACCGTTTTCAATTTCTTCACTGAAAGAACCTCGGAAGGAACCGTGAATAGATGATCATCTCATTTGTAATAATTCATTCACCATTATAAACTGCTGGCCATGAAACGATATCCAATAACCACAAAAAAATCCATTAGAAATCTGTATTGGGAGATATTCATCAGTTTTTTGAGATATTTCAAAAGATGATTTCATCATGTCAAATTTTCAATATCAGTGACAAAATAGCTCAACATTGACAAAATTCAAGATAAGATAAACTGTTTTAATTATGTTGAGAATGGGAGCAGATTCGTTTCAGAAACGTCCACTGAGATGAGTAGAAGTTTTATTTCTATCAAAAATATATTTTTATTTCAAAATTTCTCAATGAACAAGGTGTCACTGACAAATAGAGAATTTCTTTTTCAGGTATCTAAAGGTTCAATTTCAAGCGCAATGACATTTTGGGACAGATCACAAATCTGTCCGTACTATACAATTATATATACTACTATTATGTACAATATGATTATATATCACAATAAACTTTTACTTTATTTTTTGAAAACGAGGAGAGAAAATCCCACAGGAACCTGAGATATAAACTAAATTTCAAAGATATTTTTCATCAAGCTAACCTATTTAAAAAATGAGGTTTTAGTTAGGAATAACAAAACTAAGGTATAAAAGATGGTCGAATACTCCACCTTCCAATTTTAAACATAATTCCACCTGGTCGATCACATCGTTTGATATAACGTTGTAATCAGGAAAAAAACATTTCGAAAATGCGAAAACTCGTCTATAAGAAGAACCGAAGTTGAGTGTGAATGACTTGGAAAATACAATCACAGACTCAGATACTGCGTGTGAAAAATGCCTTGAGAACGTCATAGTTAAAAACGTCTATAGTTCTTCTGGTTTTTGACGAGAAAATTAATTAGAAATTGATGAATTTCCGATTTTTCACAATAATTCAAATACTAAAAATATCGCATCAAATGATTGTTCACCATAGAAATGTGCAACTTTGCCCTAATTTTACCGAGCTCGTATCTCTTATAATGAGTGGGATCACCATGGTATAGCTCGAGAAACAGGCACCCTGTATCTAGGTTGGAACTAACTGATATGAAAATCATTTTCGTTTGATTTTTCAACCAAATAGAACATCCTGTACAGTCGAGCACTACATATAATATCGATAATACCTTGATACAGTAACTCCACTAATAATAAATTGTGAATTATTTCGAATTTCGACGTCCATTCATCATCATTATTATTCGAGAATGAGCATGCGAATGTACTAGAATTCATGAAGTGTGTTTTGTTCAGGTTTACTCAAAAAATTATCACATCATATCAATTAATACTCCGAAATAATTGACGTTGATCGTTCCAAACTATCTACACAATTAAAAATCATTTCAATTCAACAGAATAATCCCTCCACTTTGCAATGTAAATGTCAAACAGACAGTATTTTCCATTATGCAACAAGATATCAGTGTAAAACTGTAATATTTTGAAGCAAGTATATTTGTATAGTATTTATACTGATCGTCCTCTTCTTGAAGAAAAAAATAGATCAAAGCAAATTGTTGCGAGACTTTCAGTTCTAATTTGTGAAGTAGGAAATAACGTATATCAACGATGAAATATAGAAAACCGAGTAGATAACTAACGAAGGCCAAATGCTCATCAAAAATTTTTCCAGGACTTAATAGTCATGTATACCTATATAAGCAGTATATCTTGAAATTAATCTTGTCCCGCTTCGAAATTTAAAAAATTTGTAATTATGATGTATACCTATCAGTTCAGTATATTATACCTATGCCTATAGTATACCTATTCTCAAGTTCATTGCGTGAACCCAAAATTATGAGAAACCTATTATTATGTCATTAACTTTGAAAAAAGTTCTACATGTTATATATTTCATGACAAGTTCTATGGTGGTCGTCAGATGCATCCAAAGACTGAATTTATCATTACTCAAACTACACCCATTTAGTCAGTGCTTCGAAAGTAGTCGTAGCAGTTGGATATTAGATTTCCTGAAAACAAACCAGAAATCAATTTCGATGTCATAGACGACATTCCTATTCCGATACACTCAACATTTCGAAAAACTATCTCGCTCGTTATCCTATGAACAAACTCTTGATCATTTGAATACCTGAGTCACCGAACAATAATTCAACTTGTTTCTTTATTTTCAGGTAAGGCCTTGAGAAATTCAACTCGATAAGTCAATTCAGATCACTTACTTCAGAACAGTTACTCCATGATGTGAACATTTTTGTATCTCGTGAATGATGTATTCACCATTCAGATAAATACAGAATGGGTGAATCGAATTTTCTTGGAAGGGTGAGTATGACGAAATCAATGTCAGTTCTAATTTCATTATGAAAAATCATTATAAAAACCTTCATGCCTTATGGTGGAACCATACCTTCAGAATGACCACTTCATCGGATATAGTAACTAGATTTCGACACAGAATTTGCCATCGAATAACTAACACTCTATTTGAGATATTGCGTTATCTAAGGAGAAAATATGTTATGTAATTTCATGTGACACCTTGGTGTTGAAGACAGAAATCGCGAACTTTACGAAGAGGAATATTATTTGTTCATTGTGTTGAAAACGAGAGCAGATTTGTTCCTGAAACGTCCACTAAATCAAGAAACGAGGAGAGAATATCCCAGAAAAACCAGAAAAATGATAAGGATATTGAATAGTATTGAAAAAGTAAGAAATTGAATAACTTGAGACTTTCAAATTCAAACTTACAATAGTGCGATTATTCATTATTCAATTCATTACTACATTCTGTGGAGTACCAGACAGTTCTCGGACCACTACTGTTTTCTATATATTCAAATGATTTGCTCACCTTGGAATCAGAATATTATTATATTATATTATATCATATTTCATTCGCTGATGATACTGTCATACTTTACGAAGATGAGGACTGGCAGAACCTGAAACACAAAATTGAGGGTGACTTGGATAGACTATTTTGTTGGTTTGACCAGAATTTATCAACCATAAACTACGATAAAACATCATACTTACCATTCACGTCATCTTAAACGAGCCTTCCAAACTTTCATACAATATAAACGTCGACAGATGGAAAAATAGTAATCGAAAATGAACAAAGTACCAAATATCTCGGGATCATTACAGACACACACTCGAGGTGGGATATGCACATACATTAAACTGTTCGAAATATCAGGGGGTTGAGTTCAAAAAATTGAAAACTGTAATGAATTCTAAAGAACTCAAAATTTTGTATCATGTTCTTGTAGAGTCAATACTATACAATATGAAATCACCGCCTGGGGTGCTTGTAATAAATCGACGCTTATATTACTTGGAGCGAATTTTATATGACACGGATATGAGACGGATCTTCGCAAAAATATCAGTTACCCCAGCTAAACAAAACAATGTCTTAAGAAGTCAAAGGGCTGAAAAATTAATTGGACAAAAAAAATTCATTCTACACTGGTCCAAAATTATATAATTTGCTAGGTACGGATATAGAACAAATTGAACTTCTCGGGAAGAAAGAAAATAAAAAGAATGGATTCTCGACAACTATGAATTGATTCATGAAAGCTTGGAATAAATAAATTTCTTCTTTGTTTTGTTTCGAAATTATTACACAATAAATACATCGTCAGTTTCAAGTTAATGAATGAAGAATATAATTGTTAACTCTTGCATATTATTCAATTCATTTCTTGTTATCGTTATATCATTGGTAAATAGATTTATATAAAGAGCAACTACTAATACTTTATCATTACTGCTATCAAAAATTACTATGATATTGTGATCCACCTCTAATCAAGAATCCTCAGATTCTTAACGAGGTTCCTTGATTCATTCACTAACTTTAGACACCAACATTATTATTCGTATATTTATTACTCTTCATTTGATGGAAAAATCCAGCAGCAATGCTAGTTTTATGTCATACTAGCAGAACCACAGCTCAGAACATCATTTTCTTCAATTTTAAATATAACATGATTCATCACTCTTATGTCACTAATTTATCACCATGAATTTGAAAATGTAATGTTCATTCGAGTAGAAAATCGCCGGTTCCTTCATCTCTATGTCAAGCCAACAGAACCAATGAATGAAATCATGAGTTTCTTGTAAATTTCATTCGTTTCCTATTTTTTTTTTATCTGTTGACAACACGAAAGAGAAACATATGTTCGAAGAACATCGTGTGGAATTTTGGGAGAGAAGGAATGTGTTGGAATTTTTCTGGAAAGTTTGGAGGTTGAGAGCATCAGGAAAGACTTCATTCGCGAAATAATTACTTGTCATTGGATGGATAGAAACCCAGACAGCTGCGTGTCAATCTAGCAAAACCCGAAAATTGAAATGTGCCATTGGTGATTACTGTTTTCTCAGTCATACTACCTTCAAGTTTCACATTTCATCAGGAAAACTCCTTCACACTTGAGAAAAGTCGTACGCAACACATCCGGAAACGCTTATAGCCTAATAGCCTAGATTTCGTTTGCCAAGTTTGTATTTTCTGATACTTGATGAAATTCTTCTACATGTTTACTAAATGCATTGCGTACAGGGTGTAACATAAGTACGAAAGATATAAGTATTTATCAACTTATTTCCAGAAATGCTTTGTTTACGTAAACAGGGTGTCATAAGTTTTCGCACAAAATTTGGTACCTCGGGTTACAAATCCCAAGAGATCAAGATTGTTGAAATTTTCATGGCATGGTTGATCTCTGTCATAAGTTTTTTGCAACCACAGTCATTTTAATCAGACTTCATACGCATCAGTATACACAGACTGACTTTCAGGCTTTATAAAACTGCTTCATCAATCCAAATATTTTTTTTCTGACGAATAATTACACATCGGATGAGAAAGTGTTACAGTTCGGATTTTGTGAAAAAAATTAATTCGTATAAAAAAAAATCAATTCGGATATGTACTATGACAAGGGAACATTGAACGAAACAACTGTTGAAGATGATTACCCTGTAACATCCACTTTCCGTGAATACAGATTCAAAAATCGATAATCTATCAATGATTGGTCAATAAAATATCAATGACATTTGCTATGACTGAATTCAATATCCTATGATAGTTGACAAATACAAAAAGAGAGAGTGGGAGAATCCTGGAAACCATTGACAATTTGTCATTAGATCGTTCTTACTGAATCTGGCTATCAAGAAGTGAACTCATTGTGGATATCTGAGATAAATTCAATTTTGATCATCCACCATTTTCCAGAATGAACATCTGATAAGAGGTAACTCCGATAGAGTACTTGATTCTAGATTTATTAAAACAAATATTTTTGGGGAATTTTGCCTATTGTATAGAAAAAATTGATTTTCAAAATGTACCAATTCAAGGTTATAAGTTAACAACGCATTTCCTATTTTCCATATGTTATAGTTCCGTCAGACTAAATATAATATACTATACAATGAAATATTAATATAAATATCAATACAAAACATAAATAAAAATAAGAATGAAGGCGAACAAAAAAGTCGTGTTTTCGAGACTTCGTTTTTTTCTGACAACTCTTCTGACTACTTTTTTAGTTATCATATTAGCATTTTATGATACTTGATGATTCATCATATTTGCGAAGAAATCAGTTTGAACGCAATATAAGCAATACACTGGCTGGACTAAGCATATATTCAGGTTGCGGTACATCATGTAACCCGATTCGCAGTTCCATGGAATCTGATACCACTCAACTACTAAGGCATTTTCTGAGGAGACTGAAACCTGAAGGATGTCGCTTGGAAGCTATTTAAGTATTTCGAGTAGACTGACACTCACGTTCAAGGTATTCTCTCTGTTGATATAACATATACATGACCATAATCATTTTCAAATACAACGAAATGTTTCTCTTCTTGTGAAGGTTAAATGCATTTGCTCTGAGAAATGTATGAAGGTCTAACAACATCATAGGATTCCATGATTCCTTGTTATCATTATCTGAATGAGTTTCTTCAATATGAAAATGAAGCAGATGAGAGATTTCCTGTCTATATTTGATTTTTTTTATGTCCAATTTGAGTGCCTACAACATCCGTCAGTGAATCAAACATATTTTACTTCATTCGTTTTTGATCTCCTTTCCTTCAGTACATTACAAAAATCTATCTACAGAGACTAGCTTTTTGAAGAAAGTTAATTTTGAACTTTATCTACTGTAGATAGCATCCACATAAGATCTTTTTGATAAAACTTTCGTTCATTAGCCAATTGTATTATTTTTCTGATAGAGTTACATGAGAAAAGGTAAGCAAATCAACCCATGACCTTTTGCCCCTACTATATGAGCTGACCGTTAGCAAGCTATAACCATAGTTCAACAACTAACCACGTTTTAATGGTTATAACCCCCAACAGGAATACAAGCATCTGCTCTTCTCATGAAAGAATTCAGCAGCAGTTGAAAAAATAAGTGTTGCTAATGGTCTCGCAGCAAGCTAATGATGCGATCCCCCAACAATTCCTCATTTTCAATGGGGCTAGCATGAACCAGTAATTTCAGGTGTCCCCAAAAGAAGAAATCCTACCTACGTGCCATTTCCGGTTTTTGCTCCAAAAAATAAAACTTTTCCTCTGCATGATCATAACAATATCGTTCATTTTTCAGCTTTTCGTGGGATTATCTCTTCTTGTTTCTAAAAAATAGAGTAGAAGTTATTAAAAATTATTTCAATATATTTGTAGTAAGGACAGATTTGGGATCTGCCCCAAAATGTCACTGCGCTTGAAATTAAACCTGTAGATACCTAAGAGAGAAATTCTCTATTGGTCAGTCACACCTTGTTTTTGAAAAAAATTGGAAATACAAATATATTTAATAAGAATAAAACCTCTACTTATCTTGGTGGACGTTTTGGGAACGAATCTGCTCCCGTTCTCAACACAATTAAAATATTTTTCTCTTCGCAAAATTTTTCAATGTTTTCGGTTTTGACACTGAAAAGTGACAATTTGGTAGACGGAGGAATTCTGGTTACAAGGTGTTTTCATTAATTGATATCGAATTTTCCATTTTCATATTCAAGTTTCAGAAGTGGATGCCAAGTTCTATCTATATCAACTGAACAAGAAGCAATATTATTGTCTCCGTTAAGGAGAATGCAAGCAGACTCTTTGATTTTCCGTTATTGGTTGTTGTCTTCTTTTCCTATGATCTTAATAATACCCCAATCGGCCATATGTTGTCCATTTTCAGTAAGGATATGTTCATATGACAATATCACGATATGTTGATTTAAAATATTTGAATCATTGACAGAATCTTATTTTCACTTTTGAAAGGGAAAAAAATATTTGCTCTAGATAGTCAAAATGATGCACGACATTGAATTCCGAATTTCACTGAATTTCTGTAACTTTTCTCTACGAAGCGTCGAAAGAATATATTTGCAAATCGCGTTCCCAAAACATAATCACTTCATCAGGAATATATGGTTAATGGCTACTCATCAACCTGCTCAACTAAATGTCAAGTGTCATGAAACGGTTATCTTCAATGGATAAACAGTCATTATGGATGAAAATGTGATATTATTTGTTAATACTGTGCATGTATAAATATGTAATATCTCTATTTGAACGAGATCTGGATGATGAATATTAGAATATTCGAGACATAACCCACACAACAGCTATCAACCTGTCATTAATGTCGTTACTCTGTTCAAAAGCAGAGTAAGTTGAGTTTACTTTGAGCAAGCTTCTGAACGATTGTGAGTCCATACTCCATACTGGCGGAGTTTATGAACGCTCACTCAGAGTAAGTTTATGAACGCAGTCCCGATTGGTTGATTTCGGAGCACATAAAAGTCGTTGAAACACCTCTTTCTGGCGTCAATATATTACGGTAATGCGGGTTGCGTGCATTCTATGACTCCTCAATGTAATTCAGCTGCGCGATGACCTATAAAATATACTGGTTTGACCATGAAAACTTCGTTGATCAAATTATTGTAATAACTCCGTAGTTCCTGAGAAGCACAACTGAATTTGCGTGAATTTCTCATCAGTATTATCAGCTTTTTTATCTTTATAGAGTAACCGGAAGTCAGGTGCATTCGAGAGGTTATTAGGTAAAGAGCAATTATGCATATCGACACTATTTTCATCAAAATTGTAATCGTCATCATTTGGCGCTGTAATTATTCGTAAGTAATGCTTTCATCATTATTTATTCCCATGCTCAACTTTCATGTGATTCCTGTTTCTTCACTTATAGTTTGAAAATACAACCTATCAATTCATTGTATCGAATATTTGCATATATAACATGAAACAAAGGATGTAGGCATAATACTCTATAAACACCTCAAATACTAACTACTAGCCTACTCATAATTTTTTGGGGTGGGCTATGCAAAAGTTCTTTGCAACCACTAATAGTCTTGTTATCTATAGGAGTCTTCATTCTCGAACACCATTATATGAAGAGGACACCAACATTTTCATGGAACACGATCAGATGTATATAATCTTGTACTATGCTCTTTCTCATTGAAAGGCTAGTCAAAGGTTTCTCACTACTGTTGCTCCCAAAATACTCGACTTGATACCCTAAGAATTCAGAAATAATTCCGCAACATAAATCTTTCAGAAAAAAGTCTTGAGAATATCCTCTGAGTGATGACCTGATGACCATTCTATTTTCAAATCTTTCCATGCTATTGAATGAACAAAATTATAAGTACTAACGTACAAAAACGGTTACTTCATCACAAATGCACAGACAGGGATAACCTTGGTGCACGTGTGTACTTGGAATCATAAAATCTTTTATCAAATGCATTATTCTACAGTGTGGAACAGCCAAATGGAATGAATTCGATAACGAATGAATGAGAGCGTGTGTCATGTGACAGTGGCCGATACCAACTTTCTTATTTTAAATACCACCCCCTGTATATTATTAGTTTTTTGGATACTTCAGAAAATTCTAGACATAATTCATGTACAATGTCCCATATCTATCTTCAACTGTTTCGGAAATATCAAGTGTTTTCAGATGTATTACAAAAATTAAGAAAATTATTTTATTTCACAAATTCGCTCCATTACACTCAATACTTATTTCTCATTTAGCTCTTTATATTGAGAGAATAAGCAAAAAGCATCAATGCGTTCCGTTTCACTGATATGAAATAAAAAAAAAATACAAAAACAGCTTTTTTTATTTTCGTATAAAACTCATAGCCTTAGCAACTTGTTGTCTGTCTGCATGACAGTAGTGATTAGTTTCAGTGCTATTGTCGTTTGAATTTCGTTAACTGTACGTAATAATATCAGAAAAATGGTTCATTCAACAGAAATGCACAAAATAACCATTCTACAAATGATTGGTTATGGAGATAACACACGGGCACAAATAGAAGTTTCTCGCTCATTTCACGAAAAATTTCCAAATTTGCCGCCTATATCCCAAGGAACAATTAGCAAAATAGAAAAACAGTTTCGCGAGGTTGGTCATGTGTGACAAATGAAAAAAGTACCTGCCAATGATGTGAGTAATGATACGAAATTGGATGTTTTCTGGAGTTTCAAGAAAACCAACATAATTCTGGTCGAAAAGCAGCCTCACTGTTCAACATTACCCACACATCAATTTTTCGAATATCGAAGGGAATAAGTAAAATGCATCCCTATGAAATGATGCCAACTCAGGAGCTGATGGACAGGAACGATTTCGACAGGAGAACGTATTTTTGTGAACAAATGATGGAAATGTTAGATAACAACGATGATCCAATTAGAAGATGTTTTGTTTTCTGATGAGAGCACATTCACACTTAACGGTCATGTTAATCGTCAAAATTGCCGCTATTGGTCTGATGAGAATCCTCACTGGATGAGAGAGGAACATACCCAATATCCTGAAAAAGTTAATGTTTCGACAGGAACTGTTGGAAATCATATCGTAGGTCCCTTTTTCAATGATGGCAACTTGAATGGAGATGAATATTCAGAATTGCTCCAAAATAATGTCGTGCCAACTTTGACAAACTCATATCCTGATCCAGCGAACCCACAAGTTCTGATGGTTTCAGCAAGATGGAGCACCGCCCATTACCAAATCAATGTCCGGCAGTACCTGAACCAAAATTTTCCAAATCGGTGGATAGGGAGGCGCGGATCGATAGAATGGCCAGCACGATCTCCTGATCTGACGCCATTAGACTTCTTTTTGTGGGGATATGTCAAAAGTATTGTACACCAAACTGAACCACTCAACTCAGATGAATTAAATTTTCTGAATAATCCAAAAAACTAATAATATACAGGGGGTTGTATTTGAAATAAGAATGTTGGTATCGGCCACTGTCACATGACACACCCTATATAATTATTTTTTTTTAAATGCGCATCTAAAACTACAAATCGACGTTGTCCTAGAGTTTTTTCCAACACGCTCTCATTATCGAATTAATTCGATTTGGCTGTTCCACACTTTATGTATTAAATGTATCATTGAATTTGATGTATTATTATTATTTTTTTAGTATAACTTGGGATGCGTGAACGCGATTTCTTTCATTACTTCCAATTGGAAAATCGTGTTTCATCGGATTCATAAAAAAATCTGAAGAAGTTCAGCAAGAAGCCCATGAAATCAGTAACCAAAACATTGTCAGAACCTTGCTCTATTATTTGGAATGGCACTCTATCTACGAAATCAGGTATCTTATATTTACATTTCAAGATTAATTTCAAAAAATGCACAATGAAAAAAACACAATCTCTTATTCATCTAGAATATCGAAAATGATAATTGTCGAAATCCTTATGGATATACAATGTGTTCGAAACAGAAACAGTATATAAAATTTATGTTATGAGATTTTCATTATTTTTCATTTAGGATCGATATATTACGTACTGTTGTTTTATGAGATATTCCTGCCAAGGCACACTTGCTATTCACCACATTTCGAAAATAGTGTATAAAATCAAGTTATATGATTCAAAATCATCAACTAGGTTTTCAACATAATTCGTTGCATTTGGGATCTGTTCCAATACATTCCTAAGAAAGGCAGAAGAAATGTGAAAAATCCTCCATCATTTCCGCATATTGGATGAAATTTTAATATCCTGGCGGATAAATGAGTCATTCGATTCCTCAAAAGTTCTTTGACACTGAATAATATTCCTGATGGCAA
Source organism: Gastrophysa polygoni (assembly GCA_963576655.1). Lineage (NCBI taxonomy): Eukaryota > Metazoa > Arthropoda > Insecta > Coleoptera > Chrysomelidae > Gastrophysa > Gastrophysa polygoni. Next base: position 2,160,574 of record OY755087.1, on the reverse strand, counting down.
ATCCACTTCAATTAATGATACCCATAATGATTACATTTGTTTTATTTCTAATGATTCCCACTTCAACTCATGTTTCTGATATATGTGTCATTGCAATTGCATATTCAAAATAATCCTGAATACTCCTTGAATGCCTTGATTCTTTTCAAATAGATTGATTTGTTGAAGTTACTTTATTTTTTTTGAATATTTCGCCACATTCTTCTAATTCAACTGCATGTACACTTCTAGTCTAGATATCTAGATATTGGTCTTTTTGTTTGTCACCTATAACTTTATTCGATCTCAGGTATAGTTATAGAGCACTTTCGATTCATTAAAGAATTGTACTTGTTTTGAAGTAATGCAGATATGTTTGCCGCCAAATTATTAAATAACCAGAATTGCAGTTCATGGCGATCTGATAATTGAGACTCATTAGGAAATTACCAGATATAGGTACGTCAACTTAGAAACATTCACCCTGTGTCAAGAGAATGTGTATACAGAGTGGCTTCGAAAACGCTAGTGCAGTTATTACTTGGTGGACCAAACTAATGAAATACTAACACCCAATCAATACCACCAGTAAAAGAATTTCTTTTGAGGCTATAACCGGAACGGAGAGGTGATGATGGACAGAGAAACACATGAAAGTTATAAAAATGTGCGTGTGTGTGAATATGCTTCCATAGAACCAAATAGAAAATAGAACAATCCCAATTTATTTTTCACAGCGCACCTATTCTGCGCAGTTCCCGAACGATCCTAAAATCACTACCAAAACAAACTTCAAATCTAACATAGTCGACACTGTCGACAGTGACTTCGATTCGGAATTCGGCATTCTTTGTTTGGGCGACGTGATAGGCCGCGTAGATTTTCAGCCGTATGGTGGGTTACGGAAGCAAGAGTTCAATAACCCACTGTGATAACTGGGTCAAATTTTGGCAAAGTATTTACATCTGTTTCGGACTTATCTATTCCCAATTTCGTGTGTGTGTGTGCGCATTTGTGCGGATTTCATTTGCACAGTTCAGTGACTTATTTCGAATTCTTTCGAATGTTTTCGAGATTAGAAAGTTTGCAGTGACCGCCGAGATGAAAGACGTGCGCGAGATGTGGTTATGTAAATTGTTGGGAATTTGCGAAACGGCTGTTATGGATAATGAACACCTTTGTCGGTGGTTCTTCTAGAATTCCAGATGATGGTTTCTCTAGTCGGAAGGTGAGATCTTACGGAAGTAGGTATAAAAAGACGACTCGATTCCTTCGTTCGATTCGTAATGAAAATTGAATATCCACAACAGCAGAAGTATATCAAATCTCGGTGATGACAGATTGGTCTGAATGCATTATATCAAACGATCATAATGAATTTTCAGTACATCAACTAACCTAACCTTAATACACTTATACATGGCGATTGATTGAAACGGTTCATTAGACATTCCTGGCGAACCAGCCAAGGGATCATTTCGAAAGTGAGGGTGATCGCATAAACAAACCCGCTCTATCTGTCTGAAATAATTTGAATTATTATAGGTATACCAAAAAGTAGTAGCAACTTTCATAACACAAATAGAACACCCTGTATATAATATCATTTTCAGAATCTACAAGAATTTTCTGACAACTTCTTTCAATATTTCCCTATACCTATCTGTGTTAATGTAATGTAAAGAATTATTTTGTATTTTTTTTTGTTAGAAAACATGACTCTCCAGAAGAGTCGATATTTTTCAGATGTGACTTACTGAAACGATGAAATTTGGTATGAAGTGAAGCAATACCAGAAGGCTCATTGTTCCGTAGTGAGATCTTTTCAATTCCATACAGGGTGATACAAAAATTTGATTCATTCACTTGAAGAAGTGATTGAAATTCGATTTTTGCAAATACAACACCCTGTATTTCATCATCGCATCGAAAGGCAGTTCAGATTACCTTCTCATTCATGTGTATCATACCAATACCTATCTACTCAGGTTTTTGAATTATAAGCAATTATTGGTGATCCTTGTTTAACTTTGTAATCGTCCACAAATCTCACGATGTTGATTGATAGATGGCTATGGAGTTGACAGGTATGGAATTTGAAAACATGAAATTTATCTTGGACGCTCATGAACTCTCACTCACAAATCTTCTGGATGAGTGGAAATGCAAGTAAATTATTGTCTCTCACAGCCGGTGTCTCTCACAAAAACTCTTGAAGTTCGTAATTTAATAACTTATGCAAAAATCAACACTTACCTCTACATCATCATGGCATGCCATTTTTTGGGTATAGTCATCTGTCTGGATATAAGCAATTTGTTTTCTGCCAGGAGAGTTTCATGAACTTTTCCTGAATATTTTCAATAATATCGATATATATATATATATATATATATATATTCTATCGAAGATACCAAAATACAGATGCACACCGGATTTAGACCTCACAAATGAATTGAAAATTATTACCATTTAGGTAGTATGATACACCCGAATCGAGACCCAAATCTTCAAATGATAACATCGATCGAGCATGTCGTCAAAATTATTAGAATAGGTACTCGATGACATGTCTCTTTCGCGAAAAATTCATGCATATGTATACCTTTTTAGCGATATGTAACAAAGGTAGATTTGACATCTGTCATCCGTTTTATCATTCTTATATAGAGAGGTTATGAGTTCGAATTGCATTGGTTATTCAGTCTGTCAGTGTGTCTGTACAAAAATTCAGACTGTTCACTGCATAAGTTCACAATCATCAGCATAACAGAGACAGACAAATGGACAGACAGATGAAGTGGACCCAACACTGATCCCTACGGAACACCAGGAGGTGCTGAAATCTCAATAGATTAAGAACTGTGTTATTGCTATCTGACGAATATGACAAAAAAGTCAGTGAGTTCAATATTGCAGTTACATGCTCGGCATGATCACTACCAACAGCGCTCTCTCTGTGAGGTCTATAACGAGAACTGCTTCAGCTTCACAACAACTTGGCTTTCTGTTCCGTGCAAAGAGATACTTCACACCCCAGCAGCTGCACACGATCTACGAGAAAGCGCAAATTCTACCTGTCCTACTTTTCACATGTCTGGAGTTCAGCTTCCAAATATACGCTGGAGCTCTTGAATTGCATTCAGAAGAGAGCTATTCGTGAATTCATTGACCTCGATACAACATCGTTGAGAAGTGGACGATCTATCCCTTCTACGGTCGGTGCTCAGCGGAAATCTCGTTTATAATGTCACCACGAGCGATTCCAGGTAGACAAACTAGACGATCTCAGGCTGGTCAGGACACCCTTACATTCTCAGGCTGGAGACCTGTCGTACATCGCTATACCAAGCATGATTCATCAATAGAACGGCAAAGTTGTGGAATTCTTTGCCTATTAAATTATTTCCTGACAATCAGTATTCATTCATAGAATATCACCATTCCTGTGTGACTCTTCCCACTGATTAACATCCACTGCATTAAAGGGCTGTTCGAGGGTCGATCATTTCTATTCCCTATATGGTAACTTGAATCAGCGCAATAACTGCTGGAGTTCGTCGTGAAATGTTCGATGAGTTTTCCACTGCATTATACTATTCGAGCACGCATATATACAGGGTGTAACTCACATGACATCAATTTCAGGGGATGAGTTCTCGTCATATTCCATGAAAAAAGTTCATATAGACGTGTGTCCTAACTTCCTTTGTTCCCGAGCGAGTAACGTGGTGTCAAAGTGTTACCATACAATAGGTTTCTCAATAATATCTCAAAAGTCTTCATGACGATTTTGATGAAACTAGGCATGTTTGTAACCCCCATTTCTACGCCACTGTTTAGCCATCAATTTCAAATAATATCCAACTCAGCGAAAATTTACTTTCATAACAAGAAGCATCTTATTAGAAATAAAATACACACGAAGTTCAATCAAAATTGGCCGAAAGATTTTTCAGTTATTCTTGAAAAACCAATTTTTCATTAAACTTTGGACAACCTGTTACTCAAAAAAGGAGCAACTCAAGGACTCACGTTTGATATGACAAGGAATCACCACCTGGCATTAATGACATCTTTCAAGTATATTTTTCGAATAATCAAATAGGCCATTCCAGTAGAAGAACCAACCAATTCATAGTGAATCGTCATCGACTTGGACCTCCTCACTTGAATTAGTGTCATAGTTATCCACTAGTTCGTGTATTTCATGAGCTTCAATTGAATTTTCGACATGCTCTCTGTTCGAAAATTTGACATCTGACAACACTGTCCGTTGGCTATGCGTTGGTGGGTGACTGTTGAGGCACAGTATAGAGAATACTAATACTTCATTTATTAAACTGTGGTTGAGGTGAACTGGTTTTCCATCTTCATTCCTGAAATACCGTGTGATCGTGGAATGGAAAATATCACTGATCCACGGGGATGGGGCAGCAAAGTATAATCTCAATTATCCAAGAGTTCCCGATTTTATAATATTTATTTCAGATTCGTAATATTCATTTCGGGTAGGAGTTTTGTTGGAGCATTATGTCTGGGATGCAGTACTCTTAATTCATTCTATTACCCACATCTAAATAACGGATATGCCACTGTCAGACACATCATTCAGTCGGATATTGGATAACACGAATATTAGGTAAGTTATTACGAAAGGGGATACCGACGTATATACCACCAATTAATGTGACCTTATCATTGTGGCTGACACCGTTCAAGGTTGTTTGAAATTATACTGTGATCTTTATTGATAGTTTTGTCGAACTCTCCTTCAATCATTTTTTCCACTTGTAAAGAGTATATTCCAATTAGGAAAACTTCCAAATCTCCAAATAGTTCAGCACAAAATCTATATTCAGATGATTGTAGAGGGGAGGGTTTGATATTTATCCAGATGATTTTGGTGTACTACATTTCTCGATTTTTATATCTCATTTGTGGAACTCTCGAATTCGAATGGTGAAGAATTCGATTTCATTCGATTTATGGGAAAACCAAAAATCCCATGTGAACAGTAGATATATATGATGAATATTACATGAATCATATATCTGTCGCCATCAGGCAAATCGAATAATTTACAGTTTTTTGAAATACTGAAGTCGACGCTACTCTCACATCATTTATCTAGTTCACGTTGATGAGGTGTTGATTATCCATCAAGAGTATTCAATCGAACACTTTGCTCAACTGACAATGATTTTTTTCTGTATCATTAAATAATTATTGTTGTCATAGTTGATAATCTCCTTTGTTGCTGAAGTAACCTTCAGGCGCCACCGAAAGGAGATTGGAATCTACAGTATACATCATGTGGAATCGAAACCACTAGTTATTTGGGCTAGTTCTATGTAGAACCTTATGATAAACACTGTACAGAGCATAAATGATCCCAAATCGAATGCCCTGCCAGGGATAGAAGCCGCGCCCTGCTGCCTAGGGATATGTGGATATATCTATATACAGGGGTGATAGGAGACATCAAAACAAGAATTTTTGTTTATATAAACTTATGTCCGCAAATGAGCCGTTTGAGCTGTAGAGCAAAAAAACGACTCATTCGCGGACAAAAAACAAAAATGCTTGTTTTGACGTCCCCTATCACCCCTTGAGGTTTATCTGTATCTTTTCGGGACACCCTGTATATCTATATGTATCGATATTATTTTCTAAAAGTATCGTTAGTCGACACATCGATATGTTTCTTCAAACACAAATTATCAAGAAGAGAAAAACGTTACGTTTCTTGGTCTCATCATCGACGACAGATTAAACTGGTCCAATCACGTAGATCACGTCGTTCGATCTCTAGTATAGTAGATATCTAGTATTCTGTTTTTACTGAGACGACTAAAACCCATTACAAATAGCAGTATCTTGAAAATGACATACTATTCCTCATTTCATTCAGTGCTTTCTTATGGTATCCTACTTTGGGGGAATTCAACGAATAGCAGTTTTCTCGATTCTCTGTATTTTCCTCTGCAAATATCTAGATGTGCACTAATTGTCTTTATTTGTTGTATTTTTTTTAACTTGTATTGTTCGAATTTTTAATATTTTCGCTGATCAATTGTAAGTCAGTATATTGATTTTCAGCTGAAATATATAATATATAATACTTGTAGTGATAGAATATTTTATCGTTATTATCATTTTATATTCTTGACTTTGAAGTCATATTGCCTATACGACTTGCCATAAATGTTTTATGTACATAACATGGTCAAATAATATAAACTATACTATACTATCAATATACAGGGTGTTAATAAAAGTGTCACCGAATGAAATGGTGTAATTTTGTGCCAAAATGAGCAGAAAAGTCTTGATAAATATATGTCCGCAAATTAACGGTTTTGGAGATATATTTATTTACAAACAACAGAAACACAGTGTCAAATGAGACGTTCGAAGTCCCTTCCCTCTAGTACATACCGATTCCATATCGATAAGAATGTACTTAGTTCAATGAGGTCAGTGATAATAATTATTTCAAATCAGAGAAATTTCACACAATGGCAGTTGTACGCAATGGACACACGGTTCAGTAAACGTAATATCTGCTGCGATCTACTGTTATAGTTGATTCACTGAGCTTCAATAACTATGCAAACTTTGAAAGACCCATATCGTGTCAATGGAGAATAATCATTCGTTATGTAAATAATCCGATCATTTGTGCCTGTTTTCTGTCTGAATGGTACCTGGTTAACATTAAATTAGAAGTGTCTGCTCTGAATGAAGCAACACAAACACATCAGCAGCCCTGTAATCGGATTAGAAATAGACATGAAGACGGGAGAAACCGCTTTCATTTATAATAACATCAGTTATTATTGGTCAATACTGACGTTTTGAATATGGTTCATCTTCAACATCTCTGTGACTGTTCTGAATGGAATTCTGATAGAAAAGGGGTGCCATAGAGTCTGAAGATACCAGCACCTATAGTACTCAATCAAAAATTATTCCGAAAGCATCTATTTACCTTAGTATATTCAACATTTGCGAACCATTAAAACGATCCTCGGTTCTTTCATTCTGGATATATACATATTTTGAGTCTTCATCGAAAATGTTTTTATTTTTTTTTTTTGTTTTTTTTTTGTTTGTTGAGTGTAAGAAAGTTATAACTCGTCTCTCAGATGGGTTAACGCTGACTCTGCCTTTTGATAGTACATAGTAGAATTTATTATTAAATTAATGTTACTTAGGGTGATAAGTGAGCTTTTATATAGCAAGCAATTTCTTATAATGTGCGAGCTATATAATAGCATTTTAACCAGAGGTTTGAGTAATATTTTTTCCACTACTTACACTGAAATATCAGCATGTTTCATCAATTCTGATTTTCATATACACTGTAGGAGAAATGCCATTCATTATATAACTAAAACATAAACATATAGACTATAGATGCGTTTGGACACGTAGGTATGAGGGATCGAAATCAGAATATCGATTACTGATGAATATCTCAATCATGTATCGAAAACACAATGTTTATTGAAATTATTCGAAATTTCAAACCTCATAAACATCGCAAATGCTACCGCTAGCGTCGATCTGATGTACGTAATGAATCGTATCTTCGAAGATATAGATATAGGATCCGTTGACGCCCATCTCTAATTAACATATGACAGTGACAGCTCAGCTCACGTATGATTTGTGAAATTTTCAGAATTCATGATCATTCATAATTCAAATCAGTTTTTATAATTGCAGAAATCGCTTTGGGTTGTAGTGGATTTCGCAGTTTCATCCATATTTCTTTTACGTTTCAGTTGATAATGAATGTTCCATTGGTTGCATAGGCATCGGTATCTACGTGTGAATACTACATAATATGTAGTATTCACACGTCGATGATATTATCATCGACGCTATTGGCATTTCTTTCTGCACCTAGGTAGAATTTTTTTTATCATTATTTACAAAAAGTGTTACTTCTCATTAGAGGAATTCCTTGAATAGTGGTGATTTCTCTGGTTAGTAGTGGAAAATAGCGTTCATCATTAACTGACACTGTGAAAACAGGTCGTTCACTCAGAGGGAGGAGTGGTCATAACAGAAATGGATAGAAATATTGAAATTTGTTGAATATATTTGTCTTCCGAACATTTCACAAAAACCAGGTGTCACTGACAAAAAGAGAATTTCTCTTTCAGGTATCTAAAGGTTTAATTTCAAGCGCAGTGACATTTTGAAGAGATCACAAAATCTGTCCTTGCTACAAATATATTAAATAATTCTTAATAACCTCTATTTTATTTATTATGAACGACAAGTGAAAATCCCATAAAAACTGAGAAAATGATTCATCAATAAAAAACTGATTTTTGGACACAACCATACAGCTAATCCAGCAACTTAGGAAATTAAAGCGGTTGGAATATAGTGCAGTAATATAGAATGTACTGAATTTGACTGCATTTCATTTGTGGTTTCTCTTTCCATACAGATACAAAGTGAATAAACAGTGTCACTTCAAAACAATCAGAACCACACTATGTGATGAAAATTCACCTTTTTGACAGTATGTGATATCCGAGGTGATACTTTACATAATACCAATTACATTTCCTGCATATTGATTCGAGATACGTGATATTGGTCACGAACTCAGATATATAACTGCGTCGATTACTTGTAAGTAATCGTTTGAATTCTCTATTTATGGGTCATGCGTGAAATGAGCAGAGGAATTGTTGCATGCCAAAGATTTTCAGTGAAGATTAAACAACGACATCCTTATAACTGTTCAGGGAACTCAATTAGGAATGTTGTGGGTTGTAGGTGAACACTTCAATAAATACCGAGACATGGTGTCACAACGTAATTACAGAGTGCTAGAGAGATCATGAATAGGAGAAAAAACTATATGGCACGCAGTTCAATGGCCTTAATCAGCAATTAATAACAGTTGCTTCATGGTGCACTGAAAGATTTGACGTGACTGACGCAATGGCGATTCTGAGAATGGGTCATGGGGCGTACTTGGTAGCTATATTTTCATTGAAGTATTATGTTCGTGCGACAAAATGCTCCACACAGGATTCTTCCTACTTCAGTTCCCCAAGTTATACAGGTGATACAAGGCTGCATCAAACTGCATTGATCAATCTCTAGAAAATTATGTTGTGCAACCAGAAAATTCGAAACACCATTGTGTACCTAAAATAGCGAAAAATTGTTGAGTCATAACCAGGAAGTGTTGATTTGACGTGGAATTGATGAGAAATAATAATTAAAAGAAAAAAATAACCTGTATTTTCAGCCCTTGGATACTTCCATAATAGATGCAAGAGGATATAACCAAACCACATGACATGGTGGAAGCGACGCTGATAGGGTTATGAGTGGCTTTAGCTCCCTCCTGAAAATGGTTAAAATAATATAGATTTCTGTGAAGTACAACGTAGTTGCACTAGTAAAGTAACGAAAAGTGAGACCTTGAGATTGTAGAATTTCATCACATGTTTTCATTGGTCCTTTCAGCGAACTCGATTTGAGACACTAGTGCAAAGTTGTTTGAAAGTTATGACCACATGAATATTCTGCTAAAATAAAGATAGCATCCTGTTTATCAGTAATGAAAGTAGAAAGTAGAAGTAGAATCAATAGGGGGTGAGTTGCAACCTGTAAGGTGTCCTCTATCTGTAAGTATCGTATGTACATTCAAAACTAACTATAAGTGAATTCAAAATATCATTTTATAATTTATCGCAACTTCGTTGAGAAGTGTATGATGTGTGGCGGTAGAGCACTTCTACGCAAAGTACAGCTATTGCCGTACCTAGATCTGAACTAATCGAAACGATTCATAATCATAACTGTTCAGTTCAATCCTTGCCAGAGCCGGTTTTTCTATCTAATGTCTATGATCTATGATTGGTTTTAATGACGAGTGAGCGTGTTGAAGTTTCCGCTAATTCAAGTGATATTGATACCTACAGTTAGTTGTTTTTGCATACGACCCACTGCTCTATTAACATAAAAGCTTATAATGATCGCTTCGGAGGGGGATTCAACATAAGAAGATACTACGTGACAAAGTCGAGGGTATGGAGAATAGTTCAAATTACGAAAGGGCCAATTCTTTCACACTGTGTTGGGAATTTTTGAAATTGATTGCACAACCAAAACACAAATATTGCTGAAAGTTGGTGCACCTGCGATATCTCATATCAGGTGCACTTCATTTCCTTTCTTTCGACAGCCAGAAAGGTAATCCTATAATTTTCGGAGAGAAGGAAGGTATCAGAATTTTTCTTGAGAGATCGGAGGTCATAAGCACCAGGAAAGACTCCTCTAGGCAAAGAATTCCTTAACGTTGCCTTTCTATTGATTAATAATGCTTGGTAATGGGAAGTTCGGCATCGAGGCATAGAGGCTAATGTATGGATTACCAGACTAAACTCGTCTATTTTGTCTACCTGGAATCGCTCGTGGTGGAATCATGGACGTGATTTCCGTTGAGCACCGACCGTGGAAATATCCAGAGAGAGATAGACCGCCCACCTTTCTGCGATATTCTAGAGAGATCAATGAATTCATGATCATGAGCACAGTATCACCGACTAGGTGGTCCAATCCGTGCCGTGCTAAAAATTGAAATGATATTTTTATCAGTCAAATATATCTACTAGATTTCTTTCCGTTGGTGATCCGAATTGAGAATGGGTCCACTGAATAATTTATCCATCGATCATCAGCCTGCTGATCGATTTACGAATAATTTATTTCTCTCAACTTTCGCTTATGATTTTTGCACAGCTCTGAATGTATCTTGGCCATATATTGTTTGTTACAGGTGAATGATCTCATGTGGAGTGAAATTTAGAAGTTACACCTCGAACGAGACTTTCACAATCAGTATTTATCGGAGGGTAAACCGGTACTTACTCTGATAATTTTGCCGGGTACTGGTGGAATATTTAGAAACGAGGAGAGAAAATCCCACACAATAGCTGGAAAAATGAATGTACCACCTCCACGAATAACTTACAGACAGTATTTCCGATATCCTTCAGTAATTCTTCCTTCAATGATGCCCGAAATAGACAACAAAAACTGATTTCTGAATAAATGAATTTTAGTTGGATGTACTGGTGTTTGTGAAATGCAATATAATTGTCCCCCATTGCATCACAAAGTTCGAAAGAATCCGTAGGTATGTTTCATTTTTCGATCACGAGAAACCACTTTTATTACTAAAATTGATATTTCATCAACGACACCATTGAATTTGGCACATAAAGACATGTCACAAAAAGCAGTTGGTAAAGGCGTATCTCAAATACCGGACGTGACACCGGTGCTGAATGAGAATATAAAAGGTTTGATGTTGAATGTTTTATGAATTCAGATGACGAAAAATTTCAAGTTTTTCATATGGATTATCGGAATTTCGCAATGTGGTTACTCATGAAAATTCCAATCAATGGTCATCGTTATCCGTATTCGTATACACTCCAGATCCTTACGAGATCCAAATCGACCTGTAATCACATATTTCACTATCATTATTGTATTGATTTTATAATCCCAAGTTCCAATTCGTGGAGAGAATTGCAACAAATCGAACCACATTTCTCACAGTTATGCAGATATTACGGTAACAAATCAAATGTGTCCCTAATTCATTTCGTTTCAAGGAAATTGAAATTGTTTCACCTGTGATAAATGTGGCTCAATTTGTTGCTATTTTTCCACGAATAGGTACTCCAAATTATTTCGCCAAAATAATGGCGTTTGGAAATATGTCTCACATAAATAAATGTAGTAGGACTAGGCCATAGACATAGGCAATCAAATGCCGACAACATGGAATTTTACTGAGTTACATGATACAATATGCGGGAGAATGAAAAGTATATAGGTCTTATGTTTTCGAAATATGTCAGGGGAGTTACGAGAGAATATATGTTGTTTTTTTTTTCAATCTGTGAAGTGGAAAGTTGCTTTGGTAGAAGTAGGATAACGTGTCTCAGATATAAAAAAAATATACCAAGTGGTTCATAAGTCGTGACCCGACGAATGAATGAGCAAAATTGATAAAACATGCACCTTATATCTCGATTATAAAATCTTGCAAAGACCCATCGTATATGATATATTCAGAACAACCTTAGTGACCTCCATCCACCATCGGCTTATTTTTGTTTCCCAACGTAAGACCCCCGAAAAGTGATGCACATCAAAATCCAAAAAGGTTTTTTGAATGGAATCTTGGTTAATTCTATGGAAAACTATTCTGTGGGCTACCGAAGATCCCGTCTGTAGAGTATTTCTCACAAAGACAAGTCTATTCATTTTTGAATCCTTCGAAATACTATTCATATAATAATTACTATTCATTAATTCAAATTCTGAAGGGTGATGCACAAAAATTAAAATAATATTCCTAAACTGAGCTCGCACTTTGCAGAGGCGATATTCGAATATGTGATACATATTCTCTACTAGATCGAGTTTAGAGAGAGAGGGATTGGAACGACCATAAGGGAGAGACACAGCGATGAAAAATCAGCTAACTGTTGGCAAAACATTTTGTGCCATGCCGTGTATTGTAATATACGACATTTTCAGTTATTTTCTTTCTAATCGAGTTGATAGTGTAAGATTATTCCCTCAAGTCTATTGTTTAGAACCTCCAATGAAAACCAATGAAAACAGCAAATCGAGAGAGAGGCAACCAGCAGTGATCAGCTGACTGTTGGCAAATCGATAGCTCTTTCTTTTTCTTATGTTAGTTTCGAAGCTGTACAGAATTTTTGACCAAATTATAGCACTTATATGTATACGACCATCATTGTGATTCACGAGGTGTTTTTGGCTGATGTAATGATTTCATCTAGTTCTGAGACATTTCTCCCATTGTGAAATAACATCACCATCATACTCCGTATCGCCAGCACTATCATATGATATCATATATTCAGTCTGGATTGAATCAAAATATCTCGAATACCTACACACTCGAAATATAATCAGTTCCATCTATTCCCACTATGATCATATAGAAAAAAAAAACCCCAATGATTCAGTTTCATCAGGAAATATAATTTCTCTAGAGAACAACTCTGGAAACTCGGAAGTCAGCCGGAGTGGAAATAACATATTATAACTGTCTTGGGGTTGATGCTGGCAGAATCGATGAAAAGAGCGAATGAAGCTTCATGAAAAAATGATTAGTTTCTCGAGAAAATTTTTGATGATGTTCCTTTACATATACATTGAATATTGCCTGGAGGCTATCTACGGAAAGCGAGACGGAAAGTTTTTTGTAATCTGCATAGGCACAACCAGACGATTTTGTCTCCTCAGAAATGTTATGTTGCAACTATTACCAATATATGATACACAGAAACGGAGAGAGATGATGCGATCTAGGTCAAATTACACAACAAAAATGTGTAATTTTCATCACCTTATTTCCTGAAAGGAAAAGTACTCATAGGAACTATACCCGTCTGACGATGTAGACAAAACACTTGACACCACATTGAAAAAAAACATCGATGTTCTGTCTGGAGTTCGATGACCTGCCGGCTCATAAATAAATCACATGATAAATGGTTTGGTAGAATAAACTTTGGTGAGTTTTTTTCAGTCTCATAACACACTGACACACCGGAGACATGTAAGTAGGGTCGGTTTGGTGTGGAGGAAGTTCTTTTATTTTCGATTATTTCTGCTGCACATGGTTCTTGTTCATGAGCAGATGTTTTTGAATTTTATGTTGGTGGGCTTTGCAATCGGTGTATCATTGAATTATGAAGGTTCTGCAATTTCATTTCTGCTCGAGGCATACGTGTAAATATTGAACGCATTTTCCTTCGTTCATTTCTCGATAGCTAAAAAGCTTTAAACCTATGCTGAAATCATCAAAGCATCCTGAAATTGAAAATCTGAATAATAATACATTATCATTCTTGGGTCGTCCAGAAGATCCAGGAGCTATATGTTCTCTGTAGCAGTTTGTCTGTTTGCTCCACAAAATGATTTATATGAGACTGTAATGCATCAAATCATATTCATATTATTTTTCAGCTTCTTGTGAGATTTTCTCTCTGAAGTAAGGACAGATTTATGATCTGCCCCAAAATGTCACTGCGCTTGAATTTAAACCTTTGGATACCTGAAAGAGCAATTCTCTAATTTGTCAGTGACATCTTGTTTTTTGAAAAATTTGGAAACATATATATTCAATGAGGATAACAAAATTCCTACTCATCTTAGTGGACGTTTCGGGAACGAATCTGCTCCTGTTTTCAACACAATTGAAACACTTTTTTCAATGTTCATCTGGGTTTGACACTGAGAAGTGAAAATTTGTCAGACAGAAGAATTCTGGTTATAAGGTGTTTTTCATCAGTTGATATTGAATTTGCCATTTCCATATTCAGTTTTGAGAAGTGGATGCCAAGGTCTATCTATATCAACTGAACAAGAAGCAATATTATTGTCTCCGTTCAGAAGAATGCAAGCAGATGTCTAAGTGCTGAATGAGCTATTATCTTTCATAGACACTGAACGGAATCATCATTGCGAATCCCAGCAATATGCCAATCACAACATTTCTTGTAGCTATTGACGAGGTATGATGGCATCCTGAGTCAATTTCGAAATTATGAAGTTCTTGTCCATGTTTGTATTGGATATATGAAATAAAGAGATAGTGTCCGTACTACTCACCTTTCTGTGCTCAACTCAATGTAATTGGATTCATTATACCATTAACAAGATTAAATTATATATATTCAATGAATAGCATCAGAAATTTTAATGAATTTTCGTACGTGCCGAAATACACGTAGGCAAACATCTTCATAGAAATGACTCTCATCGACCTAGATGTAGCAGGAAACCTGTGGAATTTCGAATTGAATCGAATTTGAATATGGAGGATGATATGAAAATTCATTGAAAGACAAGAAGAAAAAAAGTGCTTGGTTCCGCAAACATAAGCCCAAAATGAATGGACCTACTGGAAATGTTGGGTCACTGCAAATTCATGAATATGGGCTCCTATCACATATTTACGGTATACATTATACCATGTGTCCATAAAATATCTCCAATTACGATTCAATTTACATTTACATTCCGACATGGCTACAAAGCTGGAGAGTGGGCGCCATTTTGAAAGATTCTTTTCAAATGGAATTGGGAAGGTATTTCAATTCTCTATACATCACTAGAATTCCAGACGAAAATACTCATCCAAAACAAAATGGCGGTCGAAAATGTTAGGTACTTCATAGCAGAATCCCTCGCAGAATCCCTCCGAGTATATAGATCAACAAGTTCTGGTGAGCTCTCCAACTATTTATTGGTACCAACAAATGATGGACGCCATCTTGAAAAAAAATTATATAATCAACTATCATGTCATTTCAATTTTTTCCAAGGTAACGTTAATCTGCTATTCGTATATAGCAAAAAACAGTTGAAGCGTTCAATAGAACTTGTCCATAGTCATTTAGTCGAAGAGATTCTGCTACGATTTAACAATCTTTCAAGAACAATCTCAATACCTTCCTTGTCTCCCAGAATTCCACCGCTGGCTAACACGATGTTCCTCGAACTAAATAGGTTTCCTTTCCGTGTTGTCCACAGATAAGAAAAATGTAGTTCCTGAGGTACGCATGAGAGCAAAAAAAAATTAAAAAAATCCAAGCTTTTCAAATGTTGACCTGGGGGGTACTTTGAATACACCCCCCAAAAACCCTTTTCCCTCCTGTAGTACTTAATGGATACAGTGTATAGAACGTCTGAAGGTTTTTTTTATTGGAATTTACGGAAACATGCGATCAAAGAAAACCTGGTACAATATCTTTTTACGTTCATCGTTGCAATTGATGGATTTTATGAAAAAAAAAATCGAGGCGGATAGAAACGTCTACACATAGAAAAAGTACTTTGGTTCCAAAACGACATGATACACGTTCTACAGAAAAAATATTTCGAAATTAAATTACATCATCTGATGAATTCTTCAAATTCACTCTGGAAGAAAAAATGGTGGATTGAGTTCTTGAAAATGAATTTCTTCAATATCAAATCATATCTGTAGCAAAAACCCTCATTATTTCAGCCCGAGGTACAATAACACGGATTCTATTGAAGCATAAATGTAGAATATTATGTTCGTATGTTGCTCCTGTCAAGTGAGTGGAAACTTATCTGCCAATACTGTTTACTTCTAATGTTATGTTTTATTTTCTATATCCAAATGAACGAAACATGCAGGCAATACTTGCCCATAAAGCGATTTCCTAATTGACCACCCGTAAAAATGAAAACACGAATGAATCTATGAATTAAATTATGAAGTTACGAGCAGTAAACTTGACTGAAATAGCCAATGAATCAAATGTGTTGTAAAAGCCAACCAACCAGTTGTTTTATTAACAAGTACAGACCTCCGCAAAGAGACTAAATATACATTTTATGACATTCGTGAACTGACAATAAGTGAATTAGCAATTATTCAGACACTATGGTTTACTTATCGTGATGAGTAGTGTGAGACAAAGCCATTTTCATGACACGCCACTGCACAATTTCGAATATCTTATGAAAATTAGGTTCGTTATAATAATTACGAAAAATTCCACACGAGAACACGTTTCTATAGGGTTCGCCCATATATTTTTGCTCCCTATCACAAGGGTTTGAAAAGTTATCAAAAGCTTCCAAGCTCATTTTCAATGGGAAATAACAAAATCATCTCTGGGCCCTCTCATTCTCCATTGCCTCTTGAGCATGGCTTACTCTGTTTTAGTGTACATTAATTTACATTTCTTGAATAATATCTCAACGCTCATATATTTTAGATCCGGAGGAATAGCTCTTTTTAGATATGAGATCATATACAGATATGTCAAAAATATAAAACTACTGTATTAATTATTTTCTGATAACTTTCGAAATGAACCCTGTAGCTGGGGTGCAGAAATGTACGGGAAATCCTCGAGGAAAACCCTATACGCCTATTCCCTTTCGCCTAGTATTATTCGTGAAATATCGGTTAAATTCTGAAAATGTTCGAAACTATTCATATAGTTCTTCAGATATATCGAAAGGAGTGAATCAATTGGTATCCTTCCACCGTTATTTTTGGAAAAAACTGAAAATACTTCTGTATAGCAAGTTTTGGCGTGATATTGACTTCTTTCTCCTACTTCTTGTATTTGTGGAGCCATTATTGACTTATTTTTTTTTTTCAAATACGGTCCTGATAATGTTTTCACAGATTCTGGCAGCCAATCTGTATTATACATGATAGTTTGAATGTGATTCGACCTAGTTCTAGATATCATACATTTTTTTCAAAACTATAATTTGTTCCTTCATTATTCAGTATTACGTCGATCCATATTCGACACTGAAAGATCAAAATTGTAGTGCTGAGTCGGTTTTATTCGAAACAATTGTAATTGGTGATACTTTCGATTCAGATTTTCAGAAAGAGCTTTCAGAATCTGTAAAAACCTAATCCGGACTGTATTTGAAAATTTAAGTCAACAATTTCATAAATACGAAACGTCAGAGAAAGACAGCAATATCACCACATTGAATCATTCTTAAAGTTGCTGAAAGGAGTATCTTCAGTTTCTACTATCTCTAGAAATGACGGTATAAAAATATATAATATATATTTCGAAAATTCACTTCTCGCTGCTGTGCACACTCATCTCGGACACAAGTACTGTGTCTCTCGTGGACACGTGTATAGTCAGAGAATTCGATATTTTTTAGTCTCTTCGGAAAATGGAAATGGAAAAATCTTTCACTGATTTTTGACGAACAAATTGATATGTTTCGATGTGTATCCAATTCTTCCTCATCAACAACTTCTCCTAAACATCGAATTCAAGACGAATTGATCATTTCTAGTGTAACTATTTCATAATGATTGAATTTGAAAATAGTCCCATAACCCTACTGAGACAACTCGATAAATTGTAATGGTCTGTCAAACTAGGACGAATCATCAACTTCTAGATGATCTTTGAGAGATCATTTTCTTCTAAAAAAAAAAAAATTCAAATCGAGATACCCAAAACTGGTTTAACTTTGGTATGAGGAAAGATATGCATTCAGATATTGATAGTATTATTGGAAATGATGGCGATGTCTCTTTCTTCGACCTACGATAAATCAAAATGATTCATTCTATCACTTAATTGCTTTGTTAACATGAAAGACTATCATTAATATACACGAAATGAATTTGTGGTGAAAAAATATGACTGAACTGATGACCATATGATTTATAGATCTCATCAATTTACAGGGAGCCATGAAATGTGAAGATAATTAAGATGGCTTGCTCAGTTGAATATAGAGCTTATGAAAGGGTTGTTTCATTCAATCAAAGGACAAAACATTTTTTTAATCGCATATCAAGCTTTTTTTAGGCATATCTAATGAATAAAATCTGTTGTGTTCGAATAATCGAATGATCATTTCATACACGTCGCTCTCCATTTGTTCCTCAACATTTTGACAACACGAAACAGATACCTAAAATGTTCGTGGAACATCGTGTGAGTCACCGGTGGAATATTGGCAGAAAAGGAAGGTGTTGGAATTTCACTTGATTCCACAGCTTTACCGTTTTATTGATAAATTCTTATTGCTTTTTCGTTTCGTATTCAATAAGATCATTATATTTGGATTCTATGTTCGTCGAACTTCAAAATGAAGGCTTCCATTCTCGTTGATTCGATACGTTCAGGCCAAATATTTCATACGTTTGCTGTAGGTAGATACTTGAGTTTGCGAAGTTCCGAAACAAACCCATTATTATTATTTGAGTGCAGGAAATGTTCTTGATTACCCAACAATTATTCGTGTCACATCATACATTTCGGTGTGGATGTCACACCTCTACATTAGATAATTTGGGTAAAGGTTTTTGACCGGCATCATAAATACATAAAAATAGGTAGGTCAACATGTATGAGTCTATCATGATGATGGAGGATTGATAGGCAAAATCATCGGAACGGTTTGATCACGTCCGAACAGAATCAATTCGGATTCTTCACAGTATGATCAACGAAATTTTCTGAACTTCATGTCGTTCATCTCAATTTTATGTCGTCATCGCAGAGAAATGACGTGAACGGTTTAGGTTCATCATGTGAATAGAAAATACCGAGTTCGATAGTGTTATCTCCAAAGACTACATACCGGGTGTCCCAGAGCTTTTAGGCCAGCATATATTCCAGTTATTTGCAGAAGACAATTGGTAAAAAATACATAAGCTCGTTCACGCAGCATAGCACGGCTAACTTTTGTTTTTCAAATTGCACCCTCATGTTTGTTTCTGTTCAACTGACAGTCCATTTCATTCTTTGTTCGAAGATAAATCATAATATGAAGTTGTGAAGATAGTTGATCGAGAGAATTGTTTTTGTTCGTGGATAGATTGGAAATAGTGGACCTGTTGATGGCCTGTTCGTTCTCCAGATCTCACGCCACTGGACTTTTTCCTATGGGAGTATTTGAAATGAGTTGTTTTCGAAACTCAACCAATGAATATTGAAGATTTGAACCAGAAAATTTCTGACGCTTGTAATACCGTTACTCCGAAAATGATTAGAGCTCTGTACTCACGCGCTGATTCGACGACTTGATGCATGTGTGGCAAGTTCTGGCCAACATTTCGAACAATTTCTGTAGTGTAATGTACTATTCAAAATACAGATGAGCTTATGAATTGATATTTCATTTGTATGTTTATTTTTCATAATTCCGCATGCCATTCTAGCTACCATGATACATCATTGAATGAACCAAAACAAACATGGGGGTGCAATTTGAATAACAAAAGTTAGGAGAGGTTTCTCGGGGGTTGTTTGCCAACGATACGTATTTTTTCTCGCTTTTCTTTCCTGGCCTAAATGCTCTGGGACACCCGGTATATCACCTCAAAAGAAATAGTCTATTCATTGTTCCATATTATACTGTATCCGCAAGTGATTTGCGATGTCAAAAATCTGATACTTATTAAGAAGTCACATGCTCTCTTAGAATTGATAAGAAGTGCAATGGAGAAAACATATTTCGAGAAGCCACTATAGGATCAATGTGTCCCTTTTGAGATGACTTTCATTCAGTTAGTCAAAATGGAAACGCCTAGAACATCATCATACGATAATTTCTGTGATTTCTGTCCAGATAATTCCAAAATAAGGATGCAACATTTTGGCCTATATTTTTGTTGCGAGCACTTCCCCGAATTGTTTTTCTGAATCATACCTATCCTATCAGTATGAATGATGAAATATGTGCGAACAAATTTCATTCAGAGATCGCCAAACATCATAAAAATAAGGCAAATCTGATAGACATGTTCGTGTTTGTAGTTTATATCTCATATGTTTCTGAATGTATTCAGCTGTATATTTTGTTATAGTCATTCAATTTTGAAAAAATTGCATTGAACATTTTATGTTAGTTGATTGGTGTATGGTAAAAGTTGATTCTTGTCGAGATGTCTACTGAAATAATGAAAATTTAATTGAACATTCTGGTCCTTCAAGAAAAAGAGCAGACGACGTGCCAAATAAGAAAATAGTTTTTTCTATATTTGATCATGATGATGATGATGATTGTTTGCTATTCCATGAAGGATTTTTTCAGAAGAACAGAGTCGAGAAGAAGAAATATTCGATTTCACCAATGACAGTTTCTACATATATATATATATATATATATATATATATATATATATATATATATATATATATATATATATATATATATATTTATATATATACATATACCACCATGTTAACTATTGAAATTTACTGATACATTTGTTCACTGTTTTCTGTGACAACCCACCTGTGAACCAAAGTTATATCCTTTTTCATGATAAATAAATTTTGTAAGGCAAGTAAAATATAATTCTTCATCACCAACGATACGCACTTTTCAATCAATATGTATATATATATCTATCATTTACCGGTGTCCATGAAATCAACAAAAACATTACATTTATTTAATAATCGGTATGAATAGTG
Source organism: Gastrophysa polygoni (assembly GCA_963576655.1). Taxonomy (NCBI): domain Eukaryota; kingdom Metazoa; phylum Arthropoda; class Insecta; order Coleoptera; family Chrysomelidae; genus Gastrophysa; species Gastrophysa polygoni. The sequence goes on along the minus strand of OY755087.1, from coordinate 2,139,536 downwards.
TTTCACGCTGGAAGAATACCAATTTCTACATTCGTTTGAAGAAATAACAATAATTGTTTCTGAACAAAAACAATACTATCTGGTTTATGTATGTCAAGGTTATGCTGAATTGCATATGGTATAAAAGTACAGGCCATTGAACTAGGGTTTCTCTCATAAATCACGACAAAGAAGGAAATATAATGTATAAATATTCGAGGATATTGCTCTTTGTGATATCTCATTTTCGTATCAACGCGGGCATATTTCCTCATTACTGCTTTATTTCATTCACATTCCGAATCATCATTTATATTCTGATGCTCAATAATCTTATGTGCATTACTGATGCTTTATCGGACTGTTCCTGCGATGATTCTCGACAATGTCATAAGAAGTGAGGATTATAAAATGTCTGTGTTTATTATTTCGTGAGTATGTCTGATTAATCAGTTGTAATGATGATTAAACTATTTTCCGTCTCTATCGAAGTGATCATGAGACCCAAATGCATATCGAACCAGCCTCCCCTTCGAATCGTAACTTTTATTTTGATGATATTGATATTAATCACTAAAGTGTCAACCAATTATTATCCCATTTTCTGTAAGGACACAATCTTACTTGGTCAGTACAACATTCAAATTTCATACAGAATTCGATTCCTCAAACACAATGAGTAACGATTCTTCCATAACCAATCAGATTACTTTACTTACTTTACTTACTTACAAACTAAGTAAGGCGGTTATTTTGTAGTTTCATTCTTTTGATCAGTGGTTGCCATCTATCGCCAATATTTCTTGTTATTTTATTCAGCACTATAATCCAGAAGTTTCAGTGATAATTGATGCAAAAAAAATTTGGGTATATGTAATACAAATTGTCGTACTCGTGTTGTCTCTCATTCTTGCTTTGTCGTACTCGTAGAAAAAGTGTGCGCCAAAACAGCATCTCACAAAGCTCGTGACTGAACTATTTTGATATTGTTATTTCTTCGTCAATCATTCGTATCTCAGTATCAGCCAGTATAAGAAGGTAGCGAAACATAGTGTGGAACAGTCAAATGGAATAAATTCGATAAAGAATAAAGAGAGCGTGTTGGGAAAAACGCTTGGACATGTCGATTTGTATTTTCAAATGCGCATTTTTTTCGAAAAAAAAAAATAATTATATTGGGTGTGTCATGTGACAGTGGCTGATACCAAATTTCTTATTTTAAATACAACCCCCTGTATATCATTAGTTTTTTGGATTCTAGACATAATTCATGTACAATGTCTCATACCTATCTTCAACTGTTTCGGAAATATCAAGTGTTTTCAGATATATTACAAAAATTAACATTGAAAATGTGCATTTCCCAATGAAACAATGAGAATTTCTTCTCATCGGTCATGATTCTGGATACGACAATAAACTGTCGGTATATTTAGGATATTAGGATATTAGGATATCAGCATATTATTAGGTAGTGTGACCCAAATTTTCATAAACCCTACAATCGGCTTCATGATAAGGATAATACGTATATGGCTGCGTAAGATGCCACATCGTCGCTAAATAATAAACATGAAGGGAACTACCGATATGATATCCGTGCTCTAATACTATGAAGGCGTAATAACACAGAGCACAGAACATCAGAAAAACAGCCAACTGCGGGGTAATTGACAGGCACGTTGTAGAATTGGCAGGGTTGCGCCTAATACGTTGCTTACTGACAGCGGCGCGCGGTGATTGTCAGAAGATAGAGAGTGCCGTTGCTACCAACATTTCGAACAGTAAAGTATGAAAATTTATATATTTTTTTATTTCATACTAGCGAGAGTAGGTTTATATTTGAGTTTCGTACAACCATAATGATTGGAATATATTGCTAGTGGTGAAAAAAATGTTATATTCACCTGGTATAAATATCTATATTTTTAATGTATCGAACATATTTAATGGCGGATGAGACATTAAACAATGGAGTTATTTTGATACAATTTCATTATCTAGTTTTTCACTGCATAGCAAAGTTGTGAATTTTTTTGTCTAGTGAAGTCATTCCTGATGCTTATATCCTCCAAACTTTCAAATTTCACCGCTGGCTAACACGATGTTCCTCGTTTCCCTTTCATGTTGTCAACAGAGAAAAAAACAATCGTATGACAACATTTGTCTGATTTGTTTGATGTTGGAAAATAGCATGCACGGTTGTCGAAAATACAATTTCATCAATAAACGATGAAATTATCACGAAGGAACAAGGAATTAACCTTGTCTCCCACCGGGCGATGATCATCTGTATAACACATTTGGAATTGATATAATCTCGAAAATGACTATTGGAGACTTTATATTGACGCTAATTCGAAATGAAACTTGATCCCTACATTTTATGATTGCCATCACCCGTCCTGCATTTCGCAGGACGTCCTAAATTTGAGATCCTGTGTCCTGTCGAAATAACTTGCAGGGCGTCAAAAGTCCTCAATTTCGAGCTTTTCCTCATTGATCTCCTATTGCGACCAAGTGGTCGGCCTTATCCTTTCAGGGATAATTAGGAATTCTGAGGGTCTCAGAAGAAAACTGCTACATATTAAACAAGATTAGTTTCTGGATTTCCTCTTCGACTCATCAAGGTATAAGTCAAATTATCACTGAGTGAGGTGAAATTACAAAATTATATATAGAAATGGAACAATTGATATTATATAATGTATTAGGATTCGTTTTTGTTCTATACATTTCTGTGAAAACAATATTTGTCCTGATTTTCTAGATGCTTTGTCCTGAAAACCAGAGATTTTGAGGTGGCAACCCTATCCCCACACGCTATATAATAGATTGTAAATGCAAAGATACGAAAAAAAAAATCATTGCATTTTCTACGTTTACAGGCTCACCATTCTTGGCAGACCTTTTCAGGCCGTTAGCGTCGATAACGTGATAGTCTCCGGAGTAACATGCGTAGATGAGAATTGCAGTGTTGCCAACTATAGCAGATCAAAAGTCGCGCCATTTTTTAAATAATCGCCGAATTCAGCAGGCTGCTAAACAGCGAGCGGAGCAAAAAAGCACGCGAACATTTCGAAAATTCGGCGATTTGTTATCGGATTCGGCTGTATTTTCGTATATGTTAGCAGAAATGCTCGAGTATCTATGTACAGGAGGAGATGAAGCTTAATGTACTAAAACGTAGAAGGAAGGGCCAATATTCGTTCATTTTCATTCTTCTCGAAAATCTTGAAGTCGAATATCACTGACTTCCGAGTTGTAACTCGGAATATAACTGGAGGAATTTTTATAAAATTCCGACTTCAATATCGGAATTCAATGAAATTGGAATTGAATTAACATTGAATAAATATTTTCATACTAATTCAATAATGATTTAGGGAAATTTCGGCGAATTCTCTGACTGATTCGTTTCTGACAGTCATTTTGACAGATATCCGACACAATATGGCGGAAATTGTAGTAAATTTGAAAGAAACTCAAAATTTCCGTTCAATAAACCACCATATCAGTGAATTTATATGTCAAATGGATTTCATGGTTCAGCGCCCAAATTCTTCACATATAATAATCCTGCATGGAATTTCGATAGATGCAGGAGATACTTCCACCATGTCTGACATTTCTTTCGAAATCTGCAGTAGTTGTACTATTAATGAACAATATTAGCAGATCTTACAGATTCCTATTCTGTAATTATTTCTAGTTATCTCATAGTTTTGGAATTCTCAATGAACTATCATTGCTTCTTTGTTAGTCTCAACTGTGATCTCAACTATAAAAACAAAAACTATACATATTCAAGTACCTGCCTATGTTAAGAGAATATTTGATTATATTGATTTTGCAGCGTAAATTATCAACATTTCTAGGTTATTCGTCCTCTTCCTGCTTTATTTAACATAGATCTTGGGTTGCGAGAGTCACAGTCATGTTTGAACTGTCGATTATCTTGTATTTATAGCATGCAGGAATACCAATCTTATTGAAAAACCCAAGAGAAAAACACCTAGAAATATTGTATCAATGAAGTAAATGTTCGTGTTTTAATAATATCAAATTTTGTCTTTTTCCAAATGGAAGAAAGTATGGTTACTAATTTTTGTAAGTTTGAATATCAGGATTTCTGAAGATCATAAAGCAGTACAGTACAGTAGGTTGTCTTCTTTCTGATCAAGTAAACACAATATAGTTGGGTACCTGTACAGTTCCAAATGAAAAAAACTGTATAAAACTGATCACTTGATCTTCATTTCGGAATGAATTGAATGTAAAACCCGACTGCCGCTCAACAAAATGAATATCCCAAATGACGATTAATCGCCTAGGTTGGCAACCCTGGAGAGTTGGCGCCCAAAGTGCGGCTGTTCGTTCTCTCTACGGCGACTCGGTTTAGTGACTGAGTAAGAAGTGGGCCGGGGTCGATGACCTCGCCGCGAAAGTTATCGTGATATTCTCCAATTGTTTTGTTATAGGCCACAAAGCGTCCTGTTTAGTAGGCGATGCAACTTTTAATCTGGCAGATCGCTAAAATATACGTTCGAATATAGGTGTCAGGTGATTATTCTGCAGATATGTTAGATGATTCTCTCACAACTTAGATAAAGGTCGTAGGCATTAACTTCGTTATATTAAACTTGATGAAACATCAAACATTGACAAGGTACTTATATACTTATCAGAATGTCAAAAAAGAACTATCAGGTATATTGCGGAAGTAAGTAGACGAACCAGTTGTAGTACCAAGTCTAAGAATCTTGACACTGACAAGTGCATACATCTTTGATATGATGTAAATAATAACTATGTAAATAATAATACCCAGCCACTAGAAAAAGTTGTAGACTTCTGCCTACTTGATTAAATCGAATTTTGATCTAAGGCTACCCAAGTTCGACACTAGATGACATCACCTCTGTCGATCTTCTTGGAAACTCTTGAAATTCGAATTTTAAATTCAACTCGAATGCAAATATTGAACCATTAGCTATCCGTCATTATCGACGACGATCGTATCGCCATCTATACTTAAGCGGTGCGGCCTTATTAAGGTTGTTTGACAGGTTCACATGTTTCGGGAAGAAAAAATTGAATAGTTATTTCACCAAAGAGCTAGGTATTGAAATATGTTAAAAATCAGACAACGAATTTTCAGTCTCAACAAAAAATTATCTCAGTAGGAATTTGCATCAGCTGGAAGTGCACTCAGATTGAGAGTAACCAAAACATGTCCTCGACTTATGGCAATAAAAGTTCATGATGAAATATCAAATGAAATCAAGAATCCGCATGCAAATCACTATAACCATAGAATCAAGGAGTTGCTTTTGGATATTATAGCCTAATGAATATTCCAGTGATAATCAGTGATACTGTATAAACAGGGTGTTTCCTAATTGAATGTCAATACTTGAAGGGGTGATTTTCGGGCCTATTTCGAAAAGAAAACTTCATATGAACGTATGACCTAAACGTCTTAAACTTTGAGATACAGGGTGGCAAAGTTTTCAAAAATAAATAGTTGTTTTTTCATGTCTGTAATACCACTTCAGATATATTGATGGAATTTGGCAAACATGTACTATGTATCGAAAGGCATTATACAGTGTACCACATTTTTTCCATTCCTGAAATCCCCAATAATTTCTGAGCAAATTTGATCTCGAGAATTTTTTCAATCCGATGTACGGTTTTCGCTTCGAAACCTTTTCTCTGCAAGATCATAAAAATATCGTTTGTATGACAATATCACAATTCATAGAAAAATATGAGATTTTTTAGATCAAATTTCAAAAATAAACTTCATAGTTTACGGCGTTCACCTTTATATTGTTATAACAATGAGTTAGGAATTCGAGAGGCAATTCAAAATATAGGATAGATTTGGGTTTTCTTTATTTGGATTCGAATTGCGGAACATATTTCATGAATAATAGGAATGATCAATGGCATTTGAAACATATTTGTACTCGAATGATAGGTATAGGTACTATAGAATTTTCTCAATTATTTTCTGGCATTTTGCATTTGACAAGAGTTAAAATGCTCCTTATCTCATACCTGATGATTACCCAATCACTATATCTGAATATGTCATAAAGTGTCCAAAATTACAGAATTGTATAGCTATAAAAGCATAGTTTTTGACATTATTCATCATTCACTCTGTTTTTCTTTCCATGAAACTTCGAAAGATTATTGATAATATGTATGATAATTCATACCGCGCCTATCATCTATAAATTTTGTAGATACATTCTCAACATCCGTGAATTCACCTTGTAGGTACCATCGATGTCTTGGGTTCATTCATTTTATATCTTCAAACTTATATACAGGGTGAGTCAGGAGGAAATGTCAATATTTCAAATACGAATATTTTCTGTATATTGTTATTGTATACGACCCTTGCTCATAGGAACTTTTATGTTTATTTTGTTTCTCCAAATAATTGAAATATTCCGCCCTACTCACCCTGTATACATATACAAAGTCTCCAAATCTCCACGCACCTTATCAGTAGGTATTCCAGTCGAATCTATCATTTTCAATCACTAAGGTCAATGTCCTTCAGTGTTGTATATTATTGTTAACAATATGATACCACAACCATATTAATTGAGCAGGTATATAGAATGAATAAACATAATAGTGTGAGTAAATATGAAAACACTTATATCTCTGATGCTTCTGAAAGGGAATACTTTTCGTTTTGATTCTTGATCTGGTCAATATTTTCAAACCATTTGGATATCACTCTATCATATGTAAATAGATATATCTTGTTTTCAAATAGTCCAGCACTTCACAAAGTTTGATTCTCTGAAATAATTGGACTCCTTCGATGATGCTGTGTGATCACAGTCATACATAGTTTACGTGAATACAAGTGTCCATTATCTTAGTTTACATACTATTTATTCAGTCTGTAACTGAAGTTGCTACATCATTATTATTATTATTGAAGTTCAGTTCTAATTTGAATGAAGTAAGTACACACTACATATAAATTATAATAAGATGACTCACCTATTGTTTAAGTGGTGTGATAAATCCATCTATAGGTGTATACAGGTGCTCAATCGGTGAACATAATTATGGTCTGAAAAAACATCAACTTATCCACCAAGGTCGATGATATTAGAAGTGTTAAATAATTATTCTCCATGTACTCTAACGATAAAACAAACAAGATCTGGACAAATGCAGATCTGAAATCCAAAATAAAATTCTCCTTCAACATAAATTCCTGACACTTCTATTCGAAACAAATTTCGATTCAATTGTTCCTAAAAAAATGTTCCCATCATTCCAAATCTCGTTCCAGATATATGACTGACTCTGTATATTCAATGTGTCTCATTTCATTTCTCAGTATATTATTGTTACCAACTATTCATGTATTTTTGTCTTTTACTCATGTACTTACATGTAATTCTTTACAATGCATTGTCACTGAGTTCTTCTTCTTCCCTGTATTGAATTGTCGGATGATCTTCATTGATTTCTTGTGGTTGTTTCAGGTAAGAAATCGAATGGCTACTTTGGTTTGGATATATCCGACTGAAATTCTGTGAGTATCCTGAGAAAATAAATATAAAATATTTGAAGTAGGATTGGGTATTGGATGTTGGATACTTTCGGGCGCTTTGGACTATTTTTTTTGTCTTTGTTTGCTAGAGCTGACAGTCATTGAACTATACGGGGTGGTCCAATGAAAATGAAACAAGGCCGAATTGACATAGTTTTTTTTTTAACTGTGGACAACACGAAAGCGAAACCTATGATGTTCGAGGAACATCGTGTTAGCCAGCGGTGGAATTTTGGGAAAGAAGGAAGGTGTTGGAATTTTTCTTGAATGTTTGGAGGTTGTAAGCATCAGGAAAGACTTCAATAGGCAAAGAATTCCACAACTTTGCCGTTCTATTGATGAATGATGCTTGGTATAGCGATGTTCGACAGGTCTCGAGCCTGACAGTGTAGGGGTGACCAGCTTGAGCTCGTCTGGTTTGTCTACTAGGAATCGCGCGTGGTGGCATAATAGATGATATTTCCGTTGAGCACCGACCGTGAAAGTACCTATAAAAAATGCAAAGATCGCCGACCTTTCTACGATGATCTAGAGAGGTCAATGATTTGGTGAGTGTTGTGTCATCGACTAGGCGAATAGCTCTCTTCTGAATTGAATCTAAGAGCTTAAGCGTATGTTTGGGGGCTGAGCTCCAAACATGTGAACAGTACTCCAGGACAGGTCGAATTTGTGCTTTGTAGATCATAAGCAGTTGCTGGGATGTGAAGTATCTCTTCGCACGAAAAAGAAAACCGAGTTTTTGTGAAGCAGTTTTCGCAATGGACACATGATCGTCCCATGAGAGAGAACTGTTGGTGGTGACACCCAGCATGGATATTGACGACCTCATAGGAACAGTGGTTCCCGACATCATCAAATTGGGCATTGTGTGGTCAGCCTTCTTGGTGAACATACAAGCTTGAGTTTTAGTTGCATTGAACTGTACTAGATTCTCAGATCCCCATTTCAGAATTCTTGTCAGATCCTCATTTAAAGCATCAACCTGTCTTCGCCTTTCACCTCTGACCTCATTGGATGAGGAAAAGGCGGAATGAAGTGTACTATCATCCGCAAAGCTATGAACTGGGCTGGAGGTCACATTCAACAAATCATTGATGTGGAGCAAAAACAAAGTTGGTGCCAAGACAGAGCCTTGTGGAACACCAGCATTGATCGTCATTGTATCAGACGAGACCCCGTCTACCACCACGTAGAGTGATCTATCTGCAAGAAAACTCGATAGTAAAAGACACAGTTGGGGCGGCAAACCATATGACGAAAGTTTCGCTAGGAGGCCTTGGTGCCAAACTCGGTCAAATGCTTTGGAGATATCCAAGGCTACAGCCAGAGACTCCCCATGTTTCTCTATTGACACCTGCCACTTATGTGTCACATAGGGAAGCAGATCTCCAGTTGACCTCTGGTGACGAAAGCCATATTGCCGGTCGTTCACGATTCTTGAGCTCTCTAGATATCGGATGAGCTCGATGTTGATTGCTTTTTCCATTACTTTAAAGATCACAGATAGTAGTGCAATCGGTCTATAGTTGTTAGGGAGGGTTTTCTTGCCCTTCTTTGGAATCGGTTGGACCCTAGTTTTCTTCCAGTTAGAAGGAAATACGCCGAGTTTGTACGAGAGGGTGAACAACCTGCAAAGAACTGGTGTTAGTTCTGGGGCACATTTCTTGAGAACAATAGGCGGTATTCCGTCAGGCCCCATAGCCTTCTTGACGTTGAGGCTAAGCAGAATGTGTCTGATTGTGCGTTGCCGGAAGACAATTTTTGGCATACGGTTATCGATGGTAGCGATTTTGGGAAGTTCCTGGCCTTGTGGATCCAAGGTAGAATTGTCTGCGAACATTTTGGCGAAGGTGTTGGCTTTCTCATGAGGTGTTATAGCCAATGTATTATCATCCTTTGTGAGGGGAGGAAATGAGCTAGAAGTGAAATTTCTCCCGATTGCCTTGGCAAACGTCCAAAATGAACGGGAACCATTTGGACACTCAATGAGCTTCGATCTTATTTTCGTGTTGTATGTCTCTTTAGACTCATCTATCGTTCGATTGCATGTATTCCTAGCTTCAACATATTCAGTTCTAGTTTGAGGGCTTGGGTTTCTGCGCCAACGACGGTATGCTGCTTGCTTCAGTGCGACATTCCTAGAACAGGTTCTATTGAACCATGGTTCACCAGTGGTTCGTGATTTGGTGCTATGTGGTATGTAAGTTTCCATTCCCAGCATGATGATTTCCGAGATCTCTTCAGCACATTGCGTAGGATCTCCCGATTCAAAACACATTCTCCTCCAAGGAAACTCAGAAAAAAACATGCGAAGGCCATCCCAGTCGGCTGAATTGTAATGCCAAACAGTGCGTGGGGGTGTTGGACTGGTTCGCGGAGTGATGTAAGGACATATCGTGGAGATGAGTGTGTGGTCTGAGTTTCCTAGTGGTGCACGGACTTTCACTTCATACGGTTCCGGATTGTTAGTGAGGAACAGGTCGAGCGTATTGGCATAATGATTGCTGATGTCAGGGATCCGAGTGGGTTCGTTTATCAGTTGCTCAAGACCTTAGGTGATAGCGAAAGCCTCAGCCAGACGTCCTGCGTCGTCTGTTTTGTTCGAGAATTTCAGCCAGGTGGAGTTGTGGACATTGAAATCCCCCATGATGATGATTTCAGCTGCTGGGTGATTCTGTTGGATGAAATCAAGTTTCAGAGAAAGGAATTCGAAGAGGTCACCAGGAGTTGGTTCGTTTGGTGATAGATAAAGGCAGCAGATGAACTTTGTCTGTTTGTGGTTATCGATCTTGAGCCACATTACATCGAATTCTTTCGGTTCCAGTTTCTCCTCACGATGGCATGAGAGATCATTTCTGGAAGAGAGTCATAAACCTCCTCTGAATCTGAAACGGGTATGCAGCTCATATCCAGGGCAGAGCATATAGGTCGTATTAGTTGATGAGTTGACCTGCGTCTCAGTTAAAGCCAGTATATCTGGTTTCTCAGCCTGTAGATGGTAATGAACATCGTTTATATTTTGTTCAGACCTCGGATGTTACAAAGGTCTATTTTTAAATTCAGATGTTTCGATGGTGAACCCCCTCGAGCACCTCTTGCCCGGAAATCCGAATGGAGAGGTATTTTACTTCCGGAGTGTTTTACCCTAGGAGAATTCATCATCTAGATTATTCTTCAGCTGAAATGGGCGGTTTGAGTTGGGAGTAAGGAGATAGGGTATGGGGATATGACCGGAAGCATCGACCAAATACTGAAACATGGGAGTTACCCATTTCACAGCACCTCTGTCGATGTGGTGGTGTCGCACCGGGCGATGATGGGAACCATCATCTTCCACCTATGGGTATCCATTTAGTCGCCTCTTACGACAGGCAGGATTTACCATGGGGAAATTCTTGATCCGTCCCCATACGGATATAGTTATCGTTCTCAGAAAAAAAAGGTTCGAGCAGGTAGATTTTCATTTCGAGGAGGAAATATTTTGGGCATGTTTACAACTTTTTCACTTCAAACCCCTCGGAGGGGTGAGCTCCAACCCTTGAATATCAAATGGGATAAGGGGTCAAGTGATACATCATTTTGAACGTAATCGAAATCTCTTCCTTAAAAACGCTTCCTTGTTTTTGAAATTCAATGCAGTAGTTCTCGAGAAAACACGTTTATGAAAATAATCGGCTAGTGATGGAAAGTAACGTTTTTTCTGCTTTCCTCACCATTTCTCATTTTGTGGTTAGAACGATGTCCATCTGAGAGGTGCCTTATGTATTCTTCTCAAATCCTGTCCATCCAACATTACATAAAGAATCATTTAATTCAATGTCAGTTCCTTGATCTCTCAGTGAAATGCATACCTTGTTTCGTTTTCATTCGGCCACCCTGTATACTGACAGCCGGCAGCAAATTCACCGAGAAATTCACCGTTTATCCAGCATCGTGATATTATTTTTTGCTGCCGCCGGCGAGCTGGTGTCAATTGCAACATGACAACATTTTCTGATTGAATGAAAGAAATTCGTATTTCTCATGATGTATCATCTTGTGCTACGCTTTTTTATGGCATCGAATTTTCTGATCAATTAACACAAATTATCATCACAAAATGTTATTCGTATAGGTATTATTATACTTCAATCTAGTTTCGTTTCGAACAAATTATACTCTCGGAAAGTATTCGGTATTAAATATCTGCACTCAGATATGATATTCATAACATAACCGTAAAACATACGACCTACACAAACTGTATTTCGTTAGTTTCACTTTCAGTTGGCAATTTCAGAAAGCGAATTTTGCGAAACGAATGTGTCAATTCTATTTCCACTTTTGATTTGAAATTTCTCTGGGTCAGTTACTCCTTGCATGTCAATACGCTGAAACCTTAGAACTTGAAATATATCGCATGATTATCTGCCGTAACATGCCTGGTTAAACGATCCCATTATCATTATTATTTTTAGTTTTCTCACCTGGCCTTCAAATATACCAAGTGAATCAACAGGGATACCAGGTGTGTCCTCGGAAGATATCTATTCGAGATGAAAGAAAGGAAATTTTACAGAAAGTGTAGGTTCACGTGAGATTCATTTGTGAATTATTTTCCGTTGTGAAGGGTGATCGAGAAAAAAGTGATATGTCAAGGTTAGTTTTTTTGAATGGAACATCCTATATATTTGATCGGGAATGAATCAATCTGTGATAATTTTTTTCTGATTTTTTTTTGTTTATAGAAATACATCGCGACGTTGCTGAGTTCCATGAATTTTCATCAAATTATAGACTCTTCGAAAAAAAATGCATAACCTTCATTGTGAGAAAAAACGATAATTATTATAGAGATAGATGTAGGTACCATGCTCCATCACATCGGCACTAAAAATATACAAGCTGATCATATGTCATTCCAATTTTATTGAAATCCGAACTCGATAATCTGACTCTTTTCAAATGAAATCAGTCTGTATTAGTCTCATACCTAAATAGAGTACTTCGAGAGTTCTGAAGTTTTCTCAAATTTCTTATTCCATAATGAAAATCAATTTAATTTCAATGAAGATTGATTTGGAAGAAATACATTGATTTATCAGACTGGCAATTTGATTTTCGACATCTTATGATTCATCATACGTGTTCCCAGTTGATTGTATATAATTATTGCATAAATATCAAGACTAGGGGTGGGCGATAACAGTTTTGAAATATCGATTATTGATAATCATAGTGTATCGATATTATCGATTTATCAATATTATCGATATCATCGATATTATCGATATTATAAATATGATAGATTTTATCGATATTATAGGAACTATCGGAATGAAATTTGATAGGTATGATAGCCTGTTCAAAAAGAATATTCAGACAGTAATTGTTTCAGTATTTCTGGCTTTACCGGCTGACTAATTTTCCACATTCCTAATGGAACACTAATATTTCTTATAATATCGATAATATCAATAATTTCGATTATATCGATGATATCGATACACTATCGATAATGTCGATAATATGGATTATATCGATAATATCGATAAAATCGATAATTTTTTTCCCAAATTATTATCGATATTATCGATAATTATTGATTATTATCGATATATCGATAAGTTTTCCCACCCCTAATAAAGACTTCATTCATATGTTATATGCGTTTGGCGAAGGGCAGAGAAATCCGCTGTTGACATCAGGACAAACATCAGGCATTAAACCTTGAAATTATGAATAATTGAAGAAAACATTCAATGCTGAATTTCCTTCATCTTTCGATGACAGTATTCTGCGTCCTATTAAGGGATCTTCGGTGATGATAGAAATAATCTTGGAAGGTACCAAAAATCAACATGTCATCAACACCTAATACTTTGGGCCAACTATGGGTGATTATTGTTCGTAGAAAAAAGTCTCTACACTGCCGATATAAAGCATTACTTCAACTAGTATATACTGATCAATTTCACCTCAGGTATGGAACAATTTTCAAATTATATGCCACTCTGACATTGCGCTTTCATTTGAAATTATCGATATTCGATATATAGTATTTCATATTTTTCGTTTTAAGTGGAACACCCTGCACATATCATCTTTTTTAACGTGTGTATCATTGCAGGATTATGCATGATCAACAGAAAACGACAATTTTCGGCAAATAATCCTTTATCGATTCATGACGGAATTTATATCTGGCAATGAGAGATAACCATTCGGTATTAATCATAGTTCAACGATCTCCCAATTCATTTCGAGTTAGCGATGCCGAGAATCCATTGGGTAATAATTGCATTGTCGAATTTTGCGGGTTAAAATGTCAAGCGTTGTCCTCGCTTTGAAGAGAAACAATGGTTGTTGGACTGCGAAACTATTCCAGACTACCCAGAGATGATCTGGAGTTCAAGGAACTCGACAAGATACTGGAGAATGAATTTCATAACAACATTAATATCCCGCATGATGTGTAACTTGAAATTATGACGGCATTTTATTTGCACGTAAATTCAGTGGAGTAATTTCAGCGGAGCAACATTTGCTTTCATTTGATGATGTTGATAGGTATTAATCGGAATAAATTTTTGCGGAAAAAACCTAACGAACTATGATGGATTTAGTGATGATAGTATATTAAAACGTATGGTACATAAGGTAACATATTTTCGACGTTGCTGAGTTTCATAAATTTTCATCAAATTGCAGACCTCTTCAAAAAAAAAAAGCATAATCTTCGTTGTGAAAAAAAAATCGATAATTATTGTAGAGATAGATGTAGGTACCATGCTCCATCACGTCGGCCATAAAAATATACGATCTGATCATATGCCATTCCAATTTTATTGAAATCCGAACTCGATAATCTGACTCTTTTCAAATGAAATCAGTCTGTTTAAGTCTCGTACCCAAATAGAGTACTTCGAGATATCTGAAGTTCTCTCAAATTTCTCATTCCATAATGAAAATCAATTTAATGTCAATGAAGATTGATTTGGAAACAATACATTGATTTGTCAGACTGGCAATTTGATTTTCGACATCTTATGATTCATCATACGTGTTCCCAGTTGATTGTATATAATTATTGCATATTTTTTTTTCTTTATCTGTGGACAACACGAAAGGGAAACCCATAATGTTCGAGGAACAACGTGTTAGCCAGCGGTGGAATTTCGGGAGAGAAGGAAGGTGTTGGAATTTTTCTTGAAAGTTTGGAGGTTGTAAGCATCAGGAAAGACTTCACTAGGCAAAGAATTCCATAATATGAAGACTAGGGGTGGGCGATAACAGTTTTGAAATATCGCTAATTGATAATCATAGTGCATTGATATTATCGATATTATCGATTTAATCGATCTATCAATATTATCGATATCATCGATATTATCGATATTATCGATATTATAGATATTATAGATATTATCGATATCATCGATATTATAGGAACTATCGGAATGAAATTTGATAGGTTTGGTAGCCTGTTCGAAAAGAATATTTAGACAGTAATTGTTTCAGTATTTCTGGCTTCACCGGCTGACTAATCTTCCACATTCCTAATGGAACACTAATATTTCTGATAATATCGATAATATCAATGATTTCGATTATATCGATGAAATCTAAAATGTCGATAATTTCCAAGATTATCGATATTATCAATAGTATCGATAATGTCGATGATATCGATTATATCGATAATATCGATAAAATCGATATTACATACATATTTTTTGTCGGCCAGAACAATTAGTGACCGTTACGGATTCTCGACACTTGATATGGCGGCGGATAGTTTTATAATGTGTGATTCAAGTTTGAATCACTTCGAAAATTTGATATGTGAGTGGAATGTAATTCATTTATGAATGAAAAATCATGATTTGGTCATTCCTAGCGGTGACAGAGTGACTGTAATCTGCTAACGTTCAATTGGGGATGATGAAAACGACAAACCAAGAATCGTGTATTGATGGAGGTCATTAATGCACGGAAAATAGTGCGGTAATGACGCTATCAAGTTATCAAAATGAAATTACTGCCGCTGATCTACCGAAAATATTCAATATGAACCAACGCTGATAGTTTGTCATACAACAACGACAGGATGTTGGTCACAGAAAAAATGTTAAATTTAATTTTCTTAAGAAAGCGCAGCGATTCAGAAATTGATTTTTTTAATAGGGCACCCTGTATATTATTGCCTTTTCAGATTATACGTTGAATATTTGACAAAATTCGAATAAATCAAACTTAAACCATTAAAAATATGGAATGAGACCATACAACTTTTTTTTGTTACAACCTTTTTTTTTGTAATATGTAAAGTAAAGAGTTTACGGTGGGGGGCAACGGACTTCTGGTCCTCACTGTATACATATTATAACCACAAAAAAACACCGTTCAGGAAATGTCTGGAGCGCGTGCCTGTAATGATCTAAAAGCCATAAATTTAGTGGAAAATAACCCGAAACTACTGAAAGGTCACCACATTTTCATAGGCCAGTCAGTATGAGTCATTGTTTTTCTGCATATGGGACATTAATATATGGTGGTTCAGAATGCATGGACAAACTAACATACTTTCAATTAGTGTGTTATCATATCTCAGTTGAAATTTCTCCAACTTCGAATAGTTTACAGTTTTCAGTATACGTTAGTTCATCATCTGGATATTGAACAATTGAAATATTGTTTGATTTTTCACATCCATCATGATAGTTGGGACCTATTTGTTCGACCACTGTGTCTGAGGGTGGAAATGAATTGCCATAGTAACGTGAATACAAAACTGAGTTTCCATAATAACGTTTTCAATATTCGCAAAATCAACAGATTGTGAATCTGCATTTAATTGATCATTATTTGCTCAGTGAACATGTGTGCTCTTGGGTAGATTTCAGTTGTAATAGTAGAAAAACTGAATAATCAATTATTCACACTTCAATTATACTTCTGGTATCCTAGTTGACAGCAAATGCAAATTGAATTTTAGGAATTCACAACGAGCTTAAGCTCTTTCGCAAGCTTCTGAAAAATATTCTAATGATGTATTGAACGTACCAACTCTCAAAAAACCGGATGATTCCACATTATTCACCGGACTATCATGCGGTGACCTAAATTCTTAAATGAAAACCGATAAGAAAATCATTCAAAATATTTTTTTCATGACTTTTGGAGATTTTTTCGAGCACGATACTGAATCTAACAGGATTTTTAATGAAATTCAACGATATACAGACTGGCCAATTTTAGGCGCGCAAAGTCCAATAACTCCTTTGCTATTTGCAAAAGAATAATTCAAATTGAGAAGATATGGACACAGTGCAGGCCATACTGCAAAATCATTTTGCAGCACAGGGTGTCCGAAAAATGCAGGAAGAACCAAACATATGTTCATCCAACGGATCATATCATTCATTTTCTCACATAATGGGGGTGTATTTCCAACTGAAATCGCCTTTGTAATGATGTTCCGTGATGTTCTCATACATAAACATCATATAATGACATCGTTCGTTCTTAAACTTAAATCACATGCTTCATTTTCTAATTCAAATTACAGTCCTATCCAAAAACCCATTCAAACTGGTGACGATATTATCATTATTATCATAGCATATATTACTGCTAGACACTAGACTCATGACAGCGCTCCGTGACGCTTCTAACCAGCCGTGTTCATACAAGAGTAATTGTTATATCTGTCAGAAAATATGAGTATGACATACAAATATAGTCAAAACGTATGTCGTGTTGAATGAGGAATGTCCGCATCAATTTTGAGTGCTTAATCTCTCAGTTCATCTCTGTTTGAGTGGCAGACAAATCGACGTCACAAGGTCAGTTCGATTCCTGCTACTATGAAAATCGCGAAATACGGTACGTAGTAAATACTTAGAGAAAAACGGATTCAGCCATGAAGATAGTTTGAGTTAGTACTATCGAAAGATGTGATCATTTTTCACTAAATATGCCCAAATGATTCCTTCTTCATTTTCTCTTTATAACCGTATGGAGTCATAGCGTTTTTCGAAACATATGACCAATTCTATCTGAACTCGAATGCTCTTTCATTCGTTCAAAAAAGATGATGCCTCATTTTTATCTACAAATGATTAACAGGGCGTTAAAGTTAGATCGATTTTAGATAATGATAATTTAGATAATTGGTCTATCTGGGAAACACCCAGTATGGATCTATATCTCAATTATGGGAAAATACAGGGTGTACTGGTTTGCGTGTGTTTGTATTTTGAAATTTTGTTCTGAATTCAATAGCAACGGATATATTTGTTTTTTGTGGCACTAATTGGTCACTATGTACAGTCGTTGAAGAAATGAGTCCAAAACATGTTGAAAAATCGTGCTCTTTCAGTTGCGCATAAATGGAGAAAAATATTATTATACTCTCAAATTTCTAAAAATAACGATATTTCATTTTAGTACCCTCACAAGTTGATCGAAGCCGAATATTGAGTAGGCATACTGTGAACGTCTCAGTGAATGTTTTCCTTCCAAGGAATTCGCGGAGTTCCCGGAATTCCTGTCGTCTTGGCTACACCGGACTACCCATGTGTTTTATCATCACTCGCCGGGTTGAATAAAATATAGTTATTTTGCCTATTATGCTTCTGATTCCTGTTCGATGGTGCATCGTTGATTATTCTTCACTTCATGATATCGACCAGGATACGATGATATTCTACGCATGGATCGGTCCGTACATAATTGGATCACATCGACAACCCATCGAAAGCATTTATGCCCACTTCTCCCCAAGTCCTTGTATAAAATCATCAACTCTATCCAATTTGTCGAATGACGGAACGCAGACGCCCTTGACTGACAAATCTACAATTTTAAACGAGTAGAGCAGCCGAAAAAAGCGTCCCGTTATGTGCGTGGACCTTGCCTATAAGTCCCGTTAAAGCCACAGAACGGAGAGGAATGCCCCGCATGGAAATAACAGCCCAAAACTTGTCCAGCCGCGAGGTAGAAGTCGGTAGAGAAGGTATTAGACTGTAAATCTGATAACGTTTAGAATTCCTTGACGACTAAAAGTCAAATGTTGCTGGTGCTGTGAGGAATTCGATGTGATGCGTATTGTAACGGGGTGGCCATATCTTCTCATAAAAAATCGATTCCAAAGTCACAAATATTTATTATCGATGTTTTCACTATATTATGGTGACAACGATCCAACTAAAACGAACATAACGGTTTGAATAGCTTTCATTAGTAACCGAGGTTGAGACAATATATTAGAGTCGTGTAATTATGTGAGAATTTTATGAAATACAGGGTGTCCCGGAAATGGTGTGCAATACTATACCGGCGGACCAGAAATATGAAGAAAACTGCAAGTAATCATAGGTCGGAAAGTGTCCCCTGAGACAGCTATACTGAGCTGAAGATGGTTTTTTAATTTTTTTTCCGAATCGATTTGGGATAAAATGATGCAGTTAAGTGTATTACCTAGCGTTTAATTTGACAGTGAACGGAAGTAAAAAAAAAATCAGTGGTTTTTGAACAGGGCCCATAACTACAAACACTATTTTCTTACAATTTGGCCGCTGCATATGAACATTTATACAGTTTTATACATCGAGTTTGAACATCGATGAAACGCATGATAATTTTAGAGTACCTAAAATCGATCTGGAAATTTCGTTTCGATATGAGTTAGGTGTACTGAGAATTTAACCCATTTGCTTGAAAAACTATTGAAGGAAATCTATCTAAAAACTAAAATTCACCTTTTTCTAACCGTAGAAGCCGTTGGTAAGGTATTGCACAATATATATATATTTTTTCAGGTCAACCATTTCTCAAACATTCAATAAAAAGTCTATGTGCGTGGTTTCATTTCAATAATTTTTTCAGAAATTGTTGCATCCTATCAAATTCAACTAAGACCACCTATTTCACATGGACACATTGCGCAAAAAATAGCACACAAAGAAATGAAAGCTCATTCTGAATTTTCAAATTCTGCGACCAAATTGCAAGAAAAGTACACAAAGAAATTAGGACTGGAAATACAATAGGCCGACCCTGTTTAAATACCCCTGGATGTTTATTTATACTTTCGTTTACATTTTTGAATTCAGCATTTAACGCTAGGTAACAACATGAAATTGCATTATTTCATCTCAAACCGAGTCTCAAACCATTTCGGAAAAATTATGAAACAACCATCTTCTGGAGCTCAGTAGCTTTCTCAAAGGCCATTTGCCAACCTATAATTACAAGAGTTATTCTCCTACTTCAGAACTAGAAGCCGCTGGTAGAGTATTGCGGAATATTTTCGGGAAATCTCGCATATACAAAGACTCACCTAAAACAGGTGAATGCGCATGAAAACTTCACAGAACCTTCTGCGAATTAGGTATATACTTTTTCTTCACTACCAAACAATATTCCAAATGAATAATCCATTCCGGATCGAGATAAGCAAGGAAATGTTCTTGAAATCGATGTTTGCTCTTGGATTGTCACCTTCAAAATATTTTCATCGTGTATTGTTAACAGCATACCAAAATATGTTGTTTGTAGTATACCGGGTGTCCCAGTATACCTTTTCCAATGGATTATCTCAGCCATTTCGAAAAATAATAATTTGAAAACTTCATGATCTCCAATTCGTTCGAGGAACCTTCAACTGAGAAAAAACAAAAATCGAAATCAAACTTTCTCATTTCAAATAGCACCCTGTATATTTTTTGCAATATTCGATTTCTACTCAAAACTACCTTTCCACCATGTATCACACTTTGTATTTTACATTTGATTTGATGAAGAAATCGTCAATTGAAATTTCAAATTGAAGAATTGCAGTAGGCTACGATATTTTGTGTAATCTTGATTTTGACTTCAATTTTTGTTTTTTGTTTTGTTTTGGAGATCATGAAATTTTGAAATTTTTCTTTTGAAATAATCCATTGGAATTTGTATACTGGGACACCCGGTATATCGTATCCTTGTGTTGTATACATTGTTACAGTGAATTCATACACGACTTAACGTAGTTATAATGACTTGACTCAAGATTACCCCTCGGATTGAACTAAGTATCAGTGATAAGTAAGGTGTTCATGCACAATTGAACTTGAGAATGTCATATGAACATTGCGAAATGAAATTAAGTATCAGTTTTGAATTAATAACCTCAATTTTCTCATGTCCTCACCATGAATGTTCCAAAAAAACTAATGTTGATATTGTTGAACATGCGCGGTATCTGATATGCAAGAAGATTCATGATGGAAGATTGAGTTCAAGATTCTACTTTTCATTTATTTCTCTATGTATATAGCAATTCGTCAAGTGTCAGGAGTTGGATATATTATTGGGTACACTATATTCAAAACTCGGGTGATTTGGAGGTTTGGTTCACCTCCTTTTAGAGGTCATGCTTTCCTGTGAACTATCATAATTCGAGAAATCGTTAAACTGGTTTTTGATTATTCAAGAAGTTTTTTCTGTTCATCATAGTTACTACATTGAATTTATATCTCCTTTTTTTGCCAAATACTTGGAAACAATGATAAAAAATTGTCGAAAGTGCATTATCTTCGATGATCTATGCGATTCAGTATCCGTACATTCGATAAGATATCAGTGAAGAAATTCCCCTACAAAAACCTGCTATTCGCCTTACATTTTTTTCTCGTATAACTGACTAAACAATGAGGTTTGGATGATGTTAAGCATCTAACTAGGAAAGACATTAGTTGCATTTTTGTGAGCGGATGACGTTGATAAGTTGCCTATATAGCCAATAACCCGAGTTTCCCTACTATTTTGCATGCGCGAACTGGTTAGTACCAAATATGGTGGCGACAACTTAAGGCAGCTAGAATCATAGGTGATTATCGAGGTGATTATAATTCCTGTATTTTGATTCATCTTTGAGGATGTTAGGTTCAAATAAATTCATCGACATCTAATATTGTCGAACGTGACATTGAGTTCACACAGTTCTCATACGGATTATTCATTATTGTAAATTTAAGTGTGGATTTATGCAGCCACATTTAACAATTATCAATTGAGAATGTACAATTATAAGTCAAATCGCTTGTTTTCAATGGCTGTGTGTTTGCAGACAATTAAAAATTATCAACAAGTAACAAAGAAGAAGTTGGCCAACTTTTATCTTTTTACTTCAATTGAACCAGGTTTTCGTCTAGTACGCAACTAGTACGCAGATGACCGCCATATGGTTCAATGACTGGTAGAGAAACCTTGTGATTGGTCAGACCTTGTCTGAGAGATGATGAATATAACCTTACTCTTCATAGATTAGATCATTTTAGGGTAGAAAATAATTTTATAAAACATATCTGGATGATACTATGCTGATCTCGTTCGATTTACGTTAAATAAAATAAGGAATTCAAAGGCTTGGCTCTGACTTGTGCGTCTATACGTATCATTTATTTCTAATCGTCAATTTGATCTGCATAAACGGTAATGTTTTCGCTACTTGTTACTTGCTAATTGTTAATTGATAATTGTTACTCGATGATTGTTAATTGATGGTGCATGAATCCACACTAACTCCTGATGTATCGAAATGCTCGTAAATTCCATACTCCTGAACTGCTGCTGATTGACTGCATAATTGAGGTTATTTTTTTTTTCAAATCAAATTAAATGTTTTCAGCAACAACAGTTATTACAGTCTCAGCAGCACAGCAGCTGTGGAAAAATAAAAATATACAAGGCGAGATATTAAAGAAGACAAATATTGATATTGAACAATTCAGAATGTCTGTGAATCTTGCTCTTTTTTTGGACTTCTTCAAAGGTGGAATGAAAATCAAGGCGAGAATATACCTGTGGACGTCTAATGCCTGATTTGTGCTTCATTTCACTCCAATCTAGTATGAAGTAAACATACCCGTGTAATAACACTTTCATATGACAGTGTTGGTAGAAGGCCCATTGCAAAAACTGCCTCAAAAAAAATTAGTTTTCTATTCCGTGCGAAGAGATACTTCACATCCCAGCAACTGCTTACGATCTGCAAAGCACGAATTCGACCTGTCCTGGAGTTCTGTTCACTTGTTTGGAGCTTAGCCCCCAAACATAAGCTCAATTCAGGAGAGAGCTATTCGCCTAGTCGATGATACATTACTCACCAAATCATTGACCTCTCCAGATCGTCGTGGAAAGAAGAAGACTAACGTTGAGTGGAAAGGCGATACGCATAACTGGTTACGGATGTTATAATGACCTATATATACAGGGTGTAATTCAATTGATGGCTGAAAATGAAGGATATTATTCCTTAGCTTATTTTGAGATAGAAAGTTCATATGAACATGCACTGAAACCTCAAAACTTTCGACCAATAGGTGTTGAAATCTCAAGAAAAAAATCTCTCTCTTATCATACCTTCAATAATGTTCTAGATAATTTCATGAAATTTGACATACACCTACTCAGCACCAATAGGCATTTTTTGAAAATGAGAATCGTTTTGAAATCCCCATTTATTTTCCAACAATTTGACATCTTGAATTTTTTTCCGTCCGACGCTGTTTTCGCGTGAAAAAAAAACATTTTTATTTGTACTACTATATTCTTTCAGAAGAATCTTCAGTATGTATCCTATACGAACGCCACTGGTAGAAATATTGGAAAATGCCTATTGGTGCCTAGTAGGTGCATGTAAAAATCCATGAAAATTCATTGAAACCAGAATCTAGAACAGTATTGAAGTTATGATAGAAAATGAATTTTCTGTTGAAATTTCAACACCCTTTGTCTCGAAAGTTAACGAGTTGAGGTTTGGAGCATTTATGTTCATATGAACGTGTGTATGTATTTTTTCCTACGAGCGTTCGGAAAAGTAACTTTTTCGCACTAGTTACTTTTCCGCACGATTTTCATATTATTGAAAAGGAGGATATTCAGGACTAACTGAATGATCTATGCAACTATTCTGTCTCATGTGTCATTTTTTGGCATCAGTATGGAATTTTATTTAATGCAAACCTTTTTTCTTTTCATAAATGCGATGGACAAAAACACTCGTAGGAAAAACATTGTACCTAACTCTTGCGGAAAATGTCTTCTCCTCCCTTGACAGCTTGCCCGAACTCCGCTCCGCAAGCAAGATACAAGTGTGAAAATAGGGGATTTCCTAAATAAACCACTTATTCACCTGAACATTTTCAGCTTCGGACTTCATGTACTGTCTGTAGGTTAATCGGGGAGGTAGTTCATAATTTCATAACGTCAGAAAAGAAATTAGCATTGGAGACCTACCTGGTGGATTCAAAATATATGTCGCTCGTGGTATTTTTTTTTGTCCGAATTTCCAACAATGCCAAATTCCTTTTTGATTTGGAAACCCTGCCGTAGTGGCAACGCCTAAGTCAATGACTCCATCATTTCTGGTAGATATAAAAAGGTGTGGACTATTTTCAGCTGAGACGAAACGAATTGTGTATCTTTCCGAAAACTCGACTGGAATTTCATTCCCTTTGCCATTCACATAACTGAGATCCGATAATTGAATAATCATGAATTCACGTAATATTTTTGATCGATACGAATTTTTCGAGCACTTCCAAACTGTTGGCGTGATGACATCTCTCGTATTTTTGCGCGCGAGTCTAATGCCCCTCAAGTAGTCTAATGAAAGTAATAAAAACGATATAAAAATAATTAAATGTATCAAGCTTCATAACGAGTGGTTAATTTTTCTGGGCAGCTGCGAAAATCCAATAAATTGATTAAGGAGAAATCATAGTATGACCGTTGGCCGTTGGCGAAAACTACAAGTTCAGTGAACTACGCCTGATGCATTCTTTATATTTCAGATTGTGTACTGAAAGTTCACAATATGTGAAGTATATATACAGGGTGTTACAGAAACTATACTCGTTGATAGTCTCCTCTGCTTATTGAGAGAAACCAAGTCACAATGCTCCTCTAGAAATTTGGTAGTGAGTAGAGTCAGCATGGTTGACATGCCCCATATTGAGTTTGAATGCAGAGTCTCATACTGGGTGATTGATATTTCATGGCAAATTTTAAAATTTTTGCATTTCCGAATCACCCTGTATTCGAATCTGAAAAGTTCATGTTCATTTGAAACATTGGAAATTCGTCGAACTTATTTTGTTGAAAGATAACTGGGTCTGCTAGCTTTATACAGGTTCATTTGACATTTTCGATATCCCCATTCGATAAAATGATTCCCCCCAAAATGAATCTGAGAATGTTATTAAAAAACCGATTTGAAGTATCGTTTCTGGCGTAATAATCTTGCGTGATAGGTCGAAAACTCAATTTCTGAAAAATAGTGAGCAAGTAGGTGATACAGAAGAATATCATATCCGACAATTGTTGTTCCTTGTTGTATCATTATGACTTTGTATATTTGGATGATTGTTTGAAATAATCATCTTCTTTATCAGTCTATCAATTGAAACAAATTGAATATTGTTGATGTGCTGACTCATTCTTCTTCAAAACAAGTGGAATTGATATTTTTTATGATGATTTTGAGGATTCACAGTTTTGAAAAAAAAAATATGATCCCTATGACATTCAATCTAGAATGAAAATAGCTCGATCATGGTTTCACGAATACGAAATGTCGGATGAACAATTAAATATTACCACGTTGAATCAAAAGAAGAGTTGCTATGAAGAAGTATTTGAAGTTCTTCTCTTTTTCCAATAATAACGCCTAAAAAAATAATAGATTTCTCAAAAATTTCCTTTTCTTGAAATTACCGAAAAAGTATAGATAATGGAATGGCCCTCAGTATGTGCAACTTTCCTAACATTCAACCGAATTTGGATCTCTCACCGTTTCCGAGATCCCCATGCTGTGCGACGATATTTTTATTAAGTTATTCGACTCATTGAATAATTCTAACAATTATTGCGAAACTGATACATTCAAGTTGTTCTATCTCATTGACATTCCTTGGTTGGATCCTTGATTATATTATAATATATTTCGCAAATCTGCTTCGTCTTTATCTATACTAGAACTTATATATTTTCACAAACTTATTATTTCAATCTCCTGGAGCATTTGTTCTGAAGTAACGAATGCCATAATTATTATCAGTTACGAAATATATGATGAATATGATTCATACATCACTCTTATCGCAAAATTCTGTTTTATACATAGATCGTAAGTAACTTTGTTGTTTTATCTTGAAATCGAAAGAAGTCTGATCTCATGAATTACGAATACGTCTATACCTCATACGAAAACAAACATGACAAATTGTAGGTACATTTTATTATTATCAAATAAACAACTGTCAGGCGATTGAATCTTCTTCACCTCGTTCTTCACTTTCTAAATTCAAACATAATAGTGGAAAAAATAACAAGTCTAGATAAATCTCAAGCCATTCTGAAAGTTCAGTGAACCCGGAGTGCAGCGTATTTTTAAATCGTCATTATCTTTTTATAAAACACGCATCCACAATGTAAGTGTGTCATTCGATATCAGTGGCGTATACACATTGATTGGGGGGAAACGTTAGCGATTGTAAGTATTGTGTTTACGATCACTTGTTTTGTTTGGTGAATGTATAATAACGTGTTCGAGATAAAATATCGACAACATGAAAATAAACATTCACAGGGTGATTGAAATTCGACCCACACCAGAGTCTCGGAAACTACAGGAGATACGACAAAGTTCAATATGAGGAAAAGTGGCGCAATGTTGTGCTCAACAAAATGCCGTTTCGAAACATTGGATATTCAGAGTACTTCCGAGTATAGAACAATAATCAATTATTTCGTTTTAATTTTTAATTTGACAAAACAGCTTCAAAATTGAAACATGAGCATTATCAATCCCCACAAGCTACGCGGTAATGCTTCCATATTTACCAACCGCCTTTTTTCTCTTTCGGCTTTCCATTATCAACTTATGAAGAAAAATCAGATTGAGAATATTGAATCAGATAAAGAAGATTCCTAACATTTTAAGAATTGAATGGTTCCTATGGAATCGAGATAAAATAGGGGATTCTATAGTTGTTGTCTTGAATCCACTCGATTATGTACAATAAATATCTACGTTGCTGCATTATTTGTTGAAGTCGTCGCTCAGTCTAGTAATAGGTGAGTTCAGTCGAAAATTGGTGTGACAAAAATTACCTTTCAAAAATATTTTCAGTCTTGTTGGTCTAGGTGTAACGTGTAGTGAGATGAGAGATAATAAAATAGATGTATTATAGTGATTTATGAGTATAATGAAGATGCTGTAATTCTATAATGCAGTTATAATTTACTTTCTTGAAAGCACAAAGAAAAATTGAAATTATATTGCCCTTTGATTTTCATTCAATTGTCTTATTAGATGGCTTCGTACTTTATTTTTCTTTTTTTTGTATGTTAAATGCTGCGTTAATATAATCAAATTATCTTTTCAAATATGGTCGAAACACAAGGGATCTGCCTGAATTGAATACCTTCGAATCAATCTGCGAAATTGACCCAAAAAGATAATAACATCATCTACCTCATTTGAAGAAGAAACCGAAATGAAAACGAAACAATCATTTTTCAGTTTTTTGATGGTATGAAACAAGGTATGCATTTCATTGAGAGATCAAGAAACTGACATCAAAATAAATGCTCCTTTATGTTATGTTGGATAGGATAGGATTAAAAAAAAACAAATAAGGCTGTTCTTAGATGAACATACTTCTAACTACAAAATGAGAAATTGTGATGAAAGGGAAAAAAGCGTTACTTCCCATCGTCCATCACTAGCCGATTATTTTCATAGAAGTGTTTTCTCGAGAACTACTGCATTGAATTCCAAAAACAAGGAAGCGTTAGTAAGAGATTTCGATTACCTTCAAAATGATGTATCACTTGACCCCTTATCCCATTTGAGATTCAAGGGTTGGAGCTCACCCCTTCGAGGGGTTCGAAGTGAAAAAGTTGAAAACATCATTTCCCTTTCGAAATAAATATCGACCGGTTCGAGCGCGTTTTTTTCTGAGAACGATAACTATGTCAACTCGGCCGTTTTCATTGGGCCACCCAGTATACGTATATTGTCTACCTTCCAGTCAACTGTTTGGATGATCAGCATTCGTTTTGTTCCTCTCGAGAACGCAGTGTGTATAGAAGGCGTTGTTCATCGTTGCATCAAGTTGATTTTTGACGTCCTGAATACGACTAACCTAGTAACCTGATGACGTCAGAGTTCGTTGAACCGAGAACAGAAATTTCGGCCTGTTGAAATTGTTTGGTCAGCGTTTCGTCGTTAACATAAAATAAACACTCAAGTCTCTTGGTTTTTGTTGGTCTACAGCAGTCTACACTCTACTGTCCTAATAAACATTCCATTGTGAAATCGAGAATCATACGAGTTGAAAGTTGCGAAGTCACTGAGTCATTGTTTAGGTTTTCCAAAATGTCTAACGGAGTATCCATCTCGAGATCCATCTCCTTTCATTATGTCGGCAATGTTATTGAGGAATGGTTACTACAAACGAACCCATTTTGATAGGTGCGAATTGTGTGAAGTGGATTGAAAATATCGCGAGATGGTTGTTATGATATTGAACTGGAAACAATAATAACTACATAATTGTCTGGCTTGTACAATGGAGATGAGTAACTTTGAAATTGAAAACGATTATACATCATATATGAAAAACCAGTTTTGGAAAACAACAATAGAAAAAATATTTTTTTACGACCACATATGAAAACAACAACGCTTTCAACATTGTTATGGTATTCATAAAGAAGCACATTTTGATATGGCAACAAGAAAGTCGGAAGTGAAA
This sequence comes from Gastrophysa polygoni, assembly GCA_963576655.1. Taxonomy (NCBI): domain Eukaryota; kingdom Metazoa; phylum Arthropoda; class Insecta; order Coleoptera; family Chrysomelidae; genus Gastrophysa; species Gastrophysa polygoni. Next base: position 2,111,168 of record OY755087.1, on the reverse strand, counting down.
CGAACTAGTGCGGAAATATTTCAAAAACGCACGAATTTTACTGGTGATATCATCATCTCATAATGTTAGGTATTGAATTAATCTCGCATCCAGACCTTTCAAAAAATGAATCTACTATACATGAACGAATCGAAAAAAATACTACGGATACGTACATGACAATCACTTATTTACGGGGTAGGGCCATAACAATACAAAAACATCAATTATCGACAATCAAGATTCATGAATATTATTGGCTCATCAATAATATCGATGATAACGATTTGATCAGGGTATGATAATAGTATATCACGATACTATGAGTTAAAATGTGATTCATTGAAAAATGTATAAATTATTTCTTCCCAGTACTCCAAAATGGAGAAATCCAATTTCAATGTTTTTTTCCACGGATTGTAGCTTCATTTGCGTGATGAGTATACTCCAATGTTCTTAAACACCCGACATAATTAATACACATTAAAATCATAATAATTGTGCATACGGTTTCATGTTTATCTCAACACAGAGAAAAATTATAGTTCCCCTAACGGAAGTTCCAGTTAGTATAGGCCCAACCAGATTTTCTAGTCACTGTAACAATTCTTTATGGTAACCATAACAATATTCTGGTTATTGTAATGATAAAACATTGTTAGGATAACAAGATCATATGGTTGTGCCTATACTAACCATAAAGTTTTTTGAGTGAAAATATCTCGAGGAATAATGATTCCATCGCTATGAAAAAAAAGTACGATATTTATGGAGAATGTATTAGAGAATCGATTTTTTTTCCTGAAATTGCAATTCCGCCAGTGGCGTAGAATTCAGGAAGGATGCACTAGTTACTTGCCGCTGTCGTACGCTTCTGGTAGTACCCAGAAAAGTTCATTTACGGTTTGTAGTACTCACAGTTCTCGCCAAATATGACAATAATACGTCGAATAGTATCAAATTACTGAGCACGGATAACTTCAAAATTTTCACATGGAACCCTTACAAGGCACATTTCATCTAGGTCTAGGTGGTTTGGGTTAAATCTTCATATTTTCAGCTCAGGATTCCATACTCGAAATATTTCCAATTAGTAATGAAACGCCCTGTATACAGTGAGTGCACACTCTCAATATTAAGAAGAGGTGATGAGTGTGATATGAATATAACGAATTATGGTACTTCTGCATTTCCACCTATTATACATACAGGATGTGATTCATTGTCATATTTCCCGTAAAAAAGTTCATGTAAACGTTTGTCCTAACTTCGTTTTCGAGTAAGGAGGTGTCAAAGTGTTATTACGAAATAGGTTTTTTTCCCAAATGACATTGAAAGTGGCTTTTTGATGATACTTGACAAGTATAAAAGGTGTATTTTCATACTGTCTAGTCAGAAAAAGTTTGTCTATGATCCATGAATCTGCTGTAGGTATGTGAGTTCATAATATATATATATATATATATATATATATATATATATATATATATATATATAAAATAGTTTTTGACTTATCCGGTAATAGACTCAATTCCACATCTCGCGCCAGGTCTCTTATCTCAGGTGGTGTTGATGGCGTTAGCTCATCCTCACTTTCAATTACGATTTAATCCGTTACTTCACAATTTTTTTTTGAATTCACAATGACATTGAAGTAAACAAAAATAATTCAACAAACGTCATCTACGGTGAACATATCGAATAAGAGCCCTTGTTGAAATAATTTAATCATTTGAATATTCTGTGAATTCGATTATTTGGATTTTTCGTGAAATTTGAACGAATTGAAAGGAAAAATTATATGTTCCACACGGCAGAAAAGAAGATTTGATTTGGCTGGTTCTCTAGCCTCGGCTGCGCCTCGGCTATGAAACACCAGCCGCGGCATTAAATCTTGTACTTTCCTGTCTATTGAAACAAATAACTATTTTTATTGATAATTCAAAAGTCTTCACGCCGATTTTGATGAAATTTGGTGTGTGGTAACAAGTGGCTTCTTTTCATGGAATGAAAAGTGTCGCCATCGAGGGTTATCTCAATTATATTAATGGTATAGAAATCATGTCAGCTTCTGTGAATCCACTGGGAACAATATTGAAAATCTAATTCATGACAAAAGAATTTTGAGTAATTCATGAAAAACCAATTTTCCATTAAGCTTTGAACAATCCGTTACTCGGAAACGGGGCAAGTTAGAAAACACGTCTATATCAACTCGTTTCCATAAACCATGACGAGGAATCACCACTGGAAATAATTGACATCATTTGAGTAATACCCTTAGTACTATTTGATACCCTTTATTAGTTTTTGGCTGCTCCTTCCGGTTTTTTCTTATTGTCTCCATTCCTCAACCCCCCTGTATAAGGGCGAACAGAATAACAATGAAATTATCCAAATCGGTCCAGGCATTTTTGATTTTTTTCCAGAAAAACGCACGGCGATCCATTTTTGTTAAATTGAGATTTATATATAGGACTATCAGTTGGCAACTCTGACCACGAGCGCCATCTATTGAAAATAATCCGAATTGGGCTTTCACTCTGGTCAGCACAGAATGGAGAGCTGTTTTCCGATGTCGCAATCTCTATACAAAATTACATCGTTTTGTTTTCGATTTTTCGGCTATTCTTTCGAGTTTTACCTGATTTTCCTCATTACTCAATCACACCTGTATTGGGGCGAACGAAACAAAATAGTCGAATCAATCAAGCTATTTTCGAGTTTTTGTGCCAGGCTCAACGCTCCGCGATCCAGTTTTATTATATTAGATTCGAAATATGGGTGAATGCGCATTTATATCTATATCCTCATTTCGATTTTTGAAAATATCACAATAAGGGTGATTCCTTGGTCCGTGGATGACTATACCACAGTGATATATTCTATAGCGATATAATCATTCAAAGATCTCCTTCTACCCACAGATTTGACGGAATTCACCGGAGAAATCATGCAAAAAAGTCTTTTCATTATTATATTTAAGTAATTATTCCACGGAAATTGAAATGAAGTGGTTGATCCCTTCATTAGCAGCGTCATATTTATGTGGATATATATAAAAAAAAAACATAATAATTGGGTCAAATAATGTGCGTTCTGTAAATACGTTATTCTGTTCGATATTATATATATATATATATATAATATTTATTCCTTAATCATTCGCCATTTTATCGAGTGCTAAGAATTTGGCGTGCGCAAATTCTGCGTATTCGCCATTTATTGAAATAATGAAATGAACAATAATTGGCGTTTCGAGAATGAGAAGTTGAATTAATTTGTTTGTTTTTTCGCCACACACAGACGAGCGTGTAGTGAGTGTACCTGAGACACAATTCCGGTGACGATAAATTTTTCCGGCTATATCTCATAGGCTCGCTCTAAAGCAATACTAGATTTATAGATCAATATGTCGGCAATCTATTTATCTAGCACCTGCGAATTGGAGAATGCGTGTAGGGTGTGGCATTTTCTTTCTCTTTATCGTTTCACGGGTAGGTTTTGCTATTTTGCTGTTGTTTGATATCAGAATTTCTAGTTCATCTGATGTTTGACTCTCTGATTATTATTCTTTATATTATCGAAGCAAAATGGAGTCTTGAAGAGTGTCTAATAATTCCTTGAAATTATAGTTCTTTCAATCAAATGATTGCATAGATACTTCATGCTTCCCTGGGATAGGAAGAAACATATTCATGAGATATTCATCCTTAAATAATGATAATTGAGTTATTATTATTTTGAGTTTCATTATTATATTCCAATGATCTACACTCGAAGAATTATGAAATCATCTTCAACATTCTCGAATGCAAGAAGTGCGAATATCAAGGAACAGGTATCATCATATATACCCACATATCCTGGAAGTTCATTTATTCTTCACAAAGTGATCATTCACGACCCTTCATTAACTATAATATTTAATATTGTCGGCTTTAATATGGAGAAAAAAATCTAATGAGCTGTAATCAACAATACAATACAATTATGTAGCCGATACAGTTCTACCAAACGGTTCGAGGAAACAATTATTCTAGTTGTTTTCCTCTCAAACATTTGTCAAACCAACGATGTACAGGACACTGGTGCAGCTACATTGCCCATTTGCCTATCTAATTTCTTCAACCAAAACTCTAAAGTACAGCCAACTTGATAACAGCATTTTATTCGTTATAGCGGAAAATCACTTAGTTGTCAAATGGCGACACAAAAATGACAACAAAATCAGTATTATATACAATCAGAGTTATATAAACGTTGATTCAGAAGTAGTAATCAAGTTCAATTTCGCAAATATCGACCAAACTACACAATAACAATCTCAAAACGTCAACTATTTGTACAGGAACCTGTAAAAATATCACCATCCTCTGGGGAGTTTCATAACTATTAGACTATTATAGCGGAAAATGGCGGAAATTGACGAAACAAAACACCATCAATGACTTCACCAGTGTTTTGTCCATCGTTGTCAAACCTATATAACCAAGAAAATCGAAATTATATACAGTGTATCTACTCTCAGCGTGGTTCAGTCACGGCATAGTCACGGTCACTCAAGTTCAGAACTTATGAATAGTTCATGCAGTTATGTGGAGACCGAGTCGCCCTCCAGCCCTAGATGACACATGACAGGTTCACGGAATAAGGAATTTCAGAGCAACCTTTCTCCGTGTTTTGTCGCCATGAAATAATCCTTCTCGAAATGGTTGCGACAGACACCAGAATAGTCCCCAATTCCTTAACGCTCAACACATGAATTGAATGTGATGTAGAATCAGTATCAGCAGTATAGATTAGTAGATTCTGATCAAGGCTCTGATTATCTTACCTGTGAAACTCAATATCGAATGTATCCACGTATGTCGCAAAGAAATATCACTTGGAAATCCATGAATGGAGACAGTTTCACACTTTCTGGGTAAAAAAAAGGTATGGCACTAATAGGAGGGGACATAATAACGAATAATCAGAATGAAACTTATAACTGAAAAGTCAGAAATACTAAAAATTACGTGAGATTACGTAAACAAAGTATAAACTAATCAAACGAAACGACAAAACTACTATACTAGGAACACAAATAGGAGCACAATAGGAACACAAATAGGAGCACAATAGGAACACAAATAGGAGCACAAATAGGAGGAGACATAATAACGATTATTCAGAATTAAACTTAAAACTAAAAAGTCAGAAATAACAAAGCAACATTACGTAAACGAAGTATAAACTAATCAAACGAAACGACAAAACTACTATACGAGGAACACAACACAAATCTATGAACGAAAGGCATATAAGAACAATGGAAATTGAAAGAGAATGATTTTTTATCGATTTCACACGACAGCTTTTGACACGAGTGTGAATAATTCCGTCTGATACAGATACATCGGGTAATTGTAGTGTATTAAGATCACAATAATTATTAATCAGTTATATAGATTCATTCGTTTATCAGTCCATGGCTCTGTGTAGTTTTTCGTGGATACCTACTTTTTATGTATACCTATGTTTTTAAGCACATCGTTCTAAATGGAACGATTCGCTGGTAGCCTACAATTAATGTTTATTGGGAACACTTATTTGTTTTCTTCAACACACCTATCAGTAGTTGGGAAATCAGGGTTTTTTCGTTTACATCAACAACACTGAATGAAACAGTGATCATACACTCAACTGAGTGACAGATCAGACCACAACATACAGCTCACTATATTTGTTCTCCATATTCAGGCGATAATGATATTTATACATTCATCAGTGTTTGTAGGGGATGTTGGGATGAATCTACAACGCTGTCGAGACTACGGATAGGAAAGATCGATGCGGGGTCACGTGACTCATTCGACCTCTGGCGAACCCGTGTTGCAACTATTTATATTCATTATTTACTTTTTTTTTCACCGTGAGAAAAAGTATTTTTTCGCTGCCAAAGAATAATTCACAAAATAAACATGGAATATTACTATTTGAAGGATTTATTTTCAACAGAGTCAACTGATGATTGATCATTCACCATGAAACAATTCCATTTATTGATTGATAGTGAAGTAAGAACATTTACTTCCAGAATAAATTCCCGAAGATGTTCCATGTTGCTGCTGATCAGAAACGTCAGATATTTTTTGAGGAGTTGATTGCACTTGTATCAGATTTGTTTGGAAGATGACGGACAAATCAATATTTTGTTAGAAATCCCAATTTCGTTATTCAAACTATCTTCTTCATATGCTCCTGCTACGGAGGCAGATTTCCATTCACATCAATTGTACGATAAATGTTGTTTGCATTTCGTGTATAAAATTCCTGTTTCCACGGCACATTCGAGAGATGTGAGAGACAATCTCATGTGCCATTGAAAAAATACTCATTTTACGCACTTTACACAAAAATAACTATTTTTTACGAGTGAAAGGACGATGTTCCACCTCCAGATTGAGCAGATAGTGAAACAGTGAGTTGAATGCGGGGTTGTCACATAGACGTTGGGTTTTCACCAAAGGCTAGATATTCATTTGAGAATATAATTCATTCAAATTTGAACCGATGAAGTACCTGGGATTGCATAGTTACGTGTCTATTACAGCGATGATGTAAGACAATAATATATCAAAACATTAGTTACAGTAGGGAACGACGAGTGATTGAATTGCCTTCTGTAACGAATGTTTTGCACTACTTCTGTTCCTTTATTTTTTGGCTGTAATATACGGTTTCGTTGATATTGGATACATATTTTCATATCATATAATTCAATAATTATTTGAGAAATTTTTTCTTAATAATTAGTCTGGCAGAAATGATTCGTTTCTGACAGTTGGCACAAATTTGACACAATTTAGCGGAAATCAGTGAATTCAGTGAATTTACTTCCACCATTTCTTTCGGAATCTGCAGCAGGTGTAATATTGATAAACAGTATTATCAGATCCTAGAGATACTTATTCTGTGATTATTCCTTGCTACCTCATGTTTGGGAACTTTCAATGAGCTATTATTGCTTCGTAGTTAGTCTCAATTGAGGTCTCAACTGTAAAATCAATAACTATCAATAATAAGTACCTGCCTATGTTATATTTTGCCTATTTTTCAATATTTGATCATTTGAATGATTTGGCGGCGTAAATCAGTATTATTTTTGGGTTATCCTTCCTCATCTTGCTTCGTTTAACATGGATCTTGGATAGCGAGAGTCACAGCCATGTTTGAATTGTCCATCATCTAATATTCATTACATGCAGTCATACCAATCTTATATATCGATAATTATCGATAATATCGATAATAATTTGGGAAGAAAATATCGATTCATCGATATAATCGATATCATTGATATTATAGATATTATCGTCATCTTGAAAATTATTGACATTTTCGATATCATCGATGTTATTGGAATTATTGATATTATCGATATTATAAGAAATTCCTGGAGATTCTAAAAATATCAAAATATAAGTGTTCCATTTGAGATGTGGAAGATCAGCCAGCAGGTGAAGCCAGAAATACTGTCTGAATATTCTTCCTGAACAGGCTTTCAAACCTATTTTTTTGATTGATTTTCTGATGCTCATTCATGTGTTTGCATGTAGTAGGTATTGAATATATATATATCACAAAACTATATTATAGGCCAGATGTTGAATCATATAACGTTTGCTTGAACCGAAAATCAGACCAAAATGATGACTCAAGGTGAATATAAGAAAATGTGAACCATTTTGCTCGATTTCAAACCGTTACACAAGATATCACAATATATCAAAATAGTCGAGAAAAAGCAACATCAGTGATATTGAGATTATCAAAACCATCAGCAGTTATCGATATCATCGAAATATCGATTAAATCGATAATGTTGACAAAATCGATAGTATCGATAATATCGATAATATCGATATCATCGATATTTCAGAACTGTTATCGCCCACCCCTAGTCAACACACATATGGATCAGTAAACTTCGATAAACAATAGACTTGAGTGAATAATCTACACTATTACCTCGATTCGGATGAAAATGCCTGAAAATGCCGTATTTCTCAATAGAATATGGCGTGACACGTCGAAATGTTTTGCCAACGCCATCAACTCTCTAAGCTTATATCTAGTATAGATAATATATATATATATATATATATATATATACAATGAATAGAGATCGCCTCATCGTCTGGTCCAGTTTCTGTGAGCGCTGCGCTGTTTCAGGGTCGACACGACGGCGGTCCACTTCCCGTGCCTCCTGACCGACCAGCGGCCGTTGCCCGTCCACCTGGCCTTCAGCGGCCTCACGGCCAGCGTCGGCGGCCGCGCCATCCTCCAGGACGTCGACGGGCTGGTGCGGCCCGGCCAGGTGCTGGCCGTCATGGGGCCCAGCGGGTGCGGCAAGACGACGCTGCTCAACGCGCTCAGCGGCCGCCTCAAGTTGGACTCCGGCCACGTCTTCTTCAACAGGTAAGAGTCACACCAATATTCGCGGTGTCGTTATTTTCAGAGCTGAATACAAGATAAAAAGAACACAAGAACCATAATAATATTGGGAAAAGTCTGAATACGTTTTCCGGCAACTAAGTTGCATTCTTCAGTAGACCTGAGAAGTAAGATCAGCGACTGCTTATCAATCGGCCTCAGAAACATCAGCTTTTTGCACGTAAGATATGTGTTTTTTTTCGGGCAATTTAGCTACTAGGTCTGACGAATTGATAAGGAAATAGTTATTACAACTTATTGCAACTGTCTCGCCAGCACCAGTTACTTGAATATTCCTCTGATTACCTGAACTGCTCTTCATGCTGACGGTGACAGAATCCGTAATGAATCAGTTGTGGAGTATTTCTAGAGTCAAACCGGTCCTGGACGTCCGGAAGAATTGTTTCGACCATATGTGTTTTTTTCTCAAACCATCCTGATTGTCTTACTAGAATGAAAGGTGGCAATAAGAAAAATGGAAGATATTGCTGAAGTCAGACCACCACTTGTGTTGCTCAAAAACTTCTCTTCTAGAGAAAGTCAACGTGATAAAAGACTTAGGTGTCATATTGGACTCCAAATTAACATTCGAGAACCACCTAGAATCAATAGTAATCTAGGGCTCATCTCACGCACAACGAAATCATCCACAGATTCCAACTCAATGATTATTTTATATAATGCATTGATTCGTAGCCATCTTGAGTGTTCCAGTGTAATTTGGAACCACAAATACGTTGATCGAATTGATCGAGTTCAGAAAAAATTCATCAATACTTTGAATTATAGATTCAACAGACAACATTGTCATACGGATTATGAAGTGGGTTCAAGATATTTTTATTTACAGACACTTTCATCAAGACGATTGATTTCGTATGTCCTCTTCAAGATTCTGAATAATCAAGTTGATAGTTCTTATCTGCTAAGTAGTCTAAATTTCAGTGCTAAGCTCTATGTCACTCTATCACCAAATTTGTTTTACACACTCAGTCTCAATACTAACTATGCACATAATTCACCAGTAATTGCGATTCAAACAATATACAATCTGTACGTCAGCCACATTGACCTTTTCAGTCAATCATTCGCTACAGTCGAAAACCAAGCTCTTTCTGTTTTCAATGTATTATTCGCTTCATTTATTTTCTTCTGTATTTTCTTCTTATTCACTTATTATCTTCTTCAGTTTTAGATTAGGCTTAGCATAGTTTCAAGACGATCATCTATTTACCGCCATACTTGTATAGATGCAATGGTGTAATTCTGTAATTGGAACATTTGTTATGTTGAATTACTTTAACCTCAAATAAATAAAAAATAAATAAATAAATGTGATTTTTTTCCTCGGCCCACTCTAGTTGTCAAAGTAAAATATGAGGTTGGCAGAGTTCATAATACGAAAGTTACGAAATATTGTTGAAAATAGTTGCTGGCTATAGGGAGCCCCAGAAAAAGGCTGTCTTTGATCTTTTTTCCACTCGCCGCCTGAATCTCTAGTGACAAAAAATATTTTTGAACTTTACTCTCTAAGGAACTAGGCTGAATGTTATATTATTATTACGTGAACAAAAATTACTTTGTTACCTTTGAAAATGAATACAAATATTGAAAAAGAACAAATTATTTCAACATTACCATTGTCCTTTACATTTCGCAGAGAACCTTTGTGCAAAAGATGGAAAAGAAAGATCTGCTATGTTCTTCAACAAGACATCTTCTTCCCTGACCTAACCTTGAGACAAACTCTCGAGTACACCGCAAGACTGAGATTACCTGATACTATGAGTTATTCGAGAAAGATGCAGTACGTGGATCATATCATCGACGTTCTGGAATTGACAAACTGTCAAGATACAATCATCGGAGACTACATCAAGAGAGGGTTGAGTGGCGGCGAGAAAAAGAGAGCGAATATAGCTTGCGAGCTATTAACAAATCCATCATTAATGTTATTAGATGTGAGTATTTTAGGTTAGTTTTATCAACGTCATTTCAACCAAGAGCTAGAAAATATTTCAGAAGAACAAATACTGTGAACCTATGTTGGATCCAATGATATGATATAATGTATTATCTACTAGATGCTCCATTGCCTCATTGACTCATCAGGAGCATTGAAACGAACATTAGAAAAAGCAAGAGCTATCGATTCGTCTGGATGTGCAACAAAGAAAGGTACAATTTTGCCAACAGTCAGCTCATCACTGCTGGTCACCTCTCTCTCGTTTGTTGTTTTCATTGGTTCGATTCCTCAGTCTTTCTCTAGGCGCGAACTAGGGTCTACTTGGTTTGGTCAACATCATTCAATAACCTACCCATGAATTGATATATTCTGATCTTCTCTGAATCTATTAGTAAAGCCTCAGGCTGAATAGGGCAACATCTCGAACAAAGTTTTGAAATACATTCCTTGACTTGATGGGCTGAACCGGCTGAACTAACTAGGATTATTTATTTAGCAATTTTTAATATTCAAACAACAAGTGAAACTGTGTCTCTTTGTTTTAACACACTCATGGAACAATTAACTGTGCTAAACGATGGATTATAGTGGATAATTTAACACTCTCAAGTCGATTCGAAAATAACTGACAATGTCGCATTTCTCAATTCATTGGCATGGCACATCAAAATGTTTAGCCAACAGTAAGCTAGTTATACGAGCTCACAGTGGAAGCTCTGAAGGTAGATTTCAGAACATACATTTATATTTGAACGGGGCCACTACCGTCTTCTAGTGGATGTAGACATTGTAACCGGAGGCTGTCATCAATCAATCGAATCACTCATTATTTGATCAGTGGTTAGGACTATGATGCATTGTTCATAACCTTGTGGGTCTTTTGGAGTTCGATACAATTGTAGCAAATAAAACACAGAGTAAAATCGAAGGGTTTTTTATTCATAAAATTCGAAGGGCATATGCAGATCTGACTTCTTGTCGTGATCGTCTGCTCAGTAAGGGAATTTCCTTTTTAAGTGGAGATATAGTTAGTATATTGGGATGCCGAAACTACCTGATCAGTCCTAAGAAACGTCCTCGCTAATCACCTTCTGTTAGCCAATGCTCCGAATCGGGTATGAATCTATACCCGGGACAGGCATATAACATTTCATATGTGTGTTAATATCTTCTCAATAGTAAGAAACATGATGTAGGCCAGCGGCCTACTTACATGTGTGTGAAAGTATATTACATATCAAGTGTGGAAAATTTCGCAGGAATAGATATTTCAAGAATGTAACTACTGCATCAAATACACTTTCCAACGAGTTATGTATACTATTTTCCCTACGATCACCCACGAATATTTGAATCATTATTATTCCAAGTTCTACCCATAGCCATTTTCATTCATTGAAATTTCACGAAATTTCGAAATTCATGCAAAGTTTCACTGATTATCGTTAGGTATTACCTAACTCAAAATACAGCAGTCAGGAACGAGAAAATCCAGGAGGAGACTCAATATATGGTCTGATGACAATATCTATGCCGATTTCATGAAAATAAGTGTGTGCGCATATGAACCGTTTCAAGTTTGGCAATATTCGGATATTTCAGCTGTCATCTTTGGTAACCAACTTCACTCAACTGAGTCAACTGTGCGGTCATCTTCATAAATGTGTACACAGAACGAAATATATTATTTTGAGTTTGTTATGAATAATGTCAAAATCATATAAGGGCGGAATAGGTGATGATCACAGTAATCTCAAAGAAAGAAGGAAGGAAGGTAGGAGATTCATTAATTTTCCGAATGATTGTTGGAGTATAACAACTCTCATAACAACTCTTAGAGGATCGATTGGAATAATTAAATTATGATTTTCATGGCTGAGTTTGTTTAGTTCAACAATCTACAAAATATCCGCCACTCTCAATCAAATTCCTAATTTCAGAAAGAGCAAATAGGTATATTTCTCTGAAAATTCAGATTCAGTGAAATAGTGAGTATTCTATTTTAAAAACAGAAGATGGCTTGACATCTATTGAAACCGGAAGTGGTAAACCTTCGGTTAAAAATTTCAAATTTTAGGAGCGTACCAGTCCTTGTGGTCACCCGGTATAGGAGAAAAAGTAACTTTCTTTCTAATACGAGGGCATTCTTCTGCAATCTGATTTATAACGTGAAAGTTACATAAATAAGCCTGTATTTTTATCATGGACAAATCTCAGAATAATTATTTTCGTTTTAGAAATCCAAAATATATAGCCGTATAAGTAGAGTATGTGACCTAAATTGACACATAAACAATAACAAAGTACCTACACGTGTTTGTTTTATGTTCCAATCACGCTAACTTGACAACATCAGCTTTTTCATGGCATGCCAATCAAAGCACTGAAACTTTAGAAATCGTCGGTACTTACTGAAATATTTTTATTCATGCATTGTTCATGTGATTTAAAATTTCAGTCCCGCACACTCGGGTCTTCAGAATGTATACAACGAATGAGAAAGTTCTTCTAATTAAATGGTTGCCAAAATAGCTTACAGGATATAGTGAACAGTTAGGTACCTACTTACGTGTTTCAATCCAAGTGGAATGGAAAAATAATTTCTCATTCGAGTACCTTATTTTCGAACTCGAAGATTGTATCTTCAGTCGATTATTGTATATCAATGAATACATTCATATTATTGGTATATCATTGGTATTTTATTGGTATATCAATGGTATATTATTATTGATTGATAATATTAATAATTGTCTGAGATATTCCAGGAGGTGGTACATTTATTATTCTAGCTTCTCTATGGGATTTTATCTCCTCATTTCTAAAGAATGAAATGGAAGTTATTATTATTATTTCAATATATTTGATAGATTCGTGAGCTGCCCCAAAATGTCACTGCGCTTGAAATTGAACCTTTAGATACCTAAAAAAGTTGGAGAGAGGTACACACTCTTATTGGGCCAAATTTTATATTTGGAAAGATAAACTCTGGATTCAAATAGTATCATCTTCTGGGCCATGAATAAATCCAAGAATTCGATCTCTTGCATTGTTCTCATACAACTAACCGTTTGCCAGAAAATCGTTATCAACGAAATGGTCTAGATATTTTCGTGATATCAAACTAACAAAACATTTATTGATTGAACTTGATAATCTCATAACGACCGTTGAAAATTTCCTTCCCTTGCTGCGATACCACTTTCCATTCTTTGCATAGAACGTCTAACACGTGCTGAAATACCGGAAAGTTTCTTGTGTATTGGAAAGCATCAATGATACGTTATCGGAGCCTAACTCACAGTTGCTGTAGCTTGGAATCGGGTACATTTCCGGACACATGTTCATCTGAAGAGAAAGATTTTTCCAAGATGATCACAACAATACGTCCTCAAAATAAAAAGCTCTGTATATAATAATAATATCAAAAATAATCATATGTAGGAGTCGTCGACCTTCGATCAAGAATGATTCAAAGTAATAATTTTGAATGCTTTGATGGAAATTGTATTTTCAGGAACCCACGTCTGGACTAGATTCCCATGCTGCTCACGGTCTTATAACTACTCTCAAGCGGTACGCTGTCTCCGAAGGTAAAACAGTCGTGTTGACGCTTCACCAACCCTCATCTCAAATATTCCACCTCTGTGATAAGCTGCTTCTCCTCTGTAATGGTCAGACTGCCTACTATGGGGATACCTGTAAAGTTGTCGACTTCTTCAGCGGCGTAGGCCTGAATATTATGCCGCATTATAATCCCGCCGATTTCATCCGTGAGTATAAATAATTCACACTCGAAATCTATGTTACGTTGTTTTATGATTTTTCCTTTTTTGAAATTACCAGTCAAACTGAAATGGAAACCTATTATTTCAAGAGCTCACCGGATATGATTGTATGCTTATTCATTTTATTGTAATAGTATTCATTACATATTATGATTTTTCCAAACCGTTTCATACGAGTACACCCCATTTCAGTAATATTACATCCTTTCGTATTCCCAAGTATGTGAAATATTCGTTTTTCTCTTCATCACTACTTCCATATTGTAGGAATTCTTTCAGCATTCCGAACAAATAGAAAATAATTTCATTCCGAGTTCATTCATTTCTTGTGGATATTCACGCTCTTCCTTCTGGTTCCTGAAACTGTTGGGGGAAGAGTTCATTTGGATTTTCTGAATCGGTGGATTTGGATCCCAAGATATATGTTCAATTCATTCATGATTGTGTTTGTTGTTCATCTTCTGAAGAGTGAAATCGATACAAAATGAAAGTATCTTACTTTAAATACATGTTTCCTGATATTCCCAGTGATTTTTCATTATAAAAAATTTTCGTCATCCAAAGAAAGTTTTTCACCGATGAAATTTTCGAATTTATTCTTACTAGCAAAAGGAGTTGAAATTGTTTTTTTTTTCAGTGGAGCAGGTGAAAGGATCTAGTGATCTGAGACAAAGGATCATAAGTGCAGCAAAAGCGAGCAGAGGAAATAAGGATTACCCTATTGAATTACAAAATGAAAATAATCACTATGTTAGTGATAAATTTGACAATTCGAATAAGATATTACTACACAGCCCATGTTCCAATATTGAACGTGAGTATCAAGTATTTGAATCTTCGTATTTCGATAATAAAACTGAACATGATAGAATGATAGTATGGGTTTTTATATGGAAGACTCACGCCTGTTGATTTGTTGTTGAAAAAAAAATTAATAGGGAAATTTACAAGTGTAAAAAAAAACAGCAGTACAGTGATTTTCAGAATGATCGAGCGGTATTTGACGCGAATAGTAGGTACGCTGATCCTAAGCGATAGGTGAATAATATCATTCCCTAATGACAATTATATGTATAGTCTGTGAACAAAACATAGTAGATGGATTTTTCTCACAATAATAATATCTATTTCTTCTGTATGTATTAGAAACGTTCAGATCTGAACATGAATAAGGATTATGGATATAATTATAATAATAATAATGATGATAATACTATTTATTTGTCTAGGTGAATATAACAAACATGATTGAGCATGACCATGGGTGGAATCCATATCCATTTTGATGGATTGTCGAGTTTTTCTATTTTATTTTTCTATATCTAGGTGTATTTAGGCTCTAAAATATAACATATAGTGATAGATAGAGGAATTAGAACATTTATAACGAGATATACTAGTGATTACTAGGCTCATTTTGAAATATCAGCCAACGTTGATGTTAGCAACTTTCAATGATATATTTTACAGTTGTTCTGTCCATATCTCTAACGTATTTTTTTTCATCATGGTCAGCGAGTTCATATTTATTAAATATATTTTAAAATCGTCCTCTATTAGTCAATTATAAATTCGACCTGAAAGAAACGTGAAGTATCTCTGACCAATAGTCTTCTTCTTCCTACCTTCTACCTTCTACCTTCTTTGTACCTGTACAAATGCTTTGGTTTAATTTCTGATGGAATAAGAGTGATTCAATTTTGTGATACAACATTCATTTTTGTATATATACAAAACTATTCTGTACATGTACAACTGCCTAATATCTAGAACCTGTGCTTGTGTGAAGGGTGTGTTCGATGAGTAACTAAATTTAATGTTGAACATTATTTTGAGATTTTTTTTTCTATAATATATCTAGCTTCTTCAGATGACTGTCAGATATATGGCATATATATATTTAAGTCACATTTGTCGTTCCACAGGTATTGAGAGCTTTCAATATGATTTTCCAAAAATTCTGTTTTGCCAGATCTCAGGTATTCTTGCCAGATATGCGGGATTGAATTTGTTATTCTCAATGCAATACACAGAGCAGCGTAAATATCTGGAAGGGATTCATTGTGCATTGTGCCGTCAAAATATATGATTTCACCGCTTGATATTTGGATGATGAAATGATTTTTTTTTATTGGGATATCGTGTATATTATCGAATGTTCTAAAAGACGATAAGAGTTCATCCCAAGTGATATCATATCATCTCATGTAATTATAGTTATAAAAACAGTCTGTACGATCTATTTTTACTTTCAGAAATGAGGAGAGAAAATCCCAGAAAATCTAGAAAATCTAGAAAATAATAGTTAGGTTTCCGAGATTCCAAAATAAAAGTAGGTTTCTTTAAAAATCGCATGATTTCAACATGATTTGTATAAGGTAAAAAGGGTATAAAGAGTCATATTTATAATGAAACGTTTGCGAGATGTAAGGTGAAAAGTTAACTTGAAAAAATTGTAACAAGAATATGCAGAAAGTTCAATGAAATGAGCCCCTTTCCACTACGGTTGAATGAGATAAATCTTCTCTGGCACGATCATAAAATAATTTCGTTAATTTTTATTATTTATCTAAACTTACTGTTGCGACAGTATATAAGAAAATCTATGATATCTTATTCTGATAATACTGTGATGATATTTGAGAAAAAATCATGGATGATATTAGGAAAACTATGCATATAACATTTTCTACAACAAATTTAAAACTATAATGAGATAGACATTGCAGACTCCACCAAACCTACATGAAACTGTAAAGACGTGAATTACTTGGGTATCACTATTGATGAAGATCTCAAATGATATCAGCATGTCACCGATCCAGTTGAAAAAATTCAAATCAATCAATCAATCAAATCCGTAAAAACCTGAAAACACAGAGCACCTACGGATTATATACAAATCATTAGTTGAATTGCTAATAAGGTATGGCATCTCAGTGTGTGGTGGACTATACGCTAATACCTTGTAACAACTGAAAAAAAAAACATACATTGATAGATATGTTCAATAAAGATGATAATTTCACAAATAGTCTCCTTTACAATGAGAAAATTCTAAACGCGTGTTCCCCTTAGAGAAAGAGAAAAGTGAATAATGTGAAACTATTCAATATGATATGTAAAAAGTACATTTCCATAAATTATATGGAGCTTGAGAAATTATTATGAAGTTTGTTTTTGTCGGGAAGATCTCTTTTAATTTTTACCTACCTAGTTATTTTTATTATTATAATACATCAATTATTCATATTCAACTTTTCTGAATCATATTTTTCGATACATCTGCATTAAGCCTTGCAAAGCTTCAATTTGATAATCTTATGATGTATGTCTCATTATGTAATATTTGTTTTTCCTGTATTCTTCTTCATGAATTGATTAGGTAGGTACTGAAGTTTTATATCAGTCATATTATACTGGATATCCATTTGGAAAAAAATGTCACGATACTCACGAAGTAATGAAACAACCAACATACAGTGACCTAATACTTCAGTTTTACAAAATTTATCAGCAATTAGGTAAATTGATAGAATGAAAGGACTGACATTTTTATGATTTTCAGAAGACAATCTGAATACGACGGAACCTGATGTCCGACGTCTCTGGCTGGACACCCATTCGCATGCATCTTCCTCAGTGAGCTCAGAAACTAGTGATGCAGACTGCTACTTCGCCTGGCCAACTAGCTTCTGGACCCAGTTCAAAGTGCTTTCTCAAAGGAATTTTCAAGAAGCAAGACCGAGAATGTTGTCGAAACTTAATTGGGTACAAACGATAGGCTTAGGAATTTTGGCGGGCCTTCTATGGTTCCAGTTAGATAGGAAAGAAGAAGCTTTGCACGATATCCAGGGCTGGATGTTCTTCTCTACTACATACTGGATGTTGTTTGCTCATTTTGGAGCACTCAGTTCATGTGAGTTCATAATTGATATTCATGAATGTATATGATAGATAGGAAAGTACCCTAACGAATGGAATACTGACCCATAATGATTCATAACAGAGGTGAATCGATTGTGTGGGGCAACCGATTGTGTAGACAACCCGCAATAATGTAGGATCTTCCATTTCTTTTCCCACATGAAACCAGATATTCTCGTCCTCTGTTGCATTTGAATATATGATCGTTTTATTTACCTTCCTCACCATTGGGATCTTTTAAACTAGAAGAAATACAGGGTTGGTCAAATTTGTTGAATTTCTAGAGGTGGAGAGAAATCAAATGCACATGTCGAATGCCAAATTCTAACAAAATCAAGGAGAAGTTTCGTATTTCGTTTCTGAATATTAATATATGTCGAAATTTGATGAAAAAAAATCAGTTCTTGAAATATGACGAAAAAATTGAAAACCAAGTTATTCTCCCTTCGGTTGCTCTTCATTTTCGAAGAATGGTAATAATATCGATTTTTTTTTAAGAACTGTGGATTAAACTCCATGTTCGCCGTTTCGCGCAAATCCGACTCCCTCTCAGTTTACTGATAGACTAAAGACTACATATCGAAGCGAACATGTTATTTCAACCAGATTTTTTGAATCGTTTTCTTTCAATTTCAGTTCCTCCAGAGAGAGAAGTGATCAATAAAGAGAGGCAATCTGGTGCTTACAGACTGTCTGCTTATTATTTAGCGAAAATGATAGGCGAACTGCCCTTGACTGTGTCCCTTCCAGCTGTCTATCATCTCATATCCTACCCTATGTTAGGTAAGTTCCATCTTGAGTAGTGATTAAATTCAATTCATAATAAAATTTTGAGATGATTTTGCATTTGCGGATTTGATTCGAATGAAAGATGTTCAAATCGAAAGAGGTTATTTGGTTTATTGAAACAATATAACACTTATTCTAGTTTCGACTTATACTAGGACTTTGGATTCTGACACAGCCTGAACGATGTTAGAAATGTTAGAGTAGAGAGTAGCATAATACATTTTCTATGACTTTCTGTGAATGCATTTTTTATGTTCAGTAACATGATATAGATATACATTATAATACTCGTTCTTATTGTGCAATCGTATGAAAGTTTGCCTCACGATCCTTGGCGAATGAGAAATGCGAAAACTATAGAATGGTAGATGAAGGACCAATTTGAAAAACCCAACATGATATAAATCATCTCTTTCTATCATCGGTTATCTGTCGAGTCTGTTTTATGATCGAAAGTTTTCGTTATATTTTTCATCAGGTTCGATCAAAGAATTCAGAATTGGAAATTGAAGTTTAGATATCTGAATTCGTATGTTTGAATGAATAATAATATGTTTTTTTCTAGATTACAGATTCAGATAACACAATAGAAATAATGTTTTTCTTTGCAACATTTTCCATGTTCGTTGTATAGTGACAACTTGTGAATTATATCATATTATATATGTATAATATATATATACAGGGTGTCCTTAAAAGGTCTTTACAAAAAGCTACCACATATTCTTCAGACCAAAACAATTCGATACAAGCAAACTTACCTCAGTAAAAAGTTGCTTAGTTTGGGCGCTAGACGGCTCTGAAGTTGAAATTTTCAAATCGATTTTGCTTCATAACTTTTGAACGGCTCATGAGATTTTTTTCAAATTTGGTACGTTGGCATAGACTCATCGGGCAATGAAACTCATATCATAATCATAATGAATATCATTCCATGGGCGTAGAACTTGATTTTTTCAGTAAATAAACATCTAAAACTCCTACGCCAATGGAAAAAAATTAGTTCCAATATGAAATCTAAATTATTCAACTCATTCACTACAAAAAAGGTACTCTTGACAAAAGTCGATTCCTCTCATGGTTTCGACAAAATTTTAATTTTAGTGATTTAGAGCATAATTAATAATAAAACGATTAACAGATATTTCATAAAAATTGTTCACCATTTTCACGTATACAAAGATTTATACGACGCAAAAAGTTGAGATGTACTTTTTGCATAGGTTATTTCTATTGAAAATAAGTAGCACTGGTTTTTTTTTTCTGAAGACTATTATTATCTGCTCGAAAACAGTGATATTCACATTCTTGGTTTCCATAGTTTCATCTGTGTTGATTTGTCGAGTTTTATTGACGTTGATTGTTGATATCGGACTTTTCTGATTTATCATGGCCGTACAATACACCAATGAAGAATACACCGATATGTTATTGGTATTCGGATATTGTCAAGGAAATGGTCGAGAGAGTGTGAGGGTGTATTCGGCAAGGTTTCCAAATCGTCGCGTACCAAGCCACCCAACCTTTGCTGCAGTTGAGAGACGTCTTCGGGAGACCGGTCATTTTGCTCCTAGAACTGGTGATTATGGAAGACAGCGTTATGTAAGGATTCCCGAAGTCGAAGTAGAAATTTTAGACCGTATTGAAGAAAATCCAGAATTGAGTACTAGACAGATAAGTAATGAACTAGAAGTTTCTAGGAATGCCGTTCATGAAGTACTAAGAGAACAATTATTATACCCATACCACAAGACGCCAGTTCAAGATTTATTAATCCATGATTCACAAAGTCGTCTGATGTTTTGTAGGTTCATTAATTTGCAAAGAGAAATGAATCTGAACTTTGGAAAGAATATTTTGTTCACTGATGAAGCCTGTTTCACGAGAAGAGGAATAACTAATTTTCATAATGAACACGTTTATGCAATTGAAAATCCTCATTCCATTAAAATAAACCATTTTCAACACGAATTCAAAATCAACGTTTGGGCTGGAATAATAGGAAATTTTATAATTGGTCCTGTCATACTTCCACAAAGATTAACAGGAGACATGTATTTACAACATCTACGAAATACGTTGCCAAATTTGTTGGAAGATTTACCACTCCAACATCGGGTAGATATGTGGTTTATGCACGATGGAGCTCCACCACATTTTTCGGTGGATGTTAGGAATTTTTTAAACCAACAGTACCCAGACAGATGGATAGGTAGAGGTAATGATGCACCCGTGAATTGGCCACCACGTTCTCCAGACTTAACACCGATGGATTATTTTGTATGGGGTTATCTCAAGTCTACGGTTTACAAGACCCCTGTGACTACTGTAGAACAATAATGGCAACGTATCCAACAGGCGACGAATAATCTTACAGGCGATGAAGAAGTTATGCAAAGAGTACATTTCAACTTTTTGCGTCGTATAAATCTTTGTATACGTGAAAATGGTGAACATTTTGAACAATTTTTATGAAATATCTGTTAATCGTTTTATTATTAATTATGCTCTAAATCACTAAAATTAAAATTTTGTCGAAACCATGAGAGGAATCGACTTTTGTCAAGAGTACCTTTTTTGTAGTGAATGAGTTGAATAATTTAGATTTCATATTGAAACTAATTTTTTTCTATTGGCGTTGGAGTTTTAGATGTTTATTTACTGAAAAAATCAAGTTCTACGCCCATGGAATGATATTCATTATGATTATGATATGAGTTTCATTGCCCGATGAGTCTATGCCAACGTACCAAATTTGAAAAAAATCTCATGAGCCGTTCAAAAGTTATGAAGCAAAATCGATTTGAAAATTTCAACTTCAGAGCCGTCTAGCGCCCAAACTAAGCAACTTTTTACTGAGGTAAGTTTGCTTGTATCGAATTGTTTTGGTCTGAAGAATATGTGGTAGCTTTTTGTAAAGACCTTTTAAGGACACCCTGTATATATATATATATATATATATATATATATATATATAATATTATACGGAACAATGAATCCACAAATGGTCTATTGATATATGATGGTTTATTGATATGAGACTCACAAAATACTTTGAACCACATACTGGATTCTTTCCATGAACATCAAATAGTAGCATCCTGGAACTTGATTTCAATATTCTTCAATATTTTTCATAGAGATATGTGATGCCACTATCAGAGAGTGAATGTTCAGCATGTCTATCTTCAAATGATTCAACAATCAGTAGATTACAATGTACATTCTTTGTCTTACATGTAATTTCCTGTTTGATTCTCAACCACAACTGAATATCTTTTATTGGTTTGTTCTTTTCTCCGATTTTCTCATCAAGTATCTAGAAGACCATCAATATGTGTTGATTTTTTCGATATTATCGCTACAGTATCTTTCAGCAATTATTTACAAATGAATATTACCGAGGTTAATTATGACAATAGCTGAAAAGCCAAAAAATCATATGATATGATCATGGAATTACTACCATTCAATCACTCCTCTTGGAAGCAATAAGCCATCATATCATAACGTTCATTAAAAAAAATTATAATAACGATTAAAACATTTTTTGTGCAGTTGCAGATGATGCTTCTGGTATTTTGGATGAAATTACAATGAAAATTACAATCAGAATCTTGCTAAATTCGTTCGTTGAATCAATTCACAATCGAAAAGAAAATTAGAGCTTTTACAAAAACCATAATATTTCTCGATCCACATTTGATAAAAAATCTAATATTCTGAGAACAGTTGAAAAAAAATAAACAGATACTAATGAATTTTGAAATTTGGCATACTTATAATTTTCCATTGTTATTTTTACCCAAGCAGTTCCCCGGGGAAACCCCATTCTGAATTTGTACTAGTTGTAGCTTCACTTGCTCCAGAGATATATTGAAAACATTTCCTATAGTAATGAAATAATACAATAACAGTTAATTGGGTTTATAAATTAGTTTGCTATCTGATTTTACCTATCTCACAATGTAAACGACATGACATCTCCAGAATTTATTCCTATTATTGAAGGATATCCTATCATGAACATTCGGATATTTATATATTCAGGCTCTTGAGGAAGACCCTACTGATCATGCGCCTCTTGACCTTTCCCTGTTTTGACGTTCGCTGTATTATATGGACACGTATTTTTGTTTTCATCAATATTTTCATTATTATTATTATTATTATTATTATTATTATTATTATATTGCAGGGTTCCATTCACCAACGGTATTTCTCACTCTTCTGGGTTTCCTTCTCCTTAACACTATCGTGGCACAGAGTGTAGGATTTTTCATCGGAGCTTGCTGTATGGATATGCAGGTCAGCATAACCATCAGCGCTCTCTATACTTTGGCGACACAACTATTTGGTGGCTATTTGGCGACGAATATACCTATGTGGCTGACGTGGATGAAATATCTTTCGATGATACACTATGCATATCAAAATATGCAAATTGTGGAGTTTACTGACGGAATTCAGTGAGTAAAACTATTATATGAATCATTAATTGAGCCATTACTTACATACTGTCTGGTAATATGGGGTGGATCATATAACAATGCATTACAAATTTTGAGATCCACTCAAAACTGTGAACTGGAAATAGGTTTTGAAAAACCTAAACGTTTCTTCACTGCAAAGCTTTGCGATAAACTAGATACTTTCTAATCGACAAACTAATCTAATTCTAATCGACATCTATACCAATGCTTGCTTTATATGCAAATAATTAGAAAACAAATTATATTCCCAATAAAACTATTTATACCAGCCCAAAACTCCATAACAGACTACCACTCCAAATAAAAAAAATAAAGAAACTCAGCTCTTTCAAATATGAAATCAGAACAATCATCAATGAAAATAGAACCTACATATGAAAAAAAGACCACTTCTCTTCCACTTCATTGTTTATAAGTCATTTACTCTACAGTCACTATACAGAAAATCCATTTTCAAACACCTATGTACCTTTAGCAGTTTGCACTTCTCCCATCACTCAAAATAGGAATATGATTTTTCCTACTTGCAGAAACATGCACTACACTTGTAACAATGGAAGAATGAATAAAGTTTGATTTGATTGATAATTGTATATATTGTGTCCAAGATGAGGATGCGGACCTCGTAATCGGTAGGAGATTCAAATTCGGTTGAAGCTGCTAATTCAGAAGGCCATTTCGAGTCTTCGAGAATTTTCAGAATCATTCATAGTTTCTCAGTTATATCAAAAAAGTGCTTTTTGTGAACGGAAAATACCTATTTTTTTTGTATGTGTGGTTTTCCATGATAATTTCCACAAGAAATTGATTTCCTAAAACATGAGTTCATTGACTTACTAGGTCTTTGAATTGTTTTTATAACTGAGTTTTTATGTGACAAGTATAAATTACTCAAGGTCAATGAATTTTCTATTACATGATGGCCTCTTTCAGTACAATAAAATTCACAGCATTGTTATAGTGAGTTCTGAAGTAATATGCAGTTCGAAAATTTACTTTTGAATGACCTACAATCCAAATATACTCATGCTATAGTATCAGTCTTATATATTTTCACTCTACTTTGTTTGTTCATGGGAAAAGATATAAAATCAGTAATTCATGAATTATTTTCAATCGATCTCATTTCATGGCAATCTCATATCATTTCCATTCAACATCAATTGTTGCCTTGTTCATCAATTTCAGTAGTATCATGATGATATGACATTCATATTCATATTTGCATATTAGGATTCATGTATCGATGAAAATATCCTCTACTTCTTCTTCATCAAATGAAGCGATGAAAAAACTGTTAATATTTTATCTCCTTCATGTGGATACCTCCTAAATGGAAATTGAATACCCAATCAATTCTGAATGCAAACTATTGTTTTATTCCAGGTGTGCATCACAATCAAAGTTCGAATTTTGCACTTCTGAGTTGGACCATATACCAATGTCTTCTATATTAGAAGCACAAGGATCTTACCTCCCTCTATGGGCCAACACGCTGGTTTTGTTGGCATTTCTACTAGTCTTTCGCGTGTTGGGCTATGTAGTACTCCGTTTCTTCAAGGCTCCCAAGTAACCGTGTATAAACCTTGTGTATCTACAAAATGTGATAATACAATAGATATTAGTCTCATCGACTTGAATCAAAAGTCTAGCATATTTTATAGTGAATGTTATTAAGTATCTTATTGAAGTTTGTCCATCAACATAAAATACAAAAGAAATACCTGGAGGTTATTTCACAATTTTACTGTGGGTTTTTGAAAAATTTATCATTTGCAAGTTGTCATGTTCCTAAATATTTTTTCGATGATACTTTGGATGATGTTATAATTAGTATATTTATTGAAATTCATTTCGATGGGGCAACAGATTAATGGTTCACTATAAAAGACAGTTATATGACTACAAAGAAAAAATAAACAGGCTGTGCTTTATTTGTAACTAAACTGATCAACAAATCAAATGATATGGGCGATGTGAAATAAAATTCGAATTCGAACAGGATTACTTTGATATTCCCGCTGATTTCAATTAAATTCCAGAATGACCAGATCATCACTGAAATCAACGTCTGTTTATTTGGGAGGAATGATAATTTTTCATTTCTGAACAGTAATGAGCTGCTATCAATTTGAAGAAAACAGATTGACATCAAATACTATGGAAATGCACTCTGAATAATTTTTTTCAGACATTAACTCCAATCATCAGCTACGTCAAGTTTTTTCTCAGTGATGTATTATAAATTTGCTTTAATGCAAAATTGGATCCTTCAGCAACAACATTGACACACAGAATTGAAATATGTTACTGAATTTGTATAATTATCCATCTGTAACCGTAGTGTGTACCTCTTTATAATGTCATTGTTTCACCAAGAACTACTCATATCATGTAGAATAATATGATCATTTTGTTACCGATTGATAACATCCCAGCCAAACTTTATGTGCTAACAAGAACGCATCTTTATTCTTTCTTCACTAAGGAATCATGATAAATCGTCATTACTAATATTTCTGAACGTATGAAAACAAAACAAAATGACCCATTTTGTATCGCTTCGGCAGATTGCTGAAAGACTGGTTAATAAAATCGAAATCAAAGTTGAAATCGGATGTGGATTTCGTGTAATACCTCGAATTCGAGCTGATTATTCCCTCATGACAATTGATTTGATGATCATTACTACTCCCGTAATATTATTTTATATAAACATGTATCATTCATTCCAATCTGTTTCTGTAATTGAAGAAATGTTCTGATCGGGTATATAAGTGAATCTGAAGAATGTAAACAAATCACAGTTGATTATATGCATGATGACAATGAAGATTTACGACAGTCTGAATGATAATAAAAAAACTAGTAGAATTTTGAGGACTGCATTTCATGAAATATTTTTGTGTTGTTAAAAATTGTCACCCTGTATATAATCCAGGTGAGAAAGATTTACGTACACAGTGTGCCTTTGTTTTAAGTATTTGATGTGCCAAGAATTGAAAACCAGCTAAGGGTACTGCCAGATGAAAAAAAATATAACAAAGAATTGATGTATGTATGTTGATGAATTAAGTAAAGTTAGGATTGAAGAGGGTGTGCAACCAGTACTGTATGGTGCTGAATCGTTTTCAAATCAATGTTACGGAAATTCATGAAATTACTGAAGAGTCCTATTTTATGGAAAATTCCTAATCATTGCATCACATATTCACTGATCATTAGTTTATTATTGCACCTCTTCATTATTCATATGGAACATATATATTAGAAAAATTGAAATAGTCATGCTACTGTCACTCTAATTAACCTTCTTGCCGAAACCAATGATGGGAATTTCGACATATATAACAGTATTCGAATATGATTCGGAAACAATAAGGTGTGTTGAGAACTTGGTACCTTCAGAAAGGCTTTTTTATTTTCAATCATGCAATCACAATCAATTTTGAATTCAACATTCGAATACTCCTATTCTAGTTTTGTCGGAAACCTGTCGAAAATTCCTTTTGTATCATTAGTCACCTCTTGGGTGTTGCTACTAAATAAATGCATACATAGGTATTCCCAGATTAGAATGAAATGAGAAATCCTTCTTATGCATTCAGAAAGTGGATATGAAAGAAAAAAAACTGTCAAGAATAATACTTCCGTTATCATTGGATTCTGATGGAAAATATTGATGATGATTGTGTCAAAATCCTAATGATTATCGATACGTTGATCCTGAAACAAGTCATGATTTGAAAACCACATCAAATTGAGTGGCCAGACTATGGTTAAAAAAAATCCGACAATCGAGAGAGGATGTTGTGAAATTCCCATAAATTCATCAGTCAATAAACGCCTTATTTACGAGCGTAGAGGTGTTGAAAATATTGATTTCTCACTGCTGTTATTTTGGTGTACTGTGTTCTGTGAACTGATGGATCTGTAGAAGTTTTCAGCTAATTTGAATAGCATTGGTGCCGTTAGTCTGATCAAGACAACCTTTCGGCTTGATGAGTTACCACCAAAGGTATAACTTTGCAATTCTGGCACCGTGTCAGTCATTCATCACACCCAGTTTTGCCATCATTTAAACTTATACAGGGTCTTCATTCAACCCATACCAACACTTTTTGTAGATACACGTGTATAGAAGGAAGTACTTCGTGTATAATTTATTTTGCGAAGCCCTTGCGACTTGTGATTGGACAGGTCGTTGCAAGGACATTATTGTATGGTTCTCCCCTTTATCTGCTTTTTGTTCTTTCATTCTTGACATGAAGCACTCATGATGACTCAAAAGTCGAAAGCGCTCTGCAAAATAAAATACAACCTACTTTCCTCTCTACATCCTGGATAAGATGTAATGATAGCAAAATCAAATGTTTTTTATGACTGGATTGGTGCCACGATTTCAGAATGATACTTTCAATGGTACTTGTCATTTCATTATTGTCATTACAGCGCCACTGGGTTTCAGAGCCATTCGGATTTAGAAACTAATTGAAAAAATATTGCTTTGTTCACTCATATGACTTTGATCCAATAATAAGTTATATCGATTTTGAGAGTTTCGTTACTATAAACTTCACGATTCGGTGTAATCTCCGAATCCTGAAATCAAAGTACGAGTTTTTCGATAAAAAATTTATGATTGAAACGCTGGTCTAAAATTGAATAGCTACAGGTAATTATGATTTGATGGGCTGAAAAAAATTAACAGAATAGTTCACACCAGAATGGGAACATAAAAATATGTGCTGTTTAGTTGAAAAAATATGTATGTGATACACTAATGCTTCTTGTGGTTTCATTGCCTGAAACTGAGTGGAATTATCTACCTCTTTCCATTAATATCCACGAATAATTTTTTATTGCTCATAGAAATTTTTGAAGATGTGTTTTATTTCTGTATCAATAGCTGTGATATAGCTATGAAGGATAGAAAATGAAAAAGTAATCATTTCGTTCTTGACGGGTTACAAGAAGAAACAAGAGAATAGGTACGATGGCAGTTGCAATCATGTAATGAATTTTGTAGATCAACTAGCCTTGATTAGAACTATCGTAAACCTCTTCCAATGAATCATTTGAATGTAACTTTCACCAGATAGAATTCATCATTCGGTTATCAACTTCATATTCTTCATTTAATTGTTAGGAGCAATAATTATTCATCATCCAGAACTGATTTCAATAATAAGACTGTCATTTGAATGAATGCTTTTCATGAATTTCCAAATACTCATCCAAACACATAATTGAAATGTAGGTATATTTTTTATTGTATTATTTAGGATAGACATCATCACATACATTTCTTACATTTATATTTGAACATGTTATTTTTCTTATTTTTAGGTTATATAAGAGGATTTACCTGAAATGTATGATTACCAGTAAAGTGTTCAACACTCAGTCAAAGTTATGCCTTTTTCCTTATTACTGAACACACGTCTATTTGTACAGAAATAATATTTATTTGTGTTCGTGAGTATTTGAAAAAGGTTGTATAATAACCATATACATAATAAAATTTCTGCGAATATTCTTTTTTTTTTCTGTATTTAAATTTAGTTCATATTATTTTTTGTTCGATGTCACCACAGACAATAAGAAGTTGTATATCTATTGAATTGTTGTTTCTTAATCATTACTTACTATTTAGCACAATTTAATGAAATTTAAAATATATTCCACTGTTTGAAATTTTCTGTACACAGTTTATCATGAAAGGAAGGTAATGTTTGCCGAAAATTGTATTCTAAACTTGAATTTAATGTGACCAATATGATACTGCCATTCACTTTTAGGTGACTCTTACGATTTGCCAAGCTGTCACAAAAATTTAAAATATCTATGGCGAGATAGATATCAAATTTCATCATATCATATTGAATAATCTCATACATATTTACTTCCATGTTTATGTAAATTTGTACAGAGTTCTGCATGCATGTTTAGCTAGTTCTAGCATTTCGTTCTAGGAACTATTTATATAATTCAATAAAATGTTTACTATGAATTAAGTTGGTGTATTATTGAATTAGAAATGAAGATTCACTACTGACGCTCATTTGAATATTTAAATAATGGAATATTTTTTCATCTTCAGAAAAGGATCGACAGTACATTATCGGGTTATCAGTATAGGAGAATATTCAAGTGAATGTGAAAAGATAAAAGCAAGTTTATACATGTGAATACGTACATGTCGTTACATATAGTGGGTGGTAAATTTCATCGCCGTCAGCTGGGAACATTAATCTCCGGCAATTATTAGTTTTGGATGTATCCATTATGATATGAAGCTCCGCAATAAGAGCCATAACATATCGTAAGAGTGTATTAGTTTGACTACGTTTTCAGTAGCATATTTTATATTCAAAATTATTTCTCCATTTGGTGCAAATTTGTATAGATAGAAGTATTTTATCTTAACTAGTTAGAAATGTGGATATACTTGCTGCAATCTCTGATATCTCGATAAACTGAAGACTCATATTTCTGAGATCTTCTGGTGAACTGGCTAGTGAGTGGCCGATGAGAAAATGTGAGAAAGTACGTTGAATCTACGGCTTCTTCCTCCATATCGATTATTCTCATAATTTGTGGACAACAAAAATGCGACATCGTTGCGTTTTTCGTTAATAATGAGATTACACAACTCAATATAGTATGATACTCCAAAGGACTAAAGTGACTCATTTAAGTCACTTGTGTACTCTATCATTGACTAATCGATGCCACGGTGTGAAAAGTTGACAAAAAATACATATCTAAATATATATATGTATATATATGTATATATATGTATATATATATGTACATATATATTTTCGTTCTTCAGTGTATTCAGAAAGTGAAAACATATATTGATATTCAGTATGATATAATATATGAGACAGTTTCCGACACACACAAAATACGTGAGAGAACTTTATTCTATACGAGGAAAATTCTCACCTTCTCGAAGTCAAAGATTTTATGGTTTTATGATTACACAGTATGCCTGAAAGAAAATAACAGTCACAATGCGAATGGAAAAAAAATGATCTAGTGAATTCTTGCCGAGGAAAACAGTGAATCTTCAACAAGATCCTTGATTTTGTACACACCGAGATAATAGAGGAAAGTGATAACTTACACTGAATTCCTCGATTCAATACAGAAATTAGCCAAATCCTCAAATTCGTGACGACGCAAATCAAAAAAATGGCGTGTTCGTTAACAAAATCTGTATCTTCTCAGTCTTGGACGAGAATTCCAAATACCGACAACTCCTTACTGTCGAAATTCCCTGAGATCGCGCCAAAATTTGTATGTTTTTGGCATATTAATAAAAACAACAGAGACGCAGGATTTGATATTTCAGCATTTGGTAGTTGATCGTTCGCCGGACGAACATGGTTTATGAAATGATATGTAAATTACTTCCGTGTTCCTGTCTTCCTCATGTACATGGAAATACCGTACGATGAGAGCGACGCTCGGTGATTGAACATGGTCAAGTTGCGCATGCTAGCGATGACTGTTTTCAACGTACTAGGCAGGTGACACCTGCATTTCTGTCGATGTGGTGGTTGTAGTAATGAACCTTAAATGATTATAGGTTTTAATCGACATAAATATCAACTACTGACACTGACAGTGAACATTGGGAAGTGAACATTCAGAATGAATATACTGAGTATCATATTATAGCATTCTTTCGTCCTTCAATTTCTAACAAAATCTTCTAGATATTTCGAAGGTTTCCGACCACGACTGAGACGACTTACATCTTGAATCTCTTCATTACGAAGCACCTCTTCAGGACTCTGATGATTCACAGTATTCCGTGGATCTTCAACATCTCTAATGAATTCGGATTCCAAAGTCCCGTTGGAGTTTTCTTGAATTATTGAATCGTTATTATTGTCTAACAATGTTCCATCTCCTCTAGGAGCCAAATGTCTGATAGAGACTGGGGAGTCGAAGATGCGCATATTGAGAATTGGAATCAAGTAATTCAACTCCTTCTGGATCATTCTTATTCGCTCTTACATGTTTCTTCATGAACACTGGACCTAGAGAAGAAAGCCATGTTGGCATAGATGATCCATTTGGTGACCTACGTTGATGAGTGAATAAACGCTCATGTGGGGTACAGTTGATATCAGTGCATAACAATGAACGAATGGAATGCAGAGCATCATCCAGAACAACTTCTCATCGTTCTATTTTAAGATTGCGAGAATCCAGAACGAGTGAAATCGTTTTCCGTATTATTCCATTATATTGTATGCTTGTATGCTGTGGTTCTACTTGTAGCCACATTGTGACCATCTTAAAAATGATTTCACTTCTGATGATAAGAATGAGGCACCTCGATCTGAGTGAATATACGCAGGAGCTCCGAAGAGTGCAAAGCGATGCCTCAAATATTTGATGACTGTTTGAGGAGTCTCATCTTCAGAAGCGAAAGCAAACGGATATCTTGAATATTCATCAATTACTTGCCTTTTTATTTTCGCCTTTTTTCTTGTTCTTCCATTATGTATTTCGTCAATATTGTCTTTAAAGTTCAACTAATTGTATTCGATGATATTATCGTTGATGAATGAAGTATTATAGTTATTATTATTATTATTATGTGTACCGATAACGTGTTGAGACTTTGGAATCAATATTCAATCTCTCGAATGCTGATGTGGCTTTGATCAGGAAACCTTGATTTTTACAACATCTCGGCTCAAGTTTTGCACAAACAGGACATGATAATGTGATTTTTCGTACTTCTTCCGTGGAGTAGGGCAAATCCTTACACCGAATCCAATGGTAAATGCGAGTTACACCAGGTGTTCAACATACTCTTGAAAACGTATCAGCAACTTTATTCTCATTTCCTGGTCTAAATACTATTTGTCGTAATAGTAACAAGACAACTCGAGACGCCATCTCATGATTCCATCATTTTTCATTTTTCCGTGCAGCTTTGTATCGAACATAGAAGCAACAGACTGCTGATTCGTAACAAGTCTGAAATGGCGGCCAATGAGGAATGCCTAAATTTTTTCAGTGCTTCCACTATGACATAGGCCTCTTCCTCTACCGCGGAATGTTTCCTTTCACAGTCTGGGTTTGATCTCGAGGAAAATGCTACAGGGTTGCCCAGTTGAGACAGCTGGGCAGCAATGGCATTATTCGAGGCATCTGTTTCTTCTGTCATCATTTCATTAACATCAATTGAAGTAATTGCAGAACCAGCAATTTACGCCGTATATTTCTTTTCATCCTCTCTGAAAGAAAATCTGATGACATGCACTCTGGAGATCTATTGTGCTGAAAATTCCATATTTCACACTTCATTAACGATTTCTTCTATTCTTGGTAGAGGATAAGCATTGAGAAGCGTGAACTCATTAATAGCCTGAGAGTAGTCTATGACCAAACGCTTCTTATGATTTGTATTGCTCGTTATCAAAACTTGTGCACGCCATGAAGATTGACTAGGCTTAATGATATTATCAGATAGCAGCCTTCGAACTTCATCAGCGATGAATTCATGTTCAGCTGGCAAATACCGACGAGATATCACCGCGATCGGCTTGCAATCAGGTGTCAAATTTGAAAACAAAGACGGAGGTTCTATATTCTATATTCTATATCCCATAGCTATGGCTAGGAAACTGTTCCGTCATTCCAGAGCTTATTGTTAGAAGGACGGGTCGAGATCACCAATTAGTTGATCTTTCCCGTGTGTGGCCATGAATTACTCACGTTAAGCCAACCTATTATCAAAGTTATCCATCTAAATCATTGCACAATCCCATTTTGAGAGCTCAAAGTGGAACTGAATGTACCGTCTCCAACGATTCCTGAAAAGCGGCGTGACCAAGAATCCATCATTGGTAAGTGGCAATATGTTGAGAACGCTCACATCATGTCCAATGATCATATCGGCGCATAGTTCTTGTGATACTAATAATTTAACATTTCCATGAGATTGTTCCAGAATTTTCATCTTGACTATACAGAATCCTATAGATGATAGTGATGTAGATGCCATAGCCACACTTCCGTTTTCAGGAAATACTTTGACCTTTCGATTCTCAACTATTATATTTGATATATAACTTTCTGAACTACCTGTATCTATGAGAGCATCGGTTTTGATCCCATTAACATCAACTCGAACGATGGCTTTAGACAAACTACTGGGTACTGCAGCGCTGATAGTTGCTAGGATAGCTGCTGAAGTTTTCTTTGTAGGGTAGCTGCGAGATCTACAAACTTCCATGAAATGACCCTTCTTACCACAGGTGTAGCAAGTTACATCTTTGGCAGGACATGAATTACGACCATGTCTATCAACTCCACGAAGAAAGCACTCCGAAGCAGCAGCAGAGGCTATTGTGAATTCAGAAGTTTCGTGAGTTTGCTCATGGGTCTTCGTTACAGCATTTATTGTTCCAAAAGTTGAAGTATATGATTCTGAATAATTTTGAGCATTTTCTGAAGCTCTAGCGTTATCCGATGCATCTTGAAGAGTGAGAGTCAAATTCTCAAGCAAACGTTGACTGAGCTGAGCTCAATCCACTAATAAATGAGTCTCTGATGAAATCTTCTCTGTTTCGATCAGCCGTAACTCTTTTGAAGTTGCAATCCTTAGTCAAACGTTGTGATGCTAGTAAGTATTGGTCAATCGTCTCTTCTGGTTGCTGTTTCCTTGTTGCGAGAGAATGTCGAGCAAAAATTTCATTCTGGGGTTTGATATACAATGCATTCAGAATGTCGATAGCTTC
This sequence comes from Gastrophysa polygoni, assembly GCA_963576655.1. Lineage (NCBI taxonomy): Eukaryota > Metazoa > Arthropoda > Insecta > Coleoptera > Chrysomelidae > Gastrophysa > Gastrophysa polygoni. The sequence continues at coordinate 2,076,970 of OY755087.1, read as the reverse complement.
CTTGAATGTAACACACTCATTGATACTTTCGTAAACTGTGGGGCTGACATAATTCATGAGGAGATTCAACTGGGCTTGATCTTCCTTAATATTAGCTGCTGCAATGAAGTTCTGGAATGACTTGTACCAATGAATACATTGTTGATCGGCGGTTCGTATCAAACCTTTCTGGTCTCAGAAGTCTTTCCATGATGTGGTTCGATATATTTATGTCGATCAAATTGTAGTAATGAACCTTTACTGATGGAAGAAAAATTCCAATACCTTCCTTCTATCCCAAAATTCCAGCGCTTGCTAACACGATGTTCCTGGTACATTACAGGTTTTCTTTCATTGTTGTCTCATTGATTGAACTCTAATATATTTGAGATATTGCTTTGAATTTTTCAATGAGGGTATTTCAGCTGTGCCTGAATCGACTAAGCTATCCATTTTTCAGAACGAAAATTGCCTGATAGTCGTTCATGATATTTCGACCTCTTCAGCAAGCAATAGTTGACATTGAAAATGAGGAAATTTTTGATCTATCCACATTTTCCAACAGAGCTCATTGAGTACTATATTACTATGAAATGATTTACTCAAACAGAGCAATATTTCGAAAATCGAAAAAAAATCTTAAATGATACACTCTGGTTCTATCGCATGCTAATTATGCCGATATATCGTCCTACCTTACTTCATACTTCAAGCTGATGAAAAAAGACTACAGACCTTGAAAAACTCTTGCATGAGGTACAAAAAGAGGACAACAGATATGTCACCAACTGAACTATTCAAGATAGCTCAGTAAGGAGGTTCGACGGCATTTTGAGCTAGTATTCCTTATTTTTTCTTGACATTGTCAACATAAAGATACCTCCATATCTCCACGAGATATGAATGTTTTAGAACAGAAATTCCTAATTTCAATCTCAAATTCAAAATTCAACTCTCAATACCACTCATTACCACCAGACCACATTCGATTGTCTAGCTACAATCGACTTCCAAATTCAATGAATACCCTCTTAATCTCATGTTCCAGAACAGAAAACATGAAATCATACTCAGTATAGAATGAAATGCCTCAAATACTCTGAGATCTATGAATTCTGTTCTTATAGTGGATTATCCATTGACATATTCTCATATTTCGATAGCTTTCCCTATTGAATTCATAATTTTGCTGAACTTTCTCTACCTAGGTGAATGGAAGAGCAAATTCCGGTTGCATCACCCCACACGTAATGAGATCAGAACTGAAATATTGCAGTTTGATAGCAAATACACTTATAAAATTCGAACATATTATCAATCAATCGATCAACTCATGGAATATAATACATATCCTCATATCAGGCGATTGAATTGAATATTTATACCAATCTTGATGTGAAGCACAATCAATATGTAACAAAATTATAAATTCTGTTTCACCATGATAACATCCACAGTTTTTCAGCAATTATCAGAAGAAAGAGGAAAGACAAGCTTCACTCGTTTATAATGAATAAGAGAAGCATTAATATGTTGAATATGTGCGACGATATAGATCTAGCGGTGGAGGAGCTGGTATTGTAAAGCAAGGGTGGTGTATAGTGGTTCGAACAAGATCTGTTCAATTGTTTCTCGCTCGTTCTGATTGTACAATGAACATAGTTCTCTTCGGTTGATGTTCTCATCTGAACAAAGATTCGTAATTTTCATTGCGAAAGTACTGCATATCCTGAGTTGCGCGATGGATCTGGTGATTTGAAGCGGAACCTTCATGTGCAAGTAGTTCTGAGTTTGGTAGATTAGCGTGAAGCACTGGCTAAATGATAGGAATGTAGAACGGAATAATGATGATTAGGACATTTTGATAGAGCAACGATTCCTTTCTTTGGCTAAGTAGAGTACCTGTGATTTCATTCGAAGGTGAATGGAAGTACATATATTCCAATGAATTTTGGAAATCACAATGGAAAGAATACTCCTGTTGGGCGTCAATTGTCTTTTGTGTCGAGATGTTCCTCATTCAAATATCCTCCAAGCATTTTGTATATGCATCAACTATGATGAGCCTTATCTAACCTTCATGAGGATCAGCAAAATTAATATGAATTCTGAAGCACTGTTCAGGTGGCGAACATGGATATAACGGTGTCCTGTCATTTCGCTCAGATTCCTGACAATTAGTACTGGACTTCATCATCATGTCCAACTAGACCTGAATCTATATTTGGCCAATATACATGATATCTATCCTGCCATGGATTGCATCGCGCTGATACCTGGATGTCCATCATGTAATATATGAAAAATGCCTTGTCGTAGGGATCCAGGAATGCATATTCAGTACTTCCACAATAATTTATCTTCCTCGAATGGAAGCTAAACACGTTTTTCATGAAATGTAATCATTTCTTCTGTAATTCTCTTCTTGTTTGGCCATTGATAATTCGGATATTGAATAACCTGCTGCAAATAGTTTGTCCTTGATTGTCTCATCTTTCATCAAATTTTTATTCACGGGTAGATTTTACACACTTCGATGCAGCAGTTGGCCTCTATCTGATAATCCTACTTTTCCAATAGCACACATTTGCAGGCTATCTATTGACGATCGGCTGCAGAATTATCTTTCCCACATTGATAGACGATTGTATAATCGAAACTGATCAATAGCATAGCCCAACGAAGACGCCTATTGTACGCAATTGTCGCAGTCTCACTGTTCTCCCCAAAAATACGCTCCAGAGGTTTATGGTCCGTGATTGGAAAAAATTTACGTCCGTAGAGATATTGATGGAACGTTGATGGAACTATTGAACTCACGAGAGGCATAGTCTTCCATCTAAGATTTTTGGAAAAGTACCCTATTACCGCATCGCTGGTCACTATTTGTGGCAAATTATGACTGTAGTGCACCCCAAGAAATCATTCGACGTGAGCCTCTTCTTCAAACTCTGGAATATACTTCTATCTTCATCATTCCATTCCCGTGGATGATCTTCGTTAGAAGTCGATACAGTGGAAAACATTTCAAATGGAGATTTCCTAAGAATCTATCATAATATGTGATGGAACCTAAATATGATCTGAGTTCACTGAGTGTATGTTGGTTCTGATTCGCTCTGATGTAGGATGGAGACCTTCCTGGTAAATTTTGTGCCCTTAATCCGGATAACACTTTCGAAGCCATTGACATTTAGATGTTTGTGTTATGACTCCCGGCATATGATAAGCCAAATGGAAGTCGCTCATATGCATAAAATCCACGATGTGTGATAATTGCCAAATATTTCCGAGGGTCAAGATATACTTTGAGTTGAAAGTAGGCATCTTTCGAATCGATGATAGTGAAATATTTGCCTCCACTTGATTTTGCAGTGATATCTTCGGATCTTGGTTATGAATAGTTGTCGATTTGGACTTGAGGGTTAATTGTCACACGAACATCGCTGCAAATTCGTTTATTTCTTTTAGATTTCATGGCAAGACAACAGGAGGAGCCCATTCCATAGAATCACACATGAGGAGTCGTTCGGCTCTATCACATCATCATAAACTAGTCTATCAATTCCAGTGCTGACTTGTTGTTGCAACGGTATAGGTATACTCCTTGCAATGAAGGATTCCGGAATTACATCTCCATTCATGTGAATCTCTGCTGAATAGCCTTTGATTTTTCCTAACATTCCATTGAGAAGTTCATTATATTCATATAACAAGTTCTATCTACTGAACCGCTTCCAGTAATTTCACAAATATCTTCTGGCCGATGATTTACAGTTTTACAATATGGAACCTGAAGGAAGCATCCGCTGGAAAGCTGAACACCAATCTTATCCGAATATAGAAAAGTCATTAGATTCTACTACATATCATGACAAGGTCAGTTCCTTTTCGAAAGCTTGTACTGTTATCTCCGCTTTACCTTTTGCGGGAATTTCCAAATCTGTATAGGTAATTGAATTTTTTGTTGGTTCCAATTGAGTTTCCCAAAGTTTTCGACTTATAACATGATATTCGGCTGTATGTCATAGACATTCAAATTTTTATATTGTTGATGAAAGTGGTTATCATAACTTGTTTACTCGAACATACGTTTCGAATATTTGTTATATCAGACGAGCTGCAACTGCTCTCAGATTTGCTATTTTTGTTTTCATCGATATCTTTTCTGAGATGTCATTTACTTTTTTTATTATGTTTTGTGATTTTTGCATTACCAGCGGTGATGCAAACTCTTGCGAAATGATTGTACTGTGAACATCCAGTACTCATTTTCCAAATACTGGACAATCGGTCTTATTTTAATGTTTTGGATTTCCACAAAATATACAATCTTTTCTTGGATCTGGAATAATTTGTCTCGAACTTCTTTTATGATCGTTGTGCATGTTTGTTTCCCATGCTGTGTTTCCTAGATCTTCTGTTTATGTAATTGTTTGGCTGCTCTGATGTTGTTGCGTATAACCAGAAAGGCGTTTTGACTGAATAGATGCTTGTTCAAACACTGTTGTCGAAGCTTGAACTTCTTCTGATATTGCTGAGTACATAGGGTGATCCCTGATTAGTTGTTCTTGCTATTTTGAACGATGGTCACGGAATCTTTCCTGAAGGTTTTCACCAATATCGCAATTTCCTGCTATATGTTCGTTCTCCGTAATAGCTATTCAGAATTTGTAAGAGATCCTCGTAAGTTTTTCTGTTGGCGATGTTGGTTCGAAATGATCTACTGAAATTCGAAATGGTTCTGGACTTATTCTTGATAGAAGTGAATTACTTCTGTGGTTACTCGTTTCAGCTGTCAGAAATCCATGAAACTCCAATTCCATTTCGAATCTATGGATATAATATTCCTAGTCTTCCTTGTTGGAATCGCAACGATCAAACAGAAAATGCCTATCGTTCGCAGGATTCCCACCTTCTGTCATTCCTTATCCCTGATTCGATGTTGGTGTGTTGATTTGTGCAATTCCTCAACCGCTTGTGAATCGAAGGGTTCGTCAATAATGACTTCAAAATAGGAATCATCATTGAAATATCAAGTCGCGCTAATCTTCTTCGTCAGAATCCTCACTATCGCTTATTTGGTTGCTGGTCATTTTCTCGGGATCATCTACTTTCTCGGCATCAACATTTTAGAAGGTACCGTAAAGAATACCAAATGAAGTTTTTTTACAACACGAAACTTCGACCATAAACCATGGTCGAAGACACGAGAGGGAACCCTATAATGTCCGAGGAACATCATGTTAGCCAGCGGTGGATTTTTTTCTTGAAAGTGTGGAGGTTGTGAGCATCAGGAAAAACTTCAATAGGCAAAGAAGTCCACAACTTTGCTGTTCTATTGATGAATGATGCTTGGTATAGCGATGTTCGACAGGTCTTTTCATTAAATATCCGCTTTTCATTGAATATCCCATCATGCCTTTGCCATCGCTATATATCTATTATTCGAAACTAGGAATTTATATAGAGACAAATGTGAATTCCAGGTCCATGGTGTTCATCATGAATATAACACAAGATCTGCTAATGTATTGCAAAGAAGTAACAGAAGAATTCTATAAATTCGAGTCTATACAAATTGACATTTACATATTTACATGCTGATTTATTGTTTCTAGAACTGAGATGATTGTACATACTATACAGGGTATGTCATGACGAGCTTACACTATCTCAATATCGAGAATCAGTCCGGAGAAATCCATGAAAATGTGCATGGATATTGACTAGTTAGGTATAGGTATGATATACATAGCTGATTAGCAAATTCTATCAGCGTTCAAAATCAGTAATCATACAGGGTGTTCCATTTGGAAAAATCGACTTCCGGTCATTTTTTCATATGAACGGAATGACGATATTTTTTGACCACCCTGTAGGCATATCAAGAATTTGATAAGGATTCTAAAAATCAAATCATATACCGATATCGATGTTGCTACTACTTTCTAAAAGAAGCGGCAACACTGCATTGTCGAAATTTTTTGAATGAAGAGAGCGTCATCTCAAATATAAGCATGCACATTTTCATGGATTGCTCCAGACTGATTCTTGATATAAAGAAAGTGTAAGCTCGTCGTGACATACCCTGTATATCCAATAGTACTTTTTTGTTGTTTGTTTTCTTATCAACGAATTTCTGTTGTTTGTATCTGTGTTATTACTTATTTATTAATACATATGTATGTATATGCTCAAAATCCTACAATACCCACTAGATGTAATGTTCATGACCAGTAACAAATGTATTTTTTGTACATAACGTTGTTGAATGAACTAGAAATATGTCATTAATTGATAGGTGAAGTTCCAGCTTTCATCATTTTTGTCATTCTCACTTTTTCTCATCAATAGAGAATACCAGTAGGAACAAACACGCATAATATGTTCAACATCTTACCTTCTACATACCTTGGAATTTGAGTTTTTGAAATTTCAATCGCCTGTCAGTTTTATGATTAACTATGTTCACCGTTTAGAGTGTGGAAAAATTCACTCAGGTAATCAAACTCACTTCCTTGAAAGGAATGCAACGGTATTTTCTAATTCAATGTCAAATCCATGCAAGCCCTTACAAGCTGATAGAACCGAAAGAGGGAATAAAAAATGTATATGAATTCAAGCATGCAATGATAATCAATCATCAAAAATCGAAATCGAAATCATCGATGAGGATGATACTGAGATAATCGAAACTCTCAGCAGTTATTGATAATATCGACTTATCGATAGTATCGATAGAATCGATAATATATCGATAAATTTGCCCAAGTCTATCCTGGACTATACAGTACTACACATGTCAACGCTCCTTTTACAAAGTATTCATAAGAAGAATATCTGGTGAAGTGGTACTGGTGGGAGAGGTGGAAGTCAACTATGAGAGCAGAGTGGCATAGTACCCAACTGAACGGGACACGTTCACGGTCAGGCGGTTACAGTCTACACACCACATAGAAACTGTTCGCAACATTCACTATTTGTGGGTACCTCTTGCATGATGCGAGAGCTTTGATGTCTGTGATTCTTCTGTGATATCGGCTGATTCATCGCTAATGAGTAATGTAATGATGAGGTGAGCAATCCAGTTGACATGACTTTCAGTGTTATTATATTTTTTTAATATTGCTTGATCCACTTTCCAACAGTGAAATTGATTCGATCATTTAATTGAGGTACCTAGTCAAAATAAATATAGTATATTTGGTACGAATGTGAGTATGATCAAATATAAGGATTGCAGTGGAGCTTGTATTATAATGAATTTTACCAATGTACATTTCATTCCAATGTCCGACAGCTTCATTTCTTCGGCAAATGTATCGAAAGCAATATACAGTTGTCGTCAAAACAAGCGTGGAAATGAAAAAAAAAACAAAGAATCGCTTATGTGAAAAAGTGTGAAACGCGTGCCAGCATTATTCTAAATGTCATGAGTTTGAGGGATGATATATCAGCTCTACTCAAAGGTAACCGCAAAATAGTCCGGTGAATATCGTGGAATCATCTCGTCAGTTCAAAGTTGATTCTTCTGAGTGTAATTTTTCAGGAGGAGTGCGAAAATGTCTAAGCTCTTTGAGAAGTCTGATGATTCAATTTGCATTCAATGTTAACTAGGATACTTCAACTATGATTGTGAAGTGTGGATAATTTATTATTTAGTTCTTCTACTAGTACCTGCAACTGAAATGTCCGTCAGTGCACACATTTACTACGCTGGAAATGATCGACTAAACACAGATTCACAATCTATGGCTGTTGCGAATACTGAGAACTTCACAATGGCAATTCAGTTCTTTGAAGATGTTACTATCCACTTCCACACGATTAGGCACTGTTCGATTTCAGTTCTGATTCAGTGAGTCGGTCTGATCATTTTGAGAATATATCGGATATCGATGGTGCTCAAGATACACGTTGAGAAAATGACGTTCATTATACTTGTTGAAGAATATACTATTATATGATCCAAATCCAAAATGGATATATTTGAGAAATATTTCGACAAAAATTCATATTATTATTCATATCATTCATAGGTATTATTCAGGTTATTATATCAGGAAATACTCGAAAAATGAGTGATTAGATAGGAATATCAAATTTTCTGAAAGAATACAGAGAAAATTGATTTCACAAATGTAAAATTGAGTCGATGCCAAAATTCGCCGAAATGGCAAATAATTGGTTCGAAGTATTTTAAGTTTCCTAGCTGCCATTATAGAATAAATGATACTGCCAAAGTGTCAATGAACAAATAGGATTCAACTATTTTGATGGATGTCAAACATGATAAAAATATTTCAATGTTTGATACCCAGAAGATGAACGGATGTACTCTCGTGACACCTCGAATTATTGAATATTCGATGAAATTCAACTGCAATATGAATGGAACAATTACGGAGATATCCATACTAATTGAAAGTATTTCAGTTTGTCTATCCATTCTCAATCATCATATTTCATTGTCCCATATATGCATGAAAACAATGGCTTATACTTAGTGGTTGATTGATATTTGGCGACTTTTTAGTAGAGTAAATAATTTATATTATATTCATAATTTTTCATACATATCTCCATCTGTGAGTGATGTTTCTTTGTAGTTTTTGATTTGCAGATTATCTCGACGACTACTATACCTAATAAATTTTGGAACCTTCCAAACTTACAAATCAAGAAACTGAATAGGGGAAATTGATATTTCCCATGCTTTATGCTATTCGTCCATTCGAGGAATCATTCATCAGATACTGTTTTATTTATTCGACAGGTGATCGAGATATAAAACCAGCCTAATAGTATGCTCCGCTGATTTCTAGAGAGCAGTAGACCAGAGAGATAGATATCTGCTATAAGAAAAAAGAAGGAATCCCATCAAAATAATAATTATATTCAGAATATCAAATGGTGGACTGTATTCAGATTTTGATTTGGTTCAAAAAGGTGGTGAGTTGCAATTTAATTCATGTCATATGAATAATTTTCTTCTATTTTGAGCTTGGTCTTGTACGATCGAAGCAATCGATGTATACTATCATTCCGTTCATAACATCATCATGTTATCAAATATACAAGTATCAGAAATGAGTATCGAATATAAAGACTTATGTCAGACACTGCAAATTACCTGACATAGATACAGGTTCTTGAGTATTTTTCCAGTTGAAATCTTCATTCAATTTCAAACAAACATTTTTTATGACTTATCTGGTTTGGTGAACCGCGCGGGTAACCCAGGAGAGTGACTTACCTCTATAACCTTGTTGTTTTCAATATTGACTGAATGATATTGGAGAAGATTAATTTTATAAGAGTCGGAAATAAATTTTCCAACAAATGACTGAATTATCTCTTATATCTAGTTCGACTGGAAATGATGGTTCTTCCAAATTTGGCCATAGTTTCCACATTGTATTTGCTTTTGAGATGATATATCGACGAGTGGAAGAGACGAAGTGCAACACTTAGAGAGATTAGAAAATGTTTTAGTCATATTAAAAGGAGTCGGGCTGGAAGTGGCTGAGGAAAATATGAATTTTTCAAAGATTCAAGAGTTATTTAGGATTTATAATAGATGAAGATGGGTTGCGGAAATCGCCAGGAAAGGTTATCAAAAATGCTCCAATTTCAAAAGAATGTCAAACAGCTGTAGTCTCTATCAGGTTTAAGCAATTCTTTTGCAAAATTTGTTCCAAAATTCTCTTCTTTTTGTTATATCCCTCATACAAATTATTGCAAAAGAACATGAAATGGTTATGCAACGGAGAATGTACAGAATTTGTGGAAGTCGAAGAAATTTTTATATCAGAGCAAGTTTTGCTTCATTATAACCCTGATCATGAAATGAAAGTTACTCCAGATGCTAGCCCTCAAAGCATTGGCGCAATGCTCTCACATGTTTTTCAAAATGGGGAAGTAATACCAATTAGGTATGTATCACTCACATTGACAAAAGCAGAAGAACAAAACTATTCTCAGGTAGAGGAATGAGGTCTTTGGGATTCGTAAGTTCAATCAATATTTTATAATAATGAATTCATATCAGAAAGTGATAATGAGCCTTCATATGGGAACATTCCTCAACCCTTATTTCTTCATCATCGTTGATGCACATTCGAAATCAATAGAGGTTTTTCCATCTCCTACAATTACAACCAAATTCAGTATGTCAGCACTGAATAGCACTTTTGCCAGGTTTGTTCTACCAGATATAATTGTCTCTGATAATGCTAGGAGTTTTACCAGTTCACAATCACAAGATTTCTCAGGAAAAATGAGATTGAACATACAACTATCGCACCGTTTTTCCCAAATAAATGGTGCACCTGAAAATGCATTTGAAATTGTGAAGAAATCTTTAAAAATTTTCATGAGTGCATAACAAACATTTAGATATACTATTTGCTATAAATAATTTCCTATTTGATTATAGAAATGTGAATCATTCGACGACTGGTTCATCGCCATCCAAGTTTATGTTTGATAGAGATTCATATACTAGAATCGACATTTTCAAATCAAATTCAAGTTCCAAAAAAAGTTATGGAAGAACAAGAAAATCAAATAACAGAATTCATTGGCAGGGAAAGGCATTTTTCAGTTGGTGATGGAGTAACTGTGAAAGATTACAGAGGCACTAACAAAGTTATCTGGATTCCTGGCATTACAAAAACAAGAGTTGGTAATTGTATTCATTCAGTTGAAAGGCCAGAGTGAGGTCAAATTTGGAAAAATCATACCAATCAGATTCTGAAATAAACTGAATACAGAGGATTGAATGATTACTACATGATGAATGCTCACGCTTCCATAAAAAAATAAACATTGTTGAAAAGCCATCCTCCCCTTGGATTACTGATGTGATGAAAATCATGATGAAACTTCGAAATAGAGCCCAAGCAAAATATAAAAAAAATTCTGCAAATGCTGGGAAAGAATATTATGAGCAGTTGAAAAATCTCATCAATAATGATATCAAAAATGAAAAACGAGCAAACTTCGATCTCACATTCAGACCTGACAACCGTAATTTCTTCTGGAAAGACATCAAAAATTTAAAAATCACTAAACCAAAAAATCATGACATCCCTGGAGAACTTTCAGATGCAGAACAATTGAATAACCATTTCTTGAATCAATCTATTGAAAACAATAGTAAAAAGTTATCTGTTGTGAATTATTATTCTTCGAGGCTACACAGCAACATACATGAGAATCCAAAATTTAGAATTCCTCGAATAGAGACACATGAAATCATTCAATACATCAATAAAGTTAAAACCGGAGCTATTGTCCATGATGGGTCAATAAGAGGGCTCAATAAGAGATATAAAATTATGTTTGCCGTATTGCTCAGATACTTTGAAACATATTATCATTTCGTCAATATCCGAATGTACATTTTCATCATTATGGAAATGTTCTTATATAAAACCCCTATCAAAAGTACCCAAACCTTCAAATTTGAATGATTTAAGACCCATCAGCATTCTACCAGCGATCTCGAAGGTAATCAAATGACACCTCCATACTGTTATGAATGAATATTTAAGAGAAACTGATTTACATAGTGTGAAACAGTCTGGATTTAGGAGATATCACAGCACCAGCAGCGCGTTAGCTTGCATTGTAGATGAGATAAATGAAGGAATAGACCAACGTCAGGCTACATGCATGATGCTGCTGGATTTTTCTAAAGCTTTTGACACTATAGATCATGATATTCTGTTGTCTAAATTACATTTCTTCGGATTTTTATCTGATAGTGTCAACTGATTCAGTTCGTTCGTCTCCAATCGTAGACAGTGTGTTTCGATTACTTCTGAAGTTCTTCTCCTCATTTCAATATAAAATGTACACCTGATATGAAGAACAGACGGCTACTGCATAATCATTGTTTCATTCACAATATTTCGAATAGTAGAGAACATACCGATTGAATATGCATGATTACAATACAAGACATCACAACAACTTCAGAATACCGCAAAACCATACAGCTTCGTATCATGAGTCCTTTACTTGTGCATCTGCACGAATGTGGATTTGGTTGCCAAATGGCATGAAAAACAATAGTTTGAATAATTTCATAAAAAGAATTGGAGAATTTCTAGTAATACAATACTAAATCTTAATATTACTGAACTTATGTATGAGTCTATGTTTTATCTCAATAGAATTTTTTGCTTCTTGGATTCATTTTTTCAGACTTTTCTTTATTTTTGACTCTTCATAAATAGATAGATGGCGAGATGGAATATCAACTTAGTTGAATCTCGACCATATTTATCATTTTTTTTATGCAATTGTATACACTACAATATATTTCTTGTATTTCATCTTGGAATTTTACACTATGTATTTTTTTTCCAATGGGTGGATGAAAAAACTGAACTAAACTGAACTGAACTATGTAATGGTGACAAATTGGTGACTTCTGATGACTTTCATCTTGGTTCACAACCTTTGGTCCCTTCAGATGTAGATCTGAGAGAGAATGTTGATGCAAAGGAGAATGATATGAGTATGAAGGTTAGAACAACTTCCATATATAATGTCCAGCCAGAAAAAATTGTCAGACCACCTGATAGATATGGATATTGGATGTTTCATAGGCAGATACATTTAATTCCGTGGCCGGAGGATGTACATACTTTTATTATTGATTGAGTAGGCAAATGTCGGAGTTATGCCTTTGAGAGTGTGAATGACATGAATACGATTATGATATCAGAGAATAATTTCGTAATGAAAGGAAAATGAAAGAATCAATGATGATAAAGTAAAAGGTGTATGTGGATGGCACAATTAGATATGACTGCCGCGAAGGTTTTATGGTTTGGTAAGCGACGATAAGGAAATCTTTCACTGTATACTCTGCAAGATTCTTAACCATGTCCCTGGCAATATCCAAAAACCAATAACATATCGGTCATTTCTTCGTTGGTATACATTGCGGCCATGACAAAAATAACTTTATTATTTGTTTGATAATTGTCTTGACTTGTTTTTTGAATTCGATTTGACCCAAGTCAGTTTCTAGTGACGTCATTTTAATTCACTGCCTACGCTTCAAATATGTTCAATTTTATTATCACAATAATTTAGACCTGGCCATTCACGAAGTGAATTTTTAAAATCCAACTCTCACCACGTTCATATTTTTTATGTAAAAGACGTTGGACAATCAGAATTTTCATTTGAAAATTAATTATGGGGTGGCTCAAAAAAGTTATTTCGTTTCAAATGTGTGCAAGGTTCCGCAGGTGACGCCCTCTTAGCTTTACATTAAAAATGATAGCAAATTCTAATTTCTCAACCAGCAAAACCCCCCCAAAGCCGAATATTGTGACAATACACCAATTATTGAAAGAATATTCATAGAAAATGAAAATCAAATTGAACTTTTGACACTCTGTATCTCTATAATCATCCACTTTTCGACTGACGTAAGTTGAGTTAGATCGTCATATTCACGCCTTAGGAACTTGTGGTAGCTTTTTTTCCGCACCTTTTAGGGACATCCTGTATAGATATTTTTTTTTTTCATTCCTCGTAATTGTCCACGAGATGAATCTTTCTGATTGATTTCTGCTAATGCTACATCTGTTATGTATTGCAATATCTTCATCCTCAATCCCACGATAATTGTCTTGATAAAGGAAATAAACATTTCCGAAAGCTCGGCTTATTACCAAAGAGTCCACTCACCTAATGCCAAAGTCGTAAGAAAAGTATAGTGTGGAACTCGCACGTACATGAAACTTCGCAGCATCCGCCTAGGCTCAGGCTGCAACATTTCATACTCGTGAAAAATTGGTATAGTAATCCTAAAATTGTTGCATGATATACCATTCCCAATATTCTGAGTTGAAACAACGAAGCAATGTCTCATCTCATGTTTCGCGACATTGAACTTAGGAAGATACAGGATATCCAAGAATATGTGGTGTAGAATTCAGAATATCATCTCACTGAGTGTCCATCATGCATGAAAAATATATTACTTTGTATAACCATAGGTAGATCTTCTGAAAGTTCTGACAAGTTGTTTGGGAAGTTCTCTTGAGAGTATATGGAGAGTTTTGAAGAAATGATCTCCAGTATCATCCGTTAAGGGTCATTATCTTTGTACGAGGAGGGGGGAAATAGGTCATGAAAATTATAGCAACCTGTGATATACTACTATAGCAATATTAATTTATGGTCTAACCGATATCATAGTCAAGAGATCAGTCATGTTTCCAATCATTGGAGCAGTAAATATTTCGATCAACATTGTGCATATAGCTCCTGCCTATTCAGTAATCATAAGTGTTTGTATTTCGTTCCTTCACTTCTCATAGGGGTTAGAGTTCGTCATTATCATTATCACATTATCGGTTACATTTGCTATACCAGTTGAAATTCAATGTAGTAACCAGAACTTTATTTTCAGGAAGAATAATATGGTTGCCGGACCATTGAGAAGATGCAAAAAAGTATTTCCAGCAGTGGTATTCTTCATAACGATAGTGATTATCATCATATGGAGAACTATGTATCCGAACAGAGATGGCGGAATTGGTACGATGAATGTTGTTAGGTGAGTTCAGATAATTCGAAATGGTCGTAGATACCTATGTGTTTCGTATCAGGTTCCCTCGATTAACTATAACTTACTATGAAATTCCTGATTTGATCTGAATGAACTGATTATATTCGTTATTATTCTCATGTATATGGTGAACTCGGTGAATATCGGACGGTTTAGTGTAGTTTGCCGCTCGCTACTGTATAAACGTACCTATATGATAATTCGGTCTGACCATAGATTGAAGACTCTTTAATCTATGGTCTGACATTCACACTGATATATCACAATCATATCATCAAATCACGAACACTCTTTGTATTGGGACACTGAGCATTTCCCTTGTGAAAGAATATTTTTCATCAAGACTAATAATATAAGATTGCAAAAAGTATGTTTATTTTCGACGTTTTGTCATTTTCCAAAATTGAACTAGATGAATGATTAATGAATGTATTGATATTTTACCTGGAAATTTAATTGCTGGTATCATCACAAACATGATACTTTTCATAAATTCAGAATGATTTCGCATCCTCATCTTTCGCAAAATGAATCCACTACATCATGCGAAACAAACTCGAAAAATACTGCGGATACTCACGACAATCACATACTTGGTGGTAGGCGATAATCAGATCAAAATCGACATCGATAATCAAAATTTATTAGTTACATCGATAACATCGATAGTATCGATAATATCGATAGTATAAATACCAATTACATTTTTCAATTGAACTGAAAAAATAGTGAATGTAGAACCAACATACAGGGTGTCCTTAAAAGGTCTTTACAAAAAGCTACCACATATTCTTCAGACCAAAACAATTCGATACAAGCAAACTTACCTCAGTAAAAAGTTGCTTAGTTTGGGCGCTAGACGGCTCTGAAGTTGAAATTTTCAAATCGATTTTGCTTCATAACTTTTGAACGGCTCATGAGATTTTTTTCAAATTTGGTACGTTGGCATAGACTCATCGGGCAATGAAACTCATATCATAATCATAATGAATATCATTCCATGGGCGTAGAACTTGATTTTTTCAGTAAATAAACATCTAAAACTCCTACGCCAATGGAAAAAAATTAGTTTCAATATGAAATCTAAATTATTCAACTCATTCACTACAAAAAAGGTACTCTTGACAAAAGTCGATTCCTCTCATGGTTTCGACAAAATTTTAATTTTAGTGATTTAGAGCATAATTAATAATAAAACGATTAACAGATATTTCATGAAAATTGTTCAAAATGTTCACCATTTTCACGTATACAAAGATTTATACGACGCAAAAAGTTGAGATGTACTTTTTGCATAGGTTATTTCTATTGAAAATAAGTAGCACTGGTTTTTTTTTCTGAAGACTATTATTATATGCTCGAAAACAGTGATATTCACATTCTTGGTTTCCATAGTTTCATCTGTGTTGATTTGTCGAGTTTTATTGACGTTGATTGTTGATATCGGACTTTTCTGATTTATCATGGCCGTACAATACACCAATGAAGAATACACCGATATGTTATTGGTATTCGGATATTGTCAAGGAAATGGTCGAGAGAGTGTGAGGGTGTATTCGGCAAGGTTTCCAAATCGTCGCGTACCAAGCCACCCAACCTTTGCTGCAGTTGAGAGACGTCTTCGGGAGACCGGTCATTTTGCTCCTAGAACTGGTGATTATGGAAGACAGCGTTATGTAAGGATTCCCGAAGTCGAAGTAGAAATTTTAGACCGTATTGAAGAAAATCCAGAATTGAGTACTAGACGGATAAGTAATGAACTAGAAGTTTCTAGGAATGCCGTTCATGAAGTACTAAGAGAACAATTATTATACCCATACCACAAGACGCCAGTTCAAGATTTATTAATCCATGATTCACAAAGTCGTCTGATGTTTTGTAGGTTCATTAATTTGCAAAGAGAAATGAATCTGAACTTTGGAAAGAATATTTTGTTCACTGATGAAGCCTGTTTCACGAGAAGAGGAATAACTAATTTTCATAATGAACACGTTTATGCAATTGAAAATCCTCATTCCATTAAAATAAACCATTTTCAACACGAATTCAAAATCAACGTTTGGGCTGGAATAATAGGAAATTTTATAATTGGTCCTGTCATACTTCCACAAAGATTAACAGGAGACATGTATTCACAACATCTACACGATGGAGCTCCACCACATTTTTCGTTGGATGTTAGGAATTTTTTAAACCAACAGTACCCAGACAGATGGATAGGTAGAGGTAATGATGCACCCGTGAATTGGCCACCACGTTCTCCAGACTTAACACCGATGGATTATTTTGTATGGGGTTATCTCAAGTCCACGGTTTACAAGACCCCTGTGAATACTGTAGAACAATTATGGCAACGTATCCAACAGGCGACGAATAATCTTACAGGCGATGAAGAAGTTATGCAAAGAGTACATTTCAACTTTTTGCGTCGTATAAATCTTTGTATACGTGAAAATGGTGAACATTTCGAACAATTTTTATGAAATATCTGTTAATCGTTTTATTATTAATTATGCTCTAAATCACTAAAATTAAAATTTTGTCGAAACCATGAGAGGAATCGACTTTTGTCAAGAGTACCTTTTTTGTAGTGAATGAGTTGAATAATTTAGATTTCATATTGAAACTAATTTTTTTCCATTGGCGTAGGAGTTTTAGATGTTTCTTTACTGAAAAAATCAAGTTCTACGCCCATGGAATGATATTCATTATGATTATGATATGAGTTGCATTGCCCGATGAGTCTATGCCAACGTACCAAATTTGAAAAAAATCTCATGAGCCGTTCAAAAGTTATGAAGCAAAATCGATTTGAAAATTTCAACTTCAGAGCCGTCTAGCGCCCAAACTAAGCAACTTTTTACTGAGGTAAGTTTGCTTGTATCGAATTGTTTTGGTCTGAAGAATATGTGGTAGCTTTTTGTAAAGACCTTTTAAGGACACCCTGTATATTAGGGGTGGACGAATTTATCTTCATAACAGTAATAGTCCATTTTTGTAGATTCTTCCAAGATTCTCTTTCCTCGTTTCTGGAAAATGAAAATAGGAGTTATATTCATTTCATTTTCTAGAAACGAGAAGAGAAAATCTCAGAAAATCTATAAAAATTAATACACTACCTAGTCGATCAACCTACAGACAGTATTTAATGATAGTCCAGATATCAAATTCCCAATTAGTCGATTTCAATAATGGAATCAACAATTTCAATAACATTGGAAATGCAGGTAAATCGATGAGCAGTACATAGTACATAGTACATACAAGGTGTTCAATTAGTGACAAACTTCATTATCTCTGATGTTATGGGATTCAGAAACAAAAAACAAAAATAGCAATATATAATCCCATGTGCAGGTCATTTTTCAGTATCAGTTTGAAGTATACAGTGTATCCTAGAATACAGGACGAATCGAATATATATTTTCGAATTCATTTTCCTGAAATATGAGTCTGTCGAAAAGAACCCATCAGCAGCTGGAATCATATTCATGGGGAATAACAATGTTCCCGACTTCATCTGGCTCAAATTACAACAAAACGAATCACGGTGGATGACAGGCCGATGCCTTCGCTGTCCACTAGTGGACCATGGTTCGATAAATCATATTCTAGGTTCAGATAAGGAGAGCTCATGATGTTTTTTTTTCGTTCTGTACCTTCACCAAGGCACTTTAGTAAAATTTCCCTTCATTTCCTCTCCTCAGCAAGAATAATAAAACATTGGCAACAACACCAAGACGAGAAGCCAACACTTTCGCCAAAATGTTTGCAGCAAATTCCACTTTGGATGTACAGGGCCAAAATTTTCTCAAATCGCTACAATCCATAACCATATGCCTGAAGAAGAAGGCGGATTCCACCTATTTTTCTCAAGAAATGTGACTTAGAATTAATGCCAGTTCTTTGTAGGCTGTTGACCATTTCAAACGAACTCGAAAGTTAGCGAGAGTACAATCGATTCCGAAAAGAGGCAAATAAACCTTCTACAATATCTACATACCGATTGCATTTCTATCTGTGATCTCTGAGGTAGGTAATGAAAAAATCAATCAGAACCGAGCTCATCCTATATTTGGAGAGCTTAAAAATCGTGAATGGCGCAATACGGCTCTCGCTCAGAGTTCAACTCTACTTAAGGAAACTATTATTGAACTGTGCTATTGTGGATTTATCTCAGGAAATCTTCTGAGAGATGAGCAGGAACATTCAAATACTACTGAATAATGCAGAACCTGTTTGAGTCTTGAGACACTCAGTTTCTAACACTGCTTCCCTAGATATTACCGTATCTATGCGATCGAATCATGGTGCTCGAACAAATCACAATAGAAAATAAATAATTCGAGTACTATTAGGATTCGGGAACTCGGCTGGGAAATTCTTAATGGAGCTGTGAGGAATTCGAAAATCGAAGGGCATAAAGAATACTCAAATGGTCTAGAGACTCTTATAACACTAGTTTTTTTAGATAACTAATATTTTAAGGAAGAAGAAGGATGAAATTGTACATGAATAATATTTCCGATAAGTGGATTCAAACTTTCACGTGGCAGACGTAAAATCAGTGACCATGATTTTATTTGAAATCGAGGGAAATTCGATGAAATTTGTTTTTTTCAATTCCTCTAATGACATACAAATCGACTCACATTGACTGATGAATTCAACATTTCCAGGAAAAATAACCAAGAAGAATATTTCGATAAGCAAGGTATCAGAGTAGTTGTGGGGCATTATGTAGGCAATTCTGTGGATAATATACCAAATGCCACTTATGATATGATCAACACAAACAACTTCAACCCAATACCGAGTGCTGGCAGAAATGGATATCCTGTGGTTATAGAACCTAAAGATTTTGTGATAATGCAACAGCTGTTCCAGATAAACAAATTCAACTTATTGGCTAGTGATAGAATTCCACTGAATAGAAGTTTACCTGATTATCGTCGGAAAAAGTAAGTCATTCATCTAGCACAAGTGGAATAATTTCAATGAACTACACTTCAATGAGATTACAGGGTCAGAATGTTTTTTTTTTCGATTGTAGGGATATGTGCGCAATCATCGACATGGAGAGAACAGATAATCCATCTACTTTATACATGGTGTTGATGAGGTATATACAATGAATTCAACATGAGAATTTTTTTAGTATTTTGACAAAATTGACATTGGAATTTTTGTAATTTCTTCTGAATGAGCATCTGCAAATTCCACTTCTTTGCCTCTCGAAGTTTCGAAACTAGAACAAAAAGAGCGAGATACGAAAAAATTTGACGAGACGAAGGAGTTTCAGATGGACAATCCGAGGAAATACGAAAAAAAAGTGGCGTATGTTTTTTTGTGAAGAATATTTGTACAGGTGACGCTCGGTATGCCACTGGACTGGATGAATTCAACCGAGTTTGACATGGGACAGCCTCATAACACGACGAATAAGTAATACCGAATTCCAACAAAATTGGGCTAAATGTATAGAAGATATTCAGGAAGAACCATATTTTTAGAAATATGGGTAATAGAAATCATTTGTCTTAAAATCATTCGAAAAATTGTTAGTAGAATTCACTGTTCTTACTTAATCAACACCATGTATATCTTAGTATCGTCGTTCTGGCTATGCTCTTTTATTTGGCAAATCTGTTATGAGTTTCTCAAAATGAGCTGCTATGTAATTTATTAAGAGTTGCTGACCATCCCACATATTTTCTCTCTAGCTAGCCGAAGATAATTATTTTCCCAAATTATCTCATTCTCTCACTTCATTTTGCTCATGAGAGCGATCAGCTGCATATTTTCATCATTTCACATTGTCAAGACTTTATGATCCTGTATAGCGATCATTGAAGTGTGATTTTGAAATATGATGTTACCATATAAACATTTTGTTTAATAAAGAAAAAATTTGTCAATCACTTCAGAAAAATTTAGATACAACGATTTCTCATCAAAAAAGGAAGGAAATACCTTCCACTACAGATTAAAATACACATTGTACTTACATGATTGTCGAATATATTGATAACTGTTTTTATTTGTGTTCACAACAAATATTTGTCCTTGGTAATTGATGATTGATAATTATTGATACATTCATCTTGTTTGAGGTTGAATGAATTGAAAAATCTAGTTTAGCATCGTGGCAGAACTGTCCAACTTCTAATGATTTGTACACTGTGTACACACACTGTGTTCATATGGGTTCAATATGAAACTTTCTCAAAACCCTTCATTTATTTTAAGTGCTCTTTTGATGTAGTTGTAGTTCAATGTTATTTCATCGGTTGTGTAGCAATAGGTATTTTGAGGACATTTCTATATTTTTACGGCCCATGCGACAGCCCTGATTTACAGGAATTGGATTAATTCAGTCTCTCCATTCGCTGGATGTTGAAAAGACGTATTCTGATCACGCACCCTTCATTGAATTCTAAGAGAATACATCATTATCACAAAAACTGAAATATTTTCAGTTATGGAAATTATATTGATTGTTTCAAGATGTCCTATGCTCTTTAAAGACTACCAGAGCTATCCAAAAACCAGTATCATCATCGTCTTCCATAACGAAGCTTGGTCGACTCTGCTGAGAACAATATGGAGTATTATAAACCGATCTCCAAGAGAACTGATTCAAGAGATCATATTAGTCGATGATGCTAGTGAACGAGGTAAGTGAGACTGCTAATAACCTAGTTAGTGAAGTTATGAATTCATGTTTTGTGTGTCAATTTCGGAATTTTGGATTGGCTATAGCTCTAGGGGTTGCCATTTGAAATTTCTAGATTGAGAGGTTTCATTTTCTGAAACGTGATTCTTTATTCAGGGTTAAGGCCAATACAAAGTCTCGAAATTAATTTCACTACCAACAAACACACGGATGAATGAAATGAAAAAAAAAACATTGCTTACAGAAAACTTGAACCGTAACGAACTCAGGAAGTGAGTGGAGTGCATGGAAAACATTGAAACCTGTTACGCCAGATATGATTCAATAATTTGGTAGGTTTAGCACTGCGATCACAGAATTAGATCGATCGTGGCACATATTATGCTGTTGTTTCAAAGCTCTCTAGCTCGCTTCAGATCTTTCAGATGATTCAATCACCTTATATGGAAATAAAAATATAAGTGTATTCAATGAATTATAATCGTGGAGAATATCGACTATCTACTCGATATGCGAAAATTCAAGTTTGCTTTGATCATATTCATGTGAATATCGACTGTCTGAGTTCTGGTATCGATGTGTTGTGTAATGAGGGTGAGCTTCGTTGTTTTGGATCGAACATTCACACAACCGTGCTATTGATGTGAAATAGAATTGTTGATACAGTGCATGTCTTTGGAAAAATTGTATATGATTGAAATCGGTGATGAATAGCATGTTATAATTATTAGTCCGCGTGTCTTTTTGTTGAAAATTGGAAGAACCTCAGAGTTTTTCCACAAATATTGATTGGGATTGTTGAGGGGTGAGCTTATACTGATGAGCAGTTGATAACTATACAGTATGTTGATTTTAGGTATGTACAATTCATTCGATGAATTGAAATTTGAGTGATTTCAAGACGAAAAAACTCTTGTAAACATGTGTCCTCTCTATCTTTGTTTTCGAAAAACAATGTTTTCTCTTTCCGAGAAAATTTGTTATCCGTAGATATCTTGAATATTATCTTACATGGATAAGATTTTCTTTGTGAAAAGTATTCGTTGAGGTGGCGCTCAGGACGCCACTGGATTTGATGAATTTAATCTAGTAATCCAACGACAAAAGACACGACATTCACGAAAAACCATTTTCTCAACTGTTCGAAAGGAAAACATATTCAATGATCGAGGAACATCGTGTTAGCCAACGATGGAATGTTATGAGAAAATGAAGGTATTAGATTTTCTCCTGGAAGTTTGAGAGAATTTGGAAAGACTTTACTAAACAAGATTATTTTTCAACTGTTGACAACACGAAAGGGAAACCTATAATGTTCGAGGAACATCATGTTAGCCAGCGGTGGAATTTAGGGAGAGGAGGAAGGTGTTGAAGTTTTTTTTGAATGATGCTTTGTATAGCGAAGTTCGACAGGTCTCGAACCGGACAATGTAGAGGTGATCAGCCTGATCTCAACTGGTGTGTTTATCAGCAATCGATCGTGGTGGTATATGAGATTTCCGTTAACATCTTCGAACAAGTCGAAACAAGTTGGGACACATTTTTTTAAAACTGAAAATCACCCGAACGATCGTCTATTGTACATACTTAATTAACACACTGTACATATGATGGCGACAACTCAAGTGATCAGGTATCAAATCTTGGTTATATACGTTCTCACCTAAATAATCAAATGCAGAAATGGGAACAACTTCCTTAGTAATCTTTCTTGGTGTGTTGATCAGACATTTTTCATTGAAGAATTTCTCAAGAAGCCTCTGGATGACTACGTCGATTCTTTGCCAGTACCTGTCCGAATAATAAGGAACTCCAAGAGAACGGGGCTCATCAAAGCGAAACTGGAGGGCGCTTTAGCAGCTAACGGCGAAGTCCTGACTTTTTTAGATGCTCATTGCGAGTGCACAATAGGGTGGTTGGAGCCTCTATTATCTGTGATAAAAAATAACAGAAAAGCAGTAGCTTGTCCGATTATCGATATCATCAATGATGACACTTTTGCGTACGTGAAGAGCTTCGAGTTACATTGGGGAGCATTCAATTGGAACTTACAGTTCAGGTAAATATTTTGTTTATTCACTGGAATGAAAACAAGGAATGATGGTACTTCTGTAGTGATCTGGTACCAATATAATTGGTTGCTATTATTGCATCCATCAGAAATTTCATGGAATTTTAAATAATTTTATATCACTACCTCTTGCTTCGTACTCCAGAAATGTTTGATAAACGTTCATGGTGAAAAACATTCTACAAATATTTTTTCATGCACACATCTTCAGTATTTTACAGACTGAAGAAGTAACTTCAACACAACTGGTATGAAAATGTTGGAAAAAACTAAAAATAACAGGACCTTACATTTTATAATTACATCTGTTCGATAAATTCGATAGAAACCTCTGTTCTCTTTTTCTGTTGACATCACACAGGATGAAAAGTCACGAAAATTTTCTTTGCATCCGGGAAAATTTTATAACTGGCAAGATATAAAACCCTTAAATCTTCAGGTCTAGCCTTCGGCATGAACCTGAAATTCACATACACGCTGCAAAGATGCTCTTTTCAGGCTTCAAATAAATGTTATTGTGAATTATTATTCGAATAACAGTATCGTTTATTTATTGACTCATTCATCTATTCATTGAAGGATCCGAATTCGGGCTGATCCGAGAACAGTATTCACAAAATTATCCATCAAGTAGATGTATATTGGAGTAGGTAGTACCTACATACGATGGAATAATCTACAATGGAATAGTCTACAAAGTGTGATTGAAAAATATTGAGAATGATGAAGGTATCGAAAAATAAAAGGAATGAAGGTGAAAATATGTTCTTTTACGAGATTGTTGAGAGAAGAAATGGATATTCTAATGAGTAGGAGGATTTAGATATTAAGTCAGAGGAGCTACACTAATTTATTGAAATTTAACACCGTGAATACTAACTCTATATTGGAATATTCGAGCAGCTCTGATGTTCACAGTTTGACTGCTCTTCGCTGATTAAACATTTCAGTTTCATCCTTCAGATAGTTCTGGAAGAATCGATCATTTTCTATACCATTCTAGAATTTTATGTCTCTCTCCATTTCATTCTACATAGAATGATAGATCATATCAGGTTGTATGTCTGGCTGATCAATTCATTATGAGACAATTCATTTTCATATGGGACAATTATGTTACAGTATGTTATCGTTTCTTCAATATCTCCTCAACATTCATTCTATGGTATTCAGCTGACAACGAAGTCCATCCTAAGGTGAACATTGAGCTAACAAGTCTCTGCATAGCTCATTCTTTCAACCAATAAGAAATCATTATTACTTCCAGAGGGAATTTTATGCAGGAACTATTCCTGTCGAACATTGCTATACCAAGCATCATACATCAATAGAACGGCAAAGTTGTGGAATCCTTTGCCTAGTGAAGTCTTTCCTGATGCATAAAACATCCAAATTTTCAAGAAAAATTCCAACACCTTCCTTCTCTCCCGAAATCTCAGCGCTGCTCTGATGTGTGTTGAAGATCTTTCAATATAGCCGATGATACTGGAATTCGCTCCTTATGTCTTCGATATGGTCTGTCGAATTCAGATATTGTCAAACTACTCCTGAGAGACCAACCCTCCAATTGCAATTATTCAAACGATACCCAATATATTTTTCTTTTGCCTTCCGAGTGCGACCAGTTCTCACTTCAACGATTTATCACACTGATAATTCTTGATAATATATTTATGATAGTTTCGTTCATGACATTCTGCCGACAACCTCTCCATCTCAGTTTTTTTCTTTTTTGTATTGCAATTCACAAAAATGAATATATGTATCGAATCATCATCGTATAAATTGTTGTATAAATTTCGTTCTAACTACAAGATGACGTTTTTCGTTTATACTTTTCTGTATTTGTGGAAACCTGTTATTTCTCTTACCAACACCTTACTTGCTCTCAGAACTGTCAGAATCGTCTACTTTAATACAATGGTGCTTTCGAAAGGAACCCTTTTGACATACCTTCATTAGCATGACATTTGCAATAAAAATCTAATTGTAATTTTGTGTTTAAGACGCGATCAAATTTCGATGTTGATATTCATCAATGTATGCTGTTGTTTCTTGACGAACAATTCGAAAATTCAATATGACTTTCTTCAAGGAATTTCTCTCTTAGGCATTGAATTCCCAACGCAGTGACATTTTGAGGTAGATCATTGATCTGTCCTTGCTACAAATATATCGAAACAATTATTATATTTCCTATTTTCATTTTTTAGAAACGAGGAGAGACAACACCATAAATTGTGGAATTATAGTAAACAGTGATTCGAATCATATCCTTTCGTATTCTCTCGAACTATTCCAATGTGAATTTCACAGGTGGTACACGCTGGGTGCAAAAGAAATGAAATTACGTAAACAGGATGCCACTCAACCGTTCAACTCTCCAACTATGGCGGGAGGACTTTTCGCAATGGATAGAAACTATTTTTTCGATGTCGGTGCATACGATGATAATATGCATGTTTGGGGAGGAGAAAATCTGGAAATGTCTTTCAGAGTGTGGCAATGTGGGGGTCAAATTCAAATCGCACCCTGTTCCAGAGTTGGGCACATATTCAGGTGGGTACCTAGTATCAATTGGAGCGTTAGTATAAATATAAATATAATAGTATAAAAAATTTTTATTTTGCAACACGAACGGAAAAGACGAGGAATCGCTCGTGGTGTTATAATACACCATATATACGTTAATCACCGAGAATGGAAAAATTTATGTGAAGAAAGGAGAGGTCGTCCACCTTTCTACGATTTTCTAGAAAGGCGTTCAAAGATGTCCTACATCTATGTAAACTCCACAATCATTGAAATGATTGCAACCGATGAAAAAGTTCCAGTAATGAAATTTGCAAATCTTTCAAAAAATACATTTTTTTACGTGAATTATAATTTATTTCAAATGAATTATTCGATATATGAATCCGATATCATTCATTTTTATATCATGTTGAGCTATAACTCCACGAATTGATATGTATCGGTGGTCATAATTTATATTTCTATGAATTAGAACAAATTCCGGTACTTTGCACATGATTTTCTTCTGATGCGAAGTCAGAGATTGAGAGATAATATATCTGAATGTTATGATTTTGTCGAACTTTTCATCACACTCTCACCATATACCGAAGATACCGGATGATCCATATTTCATGTCAACTCTTGAGTGCTTTGAGTGGACAATTTGTGCCAAAATATGCGGAGAAGTCTTTATAAACATATGTCCGCAAATACGGACCATTTTGCGTTTGAAAGAATTTCTCAATGTGTTCAAATGAATAGAAACGATATTCTTCTACAAACCACAGGAATAAAGAGTCTGATAAGATATTGTAAGTGCACTCCCTCCATTTCGATTCAGCTACATCTCCGTCACAAGGACTGTCGAACAATTTTCAAAACCAAAATCCTCATTGGCTAGGATCCGAAACTGTTGATTTGCGGACATATGTTTATCGAGACTTTTCTGCGTATTTCAGGACATAAACCCAATATCTCATTTTGTGACATTTCTTTTCAACACCCTACATAGAAAGCAACGTCAGTTTATAAATGAATAATATGAACTTGAATTTTTAGAAAATCGTCACCTTATTCATTTCCCGGTGGAATCAGCAAGACATTATTTTCCAACCTAGCAAGAGTGGCATTGGTATGGATGGATGACTGGGCAAATTTCTATTTCAAATTCAATGAGCAAGGAAGGTAAGAAATCCATGAATTTCCTCCAATCGTATATGAAATGAGACAGAAAGTATGTAATATATTCAACTGATTTCACAAAGAGTTCACATATCAATACAAGTTCATCGGATGACACAGGACACATGTATCAATCATGTCGCTTTTTTATTCGGAGAGATAAAAATTAGAAAGTAACAGGAGGTGCGTGATCAGTGATTTATGCTTCACTTGAACCTAATGACACTTTTTCCAATACATTTTCAATGGAAGTAGATTAGTTTAGGATAGCGAGTGGGGCACGAGTTTGCCCTATCACTACGACCCTTGAATGGATCTATTGTGGCTCACCCCTAGATGTTAAAGTTCATCACACAATCCAGTTCTTCTTGCGAAGTTAATTGTCGTATAAGGTGGTATTTTCCTGAAATCGGTGAGATCTACGAAATGTTTTGTGTTTGACTGTGCATGGTAGGATTTTATCAACTTATCCATACTTTCATTATTCATTGACCTTCAGATTTCAGAGCCTACCAAACATCGAACTATCATCGTAATCGGTTCATGGCTAACTTGGTGTATTTCATTCAATATTCAACAACCAATCACGATTCGGATACTAATTTGAAGTACATAGTTGGGAAGATGATTTCAAGGGGAATGAGATAGGCTAGAGAAATACACAAGGTGACATTCAGATTGAAAGTTCTGGTGGAAGAGGAAGTGAACGAAACTATAGGTTGCTACATGTATCTCGTGTCACCCGGTGTGAAGGTTTTTTGGATATCAATTGATAATTGAAACCTGAAATGGACTACTGAAATGAGTGTATATGCTTGGAATGAAGTACACTCGGAAGTACATATGCCTTATGGGGCAAAGGTTTTATTCGTTTGGACAACCTTTTTACTCGAGGAGATATTGAATTTTTGACGTTGATTGGGTAAGAACGCCTTCATAAAATCAGGTTCGCTGACAGTCTACACCTATGAGCGCCTTTGATTTAGATTGAGGGATTGAATTAGAGAGTCCATAATAATTTTGTGATGGCGCAAACGAATGATTTCTGTGATCGTGGAGGGACGAATCAGTACAGATATTGGCACCCTGAAGGAATTTGGGTGACGGAAATACACCACTATGCTGATGTAACATTGCAATATCACGGAATGAATAGGCTCTGCTGTAAATGTTGCTGTGAATGTTGGACATTGGATATTTTAGATGTTCGCGAATATTGACAAAGCCTCATCCTTCTCTATATCTCAGCCATTGCGAAAGAATCGCAACATCGCATGGCAAGCAGATCGTTTTGTGCAGAACTGATATGGTAATGCAACACCGTCTTGTATTGTTCACATCATGTCTAGGGAAGAAATTTAAAATATTCATTCAACTTCATGAGCAAAACTGCTCATAGTAATCCTTCGTACATATAAAGTATATAATAAGTATCATAATACAAGGAATAATTGGAGTCATTGAATCCCAACTTGGACCTGCATCCATTTCCAATGCATTTCCATTTATATATATATATATTTTTTCCAATGTGCTGCCAAATATATATATATATATATATATATTGGCATATATATATATAAATAATTTTTATTCGAGTTGTAGGAATTATAAATTTTCGAACGATATACCAGGAGAACAAGAATTGGGAATTATGATCAAGAGTGAACTATTCTTATAATCGACATCATCAAGAGAAGAAATTCAGAAAAGTTGTCAGGAATTGTGAACAATTCAATCCCAAAGAAAATTTCCAATCAAACTTTCTCGATTATGTCGAACATAAGAGAAGATTACTCCTGGATCAAAATCTATTTTTTTATTTTTATCTTTCCCTGTATACCGTTCGGAAATTTAGGATTTCTAAGATGCAGGTTATTTTCAATGCACCAATTCTCATCATGAATAAATATACTGTCTGTAAGTTCTCCGAGGAGGTGGTACATTCATTTTCCAGCTTTTAATGGGATTGTCTCTCCTCGTTTCTGAAAAAAAGATGAGAAGTTATTAAAAATTATTGCAATATATTTGTAGTAAGGACAGATGTTGAATCTGTACCAAAATGTCACTGCGCTTGAAATTAAACCTTTAGATACCTAAAAAAGAAATTCTCTATTGGTCAGTGACACCTTGTTTTTGAAAAAATTTAGAAATACAAATATATTTAATAAGAATAAAACCTCTACTTATCTTGGTGGACGTTTCAGGAACGAATCTGCTCCCGTTCTCAACACAATTGAAATATTTTTCTCTTCGTAAAATTTTTTCAATGTTTTCGATTTTGACACTGAAAAGTGACAATTTGGCAGACGGAGGAATTCTGGTTACAAGGTGTTTTCATTAATTGATATCGAATTTTCCATTTTCATATTCAAGTTTCAGAAGTGGAACTTCTACTCTATTTTTTAGATACGAGGAGAGAAAATCCCATTGAAAGCTGAAACATGAATGAATAAATATTTTTGACAAATGGATAATTTTGAAGCTTGACATATAGTCCAAATTTCCTGAAACTCCCAGTATAATTCATCAATGATCATATGGACTTCCCAACTATCAATATTCACTTTTACCGAGTTTTTTGAAATATCGAATACATTTTCATCAGGTTATAACTATGAATGATGTCAGATTTTTCGAATTTTGAGGTTGAGGACATCAAAACATTCCATCAGACATTGTGCTGAACTTGTAGAAAACCGTTACTATGTAGTTCAATTGGACACAAGAAATATATTGATTGTTCAGTTTCCTGAGTCATTATTGTTGCAACCTATATCTGTACAATATACATACTTGAATAACAAGAAGTGTTGAAAAATCAGTTTTTTTTTTCAGGAACGTCAAGGACGAACAAAATGTAACGTCAAGATTAGAACTGAAGAGTAGACTCAAGTGTCAAAATTTCGAATGGTATTTGGATAACGTCTGGCCCCAACATTTCTTTCCGAAAAAGGATAGATTTTTTGGTAGAATAAGAAATGAGGGTGTGAACCAATGTTTACTGAAACCAGATAGGAAAGGATTTTCGAATCAACCAATGGGCATTGCAAAAATTGATAGGTTTGTATATTTTCTAGTGAAATTTCTGTTTCCTAAAAATTTAAAACTCAAGGATGATATACACACAAGTCCGACTGAACCGCACATCAGAAGATGATGATGAAAGATTCATTCTGCAATGATTAGTTATATAACTTGGTAAATGCTTATATAACTCTGTTATATGCGTAAGTGGGTGACTTGTTATTAATTTTCCATCTATAATTCGATCGAGGATATTATCATGAACTCTTCTTTCACCTTAGTAGAGAAAGTGAGCGTTTGGAAAATCCTATTTCAGCGGCTCCTATACCATTTATTCATATTTTCTAACAGCTCCGACTGTTCGATCAGATTTATTGAGGCCGTTTTGCTAATTTCCAGAAAAAGTGCAGGGATGAGCATTCTATAGCTAGATATTTCAATTTTTCCAAAACTTCCAATGGTTCATTGAATTAATTGAGGTCATCATAAACTGTGTAGTTTATTAGTTGTGTCCATTAGTTGAGAATTCATTTTATACCGATAATATGAA
This sequence comes from Gastrophysa polygoni, assembly GCA_963576655.1. NCBI lineage: Eukaryota > Metazoa > Arthropoda > Insecta > Coleoptera > Chrysomelidae > Gastrophysa > Gastrophysa polygoni. The sequence goes on along the minus strand of OY755087.1, from coordinate 2,046,363 downwards.
TTCTGCAGATTTTTACTCGTACACGTACGCCACTACTAAAAATCATGTTTGTATCGAAAAATATGCGCTTTTATTGAATGTAATTGCGTACTAAATATCAATCAACTATCTATGATATTCGCATAGCTCCTAGAAGAATACAAATAACATCATTGGATGAGAGTATTAAATTGAAATGTTGAAAAGTGATGGTTTTGTTGATATAATCCACAGAAATTATATCTTACACAATAATCACTAGCTATCAGTTCGAACAGAGGTAATGATCGATTAATTCAATATTTTTGAGTGAGATCATGGCTGAGAATGAAGAATTTGGGTGTATAGTAGGATTTGAATTCGTTTCTTTTGACAGAAATCCTTACTGTTTTTCTTACAGGAATTACTCTGGTTGACTTGATACCTTCTGTTCTCCACCCAAACTATGCACAATAATTCTGGGATTTTTAGAATATAGTGAAAACGTTCTGTCGATACATCTTTGGTGATAATGATACTCTTCATTGTAGTATGATTCTACGCTCGTATTTCATATCAGGAATATTGCAAATGTGGAAGGTAATGCTCGAATGATTGATCGTATCAGTGTTTTTATTCTGCTAACTATAGACAAAATGATGGATCATTTAGTCGAATAAGTCTGTTGAATCCAGACATTTTTGATGAACTGATCCAGGAATTATGTAATAAGATGGAAGTTGTGATTTCGAATCTGTCATTCGAGACAATGTTAATCATAATTTATCATTTTTCATCATATATTTTCTCGATTTAAATATATACTGATGCCTTTCAGTACGCACCATATTGAGGTAGATAATGTATTCCAATATAATTTCTCTATTGTAGGTGTTTAGGTGATGATACGGAAATCGAAATGTTCGTAATGACCAAAGATGGTTTTATTATGACCGATGATTCCGTTTGTCTCGATGCTCCTGAAAAAGTAGGACTAGGACCAATGAAGGTTCGAATAAATGCTTGCAGTGGATTCAACAGACAGAAATGGGAATATGAAGAGAAGGTATTATAATAACTAGACAAAAAAAATGATATGAGAGTTGATTAATGACCACAAAATTCTGAATCTCTGACGCATTTCATTGGAAACGTGAAATCTCCAGGCATTTCTTTCATTGATATTATGTGAATTATCAGAAGGAAACTTCAAACATGATTTCGTCTCCTCCAATTGTTACACCATTTCCTTGGAAATTGAGTCAGATTGTGCCAACTTTAGCACTCATGTTGGAAATATCAAATGAAAACCATTCTCAGTTGCCCATTTTTGAGGATTTGTAGCTTACAACGGGAGCTCACGAGAGGTTTCGGTGAGAACGAAATATCCTCAACATACTGCTGTCAGTTCAATAGAAATCAAAAATAAGATTCTGATCACAATGTTCGGTCCTACAAAAATAATTCGTTCGATAATGTCGATTGTAAGTGAATCGAATTGAAGCCATTGTTGTAGGAATATTTCTTGAGGAAAGCAACTACCTCTTCTCCATTTTTATTACGCTATTCATAACTAACAGCAGTATAAATACCATAAACATGATATATTTCCACATAACACTCGTAATATTTGATTTTGGGTTACCATTGTGATTGGGTACACGCCAAAATTTCGATATATATCTGCAGGTACGATTCTGAGGTTTCAGTATATTTCATGAGGTGACTAACATTTCGACAGTACTTGGTATATCTTCTGATTTTATTGGTAGTATTGCCAACCTTGTGGATTCGTATAGTCTATTTATGAATATTTGTTTGACAGTTTTTTCACATATTCTTGGGATTTCTTCTCCTTTTTCTGAAAATGAAAATTGAAATCAAAATAATTATTTTGATATATTTGTAGTAAGGGCAGATTGATGATCTGCCCCAAATCTGTCCCTACTAGGAATGTATTGAAAAAATTGATATGATCTTCATTCTTATTTCTGGAAACGTAGAGGAAGAATCCCAAAATTCTCTAAACAACCTCCTCCATCAATCTACTGACGGTATTTATATATTTATTTAAAAATATTTATTGTCACTACCTCACATTACGGTTGTATTGATATTTCGCAAGTTGAAGAACTACGGAACAATAACAAAACAATCGTAATATAATAACAATACAATAATCTCACAATACCAATACATAACAAACAATTTGATACAATACAATAAATCAACAATTTGAGATAGCGGTAAGACCGATGATTCTTTGTAAAATTTGGTCCTCCTTTGAGTTTGCATCACATTTATTCCGACTACTTGATATTTTTTTGTTGATTGTCAAATAAAATTAGATTTCCGAGGAGAAAAACCATTCCGAATATAAACATCAACTTGTACAGACTATTGATCCAGACCGAGGTAGTAGAAATGGATATACAGGTTTGTATTCAAACTAACAAAGTTCCATCGAAGTATGCACTCATTTACCTAATGATCGTGCGTGGTCATCCGGTAAAATCACCTCTCTCCTAGGCATCATGGTGTGGCGCCATTTATTCTCAACGAAAGAATTTTCACATCTCGTTCATATACATTGTCTTTGATGATTCTTTGCAAAGAGCTTTCGACCATCATCATCAAGTGTACAAGAAAAACCTTGAGATATCATAATTCTAATATATATTGTCAAAGGAAACATGATATAATATAATAATGATGATAATAATTATAATAATGATATTTATTCACCGTGTATATAGTACACGTGAATGAACAAAATTGGAACATTTTTCCATGTGAATGAATTTTGTGTCAGTATGATATGATGTATGTGGACATATGTTATATGTTCAGATCGAATTCAAATCTGAATTCGATCATGAACATGGTGGTTGAGTGAGAACGATTTTTTTAGTAGCTACAGCCACTAAATATTTTTTCGAAAACGTTATTATCTCTGTTAGTAAAGAAAATACACTGTTTTGAGTTTCTTGTAGAGAACGCCTCCAACAGAATGTTGGTATGTAGGAATTCCAGTGAACGATCAAGTTTCTCAAAATGTTAATATCGAGTTCAACATGCTCCTTCCAGAATGACATCAAATCTTTTTCGATGAATTGAGTCGGATTTTTCCTAAAGTGCAATTCGCAGCTCTAGAATGCTGATGGGCAAGGTCGGTCGGAGCAAACCCTGGCAAACACTGCTTGTAAGAAGACAGTTTTGCTGTATCCTCATCCTTCAGGAAGTTGCAATTGACTGTGCAGACTCAATGGAGAAATCAAATATTAATGATCCGAGATTATATTTCCGAATCGTTTTACTTAGATTTTCCAAGAACCAACGTATATGAAAATTCAGATTTGAATGATATGGATGGAATGGAATATCTCATATAAAATCTTCTTTTTCCTTATATTCTGTGAATTACCTACTGATATATTGATATTTTCTATTCTTATTTTTGTCATATAGTTTCTTCTAGCTTTCATTTCGCCTCTTTTCCTAGTCTTGAATTCAGAAATGAGCTGCGTAGCAGTTAATCAACGAACGATTTGAACTGTTTTAGCTTCTATCGATACAAGGTACATATTTTTTTTTTCACCATAACAATGAGTGAAAATTACAGAATTTTGAGAATTGATATGGCGGCCGATTATTTCTTTTATATGATTTTTCAACTTTACCAATACTATACATACCAAAAATTTACCAATACATTTCAAACTTTGACATCTATTTGGAATGTATTGGTGGAAGATTGATCATGAACTGGTCAATTCCATCAGTGGCAGAGTGACAATTATCTGCTCATATTCTAACAACGATGTACAGAACACTAGTGCAGTCACCGATGGTGTTTTGTTTCGTCAATAACGCTAACGCCATTTTCCGCTATAATGGCCTAATAGTTATGAAACTCACCAGAAGATGGAGACATTTTCACAGATTTCTGTACAAATAGTTTTGAGATTGTAATTACGTAGTTCGGTCTCAAATTGAGAAGTAACCTAAATTACTTCTGAATCAACATTCTTATAACACTCATTGTGCAATTATCAATGATACTGGTTTTGTATTCATTTTTGTGTCGCCATCTAACATCTGACATTCGAGTGATTTTCCGCTATAACGTATATAAAATGCTGTTATCAAGTTAGCTCAACGTTAGAGTTTTGGTTGAAGTGATAAGATAGGCTAATAGGCAGAATAGCTCCACCAGTGTTCTGTACATCGTTATTCTAACTCACGTTTTGATTATTATTCAGCTCATGCCACGTTTGATTGATCAGACGAAAACATTATCTGGCCTCCACTCCGAAAGTGTATCTTTCTCAATAATGGAGATATCAACAGGATTCGCTCATCATCGGCAAATTAGCCATTGAAAAAAATCATCCGAATCAGATGAGCTGATCGAAAGGAACACCACTGAGAAATTTATACGAATTTCAGTAATGAGCTAATTTTCAGTGGCTGGTTTTCTGTTGTCATATTTTTTGCAATCATATACAGTTATCCCGTGTAATTTGCAAATATAATGGATATGTTTTTTTTTTGTATAGACCATGGAATTACGACATGTGAGCAACCACAAATGCCTAGATGTGAGCGATTCTAAGGAATTCACAGAGGGACTCATCATAACAGACTGCGATGGCCGAAATACACAGAAATGGAAATTGGAGTCGGTGCCCTGGAGATGACACAAACACCGTGCACAATGGAAAATTATAGTTTCCATAACAAAAGTTCTAGTATAGGCACAACCAGATTTTCTTGTTACGATAATATTTCTCTATGGTAACCATAACAATATTCTGGTTATTGTGAAGATAAAACATTGTTAGGATAACAACATCATATGGTTGTGCCCATATTGACCAGACAGTTTTTTCAGTGTACCATTTTCTCATTACCATTCTCATCACCACTTACTCATTATTGACGATAATCATCACTATGCTCTGGATGTTTATCCGAATATTTGTTTCAACAAAATATGAAATAAACAATCACCGAATAATCATTGAGTATCTACCAATATTTTTCGACCATTGTAACTAGCTAACTGAATTGGATGTTGTAACGATTATCGGTATCACTCTCATTGGTTGAACAGATAATGCACATCATATAAGTAAAAATCACTAATTCGGAAGATCTGAACTCGTCAGGGTTGGAACATGACAGGGAATTTATATTGATATGGACCTTTATATTGATTATTGTGATATCGAGTCCTCTGTACTTGATGATAGGATAATATACAGGGTGGGCCGAATGGAAATTCCTACCCTGATTTGTAGGATTCGAAATCAAAATTTTCAAATTAAATGTCCAATTTATTCTAATTCCAAATTCAATGAATAATAGCGTGAAATTTCCAGGTTCATAGAATTTTTCAGTTCGTCCAATCATTCGCCATTTTTGAACATGTCATCAGTGATCGAATCGTCCAACCCTATTCGTGGTCACTAAATAAGCTGAAGCAGTATTCTTGATTTTATTTTCATGGCATCAAAGTCGATGGGACCAGAAACAGACATTGCTGCCTTCAGAACTTCTCGTTCAGTTGGAAATTTTGATCTTTGTTGAGCTTGACTTCGAGATCGAAACAATATTTTTCAGAATCAGAAATTATTCCAAGGATTCTATCTTCAGCTGCTTTGTTCTTCCTTTTATTCAGATATTCTGCTTCGTGTCTTTGAAATTCGAGATGGAATCTCATATTTCGATGCCATGAACATAGATGACGTCATTTCTTTGTCGGATTGCTTTGTCTGCTGTTTTCGTGCTGTCCAAGTAATCATTTACATAATGGTTCTCGATGATGGCTTCATATAACTGCAGTACACAACTGAGCGTTAAAATTTTCGACAAATTGCGCAAGATATGAAGAAGATGATGTGCCAAACAATATTGCAGTCATTCTGTATACCTTCGTTGAAGTATTATGGCTGAGATTTCTCCACAAAATGCATTATGAGAACGTATTTTCGTACGATATCTTCACCCTGGCGACCGAGGCAGACGTAGTCGAGGTCGGTCCTGATAAAGTTTGTCTTTACTGTGATAAAAAAGTATCAAAAGGTGTGATATGTGCTAATTGTGCTGCAGTTTTACATTTAAGCTGCTCTCAACGTAAAACTTGCTGTGTGAAACAACAATTTTCGACAAAAAAGCTATCTGACATTGAAAATGAAGTGACATATACTTATACCCATTCCGAGTTTATTACATACAAGGTAGAAAACAAACTCATTAAAGAATTATTAGTTGAATTGAAGGAGAAAAATGACCTTCTTAAAGCAAATAACAATCTGCTAACTCAAAGATTACAGGAACTAGAACAGAAAATCGGGGAAAAAAGCCCGAAGGATACAGATAAAGTCGCAAAAACATTTTCGGATACCATAAAAAAAAGGTAAACAAAACATCAAGTGCAAGTGGTAGTAATAGTAGCTCCGTTGCCGACGGCCGTAAATATACGCAAAATGATACTACCGTCCCGGCTGTTAGACACAGAGACGACAGGCCAGACGAAAATTTTAAAAATGGGAAAGAAGAAGAAATACATTCTGAGGTTAAGAATCATGATGCAAATAAATTACTAATCACTACCCAAGATCAAAGTAATGTTTTGAACCAGGACATTCAACTGAATGATGACACAAATCCTAATCTAGATGGATGGGAAAAGAAACAAAGGAGAACGAGGCGCTCAAATGTGGGTGAATCAAATGAGGATACCAATTTCAAGAGTGCAGTAAACAAACCTAAATGTTACATGTACATCTACAGAGTAGGAGAAGAAGTGAAGGACAAGGACATCAAATCCTTCATAGAAAATAAACTAAACTTTCAACAGAATAATAAGGAAGAAAGTGAACAAGTCATTGTGAAGAAGGTTCAGTGCAGCAGTATAAATACTATAAGTTTCATAGTTGCCACAGACATTAGTTATAAGGACAGACTGTATACTCCTTCTTTCTGGCCAAAAGGGGTGTGTTATAGAAGATTTGACTTAAAAAAATACTATGAAGTTTTCAATATTAGAGATGTTATCAACGACGATAGAGCCAAAGCTGGAAATTTTTAATGAAAGGGGATCTGAAAATCTGCCCAGACGAAAGTGATTATTCGTATGATGTAATTAAAAAAAAAACAAATTAAGTGTGTAAACCAAAGTAATTTAAATATCTCCCCGGAAAGCCTTCCTCCAAAGGAAGGAAAAAATCGCAAGGGTTTAGTAAATAAAAACTTTAAAATTTTTTATGCCAATGTACAAGGGATTAGGAACAAAATTTTTGATTTTGAAATACTTCTCGAGGATTCGAAGGCTGATTGCTTTTGTAATAATGAGCATTGGCTTCATACTGATGAGTTTTCACAAATAAAAATAAAAGGCTTCATGGCCATTTCCAGTTTTTGTAGAACTAATAAAGCACGTGGGGGTGTTGGCATCTATCTTAAAGAAGGTTTGGAATGTCAAGAACTTAATTTACCAATCCTTTCCAGGGAACTACAGTGCGAGGTAGCTGGGATTCATATTTCCTCTATCAACACCAACATTTTAACAGTTTATAGATCTCCCAAAGGAGAACTAAATAAATTTTTAGAAGTTATATCTCAGGTTCTGGATAAGTTAGACCTCACAGGTGATACTATTTTATTTGGTGACTTTAATGTGCACTACGAACAGCCGAACTGTAAGGAGGCTGATTATCTTAACCTCTTTTTCAGCTCATATGACTTGTTTCCAACGGTAAAATTTAAAACTAGGGGGGAAGCTACGCTAGATAATGTTTATGTAAACCTTAATAGATCAAATCTCGATATCTCACCTATTGCCTTGGAAGGTATCTCAGATCATTCTGCAATAATTTTGAATACACCTCTAAAATTTTTGAACAATCATAGCACTAGGATCAATTACAGACCGATTACCAATGAAGGTCTTGAGAATATATATAATCAGCTAAAAGTTTTCGATTGGTTTTCTATAACACAAGATGATTGTGATGTCGAGGCCCAATTAGGCAATTTTCTTAGTGTCCTAACAGAAGCAATTGACAAAAACCTACCACTTCAATCTAGGATGGTTAAAATTAATCAGCATTCCTGTAAAGTGAGCTGGTTTAATGACAATCTTAGGAATATGAGGGGTAGGCTTCAAACACTAAGTCTCATGCACAAACAAAATCCAATTCTGGTCCCCAAAAACATGGTCAGTAACTATAAACTTCAATATAGACAAGCTATAACCAACTCCAAAAAAACTGCCCATGATAATTTTATTAACAATGCAACAAACAAATCTCAAGCAATGTGGCAAATCATAAATTCTCACAGGAACTCTACCCCTACCCCTGAGGGAACTCGGCTTAACGCTCATGTCTTTAATAATTTTTTTACCTCCATAGCTGACGAAATAATCAAAAACCTTCACACTACAAATTGCTCCTACAATGATTATTTAACAAAACAATATACAGGCTATGGCTTTGTGTTTCGAGAAGTCAGTCAAGATATGGTTCTATACAAAATTTCATGCCTTAAAAACAGTAGCAGCAAAGACTGCTATGACATTAACTCTAAAATTATCAAACATCTTAAGGATATATTATGTAAACCCTTGACTGACATGTTTAACCACTGCATTCGTGTAAGCAAATTCCCATCTCATCTTAAGCTAGCAAAAGTAATACCCATCTTTAAGAACAAGGGTGATCCCGAAGATCAAACCAACTACAGGCCGATATCATTGTTACCAATAATAGCAAAAGTTTTTGAATCGCTGCTAAAAGATCAAATGAATGAATATTTTGAACAAAATGACATCTTTTCACCAAACCAGTTTGGTTTTCGCAATAAAAGAAGTACTACCTTAGCCATAGATCGACTAATTGAGTTTGTAGCTGAAGGCTTTGATAATAAACAGAACACTTATGCTACCTTCCTCGATTTGACAAAAGCGTTCGATTGTATTTCTTTCGAAATCCTCTATGGAAAACTAACTCACTACAATTTTCATCAAAGCAGTGTAGCTCTTGTCAAGTCCTACCTGGAGGAGAGGGAGCAATATGTTTCATTCAATAATGTGGAATCAAAAAAACAGAGGATTCAGCATGGAGTTCCACAGGGCTCTGTGCTGGGTCCTCTGCTGTTCCTCATTTACATAAATGACCTGCCTAACTTCGCCAATTTCATCACTCTGCTTATAATTTTATTTGCCGATGACACCACTACGTTGATGCGTTATCACCCCTCAGACCCAATACTCCAGTGGACCCAAAATGAAGATGACCAGATTAGGAATTGGTTTTTGGCTAACAAATTGAGTCTAAATGACGACAAGACACATAATATAAACTTTACTTTGCAAACCTCTTCATCAAACCTGGAAAGTCAGGCATCGGTTAAATTTTTGGGGGTCCACTTGGACCCAGGGCTGACTTGGAACGTTCATATCAATCATCTAAGCTCCAAGCTGTCCAAAATAACTTTCCTGATAAGAAGCCTTTCAAAAAATGTATCCAAGGACACCCTACTGTCTGCTTACCATGGATACTTTAATTCAAATTTATCTTATGCAATCTTAAACTGGGGTCATTCCCCCAATACTGTTCAAATCTTCAAATTACAGAGACGTTGTGTCAGAATCATCGCAGGTCTAAGATATCGAGATTGTTGTAGAAATAGTTTTGCAGGACTGAGACTCCTTACACTTCCATGTACTTTTATATTTCACTGTCTAACCTACATAAAACTGAACCTAGTCAACTTCAAATCACATAGTGATATTCACTCATACTCTACTAGAAATAGAGATAATTTAGTCCTCAGCTACCACAGGTTACAACGCACAAGAAGGGGCGCCGATTACTATGGCAAACAATTTTTTAATGCTCTTCCAATAGAGATAAAAAACCTAAATTTTAACAATTTCAAAACCAAAGTCAAAACGTAACTCTTGAAACATGCCTTCTATTCCATCGAAGAGTATCTAGAAAGCGACTTTAATATATAAATGTATTCGTCTCTTTACTTGATGTCTGTCTTCCTATGTATTGTATCTTGCCCAACAAGCTTACGCTACTATTGTCATTTGTTATATTATTTTGTACTAACTGTAACATTTTTTTTTCTCTCTCTTTTTTCTATATCTGACCTGTAAAAGCACCTCAGTGTAATACCTTGCCAATAAATAAACTAAACTAAACTAAACTAAACTAAACCCTATTTAACATCTTAGGAATATTTCCGGCGACGGCGATTTTATTGATTCGGAATCTCTGCAGAATTCCGAAAAGGAATTCTGAATAATCCGTCCCAACCAATGAGAAATCATTCTGTAAATATCCCTTGGTTTTTGCTACTCGATCGAAAACTACCCTGACCTTTCCGGGTTTATGTGGATTTGTGACTGCGAAATGTGGCACAAACCAAATACGTTCGGTTTTGATCTAGTGATTTTGAACTAAATTCAGCATAACTTTTTTCCAATAACTTTCCGATATCTTGACGATATGCTTCGGCTAACGATTCATTCTTGGATAATTTCCCTCTCAAGCGAACCAATCTCTGCATGGATAGCCATAGACTTTGAATCAGTGCGCCATCTTCTTTCAATGGCAACTTCATGACAATTCGGCTGATTTGATTTGTCATCATACTTCTTCGCAACCAATGAATGACACATCTGGCGAGTTTGATGGTTTTTCTGTTGAAGGCATTTACTAAACTGAATTGACGATGAATCGACCATGAATGGTGCCCATTTCCAGCATTTACCAAACTGATCACAAAAGTAAGCAGTCTTCCACTATTTCAGTTGTCATTTTGTTTTCGATGAAAATTTGAAGGCAAAAGTCAGTCAGATAGTACTCGGTGAGATCTTCAGATTGAGGTATCGCAACACCCCTCATCTCTATTCGAAATCAGGAGTTATGCTCACCCCCGTCAGGTGGTTGAAGTTACAGGATGGAAAAAGCAGAAAATTTGTTTCCACTCGAATCAGAAATCGACGAGTTCGAGTGATTTCCTACAATTTCACATTGAAGCCGGAAAATCGAAGTGTTGAATTTTCGTTGGACTACCCTGTATGTTTGATTTTCTGGTCGCTGTCCATAGTTGCCTAAATTGAGTGGAATTGTGGAAAGGTGTGAATATGGATAGGGGTCACTGAGGTGATTTTGAATAACCAGTAGTCAATTGGTCGTCTTCATAACCGAAAGACAGGATATTTTATCAATCTTGCAAAAGTATTCATTGTTAGAAAATGATTGAACGTACTCAACCTCTTCTGTATAATCGACCGAGGAACCAACAAAAAGAAGTATTGAAGACCGAATTCACTTACATTAGATTCATTCTTCCCGAGAACAACACCCTATACATTTTAATTTCTCGATTCATTTGCCATACTTGAAAAGAGCATCAAGATTTCAATTCGAAAATGTATTTTTCCATGATTTCGGGGCACAAAGTGGAATCAGACAAGTTTCTTTCATCATCTCTTATATTTATTCGCTCCAATCAATGACAGTGAGATTTTGAATAAATTACTTACATAAAATGACTTTATATTCAGGCAATTCTACCTCTCTTCTATGAGCTATGAGAAGTCTATGATTAGGATTAATGATCACACTTCCTCGTGTGAATACGGCCATAGGCATTCAAAAAATACCGAATTCATTCCATATATTATGAACTCACTGTTTACCCATATTCTGACTCCATTCTACTTTCTCAATAATTCTCTGAACATTGGGTCTTCAGGAGATTTGAGACTCATTTAAATAAACTTTGAATGAATTCAAGATCCTGAATCACAGGGTGATTTGCTTGAGAAGGCAAAGAAAAAATGGTGTATTAGTATAGCTTGCTAGGGAAATCTTTCAGAGCGGAACCTGCATATTGAGGCAGCAAAACTAATTTGCCTTTCGAAACAAACTATTTCACTCTCCTGTGATTCCTAGCTGTTGCCAACTTGATCAAAAGTGAGGAGATTTAATCAATGAAATAAAGGGAAATCTAACCACGTGGCCTGGAACAAGTAGAAAAGTTCACTCTGGAAATCTAATGAAGTCAATTACCTCCTTCATTATTCTATATCATTCTTTATTCCATTCCAGAATGTGAAAACGTTAGCCTGAAAACGAAACGGAAAGAGCTGGCAATTGTTGTTCACAGTTACAAAGTTTTTCACAGTTTGATACACGGAAGATGATGAACTCCAGTTCAATTCGGAACGTCGAGCTGATCTTTCGAATTGTCAGTTGTCAATTGATAGGGGCTCTTTGCGAACCTCTACATCGCAGGAATTATCGAAATCAAATGTTTTAGTGGAAAGCATGCTGAGTTTTCTTCCATCCCAGCTTATACAATGCATGTATCGAATTTAACGAATTTTTTGTTACACGAGTTTGATAGATAAATTCTCCGGCCGCATACCTGCCAGGACAATTTCGATTGAATGCATTTCCATTCGTGAAGTAACATGAAACATTTGGTGCTCACAAATCCAGATAGACAATGACAACGTTTGGAATAAAACTCGATGTGATTTGGCTGTGCACACACACATATCGACATCAAGTATTGACAGTTGCCAAAGTCACCGCAATGTCAATGTCTGTCATGATGGGCGTGCATAACCTGATGATTAGGAGGTGTATTTTTATCTCCTTCTCATTGTTATTTTTTGTTTGATTTCACTTGGTTTATACTTCATTTGGTGGGAATAACTCATTGAATCAATCTTTCCTTCCTCAGGTAAATCACCTCTTATAATTCATGTAATTTCGTAAACCAAACCTACTCGCAAATAATGCTAGGTATTTGATATGTAGTGACCTTCATATTTTCATTAGTCACTTCTTATTTCCGTGAAAGCACAAGAAGACAACTTTCTGACATATGAATGAAAACAGTGATTCTGGAATTCTTCTTAGGTGATCGGTGTTTCGCGAGTATCCTTAAAATCGGTGTTTCTACTAGCAGCCAATGAATGAAAATAAACGGAAAATGCCATCACTGATACTTCGATAAAGAGAATGCCATCACTAATACTTATATCGAGACTGGCAATTAGAAGTAGTTAGACGAAATTTTACGAAATCGAAATAGGCTTGAACAGATCGATCGATGATCGTCGAAACGTTTTGCGAAATGTAACAGTCTGTTTTTTGTAACATTTGCAGTAGCACGATAAGAACCAACCATTGTCTCGTTTATTCGACCGTGACGATTTGCTAAATCTATGAAATTGCTTTGAGTTCTCCGTTATTATGTAACATTGATTACCGCTTGCCCGAGATGTGATTTAAATTGTTCGACGATGGCACGTGCTTTCTCATGAGGTGGAACATAAATATAAATGAGAATTATAGATTAACTGAACAGGATTGCTCAAAGATCGAACTGAATGGAAAAGAAATCATATAGCAATATAGGGTTGGGATAAAGTATGGAACCAAGTAAATATCTTCTGAACGAAAAGAAAGATAACGATGAAAATTTGCAGGTGAGTGTAATGAAAGAAAATGCAACTGATGTACATTTTTTTGTTAATAATGTACTTCCGGCTCAACCGGAAAAGCCATCAACTTCTTTGAATTCAAATGGAACACCTTATATATCTCTACAGATTCTGAAAGAGCTTGTTATTTTGAAATCATACATACTGAGTTTAGTGTAAGAAAAATGTAAAAACGAGGAGTAACTCACTGTTAGTTGTACAATAGGTGTACATTTCATTTTAGGATAATGGGAAATGAAATCACTTCAAATGTTCAGAATGCTCGCCGTTCACTTGCTGACAATATGCCATCCTATCAACAAATTGAGTTACTCTTTCCAAGACTTCTCCTCGTACTAGTTCACATTCATCAATAATTCTTTGTCCCAATTCCTGTGAGCTTGTTGTTCGTCTAACGTAAACAAGTGATTCAAGATAACCCCAAAGAAAAAAATCTAACTGGCTAAGATCCGGAGAACGAGCAGGCCACTCTATGCATCCTCTAAGTCCAATCCATCGATTTGGAGAATTCGCATCCAGAAAATCTCTAACCGGTTTACCATAGTTATTTAGTAGATCAAAATAATTGTCACCATTCAAGTTTCCGTCGATAAAAATGGGCCTATAAGCCTATTTTCGACAATTCCCATCCAAACATTTAACTTCTGTGGATGCTGGGTTCGTGCTTCATGAATCGCATGAGGATTCTCATTTGACCAATAACTTGAGTTACATTACAGATGTCCATTAGCCGTTCGCAAAATCCCAGCCGTCGGTCAAAATCATCGTCTGACAATTCTTGAACCAACTGTACCCTATACGGATGGTACTCTTCACTTTTTGATATCTTTCCTACAGAACGTCGACTGATACCATTGTTTCAGTGCCAAATTTGTAGTGGAAGTTTGAGGTGATTCTTCTGAATCGATTGCAATATTTTGTTTCGTTCGTTGCAGTCCGCGGTCTTTCAGGTTTTAGCAAATGTTTTACCTTTCCAGTTGCATTAAGACGTTGTAATGTTCTAGTTACTGTTGAGCGTGATATAGGATTTCTATCCGGATGCTAATTAATGAACATATGACACACTTCTTCATGAGTTCTTACACGATCATCATAACCGATCATCAATAAAATTTCAATACGCTCTTTTTCACTCAATTGGACCATTCTAAATTGTAAAATTCATTTCCGTCAATTGGAATTCAACACTTGCAGAACAGAAGACGTACTAAACATTACTGGTTTATTCATTACTATGCATACAAACAACATCAATTAGTTTATCTAAATAGTTTTTCGCTCTAATGCAAAAAACTCGAAGGGGGTTGATTGAAGTGGTATATTTATTTATTCATTTATTTTTTTATTTATCGAAGTAATACTAAACTAAACTAACTAAAAAAAACTAACTGACTGAAAGTGATTTGATGAAACTACTACATACGTACTGCATAACCATGAAGAAACATAATGAAAAAAAGAAAAACTAAACTATATTCAACCCATTATTTCAATTTGATATAAGCCTATACAATGTTTGAAATGGGCTGAACTTAGAAAGAAAACATCTACTGAGGGTAAATTATTGAAACATCTACACATGTAATTAATACCGTTTTGAAAATGATGTTGTGAATTTGGTACGTCGATGTGAAAAGTTAGACTAGTTCTGGAGGCTGAGCGAGGTACATTGAAATTCAGTAGTGATAACAAAGCTGATGAATCAATTTCATTGTGGATAAGTTCATAAGTGAGGGCGGCAATGTCACGACGTCTTCGTGAAGATGCGATGTTGAATTCATTCAAGAGTAGATTATAATCAAAGTTTCTCATTAGATACGAGCCATGAGCTTTGAAATAAGTGGATTTTAAGAATTTACGTTGAATATTTTCCAGTTTGTCAATATACTTTTTATGATACGGCTTCCATATCTGGCTGGCATATTCCATTCTTGACCTTATCAAAGAAAAATACACATATTTCATTGCTTCAACTGAATGAAATTCTTTAAAATTGCGTATAACGAATCCAAGAAATCGCATTGATTTATTGACAACATTTTCTATATGAGAAGAGAATATCAACTTTGTATCAAAAGAAACTCCCAAATATTTGCATTCATCAACCTTCACAACGACGGTATCATTCAGTAAGTAATCGTATACAATAGGAGACTTACGTGAGAATGTCATTATTTCACATTCATTCACATTGAGTGGTAAGTTATTTGAGTTACACCATTCCGTGAGGTTGATCAGATCACGTTGTAATGCGATGCAGGGGTACTTCCGAATTGGTCCAGCTTCCTCAACAGTAAATGATGAGTCACTCTGTCGAAAGCCTTACTGAAATCAGTGTAAACCACGTCCACCTGTTTCTTATTATCTGAAGAATTCAAGACATATTGAGAAAAAGGACAGAGGTTAGTGACAGTGTCACGTGCTTTGACAAATCCATGTTGGAATTCGGATATGTACCCAACAATATGATTGTATATTAGCTCCGATATAATTATCTCAAACAGCTCCGATAAAACTGATATCAGTACAAAAGGCCTATAATTAGTGATATCATTTAATTTTCCTGACTCATGAACGGCACAGACAAGTGAGATTTTTCAGATTTTCGGAAATTGATCGGTTCGTAACATAGTGTTGAAAATAATTTTCAAAGGATGACATATGTGAGCAATATGTTTTGAGTATCCTGGCAGGAATGCCATCAGGCCCACTTGTCATTTTTTTTTTTATTTTTTTTTTGATGCTTCCAAAATTTGTTCGACACTGATTTCATTGACAATTAGCGGAATACTGAAATTATTCACTGTATCGTGTGTTTGACACTGATTCTCATCGGTAGAGTAGACACTACCGAAGTGAGTAGCAAAGCCGTCCGACAATTGCTTTAGGAGATGAAAGACTTTGATTTTGAAATATCATTTGACCAGGAATTCGGAATTTATTTTCCTTTGAGTTTATAAATGCCCAGAAAGAATTTGGATTGCTTTTCAAATTATTTTCTGACTTCACAATGAAGGCTTTGTAAGCAGTCGTTATTAAATTTTTTATCGTCTTACTCAAGTTCTTAGATCGTTCAAGATGAAACAGGTACTTTGTTTTTTTGTACATATGTGAGTGATGATTTTTTATTTTAATTTTATCAATGATATTTTTGGTATATCAATTCGGATGAGTATGATGATTGACTTTCTTTGAAGGAACACATTGAGAAATCACAGACTGCAGCACGTTATCGAAAGCTTCACTGGCTAGGTTTGCGTCATCCATAGTTTCCAAACAATCCCAATTCACGTCATTGATCAATCTGGTGAATTTTTCATTGTCCATTCTAGTGGAGTCATATCGTTTAGCACATGAATAAAAGAGATTTTCTCTGGGACAATCTATGGATAGTCTAATGGACAAACATGGATGATGCAAGTCTACTGGAACCAATGATTCTGATTCATTTGTTACAAAAACATACATGCTTATCTGAGTATAGTACACGATCCAGAATTCTGTCATTTTGATTTGATATATAGTTCCTTTGGGAACGAGCAGTGAAATTCAGGAATGAAAGTAGGCTATTTACAAGATTTGTTGGTTGTTCATAATCGTAATAGTATTGTAACTCAGTTATGTTGAAGTCAGTTATGTTGAAGTGTTGACTGGCTAATATATGGAAGGGTTTCTAGATACTCAAGAAAGACTTTGTTGTCGCCTACACTCGTGTTGGGTGGTATATAGATCAGTAAAATAATGATGTACTTGTGTCGACTGCCATAATTTTATACCTAACAGGTCTATTTTTTGGATTGGAGATACAACATTGATGACTTCCGATCGGTAGTATTTACTATCGACTGCTATAACAATTCCCGCTCCGCGTTCACCATACGACCGGTCTTTCCGGTAAACTAGATAGTTTTCCGGGAACAATTCATTATTTTGTACTCCTTCTCTGAGCCAACTCTCAGTAACGCAAATAATTTTGAACTCACTAGCTAGTGCACTTTTGAAGAAATCAAGAGTTTTGGTATTGAGTCCTCTGCAATTTTGATAGAATATGGAGATATCATTTTCTTGGGAAGTACTGTTGGATGCTTCAACTAGTTTTTCTGCAAAATTTTCGGTACACCGTTTCTGTAGGCTATACGGAGATTCTGCTCACCGTTAGTTCGACGTTCCTCGAGTTCATTTCTCAGTTTGTGGTAGTATTCTCTCTGTATTATTGTAAGATCGCCTCTTAGTTGGATACCATCAAACAGTCCAGAACCTCGAAGCTTTCTATTGGAATTTAGTAGGGTTTTGGCATCATTAGGACTGGGACTTTGATAGGCCGTGATTTATTGTTTTGACGAATTCCCAGTCTTCTGTGTGAAAAAACATCAGTGTCACTAGAGGGTAGAATGAACTTTACTAGTTCATTAACTACCAGATTGGAGTCGGGAACATCTTCTTGGATTCCAAAAACTAGGATGTTATTCTCACGATGTCTGATTTAATTTACTTCTGAAACTACCTGTATCATATCAAGAGAATTCCGCTCAGAGTTCCTGACCTTTTTTTCAAGTTCATCAACCTTCTTTGCGAGTGTGTTTATTTCGTTTTTGCAGATGTTCTCTAGCTGGACGACACTATCTTTGACCTAATCTATTTTTTTTTCGAACTTGCCAAGTTTTTTATACAGGTTTTTGAGTATGCCAGCTGAAATACTATCGGCCAGAGTTTTTATGAAGGATTCATCTTGGCACATTTGTTTTAGCATCGCGTCAGCCACGATTTTAATATAATATATTCTTCGTTTTTACAATTTTTTTTACACCAAACTCAGTATGTTCGGATTCAAAATAACAATCTCTTTCAGAATCTGTAGAAATATATAGGGTGTCCCATTTAAATTGAAGAAGTTGATGGCATTTCCGTTGAACCGGAAGTATATCATATCAGATGCATTCTGTTCCATTGCACGTACCTGCGGATTTTCATAAATATCGAACCTACAATCAAATCCACTTTAGAAATCGAATCTAATATTCAGTAAGCATTTTTAGATGTCCTCATTAAAAAATCAGATGAAATTTTGATAACAAGTGTATATCGTAAAAATACACACACCGATAGATACCTCAATTTTCAATCAAATCATCATACAAGTATAAAGAAAGGAATAATCAAATCACTTCATGATAGAGCCAAATCCATATCATCGAACCACCAAATTTTCAATTTCAATTGAGAACAGACAGAATATACAACAAACACAAAGACAACCAACACTGATAACAAATGTAATCCCATACATTCCTGGAATATCCGAAAAAAATGAACGTGTTGGTGACAAGTTTCGAGTGAAAACAGTGTTCAAGACAAAGAATACAGTGAGATCGATTTTGACTCAAACAAAACCGGAAAATGAAGAACAATCATCAAAAAATTGTATTTGCAGTATACCATGTGTTTGTGGGAAATATTAAACCGGTGAAACCAGCAGGCCTCTATCAGTTAGGATGAAAGAGCATAAGAACAATATAAAGAAAAGATATACTGAGAAATCAAAATTAGCTGAACATATCCTTTCTGAAAATGGACAAGATATGGCCGATTGGGGGTAATATTAAGATCATAAGAAAAGAAGACAACAACCGAACACGAAAAATCAAAGAGTCTGCTCGCTTTCTTCTGAACGGAGACAATGATATTGCTTCTTGTTCGGTTGATATAGATAGAACTTGGCATCCACTTCTGAAAATTGAATATGAAAATGGAAAATTCAATATCAATTAATGAAAACACCTTGTTATCAGAATTCCCCCGTCTACCAAACTGTCACTTTTCAGTGTCAAAACCGACAACATATCGAAAAAAAAAAAAAGAAGAAAAATATTTTGATTGTGTTGAGAACGGGAGCAGATTCGTTTCCGAAACGTTCCCCAAGAAAAGTAGAGGTTTTATTCTCATTGAATATATTTGTATTCCCAAATTTCTCAAAAACAAGGTGTCACTGACAAATAGAGAATTTCTCTTTCAGGTATCTCAAGGTTTAATTTCAAGCGCAGTTACATTTTGGGGCAGATCACAAAATCTGTCCTTACTACAAATATATTGAAATAATTTTCAATAACTTCTACTCTATTTTAGAAACGAGGAGAGAAAATCCCACAAAAATCTGGGAATTCGCAATTTCATGTATGAGAATGTTGCATCTAGTGACAAAAAAGCCATAGCCGAGTGCAATTTCGAAGTTGACTCAAAATTCCAACTGTGAAAGTCAAGTGATTTGTTTATGGGTCCAATCATTCGTTTTTCGTTGAAGTTGTGAATGGAAAGAAGCAATCCAAATGGTCTATTGGAAATCATGGAGGTCAACATCCAGATTATCCGATTTGAAATCGCAATAAATATGTTCATAGTGGAACACAAATACTAATAGTAGTTGCCATTGGCAGCTCATCCTCACAATGACTCTGCTATGATCGAACGAAATGGAAGTTGCAACCATCACCGGCATATTCACTGAACTTTTTTTGTTTCAATCAATCCAGTGTAGACGATACATATCTTTCCGGGAAGGAGATCAATAAATATCATTTAACTTTTATTGATTCAAGAAATCGCATCTGTTGCAGGACGCTTATATCGATGTGAGATATGATATCATCGCGTAGCAAACTATTGAATTTTACTCGATTTCCTTACCCGCATTATAATTATATATCATATAATTGAAAGCCATATTCGATTTTTTTTTGTGGAATTCTGACTGCTTTACTTCATTGAGTATCTTTTGTTTAGGTGAATCCCAAAATTTCAATCAGGAATATACATTCATTGGCAACAACGTTCATCAATCATCATAATTTCGAAAATCTCCAATTTTTTTGAATATTTCAGACGTTGCCTGAGAATCGGCAAGATAAGAACAATGAAAGCGATAACCTTGATTGAAATCATCATTAGGATACAATAACTGCAGTGGCATATTTTTTAATGATCTGAAGTCGAATGGAGTTCCTCATTTTCCAAGAGGGCATCCAATGAGTTTCTTGATTTGAAAATGGATATCGCCTCTCTATAAGTATTTTAAAATACACGAACTGAATGGAATTTTCAATGGAAAAGGAGATGTATCCAAGAATATTCTGGAAAATGATTAGTATTGCAGAATTAGACACAACTAGGTCATATCAGATTATTGTGAGATTGATCCAAATGCCATGTTGATTTGAATTTACTGGAGTAAATCTTATTACTGATAAACCCTGGGAAAAACACCATAAGATTTTCCTGCCCTCGATTGTATAACTCTGTTTTTCTGATACAAACTTGAGAGTCTTACATCATTTTTTAGGAATTTAAAGATAATCACAGAATGATTTCTATCTGATGAAAAAAACATTGAAGTCGGTTGAAATTCTTTAATTTCACGGTGGTGCTTCAGTCTCACAATGTCAATGAATCACAGTGTATAGAAATATCAACAAAAACTCAGATACCATTCAATGGTGTAGTTAATGATAGTTAATCCATCGAAATATCTTCAAGAAATCTTTTCCTGGAGTGTGTTATAACAGTTCACGTAGCAATTATCGTATTATATATCATTTGGAAATCGATCCACATGATTTCCCAATGAAAGAAATAACATTGAGAATACCCTAGAGATATCATGAAATACTGCTCTATTTAACAGTTGACAATGGAAGAATTTAACTCAGATACCATCTTGACAAGCTTTGCTATTTATGAGTTATTATTCAATCGATACAAATGATAAAAAATGATGAAAGCAATATTGTCCATGTAGCGAAGATGATATACAGAATTGATTGAAAATCGTTTTGCGATTGATCTAACTATTGGATATATCAGATATCAACACCTGATACATTGATTATTCATTCCGATTATTATTATCATTCCTTTTCAAAATTGTTGATAGATTCCACTTGATTCCACTCATTTCGTACAGAATTTCATTTTCTACCAATTATTGTGTGATAACACAATAATTTGTTGTTATTGTGAAATTTGACATTCAAGAATGTGAAAGGAAATTGAATTAAATGAATGCAGCATATATGCGAAATATTTGTGACTCAAATGAACCACTATCGATCTTCGATAGATGAGTGAATATCCAGGAACATATAGAAAAGATATGTCAGTATCACTATCGGCACTTGATCAATAAACTGAATAGAAGATACAATCGTTATCATGTTATCATTTTGGTGTAATTTTTGATTATTTTCTTTCTCATCTTGATTTTTTTCACATATTTCAGCTATTTTCATGATCGCTGATAGAGGAGATACATATCATATATATATCATGAGTCCAATTGAAGCTCTGATTTCCTTGCATTTTTTTTTCTTCCCACTTCTCTTATCTGGGTGAACTTTCAAGAAAAGGTCCAATATCGAAATTCCATTGCTAGCTGATACACTGGAACTCCCTGCGATTTATGTATTGTCTTCATGTTTTAGGTGATTGTTGAAGGTTTCCCACACTTCAACCAAATTTCAGTTACTTCAATACGGAGGGTTGTTCGAAAATAGGGTTATTTCATCCGTTTAAAAAAGTGGGAGAGTTTATTATTCCGAATGGAACACCATGTTTATTTTTATTGATTCGTCAACCTGGTGAAATTTGCATATCATATAAGTATATGATACCTCTACCCAACTGGTCAAGTTTAAGTCTTATGAGCATTTATTTGTAGAAATCTCCCATGGAAATTGTATCCTTGTTGATTCATCTAATCGGAATTCGAAGCCTGAATACTGCAGCCTTATGGCTTATTGTGTACATATAGTCATGCAGTTGGCTCAGGTAGAGAGATCTGTTACCTTCATCAAACTCAGCAGCGTCCTTACCAATTTTCCTCTCTGAAAAGCCTCTCAGAAGACTGAAGATCCAGTGTGATAGTGTCTCGCACACCAGTATGATGTGTGAGAGGCTGTTTCCTCTTCATCATTGCATAGCATACATGGATTTCCATCCGTGTATATGTCCATTCGATATAGAATTCTCTTCAGAGGGCAGTGACCAGATATCAATCTCTTCACCAGACTTCTTCACCTTCTGACTCCTGCTCAAACATATATTGGCCACCATCTCTGACAATATTGGCATCATCTTCTCATTTTCAACTTCTATGAGGCATGCCTCAATAGCATGTACCTCATCTGCTTCCGGCGCCAGTGCCTTCATCAGTTTTTGACCCCTCAGTGTACCACACCATCAGGTTCCGTCCCTGATAACTTCTTGGGATCCCTTCATCCCAGTGTAGATGTTCGTCAGAAGGCCTATCCTAGTTGTTTTCAGGCTGCAAAATCTCCATTATGGTGAGTAGGTTATCATCAGTATTCAACAGTAATGACGTGCCATTCTGGTAATATCGACATTTCCGTCCATATGAAAATGATGGAACCAGTTTTTCCAGACGGAGTTCTTATGGATTTGTTCATTTGACTATGGGGTGAAATTATAAGCGGGACATATAGATAGTTCAATTGAATGTATACGAATCTATAAAATGGGTTTATACGAATCCAGAATAATTTCAATGCTCTCGTGGATTGATATTTCACATCATGATGATTTATTAATCTTTTGTTATCACATGGCTCTCCAAACGCACTCGCGTTTCGTAACTTGAACAAATCTTGATAACAAGGAATAATTCTGATCCATCATTTTTGGAGTGATGGAAATGTCTATCTTATCACGAATGACACAACGTTCTTGTTGAAAGTAGTCATAACCCTCTTACCAAGTACCAAATGAGGGATACCATTTCCAAAGGACATTTTTACTAATAAATGCTCATTAATCAGACATTTGACTAGTTAGGTGAAATCATGCTATAGATACATGAGAGACAAATTTCGTAGGCTTTCCAAATCATCGATGACGTTATCAGTTTCCATTAATTTTTCTTTAAACCAACAAAATAACCGTACTTTCAAACCACCCTGTACAGAGGTAACTGAGATTTGGCTGGAGTGAGTGAAGCCCACAAGTATCAACAATTCCGAACCAAATTAGGGTACCATAGTAGTCCTGAAGTCGAAGATATCAAAATTTTTAATTAGTGGTCACGATTTCCGAAAGAACAAACTTGATTTTCCAGCTTTTTGTGGGATTTTCTCTCCTCGATTCTAGAAGATATGGAAGTAGTTATCAAAAATTATTTCAATATATTTGTAGATTTTGTGATCTGCCCCAAAATGTCACTGCGCTTGAAATTAAACCTTCGCAAAATTTCTTCAATGTGCAGTCGGTTTTGGCACTTTGGAGTGTCAAGTGCGAAGAGAAAAATATTTTTATTGTGTTGAGAACGAGAGCAGATTCGTTCCCGAAAAGTCCACCAAGATGAGTAGAGGTTTTATTCTCATTAAATATATTTGTATTTCAAAATTTTTCGAAAACAAGTTGTCACTGACAAATAGAGAATTTCTCTTTCAGGTATCTGAAGGTTTGATTTCAACCGCAGTGAAATTTTGGGGCAGATCACAAAATCTGTTCTTACTACAAATATATCGAAATAATTTTCAATAACTTCTACTTCATTTTTTAGAAACGAGGAGAGAAAATCCCACAAAAATCTGGGAAATGAATGTACCAAGTCCTCAATAGAACGGCAAAGTTATGGAATTCTTTGCCTAGTGAAGTCTTTCCTGATGCTTACAACCTCCACACTTTCAAGAAAAATTCCAACACCTTCCTACTCTCGCAAAATTCCACCGCTGGCTAACACGATGTTCCTCGAACATCATAGGTTTCCCTTTCGTGTTGTCCACAGATAAAAAAAAACATCTCCTTGTAAAACTCACAGACAGTATTGGACAAACTCAAATCAACTAATTCAGAAAACGGTTACAGATAGGTATTGGATCCATAGGAGTTGCTGAGGAATCGATGGAGATTCTGAACATATTCCGATATAATAATATATATTTTTATATTGACTACAGGAAATTTAAAATAATCAACTTTCGATAACTTTTAAAAGCAAACCTAACAACCGTATTTTTTAATCACTCTATATTGAAGTAACTGAGATGACGCTGGTGTGTGGGAAACTCTCGAGTATCAACTAATTTCAAACGGAATCATCTCGAAGATATGAGTATTTATGGAAATCATGATTTCCGAAGAAAACTAATGAAATCACCTTTCATTTCGAAAAAGGTTACATATAGGTATAGAGAGATATGAATGTAAGTTGTTCGTAGATCGATGGAAATTTTAAATTATATATTATAAACATGGTATGTGGAATATCAAAGTTGCAACTGATTTCTTTTCAACATCAGAAATATTCCTGTTGGGTAGATAATGTCCAAATATTCCAGGCATCAAATTTTCATGATCCGTGATATGGATCACTTGAAACGTCAAAGGTGCCTACCATGAATCAGCTTGTATATCAATTTATTTTCATTCTCCTAATCACTTTCCAACATTCATTTCTCAGCTTTTCATGGGATTTTCTCTCCTCGTTTCTAAAAAATAGAGTAGAAGTTATTGAAAATTATTGCAATATATTTGTAGTGAGGACAAATTTAGGATCTGCCCCGAAATGTCACTGCGCTTGAAATTGAACCTTTAGATACCTAAAAGAGAAATTCTCTATTGGTCAGTGACACCTTGTTTCTGAAAAAAATTTTGGAAATACAAATATATTTAATGAGAATAAAACCTCTACTTATCTTTGTGGACGTTTCGGGAACGAATCTGCTCCCGTTCTCAACACAATAAAAATATTTTTCTCTTCGTAAATTTTTTCAATGTTTTCGATTTTGACACTGAAAAATGTATTGATCAATGCAATTCCCGTAGGTACACCCTGTATGCTTCTGTCTCTCTCTCACTACTACTAGATAGAGCTATATTCTTTTCTTTTTATTGAGTCGATATCAGTTCACCTGCATATGGAATAATACAGAATCTCATCGGGTCTGGAACGCAAAAATACTAATTTCGATATGTTAACTCATGTATCAAGATATCAGAGAGCAAGTCTACTCGAGTATATACCGATGCAACTTACGTGTAGGAATTCTTACAATAAATTATTTGATTAACCATCAAGGCCATTCTTTTTGCAGTATTCAACATACTTTCTTCCTCCGCTGCACTTCATCTCTGGCGTGGCCGGCCCATAAAAGTGGAATCGCATTCATCATCTCATTGCGGATTCTAGGCACCGGCACAACAATATCTGGCAGGATGCATAACGGAGAAGTAGGTGTACTCTTCTTGTAACTAATGATTTTCTACGCGTGTTTAACAAGATATCCTGATGACCTGACCCGAAGAGCTATTGCAGTAGAATTTTGCATCTTCACGGCACCACGCCTAGTCGAGCTTCCGCAATCCGTAACAGGGATGGACCAGGGATTGCCACAGGGCAGTACTTATATTTGATGATACGATTCGGTAGATGGACTCGAACAGTTCGAAATTGCCGTTCATAGATCAGACGAACAATAATGATACTAATAACACTCTTTATTCGAAAAAAGAAAAACCTTTCACAAATGTACGGAACCCTTGAAAGATGATGAAAACAAACAGACGTTACCAACAGGTATCTCAGATATCTTGACCTGAGTTACATGAAATATGAACCACTTTCCCCAGAAGGTTATGTATTTATTTCATACTCTGATTCGCGAAATTCAGTCGAGGTGTATGGTTCTAATGATATCAAGATTCTCCAAATGTCTCTCTTGACTACATTGAAAGAGGATACTGATTTAATTCTAAATCTTAGCTCATCGAATATCTTCATGCAGTTGTATAATACATTTTCCTCGGTAACAGCTGATCTGTGAATGTATCATAATAATAGTTATAATTTATGAACTATATCTATTTTCTATATCATATAAGGTGGAATGTAATCTGAAGGTTGATGTTTGTTTTTGAAGAAATGTAAAATATTGATAGTGCATATTCTCGATCATATAGTCTTACTATACTGTTGGCATTTTCGCTTAACGAAATATTCCCCTGCATGACACTCTTTCATTGAATCCATATATTATTCTGGTACTATTTTGTATTCGTACTATTCTATTACTACCTCCATGAGAAAGATCATCATATTTGAAACAGGATTCAAAATTGGCATGATACACAACTCCAAACACGAACAGATCAACATATTCAAGGAGTATTCTGGAAGCATTACATATTCCACTTGGTTAACTCGATGATATAGTAACTTGGATATTCTGATCAACGAATAATCCATATGCATACCTGAGAATTCAGTACTATGTACCACTTCAATTATTGATTATTTACTAGAATATGTTTGGGTGAGTTTTGACTAGAAATTCTAGTCGTGGACCCGACAGTATCAGTTCTTTGTTTATTATGTTATGAGAGGCCAGAATTTAAGAGAGTTCGTTGAGAAGAAGACTGAAGAGAATCGGACCTGTGAATTTGCTCCAGGGTACTCCTATATTAGTATGACTCATTTGCGTACCGTATTGCGTATGTACCAATTTCTTTACTTTTCTGTATGATACTTTTTATTCTCTATCGGAAAGTTATGATTTGAACAATTCTGGTGGCATCCCTATGAATCAGTGTGAACTTTCGTGGACTATACAGGGTGATTCAGAATAAGACCGACAGACTCCGAACACAGATTCCTCACCTCATTTAATAATAATAATAATACGTCTTTATTTTCGAGAAGTACAGAGTAGGTACACTAGGAAAACGCCGAAGATCAGATGGTGTCACGCATGGACATGCATGAAACCTCTGTTAATAAGTGAAAAAATTGAAGATAACTACAATCTTTATATAATAAATATTCCTAATTTCAATTATACAATCTAAATAATGTGCCTCCGGCACTCCTTAATCAGTAGTCATATGAATAGCGAGTTAGAAGAAGTACACACACGAACGAACAGATACATGTATCTCATGCATCAATTTGTTCTGTGAGTAGATGTTTCTTCATGAGTTTTTTGAATGCATCAATGTTGAATTTTTTCATATCCATTTGAATGGCATTGTAGATTATTGACATCTGGTAAGAGAAGGACCGTCTGAAAGTTTCTGTTCTATGATATGGTGGGGTTATTATTCCCTTGTAACGTAAGTTTATATTGTGGACATCTTCTCGGAAAGAGATTTCATGCCATAACTAAGGAGGAATTTTGGTCGCTATTATTCCATGGAAAAGACAAGTGGCATGGAGTTTTTGTCTACGCTGCATATTGAGCCATCCTAGATCACTCAGAATATGCGAGATATGGTGACCTCTCCTGACCCCAGATATTAATTCCAGGCAGGAGTTCTGGGTTACTTGTATACAATTCATTTCAAGGTGGTAAGTTCCTATCAAGGTATGCCCTAGAATGCACCTCTTCTGAGATATAGGGTGTCAAAGGTACGAAAAAAATTTAGATAAATTTTTTTTTCTCCCGAACTCCTGGAGAAAAAAAATTGGAACTTGGTTCACTGATCAAGATTCAACAACGTGATATCTGATTTCATGATTTTTAATTTTCGTAAACCAATTTGTAGTAACGGTGGTATGTGGCCATACTTACCTCCATATTTTCTATGGACAAGTTAATGGACTCATCATTACTCAACCTAAAATTCATAACATTTCATATTTCGCGAATATTATCTCAGGAATCAACTTTCATTTAAGAGACTCTCATCTGAGTGGAGTAGTATGAATTTGAGGCTTACTTTGTTTGTCACTTGATTCTCCAAAACAATCATTATGCAAAATAGTATGGTCGAATTTCAGTGAATTTACTACATAGATTCGATCGAATGGAATGTCGAATGAAAAATCGGAGTTTGTCGGTCTCATTCTGACTCACCATTTCTATATTTTGAATATTGCCAACATCGAAGAATGTTCAGCAGGTCGACAATTATTCCTGTATTTATTATTCCTGTAAGAAATTTGCATTACGCGATAATTGCAAATTGAAAATAAATATCACGTTGATAAATCTTGATTAGTGTACCAAGTTTCAATTTTTCCCTCAAGAAGTTTTGGAGAAAAAATTTATTCTCATTTTTTTTGGTACTCTTGACACTCTGTATCTCAGAATGTGTGAATTTCGAGGCATACCTTGATGGAAACATTTTACCTCGAAATGAGGTGAGGAATCTGTATTCGGTGTTTGTCGGTTATATTCTGACTCATCCGGTATATACATATATGTAAATATTTCACTTTCATGAATAGGCATGCTGAAAATCCTGGGCTGGGAGGGTTTTGTACCTAAGGAGTTCAACGATGTTCGAATAATTAGTATTGATCTTCCCACAAGAGAGTCGATCGATAATTCAATTATCTTTCTCAAAAAAGTGCAATGTCACAATAAATACTATTTATTGAATCACATGATCATCAATTGTATAACAACAATATGTTTCCATGATGTTAATAAAGTACACAACTATAGATGTATAACAACAAAATATATTAGATATCAATATAAACTATAAACTATATAATTATACAGTGTGGAGCAGCCAAATGGAATAGTAGATTCGACAATAAATAAATGAGGGTATGTTGGAGAAAAAGCTTGGACACGTCGATTTGTATTTTTAGATGCGCATTTTAAAAAAAAAAATTAAATTATATAGAGTGTGTTATGTGACAGTGGCCAATACCAACTCTCTTATTCCAATGGAACACCTTGTATTTCATTACATTTTTGAATTCTCACTGAACAGCTGATTTAATCGATACATCACACTTGGGGTCTAGCGGAATTGATAACAGAAATATAGGGTTTTGTTTTGTCGAAACTATGCATTATTGGTCGAAACGACTCATGTGTCTCTATCTCAATTTTCGATAAACTATCTACTGCCATTTCTTTGGGACAGATACAGGATGATCAATTTTCTGAATTCTGCACCACCCTATATTTATTTCAATCAAATGACAGTAGGTAGTAAATCTAAAAATGAGACAGGGACATGTAGACCGTGTTGACCAATGATGAATAATTTCGACATCTCTGCTCCACTAGACCCCAAGTGTGGTGTATCGATGAAATCAGCTCTTCAGTTAGAATTCAAAAATGAAATACAGGGTGTTCCATTGGGTGTTCCATTGGAATAAGAGAGTTGGTATTGGCCACTGTCACATGACACACTCGATAAAATTTAATTTTTTTTTGAAAAAATGCGCATCTAAAAATACAAATCGACGTTGTCCAAACGTTCTTTCCAACACACCCTCATTTATTTGTTGTCGAATTTATTCCATTTGGCTGTTCCACACTGTATATTAACATGGTTATCAACATAGTGGTTCATTGTAAAATGTATCGAATACTGTGGATGACTCTGACCAACCGGCTGTTTTCCGGATTCAATATTCTTCCATAACATATCTTCCATCCAGCGACTAATAGTTTGTGTTGTCGCGGGTTCAATTGGTTTTTCATGCGTTGATATCAAGATATTCAATTGGTGTGGCTTAATCGTTTTGTTTTGTCTGAATAGAGTTGAGGTAAATAGGTTGAGGAAATATGGGAATAATAATATTTGGCTGATTTCTATTGAGTCCTGAGGTTTTGATTTCATTTGTAATTCTCATTTCCACCCTATCATCGGAAGAGATGATATCATCGAGATAAAGTTCTGACAATGTCTAAGTATTATGTGCTGTGGTTAATGCCAGTATAGAGTTACTAATTTGTGAGATCATTCATCGATGATGTTCCTAGAGGGTACACCTTTTCAAGTTTCCGTAACAACAAGTTTTTATCCTAAGCGAAAGAATATTTTGGTATGGAATGATTTACGTTATGAGTGCCTTTCAAGAATCTTTTGAGTTTAGTCCCATATTTTTGTTCAAAATCGAAAATGAGTGCTGAGGCAGATCTGAACGTATTTGAAGATTAATATGATATTCTACCTCCTAGCATATTGTTTGAGAATATCAATATACAGGGTGTCCCATAAACATACCGACAAACTCTGAGGGATGGTAGAGGACATCAAAATGAACATTTTTGCTCGATAAACATAAGTCCGGGAACTCTTCGTTTCCGAGAAACATGGTGTTTAATTTTTTTTTTAAAAATCGATTTTTTATTAATACAGTGAGAACGATTTGGTCGAATTCAATGAAATTCTTACAGACTATTAATACATTCATGAGGTATCTTTTGGAGCTAGTAGAATTTGCCCAATAATTTCAGGGGCGTGCCCACGGGCTATGTCGGATAGTTTTTGCACAAAAAAATATCGCCCAGTAGATTTTTTTGTAATTATGATAATTTTTTTTCAATGAACAGCTTGAAATGCAATTTTTTTTGGCTCTTGGAGTTTTTCCGTATCTAGCTTCGTTTCGAAGGAAAAAAAATAAAAACCATATCTCTTACATCTATGAAAAAAAAAATTGAATGCTTCAAAATTATACCTTACATTTCACCAATGCTTTAATTAAAATATTGAAAAACTAATAGACCTTCCAATAACTTTTTTTTACAAATCATTAATTATTATAAATGACTTTTAATCATTTTTTGTTTTGTATTTAATTGGAGAATATTCGTAATTTTTTCAACTGCTGTTTCAACCTTATCAACGGTCATATTATATGATGAACTTCCAAAAATATCCGAAACTGAAGAAAATCGTTGAGCAACCGTTAATCCGTTGTTTTTTGTGAACTCGAGAATGATGAGTTGAAATAAGAATTAGCCTGTGAAAATAAGTTGAGAAAAAATATCCTCTTCGAATAGTATGGCGGGCTGTAAGTATGCTTTCGCCGGATTGCATAAACTACCAGAAGATGCGATCCTTTGAAATTCTCTGAGATTTTATATGTAAGAAATCCTTCAAACTCATCATTCTCTTTTTATTGATTATGTAATCCGATTTTCCATACTCGTGCCATAATCTTGAAAAATGAGTCGAGACGGTTCTGTCACCAAGTATCTCCTGGTGTAAGTGTTATTAATGAACTCTTATTCCACAACACGCGCAACAATAATTTGTGATGATGATGATCAATTCCGTTTAGTAATTAAATAATGTTGCCATGATCAATAAAGGGCATGACGATCTTCTGATTCATAGACAATGCATCTCATCGACCAAGATGTTGAAAGTCCACCGCGTGGCCTACTTGGATTCGACAGGACATGCATCGAGGATTGCACGGATTACTCTGATCGCGCTCTTTCCCTAATAAGTGATGCACGTGTGTGTTCCATTGTTATTATGTAAAAACCACCTAGCCAAGCACGTGCTGAACAATTGCAAATGACGCTCTATGTCTGTACCGGATCAGAATGCAATTAGCTTGATTTTCCACAGTACCGAAGATGGAAACAAACATCTGGAATAATCATTCCTAAAAACGCGATAAGTTGTGGTTACAAAGGATTATCCAATCGGTAATATGATATGAAATAGAGGAAACGGTTCTGGCACCGTTTTCATTCATGAGGTTCATGCTTGAATTGAAATATTGTGAAAAAAATCGTCTCCTAGCTTTGCCTACTGGTGTGGGCTCAGGATTCGAAACATTGTAGCAGTTTGAAAAGAAAAAATAAACAGATCATATCCTCCAAATTTATACCAATATAATGATAATATACGATCAAAATTTCATGATGATCAATTATTATTTCTTTTCAACCGATAGTTCTCGAGTGATATAGCTCTATCTTGAAAATTCGTGAATATTGTTCATGCGAACTGAAGGAATCCATATATTTTATCATAGATTGAAGTATAAATACTAGTCATTTCGTAGTTAGTCATTTCAATGCTTATGATGATCATATATAACTTCCTCATAATGAGAAATTCATACAGTGATTGTCAATACATGACAAAAAAAAACACATGGAATTGGGTACAATATTCATAAAATGTTTTTTTCCAGTTGGAATAGATATCACAATTTTGAATATTTTTTTCATGCGCATCAGTATTTCCAATCATTATCCGGAACTGAGATATCATCTGTGCGAAGTTTGTCATACCCAGCATCTATGGAATAAAAATAATTATGTATGAATAAATACCAACATATTCAATATCAATTCTGCTGATTGACGATTGACTGGTTCCCTGAAAATTGCATGGTACAGACTGGAATGAACTAATCTATACAGGAATATAATGAGCATCTCACTATGAATGAAGTTTTTATGACACATTAACAGATTAACTCCAAAAGAAATATTTCATAGATAGATAGAGTTTATTCAGTTCGACATCAGTGTTACCTACAGATTATTTGAATACATAAAAGTGTTTTCATTTTATTATCTTCTCCTAGCAGTCAGAGATCACCTAAGCTGAGCTTGTGTCGTGACCTTCAGGCTGCTGAGGTTCATCTTGTCACATGAATGTGGATAGTTCATCTATCGATATGAATATATGTGATATGGATCCTAGATGCAAGGTGATAATGTTAGTTCATTCGTATTCGTGTGATACGAAGAGACTGTCATATGAAGATACGGTATGATGTCATACGACACCATCATATGACACATTTACAGCCCTTGTTCTATGGTGTTCTTGCATCAAGTTCATCGCCTTATATCGCGAACATTACGAACTCATGGGCATACGTTTATACGAACTGTTCTTCTTGTTTTGCTGTCAGCAAGGTGCACCTCATTTCTCCTCGTACTTGAGGAACACCCTCAATGAAGTTGTTACAGAGTCGGATCTCAGCATGGGGATCTCAGTAACCCTAAGAGACACAGGTTTGGTCAAAATCAGACAATGTTGCGCCATTGAATTGAAGCTACGAAGTCCAGGAAATTTGGAATACTTCCGGTGGTAACGAAACAAAAAAGAACGAAATTTTACAGAATCGTTCATTTTTTTGCTGAGTTTATCAGAAGAGATATTTTGAAATGAGTATCTCTTCATCGTTTGACTTCGGTGATTGGATATGGTGATAGGGCGCGAACTCAACGCGATGTTTTTCCTGTGTTTCTAGAAGCACATCCTAACTTGCCACCATTAAATCAAGGTACAATTTGTGAAATAGATGAGGCACTATATCGAGAGATGGGTCATGTTAGGAAAGTACCGAGACACAGACAGGCTGTTGTTGATGACGAAACGAAGTTGAATTTGTGCTTGCTCTAGAAGATAATCCAGTCACTCCAGCCGACCAACTGGCCCGTGATCTCATCACAGAAACCCTCAAAAAATGCAAGCTATTCAAGAGCTACTTAAAGATGATCTAGATCGACAACTGGAATTTTGCGATTTATTGGTGACCAGTATTGATCAAAACCATTTATTATTAGAGTAGAAACTTTTCTCATACGACGCTACTCTAATATTGAACGGGCAAGTGAATCGCCATAACTGTCGTTATTGGGCCGTAGAGACCCTCATTGGATGAGCAAACTTCATACTCAGCGCCCACAAAAAACTAATATATGGGCCGGAATAATCAAAGATAGAATTGTCGGACCATTTCTCTTTGATGACACTATTAATGTAGCAAGATACTCACATTTTCTCCAGGAAGGAATAATGCCAGTTCTGTCATTTATTCCCAAATTCCTTGAACCCTAACTTGACCGACGAGAGGCTATGGTTTCAGCAAGATGGGGCCTCGCCAGACTACGCTGTTATTGTTTGTCAATATCTGGCCAGAATTTTTTGTATGTTTTTTTTTTGTATGAATGATTTTGACCAATATTCATAGTCTCATATTATCATTATATTTGTAGTCTTCGAAAGATTGGTCCTTCCACTCCTTTACATTTTGTTCACTCTCAGTTGAGAATTACGTTATTGCGTCGAAAATACAGTGTTGTCGGTTTTTCCTATTTTCATACACAATGATTTCATACACGAGAGGACGATTACTTTCTGCCCGCTTTACAAAACTAAGCATGAAAGAAATATAGATGAAATGATAGAACTTCTGTTTCTATAAACGTTTCATATTCATGATGTAGATATATAGATGATATGATTGAAATTTAATAAAAATCATTCTTTTCATTGATACGTGCCTTGAAATGATCCGTTTTTGGAATATTTGTCAATTTAATTAGTCAATATTTTATAAATCTGTGCATGTTACTGTACAAAGGGTGCACTCAAAAAACTGTCCGGTTATTATAGGCACAACCATATGATCTCGTTATCCTAACGATGTTTTATCATTATAACAAACAGAATATTGTCACGATTAACATTGAAAATTGTTAGAGTAACGAGAAAATCTGGATGTATCTATACTAACTAGAAGTTTCGTTAGGATAACTATAATTTTTCTCTATGTGGCGCATTCTGATGATATTTCGAATATTGAATTGATTAATTGTTATATTCAGTGGTGTGAAAATCGAGTCATATCTGCTCGTATCGAGAACACACACATAGTCAATTATAACATAACCTGATAGAAAATCACATATCAGGATTATAATACGATTACAGAATTACTTCACGGCAATTATCTTATGAGTACTAGAGATATCATCAATTACTCACTTTTCTCACAGCATTCATTGGAAGTAATGGGCCTTCATTATCTCGTTCACTTTCGGATTATTGTACCAATGTTACCAACAATCATTTTCTGGGCATTCCCAGATAATGCTTTTGGTATTTTTGGCAATGATTCGTGAAACTCTGAATGAATTCGCGAATGAAATGTTCTTAAAAGACCTAAATTCCGATTATTGTTCGAAGAATGAACAATTCTCATCGATCAGCTGATTAGATGGAAATTGTCTGAAATAATGAAATGAATCTGGTACCGTAGAGCATGGGTACAAAACCTTTTTGTAGTCAATAATTCCAGTTCCAGTCCAGCGCCAAAGTTTCAGTAGGTGGAAATCCAATTCCTATCGTTTTTCCTCAAGTTGAGAACCTCAAAAATGTTCCTGCAGATTCGTACCTATATGAAATCTGTTGGAATTACCATATCCAAACAGAGAGGTCCAGTGTTTTTGGAATATCGTAATCATTATTGTCTGTGATGTATCTCATGAATATAGAACATAAGATATAGAATATAAAAAAGATAACACCTAGCAAGGAGAATTATTCTCAAAGTAGACGTTTATTAGAGGGTTTCGTGGTTTGGAAGAACTCAGAATTATGAATATTTGGGCTCCAGGGTTATTCAGCATTCAGCAGAGATTGTTTGTCTCTCGAAACGAACAGGAGCAGAGTTGGAAATAGGTATAGTGAAAGTTATAACGAATTGATGCAGAATCAAATCCTGCATTCGATCATCCAATGAATACAGGGTGTCACATTCGAATGAACGAAGGCTTTCGACTATGAGAATGTTGCAATAGCGGTCTTCAAATTTTGGATACCCTGTATGCGATGAATCGATTGGTGATGTTGATTTCGAAAGTAACATTCCTGTGCTTCCGACTTCCCCAGAAGCGTTTATCACTAATCGAAGGTGGAAGGAGCAGTGGTGAAAATAAGGCTATATCATTGAAAATTTTCAAAAGAATCACGATATCTAACAAACATTTGAAAATAGGTACAGAGAAACCTCATGGAACTCATCATGGAATTCTCTCAAGAATCCAAGAATGGAAGATATACTGGGTGTTCCATTGAAATTAAGGAAGTTGATAGCATCATCTGGTATAACTGAAATTCGTGTGACCTTGAAAATATTTGGAAATGAAAGAGAATGCTGGGTACCTGGAAATTCTGAAATCTAAGTCATTTCTCATCACGAAAACTTCTAACGAATGTCTATGGTGATGAACCCCGTGAGGAGTTAAATATTACGATACGATTCAAAAATCGCTTTCATGTCAATATTATTATCATGAAGTTTGTTCATTTGTCACAATCCAGACCTGGAATGGAAGCTAGGAAGGAGATGAGTGGGCGTCTACTGTGCTCATCCGGTCCTGCATCTCTATAATGTATTCAAACGACCGTCCACAGTAGTGTAGTATTATTGCCAATCTGAGATCATCTCCTTCCGAAATACAAGATACTCCACTTTACCATAAGCTACCATCTGAGATAAGAGTACAAGCGACTTTTTGAATACTAAATAGCTGAGTGTGTTTTACCTGACCATAGAATACAGTGTCGTCAATGGCATTTCTCGATACCCATCATCAATATCATTAACCAACATTTCTTTTTTTTTATTTCGTTTCTGTCAAGACATACAAGCTCAAAGATTTGGCAATATTTAATGAGAGACAAGAATGAATCGGTTGAGAAATCGCGATTTTGTTTCAGTAAATTTGTTAGACAGGGTGTCCGATAATTTCCTCAACAAGCATTATCTTCGTTATGTGGGAAGCTAGAGAGATGAATGAAGTTTTGGAAGGTATCTAATATTCCTTCTCATTGCACGAATGGAATGTTGTTTCAGTTATTCAACCCTCAAAGAATCTCCTCTAACTTTTTTCCTTTATTGAATTTCTTCTTCATTTTGAATACAATGGTATACCACACTCTGTACTCCATTCGTTTTCTGCAGTTGCATTGCATTTTTTTCAGATATCTCTGTCGTTGAGGATAATAAGGAGACGTGATGATATTTCCATAAATTCAATGAAATATTCTCTTCCAAATTCCATGAAAATATACATGGTGTGTCATTTGAAATAACGAAGTTGACCAGAATTCCGGAAGAATTGAAAATTTGACAACATTGCCGATAACATTTTCGGATCTGCCATATTTTCAAATTATCCTGTGCGGAAATTCGAGAGAAATAACGAAGTTGACAAGAATTCCGGAAGAATTGAAAATTTGACAACATTGGCGATGACATTTTCGAATCTGCCATATTTTGAAATTATCCTGTGCGAAAATTTGGGAGAATTCAACGAACGGTTACCAATATTTCAATTTGGTTCCACAATTTTGTCTATCACTGTATAGGAGCTTGGCAGGTGATTTAATTCGACATCAAAGAATAAAATCGACGATACATAGTATAATTTCATGAACACATAGGTAGCTCAGGACTGGCTCAAGAATTCTATCTATGAGCATATAAAATACTCATATGTATCGTAGATTTTATTCTCATCATTACCAAATTGAATTATCTGTTGGGCTCTTTTATTTTTCTCTACGAGAAGAATAATTTGTTGTATGGTACAACAATGGTATACCATACGAAGAAAAAAGTTAGGGGTAGTTTTCTAACGGTTGAATAAACGGAAAAATGTTTCACCGGTTCGATCAGAAGGACTAGCT
Source organism: Gastrophysa polygoni (assembly GCA_963576655.1). NCBI lineage: Eukaryota > Metazoa > Arthropoda > Insecta > Coleoptera > Chrysomelidae > Gastrophysa > Gastrophysa polygoni. The sequence continues at coordinate 2,008,652 of OY755087.1, read as the reverse complement.
GATGCCTTTCAGAACTTTTTTGATTCATCATTCTATCTTTTCAAATAACGGATATAATGCTTGTTGAGGAAATTGTAAGACACCCCTGTATATCTCTTGGCCTCTCATTTATCTTGCATTCCTCAATTATCATTCCATATATTTCCATTAATTCAATCAGTTTCTTAGAGATTTTTCCATGAATTGATCCGAATTCAGGCTCATTCATAGGGCAGTGACCTAATATAAAGATAGCAATGTCGACATCTTGAATGTTCTTCGGAGTGAGATCTATATAGATATTTATGTAGATTTATATATATTACATCAAGTTTCATTGGTTTGTCAGTAAATTTATCTCATCAACAATGAATATTTCTGCTTTCATCAATATCTGAACTCAGAAAGCAATGGATCGGTTTTCAAAACGTTTCTACCATTGATCGAATGCTGAGTATTTGCACTGAACCCTTATCATTGTATATATAAAATTCCCCACTTTATTGGCAAAGCAAGGAAATGAATACCAATTCTTCAGTTGCCAGTCTGAAAACTATTGAGAAAATAAGGTCTGCTCACAGTGGACAGAACGAGGTACATTTCTTTGAAGATAGTAATTCAAAAATTCATTGAGCAGAGTCTAGCAAGTTCTATTCTGGAAAAATATCGTATTGTGATTTATCGTATTACGAAGGAAAATTCTATGAGGATTGAAGGCAGTAACAAGATATATAAAAGTTTGCTCCAAAAGTCATCAATATATCAATCAATTTCTAGTTTGCATACGAAAATGAGTATGGAGAATATTGATTTTACCTAGAATTCAAGCCATAAAAAAAAAAAACTTCTTCGAGGTAGAATATCTTGGTGTGGATATATTCTGGTACGAGGTCCACAAGGTGTTACATACATTCACATTATTGAAAATTGAAACATCAAATTTGCTCACTAGGAAGCACTTTTAGACATATTGAAATTTTCCTGTAATGACAAACTTTTTTTTGATTTCCAAATAGAATATCCTGTATATTACTGAATTTTTGAAGAGGTACCATATGATATAGATGCCATTTGAAAAAATGAAGTTTTGGATTGAAAAAAACAATTTGGTTCACTTTTCTCTCAATTTCACTTTTTTTACTTACCTATATGTATGACCACAAATGATAATGATAATAATATATGAGGTGCTCCATTATAAACTCGAAAGTTGATGTCGAAAAAATAAGGAAACCGAAAAAAATCTGAATATGTCAAAAAGTGACCTCCAGTGAGCATTACAAGATTTCTTGCTATACAATGAGTTTGTATTATCCGCTATGAGTAGCTTTTGAATTCAAGGTACGATTGTGCATGAAAAGTTGGGAGTACTTCCGATCATATTGTTCTCATGTATTGTATTCATGAGATCAAATCGATTCAACAAATTTGAAATATCCAACGAGAACGAAAAGATATCGTGGTGAATTTGTTTACAGTCACTCAGTAGATATAGGATCTGAATTTTCATATTTATCAATATCTAGACGAAATAACTCCTGATGATTGATTCAACTAACGGCAACCTAGACTATCAAATTCCATTGAAATTTTAATAAATGAATATTTCCATCTATTCCTCCTCAGCAAATATATGAGAGTATCGATGTATATTTCATTCATCTGACGTGAATTAAAACATTACAAACTGGCCTGAAAAGGCAATTTACGAATAATCATCTGCAGGTGAGCAGTTAATCACACACCTCAAAGCCTACATTAGAACCGTACAAGAATGCGATGTAAATTTATTGTAATACACGTTAGTGTTATTAATTTCCTTTTGTTCGGAGGCACACGGTGCAGCCAACATGTATATAAATCCATACATCATGGGTCGTGACGAATGCTCAACGATGTTCAGCAATTTAACTTAACTGAAGGCGACTCGTGCCGGCTGATGATTCATATCAACATGCTTCTTCACAGAATATAGGAAATTCTACCAAACGTGCCTGAGGATATCGGGAGAACAGAACACATTCCTCTCGCATGTTGCGACTATTCCAAATAACAATTGTGGAAACTGCAAACAAAGACAAATAATGGGAAAATAGGAACGAGACACCTGGAAATTTCGTTCGATTTGAAATGTTGTAATCTCCGTCCTTTTGAATCTACACGGTGATTCAAAGAAGAGGTGGACCCGTTGCTAGGATATGTAGAACACTGCGAAATAAGTTCGGTGTGATCGGTGAAAGATTTTCGTTACGGCATCCGTATGCAAGACACAGGGTCAGATAATTTGTCTCATAGAGAACGCTAGTTGCATGGTTAGATTTCCTGATCCGAATTTCATGTGAATCTGAACGTCATTCATTCAATTTAACAATAAAAAAATACTGTGTGCCATTCTCGGATTATTTCATTTCGGAAATGATAAATGTTTAGGTATAGGAACATTTACTCATTTATTGCAAGACAAAAAACAATAACATCATTTCAATGCTAGAGATATTGATTGAACGAAGAATTACAATGAGAAAATCATGATAAATTTGACTGAACCTTGACTTAGATAGATTGATAGATACGTCATTCGTTTACCATTCAACTTATTTACAAGAAAATATGAATGGATAAACCTGTCAAAAAAACACAGAGAACGTATACCAAAATTATGAGATATATCACAAGTATGGAATTCATTATATAGTATCACAGAAAAAGAATGAATAAGACCATGTAATGGAGTACAATTTGGACGCACAATTCGTCTAGTACGTATTATGTCAAAGAGAACAAATAAATAATGCAAAATACTATACTATACATGAATAAGTACACATACACACATACGCATCCATAATAATAATCAAAAATATCAAAATTCATCTAGTGAGTAGCAGCACTTTTCAATTGAGAATTCTTTCAGACTGTTTCTGAATATTCTGACATTTGGTGTGGATTTTATTTAGGATTCAATTCATTGTATGATTCCCAACCGATGAAATAAAAACTTTTCTGATGAAGTGCAGTGCAGTGAGAATTGGGCTGTAACATATTGCGGTAGCGAGTGCTATGATCATGTTTTGGCAAGCACATTGTAATATTTTTGAAATTCTCATATAAATATATACACAACTCCAGAATATATACGCTAAATGATGTCAGGATTTTTAGTTTTTTGAAAATTTCTCTACAGCTAGTCCTCTTATCTATATTCTCAATAATGCAAAGCACGTATTTCTGTAAAATAAAAACTTTGTTTGCATTAGCACCGTTTCCCCAACTAAGTGTCCCGTATCTAGTGTGGGAGTGAAAATTGGCATAATACAGTGTGATAAGAATGTGTTTGCTGTAATAATTTTCCAAATATTTAAAGCTGTAGCAGGCACCCCGAAGTTTCTTGTATAAATGGTTGGTTACCTGTCAAAAGAAACTCCTAGTAGTTTCACGTCTTCAGAACAGAGTAATTATTTTTCTGCATCTTTGAATATCATAGGTGGGTCTTATCTGTGCCCGAAATATGTCGATACTGTTTTGAGGTTCAATATCATGGCATTATGTTATTGTATACTTTTTCTGTAGAACAGATCAGTGATTCTTAGCGGTCACCAGATATAATGATTTGAGTGTCATCAGCGTAAAAAATAATCTTGACATTTGGAATATTTTCTACAAAATATTGAAAAGCACAGGCCCCAAGACGGTTCCTGTGGAACCCCCTGTGTGATAGTATTTGAAGGACTGTTAGGACTTTGGACTATATACACAGTTTGGTCGTATCATGAATCCACGTATCAAGTAATGCAAGACAGAATTGAATATGAAATGAAGGTAGATTTGTGTGGAATTGTGTATCCATATCATGTACTGAATGGATATTTCATGTTTTCTGTCAATTTCATTTTGAGTTCATTTTGTGATTCATCCTTCGAAAAATAAATTCAGCATGAGAAAAATGTTAAAATCTTTTGTTTCCAATAAAAAGGTGATTTCTTTTTGAAATTCTCACCTCATGACAGTTCCAGTTATAACTTCAACATTTTCAAATCAGAATATTTTGAAAACGATACACAATATCGAGATTTGCCACGAGTACCTTTTTGGTGTACAATTGAATGATGTTCGAATTCACATGATATTTGATTCAGAAAATCTAACCTCATGAAATCTATGTTCAAAAATTCTCAATACGAATCGTGTTACTAGCGCCCTCTATGAAGGTCATGAATTCATGCGATTTGTCAGCTCCCGAAACATAGTCATACACAATGGCATCCTAATGTTCCCAGTAGTTTCGATACAATCGTGAAAAAGGTGTTTATTTTCTTCTTCAAGACCCTTTATCTTGAATACGGATGCCGTAACGAAAACATTCTGTTGGACAAACCCTGTGCAGTATCCTACGTATCTTATCAACAGATCCACCTTTATCGTATTACGCATACGAAGCTGTTGAATTGGATACAGGATCCGAATTTCTCATAGAGAAAAAATAAATGAATTTTTCAAAAAATATGGTCATATGGCGTGAAAAATGTAAAGGTCTAGAGTCGTGCAGTCTCTTGCCGTCTCTTGAAACCAACATGATCGTCCCATGAGAGAACTTGACATGAAACATTATAGGTGAGGTAATATATATGGGATAACTTTTTGAGATGATAAATACTGAGTTGTCTAAGAAGAATCGTTGTACTTGAAACTTGAAGAGATTAGATCTTTCGAAAATAATGAATTTTTACAAATTTACAATCATAAGGGACCCTCATGATACCATCAAGTTCTTGGATGGATATACCAAAGGTGAATCTGGGAGTTATGATCCCAAAATGGTTTGTTTTTGGCGAATAATTGTAACTGCGACAGAGGAGCTGCAATAATTTCCAATTAGGAATCTCAATGACATCATTCCACATGCGACTGTCGGAAGAATTGTTCCCAAAGTTCAGGAATATTGAGTCCAAACTGAGTAGAGGACTTGGGTTATTGATAAAGAAAAGTTGAAGTTATACAAAGTGTAGTTGAAACGCAAAGAATATAAATTTTGAAATTATCTGAGAATTTTAATTCATCTTCGATGTGTGTCTGAATATTACTGAAATCATATTGAAGCCTCAGAAGTCCGAATTCATTTACATGCACAAGGTCAGAGTTCATTCATCCTGTTCATTCAATCATTTCAAATGGTGTTATATCATATCTCAGAATTATATATGATGGTCGGATGGGAATCCATATATCGCAGTGTGATGAATTGGAAAAATTCAGAAGAAAGAACAGAAATAGATTTTTGACAATATGGCTCTTGAATTTGTAATTATTGCAATTGTTATTTTTAATAGTCACCTCATTCGGCAGTGAGGAACTGGATGAACACAGTTTTTCTTGAAACGGCAGATAGTTATTCGATAACTCCTTGGACCGCCCACGTTCACAGTACTTCAATCCATGTCCATCTTTTTTTGTGGATATTGATTACAGAGAAAGTCTATGAATTCAGACCTCCACAAAATATTGATGGGCACTTGTACGAAACTATCCGTCAGTATGGCATACTTAGATGTGATTCGATATCGTAAATATCGTAGATACTAGGAGTGGCGATAACAGATTTGAAATATCGATTATCGATAATCATAATGTATCGATATTATCAATTTATCGATATTATAGGAACTATCGGTATGAAATTTACTAGGTTTGATAGCCTGTTCAAAAAGAATATTCAGACAGTAATTGTTTCAGTATTTCTGGCTTCACCGGCTGACTGATCTTCCACATTTCAAATGAAACAATAATATTTCTGATAATATCGATAATATCGATAATTTCGATAATTTCGAATATATCGATGATACCGAAAATGTCGATAATTTCCAAGATGATCGATACTATCGATAATATCGATAATATCGATAATATCGATGATATCGATAATATCGACAATATCGATGATATCGATGATATCGATGATATCGATGATATCGATGATATCGATAATATAGATAATATTGTTAATATCGATAATATCGATAATATCCATAATATCGATTATATCGATGATATCGATAATATCGATGATATCGATGATATCGATGATATCGATAATATCGATAATATCGATAATATCGATAATATCGATAGTATCGATAATATCGATAAAATCGATAATCTCGATAATATCGATAAATCGATAATTTATTTCTCAAATTATAATCGTTAATAATTATCGATATTTATCGATATATCGATAAGTTTCCCCACCCCTAGTAGATACATTTGAATGAACCAAAAACCAAAACGTGCATCGTCTCAATCCATTGACTTATTCCTCTAGCGTTTCATCTATTCCACATTTTCCAGGAAACTAATATTGTGTTCTTCGGATCTTTGTGTGAGTAGCGTCATTTCATCGACGTATCTTTACCTACCAGCTACCAGCATCCGAAAGTTGATCGTACCAATCAGCTCGACTATTAAATAGTTGATTTCAAAAATAAGTGGAAACTCGCAAAGATAATATCGGATGAATAAAGAGTCAACTAACTGAGTTCGAGTAGTTCTAGAAAGCAGAAAGTAAGAAATCCAATCTTGTTTTTTGCCCACTCGGCTCTTCGGCAATTTGTAATGAATCTCCGTATAGAAAATAACAACTGGGTGTTTTACATAGGCCGTTTGGCAATAAACCAGCCACGGGCGTCCTACCTGCTGTATCTAGTAGACAGGAACTTATTGTGCTAATAAACCATAAGTAAAGATCTAGTGGCAGGCATCGAGTGGGTGGCCAAGGATGGCAACCACACCCTGTGTGTAATCCGGCTGATGACGTCTATTAGACGGAGGTACATGGTTCTCCAGAATCGAACTCTCAGAAGCAATTCGCTACAGAACTTTCATGAAAATTTAGTCATTTCGTACAATATAGGGTGAACCTTGAACGTGAACAATGTAGTAACCCACTAAACATGATTCCTAACCAAGATATTTCTCAGAGATGACTTATATGATATCAGATTCGAATTGCATCAATGTCATCCTGTGGTTTCGACATTTTGAGGTTGATTCAATACGTTACCAAGTTCGTACGTCTCAGAGAGATTTGTTATGTTATTTATTGGATGTCTTCAACCAACCTGAAAACGTAACTCACATCTGTTGATATTAATATTGATATCAACATTTGTATCCACATTCAACTGATATTGCCCATTGACTACGAAAAAGATTGCATCATAACTCTCCATCATTCCTTATTCTGAGGTCGGGAGACTGGGGAAAACATATAATGTTACTGTTGTATTTGTGGTATTTTTGGTGCCTATTTGTTTGGAGAGGTGTAGAGAAGAACTTGTTTTTGATCATACAATGAACAAAATGTGGAAGGTAATTGTGGAAAATAAGGCTCGAGAAGAGACGAGTTTGTACCTAACCTAAAATACCTGTGATCTGAACATTTTGTCGATTCGTTCTTGAACTTTTGATGATGTCGATAATAATATGAGATGTACATACTATGTTGACTGCAAAAATCTTATTCAGACACGGAATTTGATTTTGAAGCAATGTTACTACGGAAACGGAATGATTCAATGATGCCGTACCGAGTTGCATATCTGGATACAATGAACAACATTTGTCTTGAATGCGTTGTCTCTGCCTAAACTTCTGTCATGCAAAATTGTGTGAGTATCTCATTCAAATGACTGCTTTCTTTTCCGACTGTTTTCATCATCGGTTCTCATTCGGTATATGAACTTGTACTGCCAGTCAGCCCTTATACAGAAAACTAGTAATCAAGAAATATCAATATGTCAGGATGCAGAGGAAGCTACCTATGTGAATACTCAATAGAATATCAACTAGAACTGAAACAATGAAGTTTTATCGGAATATTATTGTATAGGCAGAAATACTGAATCCTTCACCCTGGACAAAACTCTTCTATTGCGACTCGTGAATAATTCAGCCACATGTGTAGGCTGCAAGTTCAAATCGACCGGCAACAGCACCGGTGCACCGCCCTGTTCTTACACCAATTTGAGGAAAAAAAGCGTGAGAAAATCATATTGATCCCACCCCCTTGCATGGACGATTCTTTGACGACCTTCTGATCTTATATCCCGTTGTGGTGGATGAAAGATTGAGCCGGTTCGTGGTTTCTCTCTAAACGTTGCAGATGGAATATCTTTCTAGACCACTGTTTGCCTAGTATGAGATCCAAGTATCTTCCGTTTCTCGATGGGATTTTGGGCAAACGTACTCGGCGGATTTGGAATCTCCTAGTTTTTTTAGGGTGAACGCGGATCTTTTCTGAAGCAGCTTGAGGAGCTCGTTTGATACTAGTTTGCACGTCAGAATAACTCTTTTCCATGAATGCTACGATGAAGTGGAGTAATTGTCTGCAAGTTCTTCGAGGAGGTGGTACATTCATTTTTAGCTTTTAATGGGATTTTCTCTCCTCGTTTCTAAAAAATAGAGTAGAAGTTATTAAAAATTATTGCAATATATTTGTAGTAAGGACAGATTTAGGATCTGTCTCAAAATGTCACTGCGCTTGAAATTAAACCTTTAGATACCTAAAAGAGAAATTCTCTATTGGTCAGTGACACCTTGTTTTTGAAAAATTTGGAAATACGAATATATTCAATAATAATGAAACCTCTACTTATCTTGGTGGACGTTTCGGGAACGAATCTGCTCCCGTTCTCATCACAATTGATATATTTTTCTCTTCGTAAAATTTGTTCGATGTTTTCGAATTTGACACTGATAACAAATGTAATCCCATACATTCCCGGATTATCTGAAAAAATCATACGTGTTGGTGACAAGTTTCGAGTGAAAACAGTAGACAGAAAATACAATGAGATCGATTTTGACTCATACAAAACCGAAAAATGAAGAACAGTCATCAAAAAATTGTATTTACAGTATACCATGTGTTTGTGGAGAATATTATACCGGTGAAACCAGCAGGCCTCTATCAGTAAGGATGAAAGAGCATAAGAACAATATAAAGAGAAGATATATCGACAAATCAAAATTAGCTGAGCATATCCTCACTGAAAATGGACAACATATGGCCGATTGGGGTAATATAAAGATCATAGGAAAAGAAGACAACAACCAAAAACGGAAAATCAAAGAGTCTGCTTGCATTCTCCTGAACGGAGACAATAATATTGCTTCTTGTTCAGTTGATATAGATAGAACTTGGCATCCACTTCTGAAACTTGAATATGAAAATGGAAAATTCGATATCAATTAATGGTAACACCTTGTAACCAGATTTCCTCCGTCTGCCAAATTGTCACTTTTTAGTGTCAAAATCGAAAACATTCAACAAATTTTACGAAGAGAAAAATATTTCAATTGTGTTGAGAACGGGAGCAGATTCGTTCCCGAAACGTCCACCAAGATAAGTAGAGGTTTCATTATTATTAAATATATTTGTGTTTCCAAATTTTTTCAAGAACAAGGTGTCACTGACCAATAGAGAATTTCTCTTTTAGGTATCTAAAGGTTTAATTTCAAGTGCAGTGACATTTTGGGACAGATCCTAAATCTGTCCTTACTACAAATATATTGCAATAATTTTCAATAACTTCCACTCTATTTTTTAGAAACGAGGAGAGAACATCCCATTAAAAGCTGAAAAATAAGTGGAGTAATATTTGGGAGGATCCGGAACTCTGCTGGTGGTATCAGTTTGTATCTCGCTTTGGATCCTTTTCTTGCTGCATTATATTATTTTTCGATCAATTTTTTAGCTATATCATCGTAACCCATACAACACCTGATACCTATAGACATTCTAATCATGGGATATAAGAAAATTCACCCAGAAGGTATGAAAGAATGTAGAAGTCAGAAATATGTGATTCAAAAGGATTGGAGCTCGAATTCATATCTAATACGCTATATTACTGAAGAAGAGATGAAACATTGAATGACGTTTTGATTTTGGATAATCCATAGGATATTCTGTTTAGACCATTGAAGTGGAACGTTTCCTCATATATCCGAATATAGGTTGATCTGTTGATTATTCCTTGATATCTTTTCTCGATAAATCAAGGAAATATTTCATTATGATTCATAATGATGAATTGATCGTTGAAGTTATTGTTTACCGGTTACTGATACTGGTAAGGATATGATTTTTTGAATTTTTCTTTACTCCACACCACCCAACAGGAATCCATTCACAGGGATATAGGTACAAACATATTCTGAGAGTAATCGAATGAATATAAGTTGAAAGCGTGGACATATGAAACATATTGCATAGTGAATAATATTGAAAACTGATTTTTTCCAATGAAGCAATGCTGCAAGAGAATATGTCGCATATTTGATCGATATTATCCTAATTGTTGCCAATTCTGTATAAAGGTGAGTTTTTCTGTACATTTGTTAGAGGTACTTCGAGATAAAATAGATTTGATTTTCTAGAGTTCAATCTGGGAACATGAAAACTGTCGATTTGACCATGGATCGCCTTATATAGGAATATCAGAGCGGATGTGTTCCTCCTATTTTCAAGAGGAATAAAGTTATGTCTCTCTAATAAAGCTGTATTAGATATTCCTATAGCAGGGTAGACACCATCTTTCTTGAATGATAAATATTTCATGAAGCGTCTATGGATTCGTTCAAGGCTATTCATATGAACATCATGATATGGACACCATATGACAGATATAATAGATACAATAGATAGATAGAAGAGTTATACAAAAAGAGCATTGTATCTGATTTCGTGAAATCACGAGTATTTCTGCAACAAAACCTAAAACCTAGAACCTATTGCATCAAACTGATGATAAAAAGGACGCAGGCTCAATTTGACTTAATTTTTTTCATTTTCTGACGTCCATTGGATATTATTTGGATAATATTTGGACGTTCATTGACTAACCGGAATAACCTGATTAGATATTCACAGGAAATCGATCAGATCAGATCAGAGATAGTGATAACGGTACCTGTATAACGCAGCAGAACCTGCAGATGAACATCGTCCATACGTAGATCAATACACCCATGAACGCAGTGAGCATGGTGACAAGAGACTGGTGCACGCATTCCTGTGGAATCCAATGTTGAAAAATTGAATGAAATCGCTTCATCTGGATAATGTAGGAGTCACTGGTTTTCCTGATGATACGAATGAGAGAAATCTACATGTTTGATGGAATTTGAATCAGCTAAAGTGAAGCGGATTGGTGGAAACGAGAGTACATCAGTGCATTCACTTAGTGAGTGAACTCGGTCAACGTTGGTTTTGGGTACCTGGGCAACACAAAAGCCAGCGCAAGATACGAAAGCACACTCCACAGCACTTGGAGCTGGAGGCGATAGCAGTTACTCTACGAGATTGCACCACGAATGAACTTGCAACATCCACTGATATCTTCTCCTCCCTTGCTCATTCAGGAAATACCAGGGTTCACATACATGTGATGGCAGAGTGATTATCGTTCAAGACAGATAAATACAGGTACCTATTGATTGGAAGGTGTCGCAGAGCATTATCTGCGAGGTGTCACCCCTCTGTATAGGTGAGATCGAAAAAGTCAGTCTAACATCCCAACTCCCGATGGAAAAAAATCGTCCCAAATAGTGTGTTTCGGCTCAGATATGGAATTATCTGAGAACGGTCGTTATGAACTACCACCAGCAGCGTCATTTATGAAACCACACCAAGTTTCTTGAACTCTTCGCCATCCTTTGGTTTTTCAGTTCGATTCGTAGAGTCCGAATGAGAAGAACATTTACGACGACATGGCACCAAAAGATACTCCTGCGGAATCACAGTTTCGTAGTTCTGAAAAAACTACGTGGCGCCCAATGATTGATAAACTTCCTGAGAAAGCTCCGGAACAAATGTGCCCAGCACTCGATGGTGATAAATCATAGGTAGGTACCATTTTGTCTACCCAAGCTGCTTCACCTCAAGCGACGAGAAAAGAAATGTTCAAATTATCGTCCAGTCCCCCACAATATATCATTTCACAGTCTGAATAACGAGTTACTATCAATATTTCTGAATGACATGAAAACTTTCCTTCATTACTACCGTATTCCAGAAACTGACCAGGTCTCGTTGGGTGCTCTCAATCTTGGAGGCGAAGCTAAGGAGTGGTTCATCTATTTCAATGACGAAAATTTGGATAATACCCCAGTGCACGATTCTCTCCATGTAAAATTATATAGTAATAAACAGAACTCGAAATATGCTGCTATTTTGCTGACTAATAAACAAGCATTATTTCAGCGTCAATAGCAGACAAAATCGCGAGTGTGGAATTTTTATCAAACGGTGTGCTCACTGGGTTCATGAAGAAGTCAGAATTCGAAACTCGGACAAATCAAGTGTTTAGGCGTATCAATTTGTGAGGTTGAGATTTCGGCTGTCACATACTCTACTTTTTTGTTATTATTATTCGAAATACATCATGAGTGGTTGAGTTTGAACACATAAATATATTTTTCTGATTCAACCGATGGAGGTGATGTCTACTTCCAGGCGGTGGTATCAATTCACTGAATATTCTTTCAATGAATCAAATTCTGAATTTCAGAATATATTAATTCATTACAACATTCTCATACAAAATTGAGAAATGATATTGCAATAATGTGACTTTACAGAATAGATTCAAAATATATATACAGAAGTGTATTGATAATTAATTATATAGACCATGGATAGTAGAGTTCAAGCTCGCAGTACCAATTCATAGTAAAGAAAAAATTGTCTTTCTACACATTTTGAAGTGTCAAGGTTCGGAATGAGATCATAGGTTGTATCGATACATACTTAGAGAAACGAGAATACTGATTATGGGTGGTCAATTTGCTTTCATCGATAAGAACTTTTATGTTCTCCTGTTCCTTTCATCAATGAGTTCCAGATAAATCACGAATATCAAGTTTTCCCTCAAGCAGTTGAATTTGCGAAACATTCATCAGAGGAACGTCTATCTTGTAAGTCAAGTCGAGTCTTCCTCATTGTCAATCTGATTCCCCATGTCTAATGTGTAATATCGATATCTTGAATTTCGATCTTAATTCTCTCTAATGCTTAGACATTGACTCGAAAATTATCTGGTCCGTACGTCAACTAATGTCAGTAGTTCAGTACTGATTTGAATATATCTTCCATGATTCAATACAATGTTGTTATCCTCATCCTAATCTAGAAATGGAAAGCGCAACGTTAGGAACTGAATGAAAAGTTGCTTATTATCAGGAGAAACTTTCTTGATTCTTCCATACCAATTGAAATACGTAATGGGTCTGGAAAAACATTATTTCAGAGCGCATTTTACTCCGTTGATCACATGACATAATCGAATATTTTTTTTTTTCATATGGAATGAATGGAAATTCTCTCGACTGAATTGGGTCTTTCACTAGGAATAGGCCTCGACTTTTCTTTTCGCTGAATCGAAGATCTGACTTGTTATGATGAATTCAACTTAAACACTAACATTTTGACAGTCAGAGTTTCCCAAGCATCAGTGTTTAGAATTCACGATTACTTAGGTATGGAATACTCTTTTTCCAATAGGTACCCTATTTTGCTCATTTAAAGTACGCCTCAGCGTGTACAGAGTGTGTGTTTTTAGCCTTGTCGAATAAAATACTACTTACGAATGTTTCAACAGATCCATTCATATATTCAACGATCGAAGAATACTGAATGAATACTTGCGTGAAGTATTCGTAGATAACTACTGATGAAATACTTGATTCATTTCGAGCACCTTACTGTCCTCAAAGATCCTAATATCCACTTATACTTCAATATTCAGAGTGGTTGGGAAACGAAAATACGTCAAGGGTGAATAGAAGTCAGCAAGGTGGTTCTGAATATACCATGATTGTTGGGTCTAACATATGTTGGTGCTCCACCAATTTTACTAATCTCTTTATGAGGTCATAATTTACGCACCAATTTTTTTGATGTTTGGGACACATGTCCACCTACTTCTACTCAAGCGACTAGCATATGAGTCAGATTCAGAATGACTAAAATTCGACATATCTTTGTGTCCTTGAAAGAAATCGTTCATTTTAGAATTCCCAAAATCTGTTCACATATTTGGAAAGAGCACAAGAAGCTGAAATAGCTGAACTGTGTAGTTTCCATTCTCCCGCAGCCGTTTCACTAACGAACTTCTGAAATATTTTGAGTTATTCGTATATAATTATGAGAATCACAATTCATTGGAATTTCATTTCATAGTTTTCAAAATTTCTCATGCTACACGCCAGGTCTCTACTCCATTTATTTGAGACATATTCCCAAACGACCACTATTCATATATATCAATATATTCATTGTCTCGATGCTATAATTATGAGTACCGATTAGTGGAAAGGAATAGGAGTTCAATATGATCTTCATACAAGAATTCAACATGATTCTCTTCAGATAAGATCAAACCTTCATCAGGAAAGAGTGAAAGTTTCATTAGAAATACTCTTCATTTTCTTTTGAAAAGCTTAATGACAACAATATTGATACTTGATCTTCCAGTGTGTTTCGACGTAGTGAGCTTGTTAACTAATGATCCTGTAGACAAAAATTCAAGAAATACTGAAGAACGATTTAGAAGATGATGAAAACCTCAATGAGAGAACTGAATTGATTGAGTACAGAAGGAATTATAGATTTTTTGGAATTAGGTCTCAAAACAACCTATGTTCGATTGGATGATGATTTTCATGAACCAAGTTTTGGTGTGGCTATGCGTTCTCCATTATCTCCTATTCTGAGTGATATATTCATAAAAAAATCTGAAGAAAATATTCTGAAGGAATACAATATACACATGGTGGAGATGGTGGTAACATATGTAGATGATGTTCATTATTTGGCCACATATCATGGAACGAGAAAATTAATTATATGAATCACGACGAGCCCACGATCAAATTCATTCCAGAAATTGAATCTATCAATTGCAAACCATTTTCGGATCTACTTATTGAAAAATCAGATAACGTTTTGACAAGTGTATATCGAAAAAATACACATACCAGCAGATACCCCAATTCTCAATCAAATCATCATGGAAGTTTCAAATCACTCCCCGGCAGAGCTAAATCCATATCATTTGACCATCAGGTTCTCAATGCCGACATTAATTATATCAAAGATGTTCTGCAGCTCAACTCTTATCAAAAACATTTCAATAATAAAATAATACACCATATCCTAAACGAACAGAATAAACAACAACATAGACAACCAACACTGACAATAAATATAAACTCATTTCAAGGGATATTTGATTAATAAACGTGATGGTGACTAGGTCAAAGTGAGAATATTTTTTTCAAAAACAAGGTGTCACAAATAGAAAATTTCTCTTCCAAGTATTCGAAGGTTGAATTTTATTTTTCAGAGATGAGGGTAGAAGATCTCACAAGAACTGAAGAGATGAATATACCACTTCCTCGAATAATTCACAGTCAGTATCCAGTACTTATTGATTTCCTCTCATCACTTCTAGGAACCAATTCTCTAATGAAAATTCTCCATGAGATCCATTCTGGTACGCCTGAATGATTCAATCGATGTCGCGAAGGACAAATCTTACACAAAGACGCGTGTATTTAATTAGGAATACCAATCGAACAATTAGGTGAAAATCAGCTACACTTAACAATTAGTAAGGAATAATCGCTTCATAGAATTTCATTTCCTCAGAGATGACCATCAGAGCATCATATCCATGGAATACAGTGTTTCTTCCGAGATAATAATTCTCTTCTATGACGGAAGGGAAGTAGAACATTGTGAAGTGGAACAGTTTTTTTCAGAACATAGTGACAAATCCATTGCGTATCACAGTGAAATTCAACACCAATATCCAGTTACAGTTCTTAACAAGTTATGTTGATGCTATGCTCAGTGAACCTGTGAACTAGAACTCAGATATACACTGTTTCAATAGAGCAACCTTTTTTTTTCATTTTCTTTTTGCTTCGTCGGTGCTTCAGGAGCTGAATTCTGATGATGAAAAATATAAAAATTCCAAAATGAAGCCCAGGCACCAGTCAGTGGATTTTTTGAACGGAATGAGGGGTCGTGTGATACTCCATTCGAAACATCTTCCAATTATTCATTCATCAGAATTTCAGACGGAAATTCTTATACAAAACCAAACGGTGGTTTCATGTTGGATATCTTATAGTAGAATCCTCCCAAATAGATGGCTGTACATAAGCTCTATTGAACAATCGAAATATTCGTTGGCATCGACAGAAGTTCTCCACTCGTCGAAATGACGGATGAATGGCACCGAGTATTCAAGCTATTCAAATATTCCTTCCTTTCTTGTCTTCTTGAAACCTAAATCTTCCTCTCTTTCCAGTGTTCCCAAACAAATCGTCGAACAAAACTTGGAAAACACTATTATAATGCTCATAATGGACAAGATCATGGACAGTATATGTTCCCACCCATCTATTATGCTTTTTGTATTTATCGTAACAATCTGTATGTATTCTAGTTTCCATATCTTTGCCGAAATATTTCCTCCTGGTCAACGAAATTATCAACTTCTTGTTCTGGACGAACTCCGTGCTGCACCACTGCACTTGATGCCAAAAAAAGGTGATGATTGGAGACATTGTGGCGATTATGGCGAGCTCGATGCTCGAGGTCTTCGCCGATTAGATTCTTGCTTTTCCTGCATACTAGTTGCTTCGGCTTCCCAGGAAGACCATATAGCCCATTTATGATTATGTTCGGAAGATAAATATAATATGGTGCAAAGTGCGTATTCGTTCAAGCAGGCATAATTTTCCTCGGCTACCTGATATCCGAAGCTGGTATAATTCCGTCACCAGAAAGAGTCATCTCAATCCGCAGATATCCACACCGTTCAGAAACTCACAAAATTCTAGGTGAGGTTGATTTTTATCGCCATTTTTGCCTAGAGCTGCTACCACTCAAGCTCCGCTGAATGAACTGTTGGATCAAAGAAGAGCAGAATGCGGCAAGGTACATCGATTCTTTCAGCTCGAAGCTAACGTTACTGTGAAGATGGTTACACAACATTCTGTATGGGAATATGTCGAGAGGGTCAGCAGAGCTTGGGCGAAAGATTTTTTGAAGTATCAGCGATCAAAGGTAAGCCATCACGTGACATCGACTGTCGATCCATTCGTGCTGCCTCCTACAAGATTCGAGGACGTGCATATAGACATGCATAGCACTACTGTTACTCGATGATCGACCATTCCCCCACTGGCCTGAGGTTCAACCCCTGCAAGATCAAGTAGTAGCGACCACAGCCGGATTATTGTAGCAGGAGAATGGCGATAATCGGGATTTTATTCGATCATATTCGTTTGAATTTCATTCTTTATAGTGTTTGTGATTATTCATGAATCTGTTTCGTGTCGGAATTTTACAAATCTGTAGACGCTCGAGTGTCTGCCAGTAAGATCCTGTATCTTATCTCTCTCATCTTCTACGTGTTCTCTCATTCTACAACCACCGGAAATGTCGGTTCGACACGCCGCTCAGTATCATGACCGATCAATATCGACAGTTTGAGTCCCACCTTTTGAATCACGTGACTTGCTTGACAGGTACAACTCAATTGCGAACCAAAGCACATCTTCCAGCAGCAAACCGAATTGACGAGAAGTTCCACCAGCAGCTGAAGGCAATCAGATCTCATCCCAACCAGAAATATTTCTGGAAAAAAAGACCTCCATGCTATCGTATCAGGAATGCTGTACGGACAAACAATTCGAAATCCAGGTGAATTCCTATCGACCAAGAATTCATAGTCGAGTGATAGTGTATCTATATTCATGGAAAGACTGAGTGAACACATACAAAAGCTACTCTCAATGCCTGGCTGGTTCAAGGATGATGGCCCAATTGTTCCATCTGCAGCATCCGTATGATGGATCAATCAGAGTCGTGATGAAATGTTCGTTATACATACTGGGAGGATCAATGAAAACGAAACAAGGCCGATCTGACATAGTTATCGTTCTCAGAAAAAAAAACGCTCGAACCGGTCGATTTTTATTTCGAGGGGGAAATTTTGCGCATGTTTTGAACTTTTTCACTACTAACCCCTTGGAGGGGTGAGCTTCAACCCTTGAATCTCCAATGGGATAATGGGTCAAGTGATGCATCATTACGAAGGTAATCGAGATATCTCACCAACGCTTCCTTGTTTTTTGATTTCAATGCAATAGTTATCGAGAAGACAGGTTTATGAGAATAATGGGCTAGTGATCGAAAGAAACGCATTTTTCCCTTTTATCACTATTTCTCATTTTGTCGTTGGAACGATTTTTTTCTTCAATCCGGTCCATCCAACATTACATGAAGAATCATTTATTTCAATGTCAGTTCCTTGATCTCTCAGTAAAATGCATAACTTTTTTCGTTTTCATTGGACCACCCTGTACACATGGACGTTATGTCACAGCCACAATAGGACGTCTCAAACCAGTCGCCTGAAATTGAAGAATATATCATAGAATACATCATTAGGATATATCACAAAAATATATCATAATACTACCACGCCAAAGGTGGTATTTCTATCAAATTCGATATAGCTAATTTGAGTGCCATAATGCTCTACCCTAGATAAGGGTTCAGAATGTCGAGACGATGATGGGTCAGAATGCAGAATGTAAGTGCATGGGCTAGATTTAGGGTCAGAATCTTCTAGGCTATGAAGCATTAGTATCATATTTGACATGTTCGATGAAAAACTATCCTATCAAGTGAACTTCCATAAACCCTTAAAGAAAACCGAGCCCCCAACGGTTCGATTCACAATGCACCTAGAGAATGGTCTGATCACTTCCAACGGAAATACTCAACAGTTTGATACATCTTGTGAAGGAGAGATGTATATATTTCATATAAAATACAATATTATATACAAAATTTCTCGAAGGATCATAGAATGTGATCGGCTTTCTAACCCAGATAGATAGATAGACAGATAGCTTCATTCAGGTATTCATTTTAGTTTCCCTAGGAAGTCACCCCAATGGAGGTAATCTATTCTTGATGTCTTAATGTCCAAAACAGTCGATTCCTATAGGGAAGTTTCTTCAAGAATACTAAACTTTTTCATTGGCCACACCCATTCGAAATGCAGTAATGAAATCTCGTGAATAACAGCTTTCCAATTAGACCTCCAATAATGAAATTCAAAGTTGCGAATTTGAATTTATGCACTCTTGCTTCTGAATTGCAACTATTGAAAGATTACTTGCCGGAAAAAAAACCGGCATGAAACGCATATCAGGAATATCCTGAAATCTAATGATTTGTTAAAAGCCATATCCCTCAAAAAGTTCGTCGTCGATGGGATTAATCGTCATTTGAGATTTCTCGTCTTTTCCTTTTTCCTGTATTAGAATGTTCTCCACATTCTCAGATTTTTTTGGTTAGTTCGGCAAGCAATGTCAAGTAGGAGGAAACATGACTTGGAAATTATGAGAGAACTACAGAGGATGTCAACACATATCTATGAAAAATCCCATGCACATCGGGCCATTACTCACTTTTTCTAGATGATAATGATTATATGATCATTGAGAAGAGAGAAGTTATTTCAGGAACGCTGGGATATCACAGTAAAACAATGATTTATCATTCACCAGCTCTCCGGTTTCGTCATATAGCCCAACAAACATCAGAGATATTTTCACTAGTAATACCACTAGAGGTCAAAAAATTTCCGGATGTAATTTGACCTCGTGTGGTATTCGGTAAGAAAATTCCACATCAAATGTGTTTCCAACAACATCAATTCGACTCGGGATAATTTCCAAAATATCTATGACCTCGAAGAAATTTCCGGACTTAATTTGACCTAGTTTGGTATTCCGTGAGAAAATTCCACACCAAATGTGTTTCCACCAACATCAATTCTCGTGTTCATCAAGCGAGACCAACTCATCAAAATGAATCGTTCATTTTTAACTCCAAATCCAAACTGGCACCACCCCAATTCCAAAGGTTGGTACAAGAACAGTCCGGTTGGACAAAATACAATATCATCCTGGTTCAAATCGGCGGCATCAGTGATTGGAATCGATGTCAACAAGATCAAGATAACAAATCATTTTGCGAGGGCCACTGCTGTTTCAACTCTAGCCAAAACGGGAATTGGAGAACAGCAATTAATTAAAATAACAGGGCATGGTAGCAGTCACTCCATAAAACCATATCTGCAAATTGACTCGGGTCATCATCAGGATATAATTGACGCAATGAGGTCTGCTTCAACTTCTGTGAAGACAGTCCAAGAATCTCTAAGTCAAGAGCAAGTAACTTCAGATCAACCTGCTGTAGTACACAATAATTGCGTTTTTGATATAAATCATAATGGTCCATGAATTTAGAAAACATTAAACCTTTTTGTTGAAATTAATCAAAATTATTTTGTGTGAGGACAAATAAAAATTAGATTGTCAAAAAAAATATTCTGTCATTATGAACGTCAAAAAAATTTCCACTATAATTCGCTGTTGGGTACCCACCAGGAGAAAATTTCCGATAAAATTCATCCGTTGCTATGGTGATATGACAGAAATACACGTTCTGATTGGTTAAAAATCACATGTGTGGAATTTTCATCATAATATTACAATGTATCGTTCCTAAACCCACCTGCAAATGAGACGAATCTAATCAATAATTTGCTGATGATTGCTATCGCATTATTTGCGGAATCAGTTGGAGCGCGATAACAACTATCTCCTAGCCATATATGAAACCTGGTGAATTCAGAAATTGAACTCTGAACGACAGACTATCTATTCTAATTTAGTTGAAGTAGCTTCGTTTAATTAGAAAACACGCTACCAGTTGCCTAATTGATTGCAGGCTCTGAAGTAGATCGATGAGTACATGTGTACGAGTGTGGGTTTGAATATAAACCTTGATTTTCTTCTCTATACATTTTTCATGAATTGTGGAATAGTTTCGTTTTTTTTTATCAGATTCACCATCGCTGGTATTTGAAAGTTTGAGTTCAAGCGGATTGGTTGAATGAAAGCACTTTGAATAAATTCAGTCCTCAGTACCTTGAATTCTATTTCAATATCATTCATAGACAAGTTTGCTGTTTGAATGGAAACGATGTGAGTAGGAATATATTCGATCATAAGAATTTTCATTTTGGAGCTGGAGACGTATTCATCCTGCTGTTGTCATTCCTCTTGTCATGTGTCACCGCTAGACGTTAGACTCCTGTCAACGCTTTGTGACGCTTCTAGCTGTCCGTGCCCATGCGGGTAATTCTCATCTCTGTCAGGAACTATGAGTATGACAAACAAATATCGTGGAAACGTATGTAGTGGTGAATGGAGGAATTTTCGGATTGATTTTGAGTAGTAGATCTTTCAGTTCATCTCTGCTCGAGAGTGGCAGACGAATGGCAGGGCTATTGACGTCACTAGATCTGTTCGTTTCTTGCTACTATGAACATCGCGAATTTCAATGATTATTTGAAAAACGTAGGAAACACTTGAGATAATTGGATTTGTGCTCGAAAGCTCATTTGGGTGAGAACTATCGAATGATGAAATTATTGTTATTTTGATGTATTCACGAAAACAGATTCCAGTCCGAATTCAGTTATCCGAAAATAGCAGATCAGAATTCAGAATGGAACTTTTTCCGATTCAAAAATTTCCCCATTCATGAAGATGTGGAGAAATATATTTTTTCATGTTTGATCGAATACTATGACAAGAAAATGAGTCAATGAATACACAACTAGGATAACAACAGTACCTACCTTGTCATTATTATGATTAGAATTGTAGAGAAGGAAATATATTGTAGTATCAACAATCGACATGGAGAACAATACAAAATAATTGGAAAAAAATAGGATCAACTTTTCATAGAGTCCAGATGGAATAGATGATATAGATATAATACATAGAAAACTATCAGAAACGAATCCAAAACAGTGGAACCATATCAAATAGTTATCGTAATATTTGATATGAAATACGAGGTAGAATTGAAACGAACCGTAAATTACGAATTGATGGTGTCCCTGACAGAATAGAAAATAATTGAAATGATGTTATGGTCAACCCTGCGCCACAATTGTTTTCAAAATCACAGCAAATACCTTATCAATTCAATTCGATGCGGAGCAATAGTCGAATATTTGTAAAGTCCGTCACAATAGAAGAGCTTTCAGGTATTGCAAAAAAATTGATAGGTGAATTCAGCTGTGAAGACGACGGTATCCCAACTGACATAATTGAATATAGTATCCACATGGTATCGGAACCATTATGTTACATCATCAATAATTCTCTTGAATATGGTATTTTTCCAGGAATGTTGGAAATTGCACTAGTAATTCCAATATATAAAAAAGGTGAAGTGAATAATTCAAAAATTACAGGCCAATTAGTCTGTTGCCGTCCTTTTCTGAGGTATGCAAGATGATGATGTGTAATCGTTTAATGGTTTCAATGATTGATACAAACAAGCTCAACAACATGCAGCATGGATTTTTGCAAGGTGAATCTTCTTCGACTGCAATATATTCTCTCACATAGAGAATTATTGAAGCCTTGGAAAATGAACAATAGATGTTATGATTATTCTTGATTTCGTTTGGAGCATATGATACACCAGATCACACTATAATGCTCAACAATAAGTTGGAACAATATAGTGTGAAAGGAAATTTTCCATTGTGGTTCAACAACAACAAGAATACTGTCTGTAAGTTTTTCGAGGAGGTGGTACATTCATTTTTCAGCTTTTCGTGAGATCTTCTCTCCCCGTTTCTGGAAAATAAAGTAGGAGTTATTGAAAATTATTTCAATATATTCGTAGTAAGGGCAAATTTTCATCAATAATAAATAATGAAGAAAGAAAATCTAGCACGAGATCAATCACTATGGGCAACTCTCAGGGAAGCATTACCGGACCTCAAATATCTCAATCAAAATGTATGTGAAAGATCTCGTTGAAACCACTAAAACCATCACAAATAAGTGTTCAAACTCCTATTGAGTTTCCAAGTGAAACCACCTTCGTAATGATGTTCTCATACAAAATCACCATGTAACGGCATCATTCGTTCTCAGAGTAAACTCACATGCTTCATTTCCAAATTCAAATCACAGCCTCATCCGAAAACTAATTCAAACTGGTGACTTTATCAACCTACTGTTGTTGACCTTCTAGACGCTGGACTCATGTCAACGCTCCGTGATGCTTCTAGCCTTACGTGTTCATACAACAGTGATTTCAATCTGTCAGAAACTATGAGTGTGACATACGAATATAGTCGGAACATGACGAATTTTCGCATTAATTTGGAGTTGTTACTCTTTCAGTTCATCTCTGTTCGAGACTGGCAGGCGAATGGCACTACTATTGACGTCACTGGATCTGTTCGTTTCCTGTTACAATGAAAATCCCGAAATTCAATAATTATTCAAAAAACGTAGGTCGTATGATAAAAGAAAAAAAGATTGTGCAAGGTGCTAGTTTGAGTGGGTACTATCAGATGATGAAATGGACATTTTTTTGCTGAGAACATGCTCATTGATCAAATTTCCAACAACATAGTCACTGAATCATAGTTAGATTGAATCTAGAGGATTGCATTTCATTTTAATTCACAGAATTTCAACAGCATTCGATCGATACTCATTTCATTATTTGTTGACAACACAAAAGGAAAATCTATGATGTTCGAGGAACATGATGTCTTGTTTGCCAGCGGTAGAATTTTGGAAAAGAATGAAGGAGTAGAGTAGAGTATTTTCATTGGTGTAGCTGGTTATATCAAATCATTACACAGGTCATCAGTGAGAAACATATGCACGCACACGCACTCACATAATACAGGGTGTCCCATCAAAAACTTTTCACCCGGATTTACTGGGAAATGACAAATTATTTTCGGAAACGCTAGAACAGGTCTTTTTTGATTTATAGGGGGACACATGTTAGTAATGAATTTAGTCGAGCAACTTCATCCCCCGGACGGGGGCGGCTACCCCCTTGCGAATAATCATAGGGAACGTGGGTCGAGTGATACATCATCTGAAAGCTCCTTTTATTCTCTATCCATACGTGTATGATTTTTTCAAAATCGAATGAATGGTAATTGAAATTAGTGTTGTTGACAGGTTCAATGTAACTAGTCAATATCTTACCTGTTCTTATTCAAATTCAATTTATTCATTCATTTGAATGGACAAATGTATTTACATCTTCTTGAGAATGACATCGGTCCCATGATAACAGATATTTTCGAAAACGATAGGGATTATTCGGCAGACAGCCTCCATTTTCAACAAGATGGAGCACCACCTCACTATGCAGTAGCGGTTAGGAACTTTCTGGATGAACGATATACCAATCATTCGATAGGGCGACGAGGACCAATTGAGTGGCCAGCTAGATCACCGGACCTCAACCCGTTGGAAAATTTTTTATGGGGGAATCTCAAAAGCAAAGTTTTTGCCACTCCGCCAGAGTCACTAGAGGATCTACGTGGTCGAATTGTAAACGAGTGCGGCAGCATGACTCCAGAAGTATTGGAAAACGTTCGTAATAGTTTCGAAAGTAGACTTTATCATTGTATGGAGGTAGGAGGGGCTCATTTCGAGCAATTAATAAATTGAATTTCGATAACAACAGGTACGATATTGATTATTCAGATTAAACCTATTACCATACTATTCTCAAGTACCAGTCATTCGATTTTGAAAAAATAATGAACGTTTGGATAAGGAATGAAGAGAGCTTTCAGATGATGTATCACTCGACCCAAGTTCCCTATGATGATTCGCAATGGGGTAGCCGCCCTTGTCAGGGGGATGAAGTTGCGTGACTAAATTCATCACTGACATGTGTCCCCCTAGAAATAAAAATCGACGGTTTCAGCGTTTCCGAAAATAATTTGTCATTTCCCAGTGAATCCGTGTGGAAAGTTTTCGTTGGGACACCCTGTATATGTATGTGTGGAAAATAGAGTTGGGTAAATTGAAGTAATGTTGTAAATCATAAATAGTGTTTGATGTTTCTTGATGATTTTTTGGAAATCATGAAGTGTGAGGTTCGTGCTTTCTTCTGGTAGTTTATTGAAAAATTTTATATCTAAGCTATTTTCGGCTGAAATTTCCAATCTAAATACATCATCAACAAGGTTGTTGGCATTTATTGTTTGATAGCAATGAATATCACTGTATGCCTGGAATTTTTCAATTTTTCATAGATGTACTCGACTGGGAGAGTCATAATATGAAGTCATAATATGGAGGTCGTAAGCATCGGGAAAGACTCCAATAGGCAAAGAATTCCACAACTTTGCCGTTCTATTGATGAATAATGATTGGTATAGCGATGTTCGACAGGTCTCGAGTCTGACAGTGAAGGGGTGGTGACCAGCCTGTGCTCGTCTGGTTTGTCTACTAGGAATCGCGCGTAGTGGCATAATAGATGATATTTCTGTTGATCACCGACCATGGAAGTACTTATAAAAAAGGCAGCGATCTCCGACCTTTCTACGATGATCTAGAGAGGTCAATAATTTCGTGAGTGTTGTATCACCGATTAGGCGAATAGCTCTTTTCTGAATAGAATCTAAGAGCTTTAGCGTATGTTTGGGGGCTGAGCTCCAAACATGTGAACAGTTTTCCAGCACAGGTCGAAATCGTGCTTCGTAGATCATAAGCAGCTGCTCGATGAACATGAAACTAGTTGTATTACATTTGAAACAGCACAAGCATCATTCTGGACCAATGAAATCATAGACATCATTAGCAGAAAGTATGATAGAATAGAATCGAAACGGATAGAATCTCCTGAATTCCTAGTTGTTATTGATAATGAGTTGAAGTGGAATCAACATATTGAGAACTCATGCAAAAAATCAACGAGTGAGAGATTTCATGGTATGAGAATAATGGAAGAATATCTGGACAGAGCAACTTGTATATCATGCATTTTGAGACAGTCTCGGGATATCCGATCATTGTTCATTGTAGCATTGGAGATGTCAGGAAGATTTTGACAATACTAAAACAAGCTATGAGAATAATATCGATTTTGGGTTTGATGGAAACCTGTAGAGGAAAATTTAAATGACACAGAATTCTGACAACTTGTGCAATATTCATACAAGCATGTTTGCTATTTCTTTCCAAAAATAGAAAGTTTTCTTGCAATACCTGAAAGCTCTTCTATTACGACGGGTCTCACAAATATTCAACTATTGCAGTGGATCGAATTGGATTCAAAAGGTATTTGCTGTGATTTTTGAAACTAATAGTGCCGCAGAGTTTACTATAAAATCTGTTCAATCATTTGCTATTCTGCCAGGGTCATCATCAATTTGTAACTCACCGTTCGTTCAAATTTCACCTCGTCTTCCATTCAAAATATTCCGATCACACTTTGATATGGTTTCACTGTTTTGGATTCGTTTCTGATAGTTTTCTATCTATTCTATCTGTATCTATCTGTATTCTATCTGGACTGTATTAAAAGTTGATGACACATTTCTCAAACTATTTTTTCTCCTCACGACCACCCACGATGGCAACAGGAGAGTACAACTCACTAGTGTCGGAATATTCGAAAAACTCACTAGTGTGGAAATATCGAGGAAAAAACAGTTGTAGTGATCGATGAAGGTATCGATATTTTCTTGTGAAGTTTCCTGATGGTATCATCATATATGGTAGGTACCTACATTGTAGATTGATTTTGTATCCTTACCCTTCGGGAAATGATTCAATTCACTACCTTCGTTCCTTCTTCGAGATGCGTCTGGTAATGTGACCATCATCTCCTCCCTTATATGATTTCTATTACAGTGGATATTATGAATCAAGAACGAAAGGTCAAAAATGCTCAGGAAACTCATATGCATGACAATGACAAACAACGGAGCATCGTTGACGTTGATTCATATGCGTACAAATTCATTTTCATAAAATCGACATCGACCTCTATCGAAAGACTATGGTCGGATTCTCTTGTTCCTGACTATTGTATCTCGGATTGCGTGGGGAATGTGGACGATGAGCGAAACTTTGAATAACTTTCGATATTCGAGTAGGCGTATTTCGTGAAACTCCGAAGAATGACAATGGACAGTGAATGAAACTTGGGATAATAATGATCCAAATATTCATGATCGCAAAAAACATACATTACTCGTTGGGAAGTGTAATTGAAGCATTTGTTACATTTCCGTACTCGCCGTTATGCGGCTGTCGCTGAATATCAACTCGTACGAAATGAGTCACTTTCCACACTCGTTTTGTAGTCTACTATATTGATTATGTCAATTACAAATGTTTCACACTGCACGCTACTGACCTTATCTTCGTTCGAAATGAGCTGAATTTGATTCCTCTGAAAGATCGCAGCGATCAGACATGAGGTTCTTATGTAAAATTATGAATGATTTGGTAGATTCATCTGCAATCGTCAACCTCGTCTTCATTAATGTACTCACCTATATCATCTCGAACAATTTATTTCTTGAACTTTCGAATGCATAGATGTAATATATCTTATAATACTCTGGCGAATACCACCCATTGGACTCTTTATCTGAGTTATCATATTCCTTGGAGAAATATGTACAATCTCAGTCTTGAATTGACATGTTTTTACCAACATCACATTATTTTTCGAAACCTCCATAGTTCTTCAATAATAATGTTCATTCTCCTCGAAATCAACAAATGTGGACATACATATGTATAGATAAATGAACAAACAGGAGTAGTGAAAACTAATTGTGTGTGATGGATTTGTGATCTACTCACGATGAACCAACATTAGTTGGCCATGGTGAAATGTTGACAGCGAATGAAAACTCCAAATTAGATTATATATATATATTTTAAAACATGAATGAGAAAGCACGAGAATGAATCACATGGATATTACATTCAGGTAATATATAAGAACATCCTAATATAAAAGATCCATGAATCGTAATAGGTGCATTGCATCAAAACTACTAACTGCTAATAAGAATTGATCACATGAAAATCATTTCATTTTCCACTTGTCCATTACTGCTTTATGATACCTTAGCAACGGTTAGTATCAACAGACCCATAACGCCCTAGAGTGTTATGGAGGGCATAATGAATCATAAAGCCCGCTAATTGTTTTTATCTGCAGTTCAACGAATTGATTACACAGGAAAGTTTCATTTATAACTGTATATGAAAAATGAACCAATTATTTTATCTAAAATAGAAATTACAATTTTCAGATGTTCCTGGAAAATCAGTACAAAGTTTGAAGTTCGGTTTCGTTCGGAAGTTGAACATTTTTTTTTTTCGGAAACGGAAGGGGCTATCATTGTTGCAATTCTGTTCTTCAATAAAGCTCTCTGCTACCATACTACTCTTTCATTTTCCAAGGATTTTTTTGTGTTTCGAAGGAAGCACCACCTTGAACAAGACGCGTTGACGACGTTCGGCGTAGACAATGTCCAGTATAACCTTTCGGGTTTTCCAAATTAAGGTATTTCGCTATGATAGAAGGAACACTTCCAATAGTATTCTCACATACAGGTTACTCAATGCATTTATTATTTCTGGAGGTTAAAAAAAAAAAAACTACATTTACATCCTTTTGGTCGTAGCGAAATGTACTTTTTGACTAAGTTCAAGCGTCCTATTTCGCTTTATGGTACCTTGATCAGTAAAACGACTCCTCTGTCTTCAATGTCATCAATTGTCATCCTGACCATTTCATCACGTCTTATGCCTCCAAATACACCCATTACCAGAACAACTTAATGTAGCTGAAAAGTAACATCTGGAGATTTTCCTATGAAAAGTAATACTTGTCCACCTTCCAACACCTTTGATTTCTCATCAATGTATCCTTTCGATTCAACTTTCAGAAAGGCCAACAGTTGACTGAATGCTGGTATATCGATGTTTTCTGTAACAATCAATGTTGATTTCAGCTGTGAGTATTTGGTCCACATACTATTTGCACTATATTTTTCAGACTGAAATAATGGAAAATGAATGGACAATATCAATATTTTTCATGAGATAAACCACCAGTTCCTAGAAGTTTGCCATTAAGACAGTTTCATTCAGGTATTCATTGTGTTTCCATTCTTCCATTCCATGAAATGGTCACACTCCTCGTATAAGTATTTGAATTTCACAGGCAGTAAATTTCCTAACGCTCTTTCATCTTGGATCGTCACATTCTGTGGGATCTCCATGATCATTATGAACACAACCGTTTTTGGTTTCCTTCACTAACAAGCTTGTCAATTCTTACAAAGATGCAGCGTCATTTGTTCAAATAAACAACCCTTAGGAACATCTTCAATGTTTCCATAGCAACTGCATAGAAACTCACTTGTGCTCAATTGCCGACCAGAACCTAGTGAATACTATCAGAAGAAATTCATGGAGTGAAAAATGTCGTTTGAGTTCATTTTTCCGTAAAGAATAAATATGCACCACGAGCGTTACTAGATCCTGACGCCCATCAAAACTACTTACTATCAAGCTACTGCTATTCGAGTATCATTGTGATACATTTCACGAACAACTAGAAGACATAATTGATATCTGAATAGAGATGTAGGAATTATATATTCCAAAGAATCTCTAATATACTATATATTAGAGTAGAATCCACCTCATGGATAATTTTTAGAATACTGTTTTTGAATTAGTCCTGTTTGTTGAAGAAATGAATGAATCAAATAAAATAAAGTTTAGATTCAATTGGCGAAGTGAACATTTTCCGGACGTGTTTCCATTCAATGTTATGACTTCAATCATTTTTACTTCCTCACATCCTTCGGAATAGGTTATATAACATTATTATTCACATTGTTAACAATATAATATTGCTCTTATGACTTATGAGTCAGAAATAATGGATATTCCCATAGAACTACTTGATTGACGATTATTACTTCTCTACTAGAATCGATTTCAAACAACTCCCTGATATTCTTCCTGAGTATAAGCTTCGATCTCATGAACACCAATTGATCGTTAAAATGCAGTCGAATCTCATATTTGAATTATAATACTGTTACTGTAACTTCTCTAACGTCATCCAACTCCGAGAGAAAACAATCCCTGATGATCCCACTTGACGACCTCCAACTGAGTACTTAATTTTGGCGCGTGATCAAACAATTCGTGCAGTCTTTGGCTTCATTCAAATTCCTTCGACCTAATTAACATCAGAGTTCATGATCGGACTATCAGATCAGATCAAAGAGATATATTTGGTTACGTAACTGTTGCGTGATGATCTCAAATCAATTTTTCAATCTAACTAGATTAGGCCAGTGCCGGCAAAAGTACACAGATTTGATGGAGGCGAGAAGAAATGCATAACATCTCTACATCATTGTGAAGGCATGACTGATGAGATGAGGAATGAGGGATGTTCACGGTTTGCAGAAAGAACGGTTGTTGCATCGCACGAAAAAGTGGGCGTGTTTCCTCAAGCGACCTCATGAAGATCCAAAATGATGATGGAAATATAATATAAATATATATTTCTGAGGGATAATGATAATGGGAACAATGCTGATGACAACTTCAGGAAATTCATAGAAATTGATGAAATGAACTCATAAAGTATTGCCATATGTTCTGGAAACATGATGTGAAACCGATCAAAGATACATTGGTGGTTTAACAATAAGATATTATATGATTCAATCAAGAACCAAGATAGACCATCCAAAGATTTTGAAATATGTATCAACAAGGTGAGTGGGCATTTTTTGACCTATTGAGAAATGATGTTGTCAATATTCGAATGTAAAACAAGAAATAACTATATTATCTAGACATAATTGACAGATTTAGACATAATCCCGAAGAAATGTGGATAACCTTGAAGAAACTGGTTAACAATAATGGCAAAGATATCCCCAAATGCATATGCCTCGATTCTAATATGGATAAAAAAATGGTAACGAATAGTGTAGAAATAGCTTGTAGTTCCGAAGATTATTTTGTGGAAGACTGATGACACACAATGACACAATGATCAATGAAAAGAAAAATGTTGTATTTCATGGTAATACCTCATTATGAGGAATGCAGAGCGGTTGTGAGGTCATCATCAGTGAGATATGTGGATGTAAATAATTTCCGACATATGGATACATAGATAGTTTATTCATCATTGAAATTTTCACACAAGGTAGTAGGAAAACTTATCAGACTAGTCAAACGGATTTCATTCTACACACAAGTCCTGCAGATGATGAAACATTCAACAGTGGAGAAAGTCGCAGAAATTATAAAATACATTCAGAATTCTAAAAGTATATACGGAATTCAAATCATCACAATTACACTTCACAACAGAGTCCTACATAGGATAAAAAATTTGAGATAGAACTTTATGTTCACGTACATTAACATTCTGAATACTCTAACATCACTAACATTCTAAAAATTCTGTAACTGTGTGAGAAACCTCATTACTCAGATAATTGAACAATTTTAACTTGAACTCATCGAAATCAGAGATATTTCCAAGAAAACTAACCACACGGTCATAATAGATCACTCCTTGACAACAATGTGTGTTTTGTGCTACACCAAGTCGTGAAAATGGCACATGGAGATCATTTCTCATTTCAAGCTTGTATATTCACCAAGAAGGCTGATCACACAATGCCCAATTTGATGATGTCGGGTACCACTGTTCCTATGAGGTCGTCAATATCCTTGCTGGGTGTCACCACCAACAGTGCTCTCTCATGGGACGATCATGTGAGGTCCATTGCGAAGACTGCTTCACAAAAACTCGGTTTTCTTTTCCGTGCGAAGAGATACTTCACATCCCAGCAACTGCTTATGATCTACAAAGCACAAATTCGACCTGTCCTGGAGTACTGTTCACATGTTTG
This sequence comes from Gastrophysa polygoni, assembly GCA_963576655.1. Classification (NCBI taxonomy): domain Eukaryota; kingdom Metazoa; phylum Arthropoda; class Insecta; order Coleoptera; family Chrysomelidae; genus Gastrophysa; species Gastrophysa polygoni. The sequence goes on along the minus strand of OY755087.1, from coordinate 1,976,730 downwards.
GAGCTCAGCCCCCGAACATACGCTGAAGCTCTTAGATTCAATTCAGAAGAGAGCTATTCGCCTAGTCGATGACACAACACTCACCAAATCATTGACCTCTCTAGATCATCGTAGAAAGGTCGGCGATCTCTGCCTTTTTTATAGGTACTTTCACGGTCGGTGCTCAACGGAATTATCATCTATTATGCCACCACGCGCGATTCCTAGTAGACAAACCAGACGACCTCAAGCTGGTCACCCCTACACTGTCAGGCTCGACACCTGTCGAACATCGCTATACCAAGCATCATTCATCAATAGAACGGCAAAGTTGTGGAATTCTTTGCCTAGTGAAGTCTTTTCTGATGCTCACAACCTCCAAACATTCAAGAAAAATTCCAACACCTTCCTTCTTTCCCAAAATTCCACCGCTGGCTAACACGATGTTCCTCGAACATCATAGGTTTTCCTTTCGTGTTGTCCACAGATAGAAAAAAAAATTTCTTCGACGGGTATCACAGAGCATTTGGTTCAATTTTATAATCTCTAGGTTGAACCAGAGCTTCTTATACTGATTAGTTCTCATTTTCTTCACTGGAAAAGTGTTATTCCAATAAAATTCAAAAATTTGATGAAAAGCTCGAAATCCTTCATCGACATTACTTGCTCCAAATGTTTCTAGACATTCCTCGGACATTAGTGTATTTCTGAAAGTAAACAGATCGATATCTGAGTCAACAAGCATGCTTTCTTTCACGTTTTTTCGAAATAACTGCAGTTGGAAATCACAAATTTGGAAAGTATGATCTGAAAGGTGCGAGCCCTCGATGAGCAGTGTTGACATTTAACTTAGAAAATATCACATCTATGGATGTTGATGTTGTAGTTGTGATACGTGTAGGGAGTTCAATATGATTTTTCACCAGATCCATTGAATATATTGTTAGAACTAACAAGATTTTCACCAAAGTAACAATTTATTTCACATCTGTTCACATCAACAAATCTCTCTAGCTAACTGACTGAAATATTCTTTTGCTGCTCATACTGATTGCTCGCATTTATCACCGAATATCGCCTTCAAGCAGGCGATCGAGGGACAGCTTCATCGACAATAATCAATAATATAAGCTGATGAATCATTTGATATCGCATATAGGTTTCACAACATATATATGTATAAGTATAAGTAATCGAATTTTATCACCCTACTGCTGTACCTGTATGGTGTTCATTTCACAATTAATGGAAGAATCAATCAAGAATATATTTTATTGCTGAACTGCATTGATAAAACGTGTTTCAGTGAATAAAATATCTGACAGATTGGAATGAAGTAGGAGATATAACATTAGTGAGAACAAGTACCATCATGAAATTTTGGAGAGTAGCCAACTGGTAATTATATAAATATATGTACATACTCTATGAAAAGAATTTCATTACCAAGATGTAATTCACAGGTGTGAAAGTTTATAAATGAAATCACGATATTCTCACGATTTCACATTGTGGAAAATCATGACAAATCAGAATGAAAGACAAATGAAGGAAATTGAATCAAAATACAAGAAATCAATGAACACAATATCCAATGTATACACTACGATTTTTTTGCGTTCCTAGCAATACAAAGGAATGCAACCCTATTTGTTTCTTGTCTCATGTCTTTTGATTTTGTGTTTCAGGCATAGAGTTTCCAGTTGATACGGTTATACAAGATGAAGTCAAAATTTTCAGATTGACGAATAGTGGTTTGTATTACCAATATCCCCCCCACATGGTTCCGTTGATTACTATTATCTTGTGAATACTCAAGGAGTGAGGGATGGTATTTCTTCTGACATTATTTCTCTCCAGCAAGAATTTAGTTCTGGGAATTGAAGTGAATTCCAGAATATCTCATGAAGAATAACAGATTATTACATGATAAAACTGGGAACTGAACTGAGAAGATCGAGGGACTTCATAGATTGAGCTTACTCATCCATTTCCTGCAGGTCGGGAGTATCTAACGTATTTGCTCTTCACTTATTCCTGACTTTTCTAATGGGAATATATGCTCCTATCGATCGGCAGTATCGAATGAAAATGTTCGATGAACCAATATTGAAAATATAGGTTACTTCAGAATTGGACCGATATGAAATTCATTTGAAACTCATTTTACGATCAATGTTATTGTTCTATAAAAAGGTTACGAGCGTCTACTACATGAATTTTTTGATGTTCCTGTCATTGTAGGGATATTGATTCGCAGGAAATTTTAGAAGACGTAGATGATTCAATGCACTTTGTACCACCTGAAATTGACGTATTATGTCCCCCAGTCTTGCTGAAACATCTGATCATTCATAGTTATCTCTGAGCCAATGAATTCAACTCATCTCAGAATGGCTGATCGAAATGAATTATCGCAAAATGTAACTAAAGTCGCTTCGACCACAGTTTTTACACTCCAATCTATTGCCAAAGGCATGCATGGTAAGCTGTCAAACAGTAGGTCCTCCACGATGCTATCATTGGGAGTATGAGTTCAATTATTCTCCAATACAAAAAAATTGGGTTTCTCGTATTGGGGCCTAAAAAACGAAAAATATTTTCAATGTGAATATTCACTTCTTGCAAGCAATTGCACAGCAATTTTTATTTATAGGGATTCTCTTGCAATAATAAGACGATTTGAAAGAATAAACGTAATGCTTGTCGAACAGCTATTTTGGAGGTTGAATAAAAGTATACACGATTCGAGGTGGTGCTCGAAATTAGAATTGTTCGGGAGTAATCGAAATATAGTTTTTCTAAAGAGCCAGCACCATAATAACCTACATTCTTCCACTTCATGAATGCAAACACGTGTTTACTGATATTTTACCAAGGATCATATTCTTGTGATATCTCTGAGCCAACAGGCCCAAAAGAACACTTAGTTTTGTTTACCTTATTCACTACAACTTACCTCTTACATAAGACTGACAGTCAACAATTTGTTATTGTGATTGTAGAATGGATTCTTCCGTAAGTGTGCCACAATTTTAATTCGTGGGTGGAGCAAGGCCGAATGTGCCATGAAAAATATTATTCTCATTTGATTGATTGTTTCATCGATCGTATTAGATAACGATAATGCTATAGGAGCCTGTTAACCCAATTGGCCTAGAGTCGAACGCGTTTATCGAGAGGATAGTGTTGAAACTTGCTAGACTTGTGTTGGGCATAGTTAATTCAGTTCGGGATTGAATTGTGAGAAATATCGGGAATCAGTTGCTATTGCTTGGACATATCTCTCTTTCGAATATTGCATCGAGCAAGAGGATAGGTTTTCACTTATATTTGAAGAAAATACCCAGTTCTTCACCTACATCGATTTGTTGTCATTACCAGAAATTATGAACGATGTGATTGGCTGGATTCACAAAAAATCCTGGAAAGACTTATTATCCTAGTTCGAAAAAAAAATAGTCGAGACAATCAGTGACCTGATACCAATATCCTCACGAACCTCACGAAATGAAGCGATAAAATGTATATTCAAATCACCAATTTCGGAATAACGGCAACTCTCTGAGAAAATCTTGATATCGAGTTTTTCAAAACAGAATATGGTTTCAACTTGAAACTGCAATTTACACAAATTGAAAGTCTTCATGATCATGGTACTCGAAATTGTAATGGGCTTCCATTCATGAGGATGAGAACGAATTCTGGAAGTGAATCAATATTTTTTGACGGAATAATAATCATATTTAATTCTCTTCCTTATTCACTCGAAGAATCACGAAATTCATTACATTCAGAAAATATGTGAAATATGTTCATCATATTATGCATATATTTATTCTTCACTTGTCAATTACTGCTTCAAGATACCTCACCAACGGTTGCTGTTAACGAACCCATAACGCCTTAGTGCCTTATGGAGAGCATTATGAATCATAACGCCTGCTAATTCTGCTTTCTTCAACAATGGTGAAACTTTTTGACGTACAGGTCTTGATATCTGGTACCTTGATCAGTAAAACGGCTCCTCCCGTCATCAATTGTCATCTTGACCATTTCATCTTATCTCAAGCCTCCAAATACACCCATTACCATAACAACTTTATGCAGCAGAAAAGTATCATCTGGACCTCTTCTTATGAAAAGTAATACTTGTCCACCTCCCAACACCTTTGATTTCTCAGCAATGTATCCTTTTGATTCAACTTCCAGAAACGCTATCAGTTGAATGAATGCTGATATATCAATGTTTTCTTCAGCAAATGTTGAATACTGTCTGCAAGATACTCGAGGAGGTGGTGAATTCATTTTTCAGCTTTGCGTGGGATTTTCTCTACTCGTTTCTAAAATAACTTCTACTTTATTTTTCAGAAACGAGGAGAGAAAATCCCACTAGAAGCTGAAAAATGAATCAATGTTGATTTCAGCTGTGAGTATTTGGTCCATAGACTATTCCCACTATATTTTTCAGACTGACATAATGTAAAATAAATAAAAGATATTGTTATTTTTCATGACCTAGGTTTTTTCTTTGTATCTGTGGACAACACGAAAGGGAAACCTATAATGTTCGAGGAACATCGTGTTAGCCAGCGGTGGTATAGCGGTGGTATAGCGATGTTCGACAAGTCTCGAACCCGACAGTGTAGGGGTGACCCAAGGATAGTTAACGCCTTAGTGCCTTATGGAGAGCATTATGAATCATAACGCCTGCTAATTCTGCTTTCTTCAACAATGGTGAAACTTTTTGACGTACAGGTCTTGATATCTGGTACCTTGATCAGTAAAACGGCTCCTCTGTCATCAATTGTCATCTTGACCATTTCATCTTATCTCAAGCCTCCAAATACACCCATTACCATAACAACTTTATGCAGCAGAAAAGTATCATCTGGACCTCTTCTTATGAAAAGTAATACTTGTCCACCTCCCAACACCTTTGATTTCTCAGCAATGTATCCTTTTGATTCAACTTCCAGAAACGCTATCAGTTGAATGAATGCTGATATATCAATGTTTTCTTCAGCAAATGTTGAATACTGTCTGCAAGATACTCGAGGAGGTGGTGAATTCATTTTTCAGCTTTGCGTGGGATTTTCTCTACTCGTTTCTAAAATAACTTCTACTTTATTTTTCAGAAACGAGGAGAGAAAATCCCACTAGAAGCTGAAAAATGAATCAATGTTGATTTCAGCTGTGAGTATTTGGTCCATAGACTATTCCCACTATATTTTTCAGACTGACATAATGTAAAATAAATAAAAGATATTGTTATTTTTCATGACCTAGGTTTTTTCTTTGTATCTGTGGACAACACGAAAGGGAAACCTATAATGTTCGAGGAACATCGTGTTAGCCAGCGGTGGTATAGCGGTGGTATAGCGATGTTCGACAAGTCTCGAACCCGACAGTGTAGGGGTGACCCAAGGATAGTTAACGCCTTAGTGCCTTATGGAGAGCATTATGAATCATAACGCCTGCTAATTCTGCTTTCTTCAACAATGGTGAAACTTTTTGACGTACAGGTCTTGATATCTGGTACCTTGATCAGTAAAACGGCTCCTCTGTCATCAATTGTCATCTTGACCATTTCATCTTATCTCAAGCCTCCAAATACACCCATTACCATAACAACTTTATGCAGCAGAAAAGTATCATCTGGACCTCTTCTTATGAAAAGTAATACTTGTCCACCTCCCAACACCTTTGATTTCTCAGCAATGTATCCTTTTGATTCAACTTCCAGAAACGCTATCAGTTGAATGAATGCTGATATATCAATGTTTTCTTCAGCAAATGTTGAATACTGTCTGCAAGATACTCGAGGAGGTGGTGAATTCATTTTTCAGCTTTGCGTGGGATTTTCTCTACTCGTTTCTAAAATAACTTCTACTTTATTTTTCAGAAACGAGGAGAGAAAATCCCACTAGAAGCTGAAAAATGAATCAATGTTGATTTCAGCTGTGAGTATTTGGTCCATAGACTATTCCCACTATATTTTTCAGACTGACATAATGTAAAATAAATAAAAGATATTGTTATTTTTCATGACCTAGGTTTTTTCTTTGTATCTGTGGACAACACGAAAGGGAAACCTATAATGTTCGAGGAACATCGTGTTAGCCAGCGGTGGTATAGCGGTGGTATAGCGATGTTCGACAAGTCTCGAACCCGACAGTGTAGGGGTGACCCAAGGATAGTTAACCAACAGGATGGTTCATCTAGGCGATAACCAATCAAGATGAAGACCGGCATGTCGTCACCGCCAGTTGAATGTTCGTGTCCATACTCATCGTGCTGTGATTTGTGATTATTATCCACTGCCTTTACCCATTTTATTATTTATTTTAGCGTCAATATGCGTTAACATAGTTTCTCATAGTGCTTATATCAAATTTTAATTAACGAAAGATACTCTGTTCTTGCCGCGAGAAAAAAATGAATTTTCAAATTCAAAAATGGCAGGTAAGATAAAACTCAAAACCAGAGATCTGTCTACCTCAGAACATAAAACAGTTATCGCGCATCAATGAGAACAGATATCGCCAATATGGACCAAATAACGACTGTCGTTTAACGGGCGTGTCGTCATATTTTTATGCCAGGTATCTAAATCCAAGGATGAACCATCCTGTTGGTTAACTATCCTTGGGGGTGACCAGTCTGAGCTCGTCTGGTCCGTCTACCAGGAGTCGCACGTGGTGGCATAATAGATATTTGCGTTGAGCACCGACCGTGGAAGTATATATAAAAGATGAAGCGATCGCTGACCTTTCTACGATGATCTAGAGAGGTCAATGATTTGGTGAGTGTTGTATCATCGACTAGGCGAATAGCTCTCTTCTGAATTGAATTGAATTGGAGCTAACCAGTTCCTGGAAGTATGCCATTAAGACAGTTCCATTCACGGTATTCACTCTGTTTTCATCTTTCCATTTCAAGAAATGAACATAATCCTTCTCGTATGGGTATTTTGATTTCACAGGCAGTGAATTTCCTGACGCTCTTTCATCTTGGAGCGTCACATTCTGTGGGATCTCCATAATTATCGATAACACAACCGTTTTCAGTTTCTTTCACCAACAAGCTTGTCAATTCTTACGAAAATCTAGCGTCGTTTTATTGAATGAACAACCCCTTAGCAACCTCTTCAATGTTGCCATAGCGACTGCATAGAAGCTAACTTGTGCTCAGTTGGCGACCAGCACGAAAATACTCTTAGAAAAAATTCATGTAGTAAACAACGTCGTTTGAGATAACTTTTTCGTGAAAAATAAAATCTTGTATGCACCACGAGCGTTACTAGATCCTGACGCCCATCGGGCCAAAGGTCCTCGTGTGAATATTACTCCATTAAACCATGATGAAATCTCGGAAAGAACAGTCATCATTATTTCACGACGTAGGGCTGAGTTTCAAACGATTTGAACATTTGACAATTCATTCGGAAGTCAATCTCCACCAAGATTCAATGAAAGTGAGAAGATATTTTTTGTAAAGTAACTCTTCCTGTAGATATATTGGTATTCAGATTGCAAAGCTCGTTATACATATCCTTCTCGAAATCAACATCTGTAATACAATCCGAATTATTCTAATACAGTATGTCACGCAATCAAAGCAGACTAACTATTCGCGAAAACGAATACAATGGAATATGCAACTCATAAGAAGTTATGTCGCAATTAGCTCATTGTTGCATTGATACAACAGCAATAATGTTAACACGACAACTAACTGTATGTTAATGATACGAAAATGATCTAGCTGGAGATATTCAAATTATGGATTATAATTCAGAGAAGCGACATTAATAGATTATAAAAAATAATGAACATAAATAACAATAATGAATGAATTCCGATTTTTCAATGCAATTGGCAGAATACTGATAAATCTCACGAATGAAAAATGATTCAGCATTACCTGATCCGAACATGCTGACTGAAATTCAAATTAATTTTTTCACAACGAAACGAAAGCAAAAATACAGCCAAGAAAAAGCAAGAAAAGCAGCAAAAGGAACATCGAAAGATTTTTAGAGATTGTATATCATCAATTGTCAAAGTACTTCGAAGAAAATCAACTCGTGCGACCTCGCCTTACCATATCAAAGGAAGCAAGAAATAGATAAGAGTAACTATATGTATCATCGCAGATTTTCTTGAGTCCAGAGGAGCCTTTGAAACCATCGACAGGAAAATGCTGATAACCGAACTAACATGATAAACCATCGATGGTACTGTGTAGAAATGGTTTGAGTAATGTCTGAGCGATAGGTATCAGAAATGGATTGAGGAATTTGGATATCTAGGTTTTATGATAGATGATAGAATGAGTTTTGAAAGTCACAGCGGTCACATCTGAGAGGAAATATGAGAAAAGTCATTCTTTTCATCAAGAGTATCCTATAATAGATAGATAGATAGATCCTTAATTGCTTTATTTACTATTGAACAATGGATTAGGCATTGTCAGAGATAGGTAATGTACATTTCAGGACAGATAGTCATTCACATCACACTTCCAGACATATATACAATACAGAAGGCATAATAATAATTCAACATGAGATTCAAAATATCTCTCTCTCTCCTCCGAAATAACCAAATAAAGGAGGATGAAACAATTCCACTCTGAATATTGTGCTAGCTTACTGTACCTGTTGGACAAAAACTGTTACAGAACTTCACAAAAACTTCAAAATAGTTGAATACTGTCTGTAAGCTATTTGAGGAGATGGTACATTCATTTTTCAGCTTTTCTGTGGAATTTTCCCTCCTCGTTTCTGAAAAATGAAGTAGAAGTTGATAAAAATTATTTTAGTAGTTGTAGGGACAGATCTGCCCCAAATTGTCACTGCGCTTAAAATTGAACCTGATAGAGAAAGTCTCTTTTTGTCAAGGACACCTGTTCAGCTAATTTTGATTTGTCAATATATCTTTTCTTCATATTGTTCTTATGCTCTTCCATCCTTACTGATGAGGCCTGCTAGTTTCACCAGAGAATATTATACCAGTGGAACTAGCAGGCCTTCATCTACTTGTGCCAAATACAAGTTTACTACAAATGAAAACAACCATTCTTATAATACTAGGAACAAAGATGTTATTAAAGCACCAAATCAAAGATCACAAATGACAATGAGATGTAACTCATTCATATCATTGTACAACTCACAGCCCCCATCTGATGAAAAATTTAACCCTCTCTAATTTCAAGAGCAAACTAGAAAAAAAACCTCCCAGAAAATGATTACTATGATACTTTTGATTTCTGCTTTACTGAGTGGCTATCGCCAATATACTGACTCTATGCAACTCTGTTTCTACATTAATATATTCATTATTTCATCTTGTGCTCGTATCATTAACAATTTTACTGAGTGACTGTCGTCAAAGCGTCTCTATTTCATTCTGTTTTTACATTTATATATTAACTTCACTTTGTGCTCGTATTATCTACAATTATTTTTCACCGTTTATCATGATTCACCCATGTTCATCTATGATCATAATATTTCGATTCTAATTTACATTTTTCATATTATTGACTTGTCATAGCACCGAGGTGTGATAATTTGACCAATAAAGATCTAATCTTATATATTAGCTTATTATTTGGCTTGCGTATTTCGACCTATCGCCTCACGCACTCAATTTCGTCTTTCATTTTCTGAACTCTCAGCCCAATTCTGGTCCCTAAAGGATAACAGTCGGAATAATATGGGCACCAGTAGAAAGCCAGAAGAACGTGAAAGTACGTTTTTTCATATTTTGAGAGAAAGAGAAACCTATAATGTTCGACACGGAAGGAATTCAAATGATGTACATCGTGTCAGCCAGCGGTGGAATTTTGGGAGAGAAGGAAGGTGTTGGAATTTTTCTTGAAAGTATGGAGGTTGTAAGCATTCGGAAATACTTCACAAAGAGGTAGAGGTAAAAACATGGCTTTTTAATATGTGGATACCTTAGCAGAATCTGGATTATGCCTTTTACTTGTCAATAGTGAAATTGCCATTGAAAATGGGTTTAGGCTGGCTGAAGAAGCAATTTATAGAATGAGAACGGAGAGTTTATGATATCGATTCATTTGAAATGTCCACTTTGTACTTTTCGACAAGAAATACAACAAAACTAAAAATAACTGATCATGAGTTTTCCTTGATTTCTCAAATTCATGGCAATAATTTTCTGGAGAATGATCTTTTCATGAATATACACGTACACGAATAAAACATACCAGAGAGTGTAGTTGAATAGGTATGCTGTGAACCGTGTAGTCAATCGTATCAGCTGAAATAGACGCGCGTCCAAATCACGATCGAAGCGCACGTTTTCAGTCCGAACCACGTTACATGAACATGAAAGGAAATGATACATGTTTCTGATGTTATTATTTCGAATTACCTATTAGGAGAGGTACATGCCACCATTTCAGGGCCGGTATTCTGAGATATCGAACATGGTCTGACCCATTACTATCATCCACACACACACACCATAATTGGTACAATCTGAATTCATTACCCTTGGAATAATGAGCAAGTTGGAATTTGATATTTTGTTATCGAATAATTTCTGGGAATCGTTTCTCATCATCTTATAAGAGACATTGGGAGAAGCCCAATGAGCCGAATATTTCCGATATTCGATTGGTATAATAACATTTCAGGATTTTTTGGCTTCCACCTCATTCTCAACGAAATCAATATCTCAAGATGAATTGATATACAGTGAGGACCAGAAGTCCGTAGATGAATAAGTTGCAGGGTTCCATTCGATCTCTTCAATGGTTCAAGTTTTATTGATACTGAGTGTGTCAAGATGCGATGAATAAGTTATTTTTTTTTTTAAATAGGACACCCTGTTTATTATTGCATTATAAGATTCTACGTTGAATCTTGAACACGTCTGATGGAGGGTTCTATATAAGGAAAGTTGATAGTTTTGGAATTATGAACACTTGAAAATTGTTATTTCGTCATACCTTAACAAATAAACCGTAACAAATGGAACACAATGTATTCCACTTCACTGTTTCGATTTGTTGAAAGCTATCCAATATTGTTAACTGCTGATGTTCATGATTCGGAAACTTATTACTTTCGTGATATAATCTGGTCCAAAATTCAACGCAGAATCTACTAATGCAATATTATACAGAGTGTCCTATTTAAAAAATGAATTTCTTTATCGCTGAGCTTTCTTGAGACACTCTGTATAAATGAAACTTGAACCATTGAAAAGATCGAATGAAACCCCACAACTAATGCATTCAACATTTCTTGTAATATGTAGAATGAGGGAGGGAGGGGGGTTCGACGGACATGTGGTCCTCACTGTAGAATCAGCCCTTTGATGAAAAATCAGATCATCTAAGGAACTGAAGTTACGTATGCATGTATGATCATCTATGTAACTGAAACTGAGTCGATGAATTTCAGGCTCATATTCATGAGTATAATAATTTTGTCATATACTTCATTTAGAATATTCAATTATTTGATATGGTTGAGTCAACCAGGTTGTTGAGAATTTTGTGAACGGAACAACTATCACAATATTCACGACACTTACCTAATGAAGGAAAATTGAAAAATTTAAGATTGGATTCATAAGAGAAGTGATAACGATGACATTTGTACTGATGAAATCCACCATTTTTTCTTTAATTGGTTCTATCGCCTTGTATACTATAACTATTCATATGATCGTGAAGAATTCAATAATAAGTTTAACTATCTTGTCGAACGATGTGATGATTGAGGACAGATTCTTGAATTCCTTTGTGAGTCTAAAAATTAATCCTGAATTTTTCATGTAATAATATAGCCTGTATGTTCAAAAAAAATATTTTCGAGTATGTTAGAGTACCGAGATTTTCATCTGTACTGATAAACTCACTCGATTATATACAGGATGGATACGAAATTGAGGAAAGTCAATCGGAAGTCTGAAAACGAGTTCGAAATTACCTACCAATTCATCCTATAGGACAGCTAACCCCATCACACATCGGAAAAACCATACATCTGAGTATCTTTCAGGAAAATTTCATGCCATTGTTTAATTCACCATGAGCTAAATCGATGCTGATAATGAAAAAATAACCTTGAAATGAATAAATACTACCTGTACGTTATTCGAGGAGATAGTTCATTCATTTTTCAAATGTTTCCAGGAGTGTTCTGATTGTGTTGAAAACAGGGGCAGATTCGTTCTCAAAACGTTCACTGAGTAAAAGTTTTATTCTTATCGGAAATATATCTGTATTTCCAAATATTCTTAAAAAAAACCAGGTGTCACTGACAAATAGAGAATTTCTCTTTGAGGTGAAGGTTTGATTTCAAGCGCAGTGACATTTTGGGGCAGATCACAAATCTGTCCTCACTACAAATATATTGGAATGATTTTCAATTACTACTACTTGATCTTTCAGAAACGAGGAAAGAAAATCTCACGTGTTTTTATGAATTGTCGTTTCCTACTTATGGTTCCCAGTGTATTTACCAGGAAAGCAGATCACACAAACTTTCCAATATGATGATGTCAGATACCACTGATGAAGTCGTCAATATCCTTGCTCGGTATCACCAACAACAGCAATTCCTAGAGAAACTATTCAATAAATACATTGTCCAGCTAGAAACATGCCGAATATCTCACAAACAAGATCAATTGAACGACAAAGTCATGGAATTTTTTGCTTAGTGAAGTCTTTCCTGATGCTCTCTACCTCCAGACTTTCAAGAAAAATTTCACTGCCTTCCAGTACGCCGATGTTTCTCGAATAGGATTTCCTTACGTGTTGTTGAAAGATAAAAAAGATGGATATTTACGACCACTTGGACGAAAAAACAGTAATGATAGATAGAAAAAATCATTGAATGCGAGTGTGCCGCTACATGTTAGGAAATTAGTAGGGACTAAAATCTTATTGGAAGAGAAATTTGGTTGAGATATGAGAGTATCAGAGTTGTTGAAATGTGGAAAATCTTAAATATTCATTCATGAAAATTTGTGAAGCCTACCCTGTCTTTATTGTGAACGACTCGTGAATATCTTTCCATTTACTGATGTAGGAGGTCCAGTTTATCGGAAGATCTAGGGTAATTTGAGACAAATGAAATTGTTATGATATTCCACAATTATGAAATTTAAGATGAGCTATGTCGTTAGACCGTGTTTTGCATCTGAGTTCAGAGAAAGTCATCTCGATTAGTTTTATCGCTTCATCTCCGTTTGAGGTTATGAATGACTCTAGAATGGTATGCAGATATGCTTCTTAATGGCGTATTAACTCGTTGAACGTTCTCTCAATGAATACAGGGCGACGACCATAACTTAAGTGTATGGAAATTTCAGCGCTTCCGGAGAAAAAAAAGTAATCGAATACGCAAATGAATTTCCCCAGCACGAAAATTATAGTACATTTCAGAAAACAAACATTCCTGAACAAAGTACATTTCAATCTCCGTTCTTACCAAAGTAAAACTGATAATATCTTTATTGAAAATCGATATTCGGAACTGAGCGGACTGAAAGAGTAGATGAATGTAGAATTGAAAGAGAAACTGCAAGTTCTATGTGCATGTTCATAATGAGGTATACTAACCCCCATCAACATATAAAAATATTCTTCATTCACAAAAATATGCTTCACTCCGAAGTGGATGGTTTGTTCATGCATACTCGAGTATTGATTCACTTCGTGCAACATATATATTCATTTGGATATAAAGTGTATCTGCTTAAGTTCGCATCATATAGGAAACTATTCTATTATGAATTCCACTAATCATTTTCCATGAAAAGTTCTGCAAGGCTCAAAACTGAGAATGCAAATATATCAGATATCAAATGATTCTAGTCGTTTACGAAGTATCTCCAAAAATATGAATTCTGCTCAAGAGTAAAGCACTTTCATTTTCGACAATATGGAAAATTGTTATTGAAAGAACTCGACTTCACTCAAAAACTACGATCTATCTACGATGAAAATCAGGTTCCGGAATGTATCACATTTCTCGAACATCGATCGAATGAAGAACTGTTTCATTTATAAATTCATGAAAAGAAGTTATTCCTCATGAAAAGTTCTGCATGGTCATGTAACCAAATGTAACCATCAGGCATCAATTTTTGTCAGTCGTACACGAGGTTTCTCAAAAATTTTTAATTTGGCTCATTGGCTATTTGGTTGATGAATCTTTCCTTCTGAGTAACACTAGAAGAACAAATCTGATGGGGTTGAATCTGGAGACATAGCTAGCCAAAGATATCGGAATATCTGTGAATTGAGCTTCCATTGAAGATATTCTCCAGGTATCGCCTCACTACCATACCTGTTGCCGTTCATATCTTCGAAGATCACAAAGGAAATCGGGCAACTGACTTTATAAAAAAAATGATTATCGTTGAGAAGTCATAGATTGTCAAAGAAGAAGGACTAATTATTTCATCCTTGTGAATGCCGCAAGAAAGTTAGTTTTGAAATGATATTGATCGCGAGTTCTAATCGTAAAGTGAGGATTGAATTCATCTACAATTTCGCAAAGATATTGTTCCATTAGACGTGAATGTTGCTTCGTCTGAAAAAAAAATGTTTTCCTACTCAAGAAAAGGATCGTCTTCTAGCTCTCCTCGGATAAGGAAACAAAATTCTAGTCGTCTGTCGTAATTTCGAGGTTTCAACGTATAGATTCATTGATGTTACATTACTGATTTCAATTTGACGTTATTCTTGCTATCAAGAAATCATCTGCTCATCAGCGCATCCTAGATTCCACCTAACTACACTTACATTCGCATTGTTATTGCAGATAAGAAAAGGAAGGAAGGGTTTTCTTCCATTTAATTGAACGTAGTTTTCAGTTCAGATGAACTTTTCTTGATGACAATTTTAGGTATTGCTATAAATGGAGGCAATTCGCTCTTGAGTCAAATTCATATTTTTTGAGAAACCTCTTGTACGACTGGGGAAAATTTGAAATCTGATGATTGCATTTTGGGTTTAGGACCATACAGAACTTTGTAAGAGAAGTATTTTTTTTTTCGTGAAATAAGTTTTGTGCGAATGGACGATCTGAGTAGTCTGTTGTCCGATATCTGTCACTGGAAAATTTGATTGATAAATTCGATTCCAATCCCAAAAAAATGTTTTTCCATCGAAAAATGGAGTTTCCTGTTTCCTGAACATTTCTGACCTCTCGTTCTTGAAAGATATACTGAATCCATAGAATACACAGAGATCGAAATCATAAAAGGGAGGAGATGATGATTACTTCACCAACGCATCTCGAAGGAGAAACGGAGCTTGTAGGAAAGGTGTAACAACAGTAGAAAAGGTTGTTATATATCCAAGATAAATCTCGAATGGAAGAATCATGTGTGATGATACCCGCAGAAAAATTTTCACGTGAAATATAATTACATTCATCAACCATGCGTTCCCCAATATTTCCACACTAGTGCGTTTCAATTTCTACTTGACATAGTGAAATAGACTACTTTCTAAATGAAAAAACAATGCTGGGAGCGCTATTTTCTTGGGTGATCGTAGGAAAAATTATGTTCTCAACACGTGCGGAAAAGGCACTTTGCGCACGCAAAAGCTTATTCGAATTTCGCCTCGCGTCGTTCGCCTAATTGTATTTGAGTGCAGAAAAGTAGAAATTCGAGCACTTGTTAACGATTACGGCACGCGAGGTGACTGGAGATGACGAGATTTGAGTGAGTATGCGTTCGTGAAAACGCTTGTTCTGAATGAAATCGATCAAAAGGGGTTTGATTTTCTTACTGAGTTTGAAGAGACTGTGAGCATAAAGAAACGGATTATTTACTCACTCAGGTTCTGACAGATTTCTGATGTATGAGAGAATGTGGACATCACTAAATTTTGTTGAATATGAGGAAAGATTGACGTACTGTTCACTGCAGGATTTTTCTCTTCCCTGAACAAATTCAATTGTTCAACTTGAATGATGATCGTTTTATTGGTGAACAGTATGAAGAATAGCGGTATCAAAAGTCACAATAATGTCATTCTCAATCTGAAACAGTGAATTTTTTGTAACTCTCTTGACTGACGGTCTTCATCTGTTGATTATGTCAAGAAAAAATTCTAGAAAATAATGTTGAAGTCTTCCGATGGTCTATCGAACACCAATGAAAGAAATATTTTGTTGGTTAACCTGTGATATTTATGATTCATGACTCTATACAGTTCTGCCAAAGGGCTGGAATTATTAATAATAGAAATGTGTATATGTATATATCTATACATGTCTATTGTTTTTCGGTCAATCTTCCGAATCAACCCATTTTGCTCATCTGATTCATTATCAGCTGTTGAGGAAGTTCTTTGATTCTCATAATAGTGTTAGAGAACGATATTTTCATTGAGTCATTATTTTTTTTTCAATTCACAATGATAATTCACTTCACGTAACAAGATAGTTTCGAATGAATATTCTTGATTACTGGAACCAATAGTCCATGAAATGTGAGAGGAATAGATGACAAAAAGCTATCCGAGAATCCTATGAACGTACGTAATAATGATTGTCAGCTGACCATGAGAGGATCTCAAAGTTCGGTTCGGAAAGTAGGTAATGATAATTCATGAAGGCTATATTAACGCCTATAAAAAACTTATATACATGAATCTTAAGTGTTTTCAGTGTTCAAGGATCATATTTTTGTCTCGAAAAATAAACCATGCGCGACATCCGTGAAACGGAAAAACGCTTCCTCATCTGACTGAAGAAGATATCTTCGATTCCTGGTTTCATTTAGAAATGTGACATACAGTGCTTCTCAAAAGTCCCTTTCCCCCTCTTATCTTTGGAATGATTATACAGTCTGTCCAAGATGAGGTTGCACAGCATGGGGATCTCGAAAACGGTAGGAGAAACGAAGTCGGTTAAATGGAGAAAAAGTTGTGCATTCGGAGGCCTTCGGAAATTTTCGAAATTGTTTTCAGTTATATCGAGAAAAGTTCATTTTTGGAAAATCTATCTTATTTTTCTTCTCCGTTATTATTGGAGATACAAAAAAAACTGAAGATACTTTTTCATAGCAACTTTTGATGACGTTCATCGTGGTGATACCGATTTTTCTATGCGACGTTTCGTATTTGCAGAATCATCATCAACTTTTGTCTTTTGAATACAGTCCTGATAATTCTCTCACAGATTCTGAAAGCATTTTGTATTCTGAATTCAACCATGTATTATAAAAGGTGCATTGAATGTGTTTCGACCCATTCTTAGCCATCAATAATGATTTTTTTCGAAATTACAAAGGAAAAATGCGACCAGTTCTACTCATTCCTGATCATTCAGTGTCAGTTATTCAATACTGAAAAGTGGAAAAAAAATATTTCAAATATTTGTTGATAAATTCTTACACGAAAAACTTCAATAACTCAACTTTGACAATGCCAACAGAAACATTCATAACAAATGTTCAAAATGATTCTCTGAACAAAGATATCCTATTCTCACAGTTGCTTCTAAGACAGTTACTAAGCATTCCCAAAGATTCCTAAGATATTCCAAAAATTCACTTTTTTCGATATATCTGAAAAACTGAGAACAATTTTGAAAATTTTCGAAGGCTGTTGGTATGAGCCTCCGAATGCCCAACTTTTCCTCCATTCAACCGACTTCGTATCTCCTACCTTTCCCCTTTGCTGTGCAACCTTATCGTGGACAGACTGTATATGAACAAGGAAATTTGGAAACTGAATATGAAAGGTTGTGAACTTCCCTACTAGTGATGATGGATGACGAAATCGTCAAAGATGACGTCACGGCCATTCAATTCATCACAGCTTTGCTTCTTTTCAAAAGCGAGTTGCCAAAACTGGCTATTAACACAAACAAAACGTTTTTTCAGAAAAGTTATGTTAGGATACGTCTCAATCATTGAATCTATAGAATTATAATCTTTGAGATCTAACTATCTGGCCAATTCCATAATTACTATGCCGATCATTGCAATAAATGCCGTGAGTGTTTTTGGAAAAAAATACCATCAGTGATACCACCATTCTTCCTTACATTGTTATCATAGGCAACGTTGCTGTATAAATTTTCATTGAAATAAAATTGTGATCTGTTAAGAAATTCCAATTCTTCAGATCTAGAAGATTTGTTGGAATAAACATACATAAATAGTATTTTGAACTCATCATCCAGATTCGTTG
This sequence comes from Gastrophysa polygoni, assembly GCA_963576655.1. NCBI lineage: Eukaryota > Metazoa > Arthropoda > Insecta > Coleoptera > Chrysomelidae > Gastrophysa > Gastrophysa polygoni. The sequence goes on along the minus strand of OY755087.1, from coordinate 1,958,538 downwards.
ATCGAGTGAAAGTCGATCAACGCAATTAGTTTGATACAGGTACACCTATAATTAATAATGATAATGCTTCAAATGATGACAACCATAATGAATGGTTTCATTTCTAGTATCTCAGTACAGATAATCTAACAAATGGCAGGATTAAATTTCTGCACATGAATCAATCATCACTTTCAAGTTAATCAGAAATCACAATCACATTCACAACCAATGGAACCAATTCTCGATAAGTTCGTGTCAATCTCTGGAATGAACCATGTGAATGTTCATAATAATTGAATCAAAAAATAGTATACCTACTGTCAATCTTCGATCATCTCGCACTGTTACTGAAAAACACATCGAATTATTATCACAAGAAATCGAGAACACAGACTAACGCCATCTTCTTTGCCTTTGTTGTACTCCATTCTGTTTGTGTGTGATTTTTCGAACCAATCGAATGGCTTATCTAGTTCTTTTTACGAAATAGCCGTTCATTATTTGGAGAGCACACTTTGACAGAAGAAATTGATGCAATCGAATTATTTAATGCTTGTTTCATGCATTAGAGGAGAATAGGTGAAGGAGTATCCCCAGGGGACAAAGACAGGTCGATGCTTTAAATGAGGATCTGGCAAGAATTCTGAAATGGGGATCTGAGAATCTAGTAGAGTGAAATGCAACAGAGTCTCAGGCTTGTATCTTCCCCAGGAAGGCAGACCACCCAATGCCCAAAATGATGATGTCGGGTAGCACTGTTCCTATGAGGTCGTCAATATTCATGCTTGGTATCACCACCAACAGCGCTCTCTCATGATACGATCATGTGAAAATGAGGTCGATCTCGCGTCACGAAAACTTGGGTTCCTATTCCGTGCGGAGTTGGTATTTCACACCCCAGCAACTGCAAAAATCCGACCTGTCTTGGGATACTGTTCACATGTTTGGAGTTAAGCTCCCAAACATAACGCTGAAGCTCTTAGATTCTTTTCGGTGATACAACCCTCAACAAATCATCGACCCTTCTAGAACATCGTATAAAGATAGTTGATGTCTTCTTTTTTCATAGAAACTTTCACGGTCGGTGCTCAACGGAAATCTCGTCTATCATGCCACCAAGAGTGATTCCTCAGTAGACAAACCAGACGAGCTGGTTACAACTGATGCTTACAACATTCCAACACCTTCATTCCTTTCCACCGCTGGCTAACACGATGTTCCTTAAACAGGGAAGTTTTTCCATTTATCTTTTCAACAGATAAAGGAGATATAGTTGATTGATAATGTGACCACGGTATAGACGGAATGAAGGGCGCATGCAATAACACACAGTACATGTCCGTAAGCTGGATATTCGCAAGACGTTTTCTCATGGATTTCCTGGGTTTGTCCTTGATGGACGTACTCGAAATGTCCGGTAGAAGTCCTGAAGGTTCCGGTCCAGGGCTTTATGGGTTTACAGTTCTGGGTGCAAAACAAGAGATACGAATATTTTCAAAAAGACACATTTTGTGTGAGTTGGGAAAATTCAGCTCCACATTCACATTCTTTCATATTTTCTTACGACATTTCACGGATATCCATCGAATATTTTCTCATTCATATTATTTTCCATGAAGATATCCGTTTTGATGCCATCATGTCTTATGGATGACCATCTCAAGCCCTGAGAAATGAACTAACAACTACACTGTTATTCTCATAGAGATCTAATTAGAGCATGATGAAGAAAAAAAATAGAACATCGTCATCAATTTGAGCTTGATATTGATGATCATTTATCATTGCTTTGGATATTTTATGGTCATCGGTAGAATATTTTCTGAAAGATATTCGTTTCGAATGCATCGATGTATATTCTAAGGACGTCCATATCGAATCCAGGAAGAACAATGATATGAGTATTCTTCCTTAGATGAAAATCTCGTATTCATTGTTAATTTGGATATCTCATGGCTATCCGTGAAATATCTTCAGAAGAATTTCCATTACGGTGTGGTTAGCGGAGATCACTATAAAAAATCCTTCCGCTCTTCTTAACCCGCTTAAGTTTTCCAATTTTCTATACTGATGAAATTACTCCTAGAACTGGATGTCTAGAATATTTTTCATTAGTTCAAGACAGCGCTAATCGTTGTACAGAATGTGGATACAATCACACAAGTGTTTCTTGATACGAAACGGAAGATTCCTTAGTGCGAGAGCAGACGGCAACTGCATAGTATTTTGAGATATGTATCTCATTACTAACAAGCACAATTGAAAAAAAAATCACCATACGGTTAGACATGGTTTCTTCACAATGATAAGTTTATTGAACGAATTGAATATCTGAATAATTCAATAGGTACCCTAAATTATTTGGCTTGTAATTTTACTCTTAGTTTGGTTAGTCATTTCCGAAATATGAACTTTGAATCTGATGGTACCGTTTTCATTGTATTCTTTTTGTTTTCCTTCCTTCTTAGATATGGAATGATACTTTCAATTATTCCCTTGTTATCTCAACATCATTATTTTGAATCTTCTCAGCAGTTAGTATAATACATTTTCTTTTTATGATTAACTCAAGGCTTGAACGGAAAAGCGAACTCTGATTATTAGTCTCTGATGATGTATTCCTGAATTGAATTCTGTCTTTTCATAGTTACAAGTGCATTCCGCAGACGGGCTCACTTCATCTGTCAATATTCTATATTCATTCTTTGTACTTGTTTCCTATTAATTAGATCATTTTTATCATGATTGAACATTTCTCTCAGGGTTCATGGCAATGAATTGAAAAATATTGTACTCATTGTATCTCATTCTGATCCGTAATAATTCTCATGAGCATTGATCCAATTGAGGACAATTCTGGAATAATTACTCATAACCTACTTGATTATTTATTTTCAGAGGTACACGATATGGGGAGAAGCGTTGAGTAACATTCTCTCGATCACGAAAACAATCAATAGATTCTCAAGATATGGAGTGGTATGTTGAGAAAAATTCCCTTGTCAAATATTGCATTATTCCACTCATTTTCTTGATGAATGAAATTTCTGCCAAGAGGAAAATATAATGAATCGTCATATGCAGAACATCATCTGATAGATCTGATTTGGTTAGACCTCGGAAAAAATATATTTCTTCGCCGATTTCACTCCTCTGATTACTAAAGATGAGATGAATATCATTCACTGGGTTGAGCAATAGTGCGAACGCTTCATAGTACGATTCATATTTGTACATTGTGGTCGGAAATGATTCGGAATATTTTGAATTGATTTTCCTCGAGTTTTCCGAACGGAACGCCCTGTATATTTTTCATGTGATGTAAATACGGAGTGAGCTTCTCCACAACAACATTTCTTCCCCTATAGCTATTTCGAACCATTTTCGAGTGATTGAAAGAAAAATCATCAACTACGAGTGAAATCTCATTAGGATATAGGAAAAGGTTACACAACAAACATATTTTTATTTGTGAGCCAAACCCAACAGATATTCTGGATATTCTAGATATTCTGGATATTCTGGATATTATGGATATTCTGCGATTCAATTTTGAATTCTCTTCAATGATTATCAATATCATCGATGCCATTCACGTCCTGATTTGATCACATCTAGATCATATGCCAAACGTTTCAACTTCGAACTCAAACATAATTCAACTATCACCTGTAAGATATTCTATTTCAATTCAATCACGTGTGTGATTCTTGTTGGATCTATTCAGATTGAAGAAATGAATAAGTATCTGTGAGCTTTCTTGGGAAAATATACGGTGAAACTATTATTGTCGAGATCTTTTTATTTCGGAGACAATTTTTCATTCATCCATATTGATGAGGGGAATGTTTCGAATATATCAACTTGCTATTTCAATCACAAAAACTATCGCTTACTTATTGAATGAATAAATTTGTTGAATGAGATCAGTCATCACGAGACTTTTTGATTTTGAATTTGGACGAGAATGGCGAGAATTTTGACTCTGACACAACAACCAATTGTCATTACATACGATACTCAGGCGATGATATATCATATGGGTACCGATTTGATCCGATGTAAGGATTCTAGAAAAACACATCTTCGACATGTTCCTCGAGCTCGCTAAAATATTCATTCAGCCCACCCACCTCGTCATCGCTCCATATTATGAAAGTATAAATTCCTCCAGAAGATCTTCGAAACCCTAGTACATAGTCAACTTGGGTGGCTCTTCGAAGAAAACTGAATGCACATTGCCTAATCCTTCGGGCCAGAAAATTTGTGGGCTGAATATTCAATACAGAATCCATAGAAGTGTTGCTTAATTTCTGCATATAGCACATACCGAATCTATCCGTGATTTTCATTGGCCTGTCACGATTCGATTTCCGATTTAAATTTCAGTAGCTTCGATAATCAAGTGCGGCAGTGCGACTGCTAGGATAACTTTATTTATATTTGTGCGATGCATTCGAGAATGAAAAAGCGATGTATGGAAAATATTTCACTTGATATGTTCGAATGTACCATTGACCATAATGACTGTACTTATGTATAGAATCTCAAGGTATATAGGTAGTTAGATAATGAAATAAAATAAAATAAGATTATACCATACAGAAGTGATTATACTGGGTTGGGATAGAGTATGGAACCGAGTAACTATCTTTTAGGCGAAAAAACGATATTCATGAAAATTTGCAGGTGAGTGCAATGGAACAAAATGCATCTGACGTACATTTCTTTGTTGATAATATACTTCCGGTTCGACCGAAAATGCCATCAACTTCTCTGATTCAAATGGGACACCCTATATATTTTTACGGATTCTGAAAGAGCTTGTTATTTTGAATTCATACATACTGAGTTCAGTGTGAGGAAATTTGTGAAAACGAGTAAGTTTTTTGCATTAGAGCATTAGAACTAATTGATGTTTGTATGCATATCAATAAATCAGGTGAAAAAACTCATTACATGAATACCATATTTCTATTGACAAGTGTCAATACAGTCTACGAGTAGTTTGTGAGTGAATTCAATAACATTGTATCGCGCTAATTAACATATATGCGAATGGAAGAGAATAAAAGCAAAAAAATGTTACTCCAAATTAGAGAAGTGTGTTTTTGGACCATGATACACTTGTTTGGGAAAAAAAACAAAGTTGAGATTTGACAAAAGTAGGAAGTTGTTTGTTGTTTTGATCATTGTGATGATGGGCGAACGAATAATTGTTGATGCGTATGGTACATCGAAGAACTGAACAAGTCTTGTTGATCTGGAATTCTTCTTCTGAGTGAAGACCTGAGATATGGGCAGTCATGATATTTTTGAAGAGTTGCAAAATGTGCACTTTGTCTCATTGCATATACCATAGTTCGTAGTGCCTGAGATGCTATGTGTTCCAAATGTGGTTCAAACGAAAGTGTGAAGTTATAGTATATTCCCAAATCTTTAACAATATCTATATCAATATCGTTCATCGAGTAATTGAATATCATCTTATATATATTTCGGGTACACGACAGAACGATACACTTTGATGTATTGAATGTTTATGTTCTTGTTCAGACCTCGGATGTTACAATGGTCTATTTTCAAATTCATATATTTCGATGGTGAACCCCCTCTCGCACCTCTAGCCCGGAAATCCAAATGGAGAGGTATTTCACGTCCAGAGTGTTCTACTCTAGGAGAATTATATTTAACTTTCTTGAATGAGGAGAATTCCGATCATGAATGATCTTCAGAAGAAAGCTATGAATATCAGTTGAGAACTATTCAGATTTGTTTGATTCAAACAAAACTAACACTTATCATATGGAAATGGTTCAAATCAGCAGAGAGGAGGAAGTAGATATGTTACTGGTGTTTGAAGAATGCAGGTTCAATTGTAGAGAAGCAGAAAGATTTTACGCACATCATTGTTATCCACATAGAACAGTCCCATGTTCTCGTAAAAATTCAAGACAATATGGCAGCTTCGTGAAACCTAAGAGAAACAGAGACAAGACTACTACAAATGATGAAAATACTGCTGCTGTGATTCGGCAGGTTAATATTATCCCCAAGATATCCTTATGAAAAATAAAAGTGAGTACGGGTGTATCCATAGTTTCATCGTGGAGAATTCTGAATTGAAACATTTTCACCCTCACAAAACTGAACTAGTGTTATCAGAACCAGGTGATCCTAGAAGAATGGATTTCTTAGCAAGTTTTTCCGATTCGTATAGTTTAGTTGCAAATTTTCTCTTGAAAATTCTATAATGCGGCGAAAGTGTTTCCATAATCATGACAACGGTCGCTTTCGGTCTGAAAACCATCCTCGTTGTATTACAGAAAAGGGTAATCAGCGAATTTTTGGCATCAATGTTTGGAGCGGCATTTGGAACGGATTCCTCATTCGATTATTCGCTATTGAAGATTTCTCCAAACTACACTTCCGGAACGAGACTAGAATTAATATGTGGCTGCAACAGGATAGAGCGCCCGTACATAATACCGAAATTGTAACGAGGTATTTGAAAAAGAATACCCCAATAGATGATTTGGTATTGATGGACCGATAAGGTGGTAAAAACAGGTACTTTTGCGTGAGCGTACTTTCGAAATCAATGCAATCAATTTATATATCGACGCGACAGTCAGCTCCTAGTAGGCGTCGATTTTTTCTCGACTTTGGAGAAAATCTATTCGACCCCATGCAGTGACGACTTTCAACAGAAATCAAATATTTCTGTTTATAAATAGATCAATATATACACAGTGTATTATGTGATTTCGAACTGCAGCACTCTCTCCATTTGGAACCCATTCTAATTCCCAATTATTGAATCCATTCTGTATCGAAATTTCAAACCTTTATACAATCGATGGAGTGACCTCGCATGAGGAAACACACATCGAATACTCAACTACCCAGTTCAATCATTGTATGTTCTACAGGAAGAAATCTCTAGGTTTACCAAAGAAGTTGGAATGAATATTCAAGAGAAGAATTCGTATTTGATGCAATCAACACACAAATACTGTAAATATAATGGAAAATTGTTTCAACAAAAATCAGTTCTTCTTCAAATGACATTAAAAGCGGCCTTTTGATGACACTTGGCAGGCTTAAAAGTTGTACTTTCAATGCCTAGGCAGGAAAAGTCCTCTTTCACTGCTTAGGCAGGAGAAGTTCGTTGCTAGGCAACCTTCCAAGTAATAATTCAAATCAAACTAGTTATTAAAATTGACAATGACATTGAGAAAACTCAAAATGATGCTGATGATAATAAACTGGTTTTATTGCATTAAAACTACAAACTACAACACGAAATTTTCATATATTAGATATATTTATGGTGAATTGTGAACAATTATTTAATACAGTTGAACTCTGTCCACTTCCCTCCTTTCCAGTAAAATTAACAACTCTAGTATCCACACTTGATACTCCGGAAACGCCAGAAAATATTTTATTGCCGATGTTCGACTTATTGGCTAGCGAGTCCTCAATATAGCCCTCCGCGACAGCGGAAGACTTCCATCTTCCATGTTGCTTCAACATTGTTATGTCCCCACCAGAATGCACCAGCAACGTGGCCGGAGTTCTGCGAAAGCAGTGCCCGGTATACTCTTTTGCATCCCCAGAAAAGTAGCAATTTCTTGTGGCATTTTACCGAATTTGTGAATGCCAATGAATTGATGATGTGCTTTACCGTTCGCATACTTATAGAAGACACGCCGATTATTTAAATTGGAGGGTCTGGAGCCTGCATATTTTCTGTAAACGCTTAAATATTCCGTTACTACAAAAGATCTTGATCTTTTGGTTTTAGTATTTGGTAGCATAATTAGCAATTTCATATCATCTGTTTTCATTTGCAAAAGCTCATCACATCTACAAGCCCCAGCGACTGCAACAATGAGTACAACCTAAAATATGAATTGAAAATCAGTTCTTCATTCCACAATAGATCATTTTCAATATATTCCTACCTTCTTACACAATACAGTTCATCTGTTCTCTTTGAAAAACTCGGAATTTTTTTGCATGGAAACCGTCTGACTGGCGTTTCAAAAAATCCCGTAACTTCAAGTATTTTGCCAAATCAATGTTATTTTTTATGTTCAGGGTAGCTTCCAACATCGAATAGATAGACCATAACGTTGAAAGCTTCATTTTCTTTGAGAGATCGGAGAAATAAACAATCAGCACATTTTCAGAGAAAGATCCTATATTTTTCTTCTGTATATATTTCATGAATCTGCTGTATGTGAGTTTATATCCAGTTCTTGATTTTTCCGGTGAAAGGTTAAATTCCACATCTCGCGCCTGGTCTCTTATCTCAGGTGGTGTTAATTGCATCAATTCATCCTCACTTTGCAGTAAATCCATTTCTTACATGACAACTCTTCAAAATTGACAATGACAATGACAAGTAAACAGTGAACAAACATATTCAACAAACTTCATCAGCGGTAAACATAGTACCGCAGGGCTCAGTTACCTTTGATAAAATAATTTAGTGATTTGGATATTGATAATGAAACGTAATTCAAATGTGAAAAAGTCGATTTTGCGTGGAATTGGAACAAATTTGAAGAAAAAATTATATGTTTCACACGGCAGAAAAGCAGATTTAATGCCTTGGCTGGTTGCATGCATGCATGCAATGCACCAGACGCGGCATTTAATCTTGTGCTTTTATGCCTAGTGAAACAAAAATAACTATTTAATTTCTCCATCCCAATATTAATTATGCTTTTATCCATGTTATACATAGATATACCTATAGCATTGTGAAATCGAGTTCGAAATGGATTATTATCGAATGATATATTTCCAATTGTGGTACCCTGGACACTCAAACTAACAACAATGAGAATATTAGAAGCTTCTGAAATGTGGCTATGAAGACGCATACTAAGAATACCATGGATTGAAAGAGTAACCAATACGGAGGTATTGACAAGAATGAATAGAGATCTGGAATCGCTTGTAACTATTGAGGAAAGAAAAGCATCCTACCTAGGCCATATGTTTTGTAAGGACAAGTATGGTCTAGTGAAACTGATCAAGGAGAGAAAGATAGAAGAAACAATCTTGGTTGAAAAACTGGTTCCAAACAGCACAGAAAGAAGGAGAAAGTACCTTGTATACCTCATGACATATTGGGATCATATGTCGAAGTGAATACTTCAATATTTCAAAGTGAAATACTTTCATCTTCATCAAATCGAACAAAATGTCAACGAAAATCATTGATACATATTTTTGGCATGGTTTTTCAAGAGCATAACAGTAATAATAATTTGCTGCTTCGGAATATATCACAAAATCTGAATCCTGAACAATATTCATTTTTGATATTTCCAAACTCTCAGATTTATTCACATGTGCCACTATCAAGCGACTTGTGAACAAAACAAATGATCAATAATTCGCCTCCTTCCACATTGTATGACACTAAATGAGAGAAGATGGATATACAAATGTTCGTATCATGAAATCGTGCTATTTAGATTCCGAAGGCATCTCTTTATCTTATATCGCTCTGATGATAGGATAGATGCCATGCAACATCCAGACTGATCCGCAAATTGGCCATATGTGTTAAGACCTTGGCGTATGTGCTAAATACCTCGATCATTGAACAGACTAGATAAGTAATCCACAGCCCTGGCAATACAGTTTGTTTGGAAGCAACATCTATAGTATCTATCTTTGTCTAAACAAGGATAGCAGAACCTGATTCTCCCAGCACCAGTGCCGTTTTCTCAGAGGGGGTCGAATTTATTATTAATTCATGATGAAACCAAATAGAAAATCCGTAACAATTTCACTAGTACTTTTCAGCATTTCTTGGTGGGAAAATGAACATCTTTATACGAAAAATTCGAATACATACAATCCTATGGTGATTTTTGTAACTTCTTGTAATCAATAAACTTATTATGACCACGTCACAAGAAAAGTTCAATTCTCAACGCCATATGGAACAATATACATACTATTCAGTATACAGTTGTCTACTTATACTTCATCATAAATAACGTTCAAATTCAATAATGAACATTTATATCTTTGGCGATCAGTGACAGTGCATGTAAGTATATTTACGATTTCAAAGTTCTGTACCTACTCGTGGAAATAATTTTCAAAAAAGTGAAAAACTCTTTCTCAAGGCAAATAGATATGATTGCATACTTGAATGTGATTTTCAAATCTGAAGATGAAATTTTTTTATCTTGAGCAGAATAATATATTTTGACGCAAAAAAATGATGTCTGATTATTTCATTTCATGTAGATAGATGAAAATCGATAATGAATATGTGTTGACAAGTATTATGACGAAATGTTATATCAACAATAAAATCATGAATCATGTGAAGATGTAGCAAATAGCAGTGTTTCTTATTTAAAACAGGACTGAAATGAAAAACAACCATGGATAATCACACAAATGATTTATTGATTTTTGAATATGATTGTTTTTGTAAACATACTTCTTACTCTAACTTCCGTTGGATGTTTCAATTCATTTGGCTCATGATGGAGCCTTACAGTGAAATATTTCTCCAAATTAGTTTGACAAGTTCCGAAAACAGTCTCATTGTGTGTACGAGAAGTATAGAAATATCCTTATATTTTTTATCAAAAATATTAATTGAGTTCATCATTATTCTCAGTGATTTTTCAGCAGCTTCGCATATTTTGACAACAAATAAGGAAGCATTTATCAGTGCTACATATATTACCACAAGACACTGTCGCAGCTGACCTATGGGTATAATCAATATAATCTAATCAATTCAATTTAAATTCATTTTTATCCAATCCATTTCGGAAAATGCTTCAAAATATCGAATGATACGACAATGGTAAATCACCTATGAAATGACGTGTTTTGATCGCCGGTTCAAATTGTTTTAACACACCTCACAACTTCTCACCATTATATTAAATCACCAAAACAGGAAATAAACTGAGTTTCTGAGGAATTCTGAGTACTCAAAACTGAACACAAGTTGAATAATATCGATAAATCAAAACGTAAATAATGACAGATACCAAACAAAGCAATAATCGCCGTTGACTTTCAATATCAAATTGCGGTGTTGCAACGTTGAGCAAAAAGTATTCTTGATACCCATGCTGGTCCTCGAGCCCCCAAGAGAGTGAAATTGCTAAGTCTCAGAATAATGTATCAATCTTCTATTAATCAGAACTGTTACATACTCGTCATGACCCAAATTTATTATTATATTTGTGCATTGAACTACATGAATTCATAAAGGACTTTGAATATTATGGACTATTTATCACTTTTTGATGATTGGATATGACAACACTGGCGACGATTGGGTACTAATATTATGATAATTCTGGTAATTCATGTTAGCATCAGAATATTTGTTTTGTGATCCTTCTAGTGGGTTTGTTATTCGGAGGCTAAATAGATACCCCCACCATTCACGACTAGATTCCCAAAAACGCTCATTGATTCAATCCAAAATCACACTCTTACTCGTTTAACCATTCACCTACTGGTCAAGTTGTTACAAAAGAGTTGAAATACATCGCAGGAAGCATCCCTTGATTTTCTAGAAGATATGAAATTGTGCTCTAAAATATTCAACTGCCCTACGCAAGTAGTTGATTGATTTCCGAACATTGACAATGAACAACAAGTTCCAATTGTAGCTGATATATTGTGGAAACCTGATGTCAAAACAATTCTCTACTACTTTTATTGATGAATCAATAGAATAACGCTGGATTTATAAACTTTGACGTTGACGTGGCTGTTGAGGTTGCCGTTTGCCGTTCAGAGTTGGAATGTATGAAATGGTTTCTGTCATTTATTAATACGTTTGACGTTGGAGTTGGCAGTTGAGGAGAGGTTCGTTGACGTTCACAGATGTTTCAACTTTTGCTGTTAACGTACAGTTGCCGGTCAACAGCCAACCAATGAGATCAGTGATAGACAGTCACGTGGCCTCTATATCATTATTTGTATGATTGGAAATGCCATACGTTATGTTATTTTTGTTTTTATTCGCCACAATGAAATAAATGAATTGAGGTCGGGTTCGAATGATATTTCATAGCAAATTCAATGATTTCTCATTTCATTGTTGATTGTTGTCACTACTGTGCACGACATGGACGACAGACGAACTGCAACACCAAACGTCAACTTCAACGTCAAGTTTATAAATCCAGCAAGTACCTTGCAGGAATTTGTATTGATTCAATTGATGGAGGAAGAACAATGTTATTATATAAACGTGAACTTATTGCTAGCCCGAAAATATGGAATTGAAATTATAGCTGTAATATCTCCAAGGTTGATTGAAATCGATTCTATTTTTGATTGAAATGTTTCTCATATAATCCGAATCCTGCACCGATAATGATCTTAATTCATTACCAAGATTGAAATACATTGCAATACGATAGACTTAATAACCTCGTTTCATTGTTAACATTTTTTGTTCAATCGCTCTATTATAGATGAATTGATTTAAAATATAGCGAATCAGATAAACCTCTCTAAATGTGATACACGTTAGATATTGCCACACCTTATGCACTGGGTTCCGAATGCATTTCGATTTTTAAAGGAAGTTGCTGAAGGTCGTCAGACTTTCGTAACAATGGGAATCAAGATAAGTCTCTCCTCGCAGGCACGAAGAGAAAATGAAAATACTCTAAATGAGGCTCCATGAAGGAGTGAAAATAACAGATTGCGCTGATTCAGGGGATTACGCTGCATAAGGAAAAATCTTTCAAATATTTTTTTTTCAATTTTGAATCGAATGTCAGAAACCCTTTTTACTCGTTATCAGGAAAAGCGGTTGTAGTCAACAAACAGAACAACAAACCCACTAGAAGGATCACAAAACAAATATTCTGATACTAACATGAATTCCCAGAATTATCATAATATAAGTACCCAATCGTCGCCAGTGTTGTCACATCCAATCATCAAAAAGTGATAAATAGTTCAAAATATTCAAAGTCCTTTATGAATTCATGTAGATCAATGCACAAATATAATTATCAATTTGGGTCATGACGATTATGAATCAGTTCTGATTAATATAAGATTGCTTCATTATTCTGAGACTCAGCAATTTCACTTTCTTGAGGGCTCGAGGACCAGCATGGGTATCATGAATACTTTTTGCTCAACGTTGCAACACCGCAATTTCATATTGACAGTCAACGGCGATTATTACTTTGTTTGGTATCTGTCATTATTTACGTTTCGATTTATCGATATTAATCAACTTGTGTTCAGTTTTGTATACTCAGAATTCATCAGAAACTCAGTTTATTTCCTGTTTTGCTGATTTGATATAATGGTGAGACGTTGTGGGGTGTGTTAAAGACAATTTGAACCGGCGATCAGAACACGTCATTTCATAGGTGAGTTACCATTGTCGTATCATACGAGATTTTGAAGCATTTTCCCAAATGGAATGGATGAAAATGAATTAAAATTAAATTGATTAGATTATATTGATTATACTCATAGGTCAGCTGCGAAACTGTCTTGTGGTGGAATATGGAGCACTGATAAATGCTTCCTTATTTGTAGTCAAAATATGCGAAGCTAGTACTTGCCAACACATATTCATTATCGATTTTCATCTATCTACATGAAATGAAATAATCAGACATCAATTTTTGCGTCAAAATATATGAATTCTGCTCAAGATAAAACCTCCTTCATTTTTGTCGATATCGTGAAATGATATGAAATAGTTGCATCTTCAGATTTGAAAATTACATTCAAATATGCAATCATATCTATTTGCCTTAAGAAAAGAGTTTTTCACTTTTTTGGAAATTATTTCCGCTTTGAAATCGTAAATATACTTACATGCACTGTCACTGATCGCCAAAGATATAAATGTTTATGTTCATTATTGAAATTGAACGTTATTTATGATGAAGTATAAGTAAACAACTGTATACTGAATAGTAAGTATATTGTTTCATATGGCGTTGAGAATTGAACTTTTCTTTTGACGTGTTCATAATAAGTTTATTTATTACAAGCAAGTTACAAGAATCACCATAGGATTGTATGTATTCGAATGTTTCGTAACGATGTGAGGGAAGTATAAGGATGTTCATTTTCCCACCAAGAAATGCTGAAAAGTACCACTGAAATTGTTACGGATTTTCAATTTGGTTTCATCATGAATTGATAATGAATTCGACCCCCTCTGACAACACGGCACTGGTGCTGGGAGAATCAGGTTCTGCTATCCTTGTTCAGACAGAGATAGATACTATAGATGTTGCTTCCGAACAAACTGTATTGCCAGGGCTGTGGATTACTTATCTAGTCTGTTCAATGATCGAAGGAACAGATAGAAACATTGCTGCGGTGCATGGAATTGCAGTAAAGGTGTCGCTATCATGAATTGGTTATATGACTGATTTTGGGAAGCCAACTCAACGGTTTCGAATAAGTTGAATGATTCATCATAGGATGATTCATTCTATACATCACAACCTCACTGTATCTTCTGAACACAACTTGAATATTTCATATTGTATATTTCATATATATATTGTATATTTCATATATATATTATATATTTCATATATATATTGTATATTTCATATATATATATATATATTGTATATTTCATATATAGGAGCAGATGAAAACATGTCTAGGAGTCTAACCAGTTTTTTGATAGCATGATTACTATATATTCCTGAATTTTGAAAGGTGTGAACTCATCTACCTTGAAGATAACTCCATTATGAATTCGAATAAAAAACTCGTATTTTTCCGCCCATGTATGTGTAGTTCGGAGTGGCATAAACTCTGACGTTTCATTGGATATATTTTGTAACTTGTTCAACCTATCTTTTTCCCCTTCAAAATAATCTTCATCACATTGAAGAAATCAATTTTTGTGAGTTTCCAGCTAATATAGCCTAATCAATGGAAGCCATGAAACATCATATTATATTCGAACAATTCAAACAAACCATGTACGGAGTCTACGATCCATGATGACATAACTCCATGACTTTTTCCAATTGTCCAAATGTCATTCCGTGTCACAACTGGACGATTTATAAGCACATACTACCATTTTCTGTTATTACTTCCAATTAGTGGTTGTAGTGTTGTATTTCCGTATGTGATTTCTATCCATATTTTATATTTAATTATGGAATAATGATTGCATAAACTGTGGGTTGAAATATGAAAAATGTGAATATAGGTGAAGCTGTTCTCAACAATTTAATAATAACTGTAATGACGGCTGAAATATGTATCGAGTTCGGATGCTGCATGTATCACTAATCAATATTTTATCATGCGAGAGAATCAGTCGGACGGTTGAAAGTTAAACATTTTGCATTTTTTCCTCTTCTCATCTCAATGTCAAGCTAGTCACCGTAGGATATTTATGCACACAATAATGTTGTTCATAACAGAATCTGAAAGACTTGAGTATATTCATGAGGATTTTTTTGAAGTTACAGATCACCTGGAGCTATGAAAACTGTAGATTGATTGATCCATATTTGTAATAGGATATCCTGACTTGAAAATGAGCTATAATGTATGAAGACAAAATGGTACGGAAGGTAGGTACATATATTGAATGAATATCTGACAAAAATCAAATGAATACTACAATGGTTCATGCTACTTTCAATAATACTTGACGAACTCATCAAAACCCTTCAGAACAAACAGTTCATGGTGTTTTTGTGAATTGTTTGCTTATCATCATTAGGTTGTAGAGAATGTTATATTGTCAGAAAATATACAGTAAGTGTACGTGAATGTACGTAGGTGCTTGAAATGAATATTCCTTCAACTTTTTTGTTTCTGAAGATATGTATGAATTCTAGTGTGCAATGAATCTGAAATTTCTGATGGAAAAACGAATAGCTAAAGCATAAGATTCTAGATAAATAGTCCTAAAAACTATCATCATAGGCGGAGTTATGAATGAATAATCGAATAACACACTGATATAACCTACAAATAGACATATTAGAGTAGACAAGAACACGAATAGGAACGAAATCAACTGCTGATTAGATAACTCAGTTCAGAATGATATAAGAGAGAAAGCACAATGGAGGGTATAGGTTTAGGCAATGAAATGGTGGTGGGAAAGTGAAGAATACGAATAATATGGAAAACAGAATTGATGACCAAGACAGAAACAGAGATAGTAGGAATAATATTAGGATCACGAAACACGAGGTGGAGGGCATAGGATCAGACAATACAAATGGTGGGGAAGGGAAAATACAAATAATATGGAGAATAGAAATGATGACGACCATGGTGACAGGGATGAGAAATAAGAGGGAAATGAAAGCGATGATGAGGATTATGAGGATAATAATGAAGACCGAAATGATAATACGAATACTATCACTATCAGGCAGAGAATTGGAAATCATGTGTGGACAAGTGGATACATCAGTATAAAGAATATAGTATGTACTACTTAGAGCAGACAGAGAGCGAAAGAAGGATAGGAGGATAGAAGATATGGAAAGTAGAATAACAAAGTATGAGCCGAAATCATCCAGAATTATAACGATATATATTGAACTGAAATACAAGATAGGAATGATATGAATTTATGGACTAGCAGAGGCAACTGAAGAAGAAAAAGTAATGGAATTATATGACGAACTTTGAAATACCATCAATAATATGAGAGGGGCACGAGAGAAGATACCTAATGATAATGGGCGATTGGAATGCCAAGAGTTCGAAACGACATACATAGAGGGCTTGGCTGCATGGGACCTCATGGTGAAGCAATAAAAAATAGAAATGGTAACAAATGAACTGCTGATGGCGATACATTTTTTGAGCAAGATATGAAGGATAGATACACATTTATAGCGGAGGATCGAAATGCGAAGAGCATGATAGACTATGTAGTATACACGAAAAACTAACAACAAGATATAGAGAATGTTAGAACAGAAAGAGGACCAGACTCATCAATCCCGCACAGAATGGCCACGCAAACAGAGAGAATGAAAGAGAAAAAAAAGGAATCTTCCCGATGAGAGAGATAAAAATAATCGAATTCAAACGACCACAAAAGGAATAACGAAGACATGGGAAGATTTTTGCTTGCGAAGAGGAATTCAATAATGAAACCACTGACGAAGAATATGTGAGGCATCAAGAAAAAGGAACCAGACAGATTGTAGATATATGTATCATCATATTTACATGTATATCATATATGTATAGTAGATATAATGTATAACATTGGTAGCAATGAGGAGTATAAAAACAGGTTGAGCAGGAGGAGATGACAATATAGAACCAGAAATGATGAATGCCTAGGAGATGAAGGAATGTTCTGGCTTTGGAAGATTCAGAAGGTAGCATAAGAAAATGAGGAGATACCGAAGGACTGGCAAAACAATCTGATTGTGCCAATCTGCAACAGGGGAGAACACCTGGATTCCGAGAACTACAGGGCAAAATGCATGTCATCCATAAGTTTTGGAGCATACACGAGAATAGAAGAGAAGATACTGAGGCAATTTGAAGAGGAAGACTTAGGGAAAGAAAAAGCAGCCGTCAGACCGGAAAGACAGACGAACGACAATTTTTTTTTTTTTTATCTGTGGACAACACGAAAGGGAAACCTATGATGTTCGAGGAACATCGTGTTAGCCAGCGGTGGAATTTTGGGAAAGAAGGAAGGTGTTGGAATTTTTCTTGAATGTTTGGAGGTTGTAAGCATCAGGAAAGACTTCACTAGGCAAAGAATTCCACAACTTTGCCGTTCTATTGATGACAGGTCTCGAGCCTGACAGTGTAGGGGTGACCAGCTTAAGCTCGTCTGGTTTGTCTACTAGGAATCGCGCGTGGTGGCATAATAGATGATACTTCCGTTGAGCACCGACCATGAAAGTACCTATAAAAAAGGCAAAGATCGCCGACCTTTCTACGATCATCTAGAGAGGTCAATGATTTGGTGAGTGTTGTGTCATCGACTAGGCGAATAGCTCTCTTCTGAATTGAATCTAAGAGCTTGAGCGTATGTTTGGGGGCTGAGCTCCAAACATGTGAACAGTACTCCAGGACAGGTCGAATTTGTGCTTTGTAGATCATATGCATACTGAGAAACTTAATAGAGAGGAGGATGAAGAATGTAGAGGAACTCATGTTGGCGTTCATCGACCTCAGAGCAGCCCTTGATTCAATACAAAGAACAATATTTTGAAAATGCCTTGAGGAAATGAAAGTACCGAATACACTGTTACAAATCGTCAATAGAATTCACAAAATATGGTACAGATATCAAGAGAGAGATCGGAAGAATTCGAATGGAAGAAAGGTATTGAACAAGAAGAGTGTCTCAGCTCATTATTTTTCATCATAGTTATGGATGAATTGATGAGGAGAACTGGAAGAAGAACGAAGCAGCGACAGACGATGATGAAATACAGGCTACAGCCTATTGAAATAGAAGTTTCAATGTACGCAGATGATATTGTATTGGTAGCTGATACTGGAGAAAAAAATGCAAGGAATGATTAATGCACAACACAAGTGTGATATGCAGAGAAACAGAATTAGAAGTAGTAACAATATATGGATACCTCGGAGGTAATATCAATGATGATGAAAAAATAGAACTAAAATGAGCAAATAGACCGAGGAATTGAACAAGAAATACTTCATTGAATTAGATATTAGGGAATAGATGATCAAGACAACAAACAGAATTAGGAAAATCTAATACAATTGTTATACCAACCCTGCTATTCGCTACTAAAAACTAGATAGTACAAAAGAGACACGAGAGTGAAACAAATGCAATAGAGATGAGATACATAAGAAAATAGATGGAAAATCGAAGTTAGACAGGATTGGGAGCGAAACAACGAAGAATAAACGTTAAAGAACGAAGAAAAACGTTGAAGCAGGAAATGATTACCAACAAAATGATGGAAAGACAATTGAATTGGTATGGACACATGATGAGAATGGATTCAAGCAGAATAACAAAGATGATACATGAAACAAGAAACATAAAGAAGAGGGAGAATGTGAGACGGAAGGAATGGATGCAACAAATAACAGAGGAAGAAAGAAGAAGAGAGAAGTCGTTGAGAAAGATGAAAATACTGACAGAAAATAGAAAATCGTGGAAACAATGGGTTAACGACACACTATCTCAAATCTGACGCCTAAGAGGGTGAGAGGAAAGGGAGAGAGAAAGAAAGAGAGAAGATATGAAGAAAAGGTTAATATAAAACTGAAATTTCGATTCGAACATGTCTTTCGAAACACAAAATCTTTCGTTTTTCAGAAATGGACGAATATCAATTTCTGTATTACAAATTGAGCACCTTGTGTTCTCTGACAGTTTTGGATGGCTCATTCAATTCCAACAGAAGTTTTCCCATACGTTCGTGAATAAGTTTCCAATCGGAAAATTGGAATCTTGAGTTTCTGGATTTTATAGCCCCAAACTGATAATGTTCCTTCCAGAGGCAGCGTGAATGGAGAATATTCATCACACATCATCAATGTGGATGATTCGAGTTGAAAATATTATCAAGCAGTTCTAGATGTGGAGTACAAGGTGCCGAAAATTCCATTCTATCATCCATCATCTTGGACGGAAGTGAATTCTGCTATGATCAACTTAAACGATAGATGGGAAATATCAAAAATATGTCGAATATTGAAGCCAGTGGCTCCAAATGACATACTATCGACCCATAACAATTCTGGCCAACTTCGCAAAAGTGTTCGAGATGTGTCTATATAACAACTTTCTTCCTGATGTGAGAAATAGTATAACTCTTTATCAACATGGTTTCATCAACAAACGTTCAACAATAGCGAATCTCATGTGTTTTATACAAACTGTCAGCACTGCGTTAGATAAACAGCTACAGGTTGACACAATCTATACAGACTCCTCAAGGGCCTTTGATAAATTGTCTTACTGAATAAACTTTCTTCTGTTGGTTTCGGTAGTCATCTGTTCGATGGTCATCTGTCGAATCTATAAAAATCTTATTTACAGAATCGTATGTTATTTGTTGAATACAAAGGACACAAATCACTCGAGTTTACCAACTAGTGGCGCTCCTCGAGGAAGTAATCTAGCTCCTCTACTATTCTCTTCGCACATCCGAAATTAATCAAACCACATCTTCTGCAGAAATAATGCTTGGACTCATCTTCAGGACGTGTGGAGACTTTCAAAACCAAGAATGTTTAATCACACTCTGGAGTATGGCTCACTAATCTGGTCACCCATATACATTGTCCATAAACAACAACTCGAATCTTGTCAAATAATTTTCATATCCATCCCAAGGAATTGATAATAGAGTGTTGCTGAATGGATTCTCCCTCCTATTCTTAGAAAACAAGAGAACATATTATGCTTGTATCTTCACAAATAGATCAGTTCATAATCTGACAGACTGCCCATATTTGTTATCTCAAATATCTCAACTTATCTCAACACGTACCGAGACTGAGTAGTAGAAATGGAATTCTCTCCTATCTGCCTCTACCAAGAATCAATGTTTCAATAAAATCGCCAGCTCATAACATCTGTGAAATTTACAATAGTTTCCATTCAGAATGTGATGTTTTTGTTGTTCCATTTGAATACTTCAAGTCATAATTCGAAACAAGTTAATTAATATGCAAGTCTAATTTCGATCTAATCACAACCTCTCCTCATCCCAGTTAGTTGAAATATTTACACAGAGTTTCAACTCTGCACACTGCAAATTGAATCAGAATTCTTCATTATATGTTATTTCATTTTATTTTATGTTCTTGTATGTATCGCTGATTGTATAATATATTATAATATGACTTCGCTGACTGTATATGCTATCCTCGTATTTTCCTAGACGATAACCCCTTTCTTCAACATTTCCTGTGCCTATTCTCATTATATTCCCCTGAAATGAGAACGACTTCATGAAATGTTATCGAATGAGGAGCAAGCCATGTGTGGAACAACATTTTTCATGTTACTAGCAGGTGGAGCTGATAATTACACTTTGGATAATTTCTGACATCAAAGTCATTTATTGAGGAAAATAGTGAATTTGTATTCGGAAGCACACATACATCATTCGAATCCTAACCAGTCAACTCGATTACAAAATTCAAATTCGTCATCTTCATTTGGCAAATTAGGTTCAAGGAAGGAGGTTTCTTGAGTTGGGATTCTGAAAAGGTCTCACGATGTCAAAGAATTATCGACCGTACATACAGGAAATTCAATGTTGAATATCCTATGATGACGGAAAATTCATTCTACAAGAAGAATAATTTCGGGGAAGTAGAAGCAGGGAGAGTGGAACCTGAGCAGATTACCTTCGATTGGAACAATTTTTAGGCATATTTTTATGCATATTTGCAGGATTCCTCAAATGAGATGCTTGTTCAGACATGACTTTCGAAATTATATTACCAAAGAATAATGGAGATCCGTGAATGCATGAATCGATATCATCTCGAAAAGAATTGAATTCTGTGATTTATGTAAAAATTCCATCAACATATTACTTCTCATTATTCTAAAGATTTTCCTGGATTTTCTTTCCTCATTTCTCTGAAAAAAGATCATATCCATCATTTCAGTTTATTTCAAGCAAGAACAGATTTTAAAGTTTTCAGTGTCGAACACGACGAACATCGGAAATGTTGAAACAAAGACAAAATATTTATCGTGTCGAAACCGAGAGCAGATTCGTTCCCGAAACGTCCACGCAGATGAGTGGAAGTCTTGATTTCTATCAGAAATATATCTGTTCTCCCATAATAACTATAGCTGGCAGATAGAGAATTTCTCTTTTAGGTATCTGGCGGTTGAATTTGGAGCGCAGTGACTCTTTGAGGCAGGTCATCAATGGGTCCTCACTACAAATTTATGGGAATAATTATTATAATCTTCATATCCAGAAACTGGGAGAGAAAATCCCAGAAAATCTATATGAAAAGAAACACAACCCTCTTGTTTTCCTCTCAGATATCGATCATTTGTGACCAAGAGAACATTTCAAAAATACTGAGAATCTGGAGAAATTTAGCCGAGCGTATACAAACGGTCAACCATGAATATTCATCTAAGTCACATAACTGTTCTATTACATATATCTTCAAAAACTCACTGCTTTCATTCTCAACTCAATTTCAAATCGCAACTCGCCAGCTCCACCTAATAACAATAATGGAAAACCCAAACGGGACTCCTGGAGAATCATTGATTTTGCGACATGACTTGTGGTCTTGTGGCACGTTCTGATATTTTTCTGTTTCGATTCCATTTTCTTGGAACTAATGATGATAATATACAAGGTGAGTCAAAAATGTGTACTGAACCTTCTGGGGGTGATAGTACATTCAAAAAGAAATATAGTATGATCAATAAACTTATGGCTCGAAATGCATATTAAGCGAGATATATCCTTCCGAAGTTGATAAAATTGAAATAATTTCTCCGCATAACTTCTGAACGGTGAAAGCCACCAGATTGAAACTTTCTGCATAAATGTATATTGTTGAAAAACATTCTTTCATTATACTTCTACATTTCTCATATTGTTATGAAGGGTGTTTTTAGAAGGTGAGTCATGATTTTTCTGGGACATCTCCTTTCCTTGTATTCGGTTTGTTAAAAAAATGGAAACATTCGATGAAGCGACAAGAATTGCATGAAAAAGGTACTGAGATTTTGAGAAATGACAGGTTATTCGTTCTCTGAACAAACTGATCGACGTGATAAAAAATGAATCCGATGAATTATTCACTGAACTATATGAACGTGAAGAACGCTCTGAAAACATCATGGTTTTTAATTCAACAGAAGAAAGCAACGAAGCAATAATTTTTCAAAAAGCAACAGTAGTTCCGTTCTCAATCAAACATGCAACACGCTTCAGAAAACCCATCAAAAACGGACACCGGTCCTTGAGGGTGGAGTTAGCTGGCAAAGATGAAGCAATTCAAGTTTCGGAACGAAAATCAAAAATGGAAAAATGGAAAATTAGTGACGCAATTTGGTCAATCATAATCTTGTACGTACTTGATTGCATGGAACTGTCCGGGAACTGTCGGTGGAATTGACTTTGTTATTTTCATATTTCGTAATTCATAACGATAACTTGACTTTTGCGTCTTGCCGCTATTTCGGATGCCGTAACAGAGGCATTTTGGCTATTCTAGCCGCGTTTTGATCAGACTCCGCTATGGAGGGTTTTTCTGATATTTGTGAAGTATTTACCAATATTCATAATTGGTGGGTGTTTTCAATCCCTTGTCATCATGGGAAGTGACGTGCTTCGAAGTTGCAAAAAAGTGCCCTCCTAACCTGGACGGCAGGAAGAAGCAGCCATTGGAAGTCTAGTAGAACTAGAACGTGCTCGATTGCTTTGGTGAGAGGAAGCAACTGTGTTCGTGGTTTCCTGGTTTGTTGGAACGAATCCACTGTTGTGGGATTATTGGAGCTTTCCTCTCTATTATTTTGGTTTCCTGGCTTTGGAGCAGAATACCCTGTGTAGGGATTATTGTACCAAGTAATCAGCCCACATATCAGCCCGCAGGCCATCGAAGGTATTATCACGCCCGCCCCGTAGGTATTTTAGTTTCCGGGTCGAACTGAATAGTTATGCGATGTTTGGTTTGCGTTCGGCAAGTAGTGTGCTTGCTCGTCACGTTTGGGTTCGTGGGTAAGATACAATTTGTTCAAAGAACCAAGTATTATCAAAACGTCATAATTAAAGGCGCCAAGTGATTTCAAAAAGCCCGGTTGAAAGTGATATCCTTTGAGTTGAAATCACTAAACCCTCTAAAAGGTTAGCAAAGAACTCTAGACTCGTTAACCACTGTATCCGTATATTATGACAGCTTTCAATACAGGAAAAGAAAATAATAATATCTCGAATACATAATTATTCAACCATGTCCTTATAAAACTCTTTGGGATCCCAAGAAAATTACATCAACAGAGATATAAGTCACTGAACGGCCACCCAAGAAACCGTTCAACAACCCGAACATAAAAGAAATGGGTATGCGAAATTATCGATCCTTATTATTGACTAACTTAATCTAATGAAACACATTCTTATGGAACGTTGTACCTAGGATCTACTCAAGAAAAACCAGCGCACTTAATACTGAATCTAAAATTCAAGTCCATCGCTCTTGCATCAAAGATTTGATACGTGAGAGGAACTAACTGTCAACCACTCATTGCTTTTGTGACTTCTCAACCATCAATGAAAGAATTATGATCCTCTATGAGGTACTTATCCAATTTCAACGTCTTGAAATCTCAGCGACGAATCGATCTATCCTCCATTTAATTATCAACAGGATATAAGGTCAAACAATATCCACTGGATCACGAATCACAACTGTGTCGCTATTGAGTACACCAGCCTACTCCAAAAACATCTAAAAAGACAATACGCGGTTTAATAGAGACCACCTATAAATATGACGATTCGATAAAAAAAAATCTTCAAACAGTATCGAATGATGATCAAATTGAAAGCTTACCTCCCAATGCCGAAACCCTAACACTGGAGGAGATGTTTTCTTGAAGACAAAAGAATCGAGGATGGCGATCCAAATTCCAGGACCGAGATATCGCACTTGTCCACTTATACAAAGCGACAAATTCCACCAATTGGCGATATCTCGAAAAGCAAAGTCAGGATAATATCCGTATAAACGTATGATTTTCAAAATCGTAGGCCCTGAAGTATTGCCACTATATCTCTCTTAACTCGTACTTGTCGACCAGCAATTCGCTGCCGCGTCCGAAATGGATTTACGTTCTTATTTGTTGACAAAAAGTCGTGATTTCTTTGATTCTGATATACGAAAATATCGTATACAGGATGACGTGGTTTCATGCCGAAACAAAAGCAAACTTGGGTAATAAATGTGTTCGTCCCAAAATGATACATTTCTATTATCTTCTACAAAATAATAAAATATTGTAACAGTATGTTACATCTCCTGATTGATTATATTCACCAGACTCAGAAGTTGCAGTTTGTCAAGTTCGTTTTCTTTTGTTCTAGGGTTTCTTCTTTTTCCTTTTTCTCTTGTACTTTTCCTCCTTGTCGCCTGTTTCCACGCTTTGGAGTTATTCCACGTTTGGCTGGTACTGTCATGTACTGCACCACTTGAGGCTGCTTATCGTATTCGTCGATTAACTGTTTGCTGAGACCTAGACACACATCACCATCTTGTTGAACAATCATTCCTGTATCACCTTGCATAGGAACTCAGCCCATATAGAACATCAGTCTGTGTGGAACGGCAACTGTATGTACATCAGATTTTGAGTAGCAGAACAATTGTTAACTGGTAAGACTGCTCCAGTTGTATTTATTGTTCGAAAACTACCACCAAGATATTCTGTAGTTCTCGTATGAAGAGACCACTCAGTTTAGTGAAAATGTAATGTCTGTCGAGGGTAGTAGCTGATATAAGGTTAATAGGTTTCATATGTATGCCACAGTGATCACTTAGGTACTTTACTAGTTAGTAAGCCTCAAGAAACTGGAAATAGTGATAGATTTCACAGTTGAAGTATATTACGTTGTACATGGCAGACCTGCTGACTCTCTGCCTATGTATTCACCCTAACTAACCTTACTCACCCCAGTGTCCCACTGAGCTAGTCAGTGTTTGATTTCCAAAGGATATAATCAGGCACTTCAAATACTAAATTTTTATAACCAAAATCTATCCCAGTCCATCCAACTCACGATTAAAGGCAACTATCTTAAGCCAAATATAAAAACAGATATTTTTATATTCAGGGGAGAACCCGTTTGGTTATAACGAAAGGACACGAATGAAAAAAAAAAGAGGTTGAAAAATGATCTTGAATGTACCAACCACAATGTTCTGAGATGGTCCGCAATGAACCGAATCGAAAGTATTGTGGATGTTCTGGCATGTGCGAGGACAATTATATTGTTCGATTAGTAGGCATACGGATAGAGTGGAAAGTGAAGAAAATAACCCGAGTATGGTTGGGAATGTACTGAAGTGTTACAGAATGTAATCGAATGGTCTTAAATGAAATCGACCTAATGTCCGTGGAACATAAGATATGAGTGGTGAAGATACGTAGAGGCACAGATACAACAAGAAGTAAAAAGTAAAATGTAATAGAATATTCTAGAATTTTCTGAAATGTTCTCGAATGAAATATGATGTTCTCAAGAACGCAAGACTGAATTAGACCGAAAATATCGAGAATTCAAGGATGTTCGATGAAAAATATGTATGAGATGATGAATTGTAGATACAATAGAAGTTGTCAGTGGTCAATGTGAGTTATGAGGATGTGGAAGCCTGCGGGTATGAAATGAAATGAAATGAAATTCAATGTGACAACAGGAATGAGTTGAAATGTACAGGAATATATTAGAATATCATTGAATTTTCTATGATAATCTTCAGTGGAGAGAAAAAGAAATACGAACGTCAATGAGAAACATTCTGGAACATCATAGTACATGTTGTAAAATGTGTGTGCTTGAAAGCTCCTGGATGTATTGGAATATAATCGATTGTAATCGAATGAGTGGAAACGTACTAGAATTTAACCGAATGAATTAAAATGGAATGGAATGAAAGGATTTTGCAATATTTAAGAATCATTATGTGTGATGAGTTGCTTCTGAAACTGCATATCTAAGGCGAGCGTAACGCATATGCATCAGTTGATTTTTTTTATAAGGGTTTTGGATGAGGAAAGTCATCAATGGAGAGAAGGGGAGCTTGAAGTGGATTCCACAGTTCATGCAAAGCACACAGTTCAAGGAATGAATAACGTCGGGCGTTTGATATGCAATTCAAATGCGAGCTGCAAATACGTGTTCATGCGGGAAATTGCTATAGATACATGATGATACGGAGTATGGAAAATCAGATCGTGCGATAGCTGATGCAAGGCAAATGATACGTTACAACTTGAGCGTATCATCCCTATGTGTCTGGGCACCGAACGGTACCCGAGGGATCGAGGAGTGCGGTATCAGTAGCTGATCACGTAGGTCAAAGTCGTGCTCCTACTGTTCAGAGTAGTCTTGGGTATTCTAGTTCAGTTTAGAGATCGTCCGATATAAACTGCCCTACATTGGAGGTGAGACAAGTGAAAATCACTTTTTTTACGAAACGTCATAACTTTGAGGATGATCGATTCTTGCTCTTTTCTTCAAGATTCTGATAGTTCAGTTCGTACTGGGTGATATGTTGATGGGGTGAAAATTTCCAAAAAGTTTGAGGATTGGCAGGATTTTCTTATATCATATCCTAAGGGCGAGAAGATTCAGCCCAATGTGTTCTCTCGAAATGAATTGAAATCAATATAATCCATATAGGATGTATTGAAATATGAATTTTGATACAACATGTTGCAGTTCACATTTGTCCAATTACCATCATGAACTCAAATTGATGTAGTCACGCATACTCTCATGTCGCCCAGGAGATGAAAGTTGTCACAATTCTGAATATTTAACAATTATTAATATCACGACTATCTCCTGAACGATTACGAACGATTCTCAGAATGAGAAATCGTAGAGAGTTGTAATTATTGTTGAATATTAAAAAATATACGGGTGCCTCAGAGCTTTTGAGGCCAGCAGATATTTCAGTGAGTTGCGGTTTTTTCCTGAATATGTGTAGTAGGAAATCGTCAGCTCTTCAATGCAGCATAGCGAATTCTACTCCCTGGCGAACAATTCTCGAGATACCACTCCTAACTTTCCTTCTTCGAATTGCCCTTATGTTTGTACTTGTTCTGACAGTTACTCGAAATAATTGAATTCGTTAGTATGGGTACGATGAATTAGACTGTTTTTTTTTTCACGTTGTAGAGACAAGGAGAAGTGGATGTTGAAGAAACTGTCATGATGAAGGTGTATTATTCGATTTTCGTTCCGTTGTTCCGTCTTTTATAACCTCCATTTGTCACTCATTTATCACTAAAATTTCAGAAACACCTACGTCATTCGATATCGAATGGGAATTGTGATCTCAGAATTCTAACAGAAGAAGAATGATAGTTCAGACGTCATTGTTTCAAATTGAGAAATGCTGTTCCAAATTTGAATAAAATCGGACCATCACAAAACTGCAACTTCAATTCTTCAATTAGCTAAGTTCATTTCCAATGCATCAACGAAGTGTTACTCCTCTAAAAATTTTTGACGTCGATATCAAACCTTCCAGGTGTTTGAATGTTTCAATGACGAACTGTAACGACAGAGTCTCCTTCAAATTGTTTATGTATCTCAATGTCATTTGCGTAGCCATGATTATTTAAATGTCGCAAACAAGCTCGCTGATTACTCGTGGTGGAATGATGATGGAGAGATTCATGATGAGCATCAATCATAGAAATATCTATAAAAAAAGTAGTACAGGTATGTGTACATATTCAACATCAAATATTCGAATTGTTTCCAAATTCCGCGAAGAGCTACGAGTAACTGAATCCACGTATTTTATCGGAAGTTTTGTTTGTTCAGCTGGAAAACACAATTGAATGATTTTCCGAATGAGTCGTAGGCACGCACAAACCATGCGTGTTATCGAGAATCATCCTGTATAGGGCATCGACTACGGCTCATATATCACTGAGATCTTGGATAACTAATAAGTTCCAAAAAACATGTCGCAGAAGCATTTCCTGGCCGCTCGCCAATTGAATAAATCCACTCTCTCGAAGGACTTTCGTGTTCGCATGCCGATTTTTCGATCTAATTCTTGTTGCACTTTGTGTTTGCCATGCAAATATATGCTATAAGGAAACACTCGGCTATTACGTTCACGCCTACTAAATCCGGACTATACATGGGCACCATATGTTATGCATTAGGCTGGTCAAAAGCCTGTGGTGCATTCTCTCATAAACTTATCAATTTCGGATAACTTGTTACTAGATGGTGAGGACTATCATTTTCGGACTGTGACAGTATTTCAGAAAATGAAATATGTTTTAGTACGTACCTCAATGAGCGAATATTGATAGCTATCATTCTTGAGGATGGAATTTCCAAACCGAAACTCGCCCACCGCTATGATCGAAATCAGCTACAGCTATTGTATGCGAGTGGTAGACTATAATTTTTCTACGACATCCACGGAGACTTGGCCAAAATGAGGAAGAAATCTTAATATGTCTCAGTCTTAAATACGGATAGATGATGAGAGTTGATTCTCAATCACCAAAGTGAACTTTCTACCTATAAAGTTCGAATGATCGAAGAGACAACATGATTCAACGAATGGACAAAAATTCCATTCCGTTTCCTACATGAAGGATTCGTCGAGAATTTATTGAAATTATATCTGTTCATCAAGTGCTGGACCAATGATGCAAATGCTGTAATTTGGAACATCTCACATTTCAACCAGGATAACCTGTGGAGGTCCAAATCAAGAATTTATCTGCTGGTCTCAATCCCAAAAATCAACACACCACCTCACTGTTCACCAGTCTACAACGCATTGCCCCGAAAACCCGATCCCAGATCTCTCTACATGTCTTTCTGATCATTCCATAAGCTTCTGGAAGGATTGAATGTCACATCCGCTTTCCTCTTCTGGAGGAAATTTCAAATTCGAGAAAGAAGTCGTTACTTGAACATACTGAATGTGTGTTCCAAGAACCTCCATTGAACTAGTACTCAACTGACGTCACGATATCATGGTCAATGACAGAATCCTTGGTCGGTGACAGATGCCTCGATGACTCACTTGATACTTGACTGTAGACTGACATCGAGTGAGATAGCACATGTTGACAGGATAGATCAACAACATTGATTCATCATGGATTTTCAGAAGTCGTAAAACAAATTGATACTGATAAATTCCGAACACAGTGATATCTGATCGACTCTCAACTCAACACAGACCAGCACTCACTGGATGAACTGAACACAGTTGCCTCAACTGATGGACCTTGAAAATTGGCTGATGTCAGAGTATTTATAGGATAACTCATATCAACTGCAATCATATGCATGCATGACTCACCCTCTGAAAACACCCTTTATAACAATATCAGAAATGTGGAAGTGTGACGAAAAAATGTATTTTGACAACATACATTCATGCACAAAATTTCAATCAGGTGGCTTCCATCCTTCAGAAGTTATGCGGAGAAATTATTTTATTTTTATCAACTTTGGAAGGATATATCTCCCTTAATATGCATTTCGGGCCATGAGTTTAATCATCAAACTACACTCATTTTTCAATGTTCTATCACCCCCAGAAAGCTCGGTACACATTTTTGACTCACCCTGTATA
This sequence comes from Gastrophysa polygoni, assembly GCA_963576655.1. Taxonomy (NCBI): domain Eukaryota; kingdom Metazoa; phylum Arthropoda; class Insecta; order Coleoptera; family Chrysomelidae; genus Gastrophysa; species Gastrophysa polygoni. The sequence continues at coordinate 1,928,196 of OY755087.1, read as the reverse complement.
TATATATGATATCATTTTCAGAATCTCAATCTATGTCCCGATGAATCATCTCATTTGTATCAACATCAAGAGCAAAGAGACTTGCAAGTGCATTAGAAATATTAATACAAATAATTTACCAAATGACAATCATAAGTGTGATATTTCGAAACCGCTGGCTCAAAATGTGGGTGTTGACTTGTTGACTGCTTTCACTCCGAGCCATCTCCAAATGCTTTATATCAAATCATCGTCTATCGAATGCAAGGATGTTTTGAGAATTCCATTCCAACAAATTCATGAGAATTTTGAATATTTCAATTATTCAATTTAGTTTCAGATGGATACAGTAGAATATCAGTTGTTTGGAAATTCATATTCATGAGGAATTCAAGAGGAAAAATAGTATATACAAGGTGTTCCATTCGAGTTATCAAAGTTGCTACTGCTTCCTGATAGAAGTGGCAAAACTGCATTGTCGGCAACAGTTTCAGTTGAGAAGAGAATGTCCGAAAATTTGCTTTTTCCCAAATTTTTAAATTGATCGATTTGATCTATTTCAATTGGTTGATTTCTCCAGCCTGTTATTCACCTCAAGAGTATCTATTCAACCATGTCTCTCCAATTAGTATCCATCTCCATCGAATACACCAAGTTGGCTATGACCAGAACAGTCACAGTGAAACGAAGTGTTCTCTTGTTTTCGTTCAAGTTTTCGACACTTCATTGGTTCCTCATCAGAAACTGAAAGTTGAGGAAATTTCAAAGAATTTGGACAGAGAGGCGGAGTGATATTATATGAATCAATTTAATGTACACTGGAAGAAAAATCAATGAACTGAAACTGGTACTGATTTTTTGAAGCATTGCTGAACAATTCTTTCCAAAAATATTCGGAGAGCTCATCATATTTTCGCATCCATACGATGAAAATGATATCAATTATCTTTCATTATATAGAATATTTGTCGATCGAAACTGAAGCCATAACAAAGCTGCAGATTGAATAACATATCCAAACTATCACAGAAATCATCAGTTACGAAAGAAGAATGTCTGCCTACTACGTCAATATTTCGATAATGTGAAACATGCAGCCCTGAAAAACGATCATCACAAAAACTATCGGGTTCTGAAATCGATAGTGCTTACACCAATTCTCGTTGAAATATTCTCCATCATTTTCCAATGGGAGAGCGGTTATTCGAAGACCGAAAAAATCACGAGAATATTTGCCAAAATTAGGCTCATGTCGAACCCTCTGGAAGTTGCATTGGACTGAATGCTAAATTATGATATTTGATGGCCAAAAACCCTCATTTCGAGTCACTGCGGATGATATATTCCGCAATACCTATATCAACACCCTGTGTTCCTTTCAATTTTGAATCTCTCATAAGACATCCTTGTAGAAATACGTATGAATGTATATGAAAGTCAATGGTGCAAACTGTTGTATGAATTTGTTCTGCTAATATTTCGAAAATTATTCTATGTCCGAAAAGAGTATGTTCTGATATTATCTTCATCCAGTTAATGCATAACTGGAATGCACTTCAACACTCATACGCAAGCTTAACAACTCAACATTTTATTTTATTGGGGGCCCCACCAAATTTGGATCTCGGAACAGAAATATCAGACTAATCTCATGACTAGCATCATTCTGACATAAAAAATAAAAAAATAAATCACTGAATTGTCACCAATTCGAAATGTTATCACCAGGACACATCAATTGTGCAATTCACGAGAGAAAAGAGATACTTATTTAATTTTTCATGGAACCAGAGAAGAAAGCCATTGGTATGAAGATAAAAGTGGATAGCTAACGGTTTTATGATATTGTCAGAGAGATCGACTGATTCAATAGTGATCTGTATGAGGAAGTTTCCAGAATTGGACACTGATAACACTTTTTTTCTGAAGGAACACTGAATTATATCGCCAACATATTTTTCGAGAATGGTAATGTCGAATGGTGATTCTTGAACGTGTTCCTATCGATATAGATCTAGAACTCAGTTAAATCGAGTAAATTTCCTCTCGAAATTCCACACTGCAATTTTATTTCATTCCAGTATGACACGGTACTTTTGAGAATTTGAAATATTCGAAGTGAAGTGAGAAATGAATGTCATGAAAACTCATCACAACATGACTTTTTCATTATAGAAAGTTGAACATCAGTCCGATGCTGATATCTGAATGAGAATGTAGTATTTTGAACTCTCATCATCAGAATCGATTAGTACCTCCTATAAATCAACGCGTGAATATGAAAATATTACAATCTCCTGTACCCTAAAGGAAACTCAAGGAAAGATACATTTTATTCAATTCTGCGATAGACTTTGAATGCGTAATTGGCAGTAATTTACTATTTCCTACAATCAATTTCTTGTGTACTCATAATTCTCACAATGTTTATGTCGAATCCACCTCAGCTTCCTGCCAGCCATTCAGCTTGACAATTTGAAATTCAAATTCTCCTATTGATCGGTAATCATGGAAGTGTACCAACTGCATCGGCTGATGAAGTAAAAACCTCATGATAGGTAGTTCTGTCTAGGAGTTTGATTAGGAGAAATCGTTTGCATGCATCAATGAATCTCAAACTTGAGATAATTCAATGAACTGCAAGTTGTTCTCGAATCTCTCATGACGAGTCTCAGAATGAAGTTGGTGAAACTAGAAATTACCATCAGTTTCATAGATATCAGCGTCATAAATATTTCATTTTTGGAGTCAATTTTTTTTTTATCTGTGGACAACACGAAAGGGAAACCTATAATGTTCGAGGAACATCGTGTTAGCCAGCGGTGGAATTTTGGGAGAGTAGGAAGGTGTTGGAATTTTTCTTGAAATTTTGGAAATTGTGAGCATCAGGAAAGACTTCACTAGGCAAAGAATTCCATAACTTTGCCGTTCTATTGATGAATGATGCTTGGTATAGCGATGCTCGACATGTCTCGAGCCTGACAGTGTAGGGGTGACCGGCTTGAGCTCGCCTGGTTTGACTACTAGGAATCGCGCGTGGTGGCATAATAGATGATATTTCCGTTGAGCACCGACCGTGGAAATACCTATAGAAAAGGAATCGCCGACCTTTCTACGATGATCTAGAGAGGTCAATGATTTGGTGAGTGTTGTATCATCGACTAGGCGGATAGCTCTCTTCTGAATTGAATCTGAGAGCTTTAGCGTATGTTTGGGGGCTGAGCTCCAAACATGTGAACAGAACTCCAAGACAGGTCGAATTTGTGCTTTGTAGATCATAAGTAGTTGCTGGGATGTGGAGTATCTCTTCGCACAGAATAGAAAACCAAGTTTTTGTGAAGCAGTTTTCGCAATGGACATGATCGTCCCATGAGAGAGCACTGTTGGTGGTGACACCCATCATGGATATTGACGACTTCATAGGAATAGTGGTACCCGACATCATCAAATTGGGCATTGTGTGATCAGCCGTCTTGGTGAACATACAAGCTTGAGTTTTAGTTGCATTGAACTGTACTAGATTCTCAGATTCCCATTTCAGAATTCTTGTCAGATCCTCATTCAAAGGATCAACCTGTTTTCGCCTTGCACCTGTGGCCTCGTTGGATGATATAGGGGCTCTAGAGGAAAAGGCGGAATAAAGTGTACTATTATTTGCGAAGCTATGAACCAGGCTGGAGGTCACATTCAACAAATCATTGATGTGGATCAAGAACAAAGTTGGTGCCAAGACAGAGCCTTGTGAAACACCAGCATTGATCGTCATTGTATCCGACGAGACCCCGTCTACCACCACGTAGAGTGATCTATCTGCAAGAAAACTCGATAGTAAAAGACACACTTGGGGAGGCAAACCATATGACGGAAGTTTCGCTAGGAGGCCTTATATCCAAGGCTACAGCCAGAGACTCCTCATGTTTCTCTATTGACACCTGCCACTTAGGCAAGCACATCTCCTGTTAACCTCTGGTGACGAAAGCCATATTGCCGGACGTTCACGATTCTTGAGCTCCATAGATATCGGATGAGCTCGATGTTGATTGCTTTTCCATCACTTTAGAGATCAGAGATAGTAGTGCAATCGGTCTATAGTTGTTAGGGAGGGTTTTCCTGTCCTTCTTTGGAATCGGTTGGACCCTAGCTTTCTTCCAGTTAGAAGGAAATACGCCGAGTTTGTACGAACTCAATGTGCGAGGTGGAGAGCATACATAATAAAAACACACATGACTACCTGAAATCGAAACTGGGGCTGCATCCTCTCAAAGTTCAACTCGGACGCTATTGGAATATTTTCTGAGTACTTCCTGATGAAGTATCTCACAGACCACACGGAGATGTAATTGAATCACTTGGTTCAAAAAACATAGGACTTCATGATGATACCAATAAATTGGAGCAAAAAAATCATCATGATGTTTCAATATTTTCAGTTGATTTATCATAGACTCAGTTATCCAAATTGAGCAACTTCTCAAAAGTGCTAGAAATAATTTGAAAACAGATTGTCAACCCCCATGAATGTTTCCCAATGGTTATTATTGGACCGACTTGGGAAACTGATTATCTGTCGATAAGGTGAAGTTGGAATCAGGATTGATTGAGAAATGACCTGCCAAGAATTCTCAAACTCTTCGAGAAAATCAGCGGAAAACTAAGTTAATATTTCCTCCTACCCAGTTCATAGCTTCGCGGATGATAGAACACTCTAATACCGTCTTCTCCTCTATAGCTCCTATATCATAAAACGAGGCCATAGATGCAAGTCGAAGACAGATTCCTCATTCAAATAATGATTCGGCAAGGATTTGGAAATCATGATGTGAGAATCTTATCCAATGCGATAAAAACTCTTTGAAAAAAGCCTGTATTTTCACAATGCCCAATGTGACGATGTCAGATACCATTTTTCCCACGAAGTCGACAATATCCATGCTCGGTATCACCACCAACAGCGCCCAATCATGAGACAATCCGTTGCGTGCAAAGAGGTACACCACACCCCAGCAGTGCATGAATTTGAACTGTCTAGGAGTAATGCTCATTGTTTGGAGTTCGCCTACCAAAAATACGCTGCACCTCTTAGATTTGGTTCAGAAGAAAGTCATTAACCTTAACTCACAAAGCTCGAGATCTGTCAAATTTCGTTCTACCAAGCATCAGTCGTCAATATAATGACAAATTAGTGGAATTATTTGCCTTGTGAATTCTGTCCTGTTGCTCACAACCTCCAAACTTTAAAAGAACATTCGACTACCTTCTTTCTCTCCCAACATCCCACCGCTGAATATCACAAAGTTCCTCAATTATCATAGGGTTTTCTTTCGTCTTGTCAGAAGATAATCCTTCGTGGGCGAGAGGATGCAAATGACCTCATTGTCTTCATGCTCGATGTCATCAACGGAGAGCTGATGTAGTTGGTGAAGGATGACACTGAAGAATCTCGACCGTACCATGAAGACGCTCAGAACGCTACCAATGATGAGTGACCGGCGAGGTGCTCAGTCTTCGATGGATCGCCAATCGGTGATATTTTTGGTGGTGTCTTGAGATCGGAAATATGTCTCGTCCGTGACCATTGCGAGGGGATTATTCAGCCCTTCCTCACTCTGCAACGATATCGAGGACTGTCCGGGAGGCATTGAAGGTACTGGCGAATGAGAATGCATCGATTTCAAGCAAGATGGTTGAACCAACTTGGTGAAGGCGTTGTATTTTTCCGTCGACCTCAAAATCGATTCTGATCTGATATCGTACGAGACGGAAACTCATCAAAAGATGCAGTACAAGCTCCTCACATCTGCTCTGAGGAGACAAGGCACGTAGGTGCCTTAATTTTCTACAGCCAGGTGACACTAACAAGACCAAATGACTTCCTATATCTTTCTCAATTATCCTTCAGTTGATTGAATCTACAGATCGATATCTGAATATCCAATTCACAATTGGTGATTTTGTTCAATCTCTTGAGAACATGACGCTTCTCATCGCACATAAATGAAATCGCCAATGAGTGCTTCAGGGCTCTAGACACACTGCTACTGCACTTCACCTCATTCTTCCGATCTGAGACGGAATATGCATCTGTCACTGTCCATTTAAACAGCTTTGAAAGATTTGAGCGACGTTTCCTAGCTCGCATTCAAGGAAGACGATGCTCACATCACTATCGGATATATATTCAAACACAGCCTTCTTGGAAAGATATTCATTCAACTTCCTCGACAATAGGGAAAGATGAATAATGAGGTTATCCACGGCCTCATTAGCGGAAGTGCGATTTTGGGTGTGCTCAGTCTGCATATTCCCAGAGTCAACTCAAGGCAAATGAAAGTTCCATCGTGGAACTTTCAGAATCAGAAAAATACTCACGTTTTTCAAGAAACTATATCAACTATGACAACGTTGATGATTGATGTGACATATTTTCTTGCTGTACTGCTCCAATTAGAGAGCACAGATTTCAATGGAATCGTATTCACTATTCGACTATATTTTTTCCACCCTGTTAATGTTTAATGTTATATCAAAGATTCAGGTGATTGATGAAAGCAAAACACGAAGTGTTAGAAGTGGCCTCAATAGGTATATTCAACAGAACGAAAACATATTCCGTGGTTCAATGGTACTCACCCGAAGTGGCATATTATTTTTCTCTGAGTACTTTTTACCTTTCTGAATATCAATTGGAATTTGCTCCATATCATCAGATGATGGGCAGATCAATTCAGAGACCACTCCCAAACAGGGATGAACTGCTGAAGTACCAACCAAAAGTCATGAGAAAATTCCTCGGGCGCGAATAATCAGCTAACATGGTGAGCAGATAACGTGAATTCGGTATATTCTTCATATCTAGAATGTATATCTTGAAGTTCTACAATGAACCAGCCCAAATGCCACAGTGACTTGGATTCCACTTGTTTGCAATACAAACAGCAATATCAGCAATACTCTTGTAAGTTTTCGAAAAGGGAAAGAACAGTGTTGCTGTATTTAGATCAACGATAACTTTGAATTTCTAATTGCGGCATTTGTAGGATGACCATTCATACTGGTCTCACCAGAATGTACCAAGCCTTTTGTTTTTCTCTCCTTTCTTTTATTAGGAGTTTATAGTATGAAGATAGTCTCCATATTGTATTCCATAATGTCCGGTATGTTAGTGGATGTAGATACAGAAAAAAGGAGATTCATTTTGGTTTTGGCAAGACGTCAAATAGAGGAATAGCTCGTCAAAAAATTGCTGTGTAATTGCTGACGAATAGCTGCTGTTCGGTGGACGATCGTCACATTAACCTTTAGACCTTCTGGAGCTGAAAAATCATCTCTGCATCCTGGATTGTTCCAGCCCTTTGGAAGTTGAGTTGGGCGGTTCCAACCGCCGAATATTCCGGTGTTTAAGGTAGGATCGACTCACCTTTTCAGTTTCGTTCGAGAAATCACCACTGACATTTCGTAGATTTCGAATGCCTGCAGAGACAATTTCACATTGCAGGATTGATAGATAACGGGGGGTAACGGAATTGAAGCTTGATTTTTTTTGTAATCTTTGTCAGACTATATAGTACTTCGATGTTGAATTTCATTCCGTCAATCTTCAACTCCTTCATAAGAAAGGAACCTTAGAAGGCAAATTTATTGGAGAATATCACGAGAACAGTCCTGATTCACTCATGACATACAACTAATACACATTATTCACTGGTTTGGAAGCACAAATATATATATATATATCAACTCTTCAACCAAAAGAATGATCAACCTTTCGATTTTGAAATATTGTCTTTGTTCACCAAATTCTCTTGGTTCACCAGGTACCATCGCACCTACGTTTCTTCCTGAGCAACCTGAAGATAGGTAATTTCAAGAGTGGAGGTGATATGGATTCGACATGGATTCACAGATGGATGAAGTGAAGTATCAATTTCATTCATACGGCAGTACCGAGAAATGCCTATTCGAATGTACAAACAATTGCTTTCGGTTTCATTCACAAATATCATTTTCTTCGGTGAAAGCAATCATTATGTGCATTTTGAATGATATACCTTCACCCTCTTCATGTTCTGGTTTTGAATTCGACAAATATTGTTAACTTATACAGGGTGTCGTTTTTCGAGCTCTACCTTGGGAATTTCAGTTATTAAAAGATATACGAGATCAGAGTGAGAAAATTTTGTAATTCTTGTTCTCATTTTTTCAAGCGAAAACCATAAGACCTGGTCGTTTCTGGCTGGAGAATTCTTGGCGCAGTTTCGCACAAGGAATTTGAAATTGTCGTATCCTCCATGATGTTTTTGATGCCAATTCACAATTTTCAATTCTCAACTTCGTTTTCTCTCATGGGTGGTGTCATATTAGGTTTCGCCTCTTTGAGGAATCTTTTATTCTCCTGATTACGATGAAGTGTCACACGGTAATATCGAATCTTGCTGATCAAAATTGGAAAAAACAAAATTTGCGAAGAGTGCTTCGGAAAGGATGCTGATAGTTTTTGTTTGCAAACTTAATTTCGACAGTTCAATCTAATTTGGATCTGGAACGCTCACATGTTCATCAAGCTCACCTACTTTAATGGAGATCTTGGGTGATGTGAAGTTTGAATGGACAATATTTGTGTTCGTTCCGTATTCTCCAGACCACTTGATGCGATATGCTAAGAGTGGAAACCGAACGATTATCTTGGACGTGAAGGAAACATTTCCGAATTCTTGGTGAATTTCAATCACCGCTAGCGAAATTGCCATCTCATACACATTCTCTCTATCGGTGTACCTCCGTTTAGGCTTCAGAAATGAACCATAATCGGCTGAATTCCATAGGGATTCAGTCGAATATATAGGGATTAGAATTGCTCCATAGCAATAGGAAATGATTCTGAGCTAGTTGCTCTCTCTCTGGATACCGCTGGAGATATGTTTCGGAAATAATTCGCGCATTTTGATGCGAGGCATAATAAATCTGGAGCATATCATGATTTTCTTTATTAGAGAACGGTATTCTTGTAGATATGCTTAAGAATTCAAGAGTTCTGTTCGCATATCTTATCGAAATGTCAAAATTCAGTTCGTCAAACAAAACTACATGTTGGCGTTCTTTCCGAAGCACTCTCCGCAAGCATGATTGTTCCGTGTGATACATCATTGAATTCTGGAAGAACATATTTTTCACGTATGCAAAAATCTAATATGATGCCCATGAGGAAAAAGGAATTCAATTGCTGTAACTTGGCATCAAGAACGTCAAGGAAGATATGATAGCAGATTCAGATTCCTTGTGGAAAAGTGCCTCAAGAATGTCCCTGTCAGAACCGTCTGGGTCTTTTGGTTTTCATTGGGAAAATAAAAACGAAAATCATAAATTTCCGTTTTCTTCGTGGATTTTCTCTCGATTGCGAACATGTTCCATATTTGAGAAAACGTATGGACTTCATCTGTTTGTATTTTTATGGTGACATGAAGTACACTTTTCCCTACGATCTCCCAAGAAAACAGCATAGCATAGTCTCGTTATTCAGAAGGGAGCCTATTCTACCATAGCAACAGTCAACTGAAACTTACTAGTGTGTAGGGAATAGATTCAATCCACTACCTTCGTTTTTTTTTTTCGAAATGCGTCTGATAATGTGACCATCATCTCTTTTTCCATGATTCTGATCTCTCTGGATATTATGAATCCACTATATTATCATTCAAGAACGAAAAGTCAGATTTTCACAATCTACATGTACATATATGACAATGACAAACAACGTTGACGTTGGCTCCTCTGAGTGAATTTGTTGTACCAAAGATTTGTAGCTGGAATAGCTGGAATTCATGGATGCACACATTTGATTTCATGAAATCGACATCGACAACTTTCGAAAGGCTCCGGTCGAGTTCTCTGATTTCTGAATTATGTATATTGGATTGAGTGGCAGCTGTCGACGATGAGGCGAAACTTTGAATGAGTTTCGAATTCGAGCAATAGAAATGGGTGAAAAGAACATTGTTGTTGATGAAGAGGCCACGTGACTTCCACAAAAAATGTTTATCTGTGAACGTCAATGTCAAACGAATTCATGAATGACAGTTACCATTTCATATATTTCAACTCTGAATGGGAAACGACAAAATCAGTAGCAACGTCAAGTTTATGAATCCAGCTTGAACCTATTTCTTAGCCCAACGTAGTGACTCTTGAGTACTTTTTTCATGAGGTACCTATGCTGCCACAGAAAAAAGTATAACAGAAGGTATATAGTATGTAGATAGGTATAATATTTTGCCTGTTCCCTATTTAGCAAGATGTATCAGCTATAGCAGGTGGAGAATCAGCTATGATCATGAACATTCTCTCATAACAGATAATGAAAAGCACATGATATCAGTTTGATTATCGATTTAATAAAATTATTTGAAAAAGTACAAATATACAAAATACATAATTACACTCCATCTGTCAATATACATCAAAATTTGAAACCATTTTGCGTTGGCTCAATTATTAACATTTGGATTCTAAACAATGACTAATCAGGTGCTTCTAGCTAATTTTTTTTTAAGTGTTGGTAACCTTGTTTGACTAAAATTATCTTCAGTACTGAATTCACGATTCAGCATTGAATACACTACATTTCGATAGTTTCATTCACAATATGGCTTTGTACATTTCGAAACATAAAAGTCTTCAATCGTAAAGAAATAATTCATAAGAGTGAACATAAGCTTGGTGAGAATATAGAATTAGAATACAGAGGTAACTTATAAACTTATAATAGACAATATTCAGGCCTAAAGTTAATTTCGTATATTTATAGGAACACATTTCAAGAAAATATGAATACATGTGGTAGGTACTATAGTGAATTGAAAAACCATGAGCAGTCACTTGGTGATCAAAAGATGGATCTTATCAGGAACGTTAGAATGGTGCGATGAAAGAAGTGAATTTCTTAGACACAATTATATCCTAATAATAAATAAAAATATGTCATTATTGGAGAAGGAACAATTTCTAGTTGAATACTGATTTTTCTTACAATTGAATATCCAATATTCTTTCTGGAGTGTTTTTTTTCTACTTAATCTCCGATATCATTTTCGTGGTTTGAGGTTGCCAATTAGTTATCATGAATTTTGAGGAGGAGGAAGCAGATTGATTCACATCGATTCAAACATTATCATATCAGAACAAATGATATAATATTGAAATATTGCTGTTGTGATACCATATCAGGAAACACCCCACCTGAGAAATTCCTGTTGGATTGTGATTTTGTAATGTTTTTGAGTGAACCCACATTTTTTTGCGTATTTTCATAACAATGGATGGTTTCGATATCACTGATGGATAAATCTGTCGTTTGAATCTGATGTAGAGATATCAAATATAATGTTCATAGATCTCGAGAATTCGTTTATATGAATAACTGATTTCAAACACGAAAACTATCATCAGCTGCACCAAAGTATACAGATTTCTCAATATACTTTGTCTGTAGTGCTACCCCTTCAAAATGATGATGAGAGTAGGGGATGTTGAGGTCACGTAGTGTCTCTAGAAATCATTTTCTTTTCTATTTCATCAGCTGATTATCATTCACAATAAATATATAAACTCCGGAATGGATTTCAATTCAATTCAATCTATCCCAGATCCCGTGGTGCCAATATCACTCCATATTTTTATGTTCGATATGATTTACGAAATTTTCGAGACTAATCGAATGATTTTTCCTAGTTGTTTCCATTTGTTACCATTGCAGTTCGATTGAAATCAGCTGTACCACTATATAGTAGCTAATGCATGGATCATCAAATGATGCCCTGAGAAAAAGCCTTTGATAAAAAAATCTTGACTGATGAAGTGATTCCATCATTTGCAACGAAATATGAGGATATCAACTCATCCTACTGAGCTCAAGATACATCAGGTACCTAGACGTAGACCTTATGGGAGCAGGCTCTGGATATATGATTTAAGACAGACATATCTTGATTCCTTCAAAACATCGATATACGCCAATGGCACCCCAAGTTATTGTTCAATCAGCGAGAGGAACTTCAAAAATAACTTTAGGTTCTTTCTTGTATTGATATAATGCTAGGCGCAGATTATTGTGATGGAGACTAGAAGGTATCTGAAGTATTTTTTCATTCAACTGTTTAACTGTATTCATTCCATGAATATTTTAATGCGTTGATCCGTTGATTTTTTTATGTGAGGGATGGGGTTGTGAGGATTCCAAATTTCAAATGTGTTGCATCATTTTTCTATCTTCTCATTGTATCAGTGGTTGATTTAGATCAACAGATTTTTGACATCTCATCATTTATTCCACTGGTTTTTTAAAATTTAAAAACATCTTTATAAGATTCAAACTTGATGTGAACTATCATTGATGAGATTCTTATATATCTTCTGAGAATGATGAGAAATCATACAACGATAATATCATCTCCAACGAGTGAGGTTTATACTACAAGGCATCAAGAAAGCAAAGTTTCACATATCAGCATTGAATTCCTTCAATTGAACTGTCTACATTTTTGTGTATCAGAACAGAATATCCTTGTGCCAATGAATGATGATCTTATTGTACACTGGGTTTCTATGACAAACGGTATGGAAATGGTATGGTGTATCAAATTCACTTGATTATACAAGGTTCAATAGTTCAGTATCGATTTGGAGTCATCCAATGAAATTGCCCTCTTCATTCATCCTTCTCGTTCTCGATTGAAATGGGGTAGTGAATTATCTATATCACTCACCTATCTTGTACGGAAATAATGACATCAGATACAGATCTCGAATAACTGAACGATATGAAGTAAGTAAGTGCCATATTGGTTTTGAGTCAACCATTGCTGGAATTACCTTCTTCATTCTGTAGTCACTGAACCCACAGACAATATCAAGATATGTGATAGAGAGGCAATGTGGAGTTACAGAATGTAATGCATCAATTTAGACATCCCAGTGCGGTTTTAAGAACGGATTATTGTACTATCCATATCACGTACCAATCTTGTACGAAAATTGTGACTTCAGAAACAGATCTTCAGAAAATGAAATAACTATAGAACGATATGAATTTCACCAACACAATGAATCAAATCAAATTAAATCGTTGTCTTATTCATTCTCCAACTACAGATTTTCATCCATTTTCAGTTATCCAGATACAGAGCAGAACAGAAAATGATCACCTTTCATCGAATAATTCTACAAAAGGCTTTGGAAAGTTTCAATGCGTGAACATGTTCTCCAGTAAAAACTTGAATTGTATGGTGGATGCTTCAACAAGGGATATTTCTCCACAGAGAAACTGGATCGTTCAACTGAGAGAACTACCATCAACATGACATCATGATTCCGGTTATTATTATCCAGTTATTCATTCCTACTCCTCATATCGTGAACATAACTATGTGATGGTGACAGCAACAAACCAATTTCACTGGACAAATGAGGTTTTGTTTGTGAATATATACCAACTATCAATGATCATTTCGATTTTCAAGTTGACAAGAGTTTGGTCGAAATGTTGGAAAAAAACAGTTGTTAAATTATCGACGTTTCGAAACTCCATTGTGTCATCTTCAGGACTATTTGGAGTTGCTTTTTTCAAGACACGAAGAAATTATCTTCATTTCTTCGTGTCAGTGTCAACCTCTTTCATGAACCTGTATGTGCATTCATATTTGATGTCGAATTTGTTCACTGCGCCCATTTTGAACTCAGGAAGTTTCGAAACGTCGACAATTCAACAACTGGTTTTCTTCAACATTTCGACCAAATTCCAGATAACTTAACATTAGAATTCATCTTCAACGGTCGTCATCCTATTCAATTGATTATTATGTCCATTTTTTCTGCCAAAGAGCAATGAGCAACCATTGAGGGTGATCTCATACATTGATTCGCCTCCGTTTTATCCAACAACAAGTAGGTTGTGAAAAGGTTGGGTGTTTCTCGTAGCAGCGATCCGATCACGGTCAAATTACACATTCGTCGTTTTAACTAGATTAGAATCCTAGGTATCGTAAGACCAGGTTAGTGACCGTGGAATCTGAGAGATCTCAAATTATTTTATCCGGCCTCTCTCTTATCTACCGGCAAGATCATATTCTGCAGTCGCCTATGAAGATTGATATTTGTAGACATGTGTGTTTCTTATCTGACATTTGCTCATCAGGAGCCCATCCTTAGCGGTTGATAGCTGTTTCATCAACTACTGAGACAATCTAGATACAATGAGGAAATATTCTAGACTATACGGGTGATTTGATTGAATACGATGATCAGTGCCGGCGCAAGGATTAGTCAGTTGAACTGACTCCACCCTCGAAAAAAAAAAAACTGTCTGGTTAGTATAGGCACACCCATATGATCTTGTGATCCTAACAAAGTCTTATCGTTACAATAACCAGAATATTGATATGGTTACCATAAAAAATTGTTACAGCAACGAGAAAATCTGGTTATGCCTATACTGACTAGAACTTTTTTTGGGGAAACTATAATTTTTGTCTGTGCACATTCTGAGGAGCAAATTATGATGAATGGTATTCATTTCACTTCGATGGAACTATCAGGCCAAGATTCAGATATCTGAATCAAATTCTTAACGTATCGGAAAAGATTCAGAAAATACAAACGAAATTCGTCGTTATTGATAGATGTCTGAGATGACGATATTTTGGCAGTACAAAATGAGAAAATCCGTTCCAAGCTCTCTCATATTCAAAATAATTCCATTTCGAAAATATCTGAATTCCATGAACATGCTTCCATCTCGAGTTGTATCGCGTTCTCGTCACGTGGTATAGCAATTCGTTGAAACTGTTCGCTATAATATTGTGAGAAACAACAATTGACAGAAAAAAAATGTTTCTCTCATATCTTTGATGATGTACTAATTTTCCATAACATTGCTCATGAAGTTTCGAATATAAGCTTTCATGTTCATGACTGACTGGTTCATTTCATGATATCAGGTTGTTCCTGTTATTTCTTCGGCAATGTATATCAGTATCTATATGAATATTACGTTTATAGGTCACACTCAGATGTGGTATTAATATAATCGATATGAACCATTTATGAATATCATAATTAAGTAGCAACAAAGATAATTACCGTGATATTTCAAAATAGTTCATTCAATTATCTCAGTCCACAGCAGTTTACATTGATTTTTCCATACGACTTTTCACCTTCGAGTGATCATTTCAATAACAATTCCTTTTATTGCGATACCTTTCTCATCTTAAGCTTCATTGAGTGGCACTAAAAGAACACGCCTTGGCTCTCGGCATTATCGTGATCTAATAATACAAGCGTAAAGGGAGTTTGTCAGTTGAACACATTGTGGATGGTTTAATCCTGAATTGACGAACTATTTCAGTTTTTTATATATATATCAGAACTGTCTATATGAGTATCATCATCATCATCATCATCACCAACAACAACATGAACATATGTAGTACATGTGTATATGTATGTATAGTGTGTTCCCACTATGATTTCTTTCAACATGATGTAGAATTGGTTCCAATGTTGGAACGTATCGATAGCTCGTGAGATTTTCAAATAAACATCAAGAGGGTTGGTTAGTACCGAGTTGGATATAGGATGGAGAAATAACTCCTCAATTGTTTCTTCCCACAACATGTGGACCTGTCAAATAATCTCACTAAGGTCGTGGATAAAGATTGCGTCGATCCTTTGTAGTCAATTCCGCTTTTATTCATAATAACGGATATCTCACAGTAATATATATCTAACGGTTCAACATCTGCATTCGTGTTGGATTGCCGAATCCAAACATGTTTTCCAGAGTCTTGGCAGTCTTAGTCAGATATTAAAATTCTGATACGAAACAAATATTCACCCAAAACAACACAACAACATTTAGAGAAGTCTAAATACGTATTTCGGCCACTAAGTTGCCATCTTGACCTGAAAAGTGAAAATGATTAGCGACTCTTCAGTATCTTTCAAGATATTCTCCAGAAATTACCATGGAGAGGACCATTACCGTTACCATATCTCTCCATGGTAATTTCTGGAGAATATCTTGAGAGATACAAGTGGATAATCATTTCTAATCCTCAGGTTTACTGAAGATGGCAACTTAGTTGCCGAAATACGTATTTAGACTTTCCTAAATATTGTTGTGTTTTTTTGGGTATATATTTATTATGTATTTGAGTATTGCACAGTCTCCGAATTGTAACTTCGACCAAAATTCTGTAAATGAAGTAGGCAGCAGTCTACGACTTTTTCTTGTGTCTGGGTATATAGAATTGGAACACGAGTTCAACTGAATTTCAGCTCTCGTTGACTAAAATATGTTAGCGCTGTCTCAGACGTGACAGCCTGACATTATTTTCATCGATTTCGATGGATCATGTTGTTCTCAATTGTTTTTTCCGGGTATATTTTTCATGATGTTGCGTGTTCACGACCACAAATTTGTTGATATGCATTTGGTTTCCAGTGCTATATCTACCAAGCAACAGAAGAAGTTATTCAGGTCTTATCTCGGTGACCTCGTCGAAGTAACGTTTGATGTTTTCCGCTACTTTTTTGAGAAGTTGACGATAACTCTATATCTCTTTCATACGATGATGTAATAGCGCCACAGTGGTATTCTCCATCAGGATCTCAAAATTATGAGATTTTTTTTTGTTCTGTAATTTTCACTCAAAATTTAGGATTTCTTCTCGAAATTTTGATCTATATGATTACAACATAATGTAGTTATGCATTCAGTTACGAAGTGGATGTGCTTCGCGAAAGTTGTCACCGACCTCACCTAGTAACCTATTCATGTGTTAATATACGATGAACTTAAACAAGAGACATTTCTTCCTTGGTTCGATACACCATGAACCACCTTCTCTGTTCTCATTAATTCAATTCCTCTCAAAACCAAATAATTCTCCATTTTTCGTTCCATACACAAGAAACAAGAAAAAGGTGAGTATAAGTGCTGCGTGTCTTGATTTTATGAAAGAACAAGGAACATCAAATTGCTACCATGCTTGCTTGCTAGCATTGATCGTTTTCTTGGTTGCTTCAATTTATAGTGCCCAATACGCCTACGCCCATATATTTACTTTCAACTCTATAGGTGAGAATGCAGTGTTGTAAGTAACTGAAAACCCTCACCCATCATGTGGAATCATTTAGAGAAAAAAACTCAGAATTTTGAGAAGAAATCTTGGAATTTTGAGATTCTGATGAAAATATATAGATTACTATGCCGTCGTACCTTCGAATGTCCGCTGCTGGGACATCAGAAGCAAAGCCTCAGCTATATCCGACGAGGAAATTCTCCAGCAATATTATCTGGTGAGTTCTCTGTCATAGAGAGTATAGTGGACAATTTGAGCTATTCGCAATGATAACATTCGCATTGTCCGCTTATTCTCTTCGAGAAGAACTAAAGAATCTGGAACATGCACAATTCATTCCTGACTGTTTGCACTACATCTCATGCAAGAAAGTCTGAATGGTATTCTACAAGTACAACGTATCCATGAATTTCGAGCCATCATTCGATAGTATCTATCCAATATTGGCAGTCGTCCTTCGGCTAATCGTGAGTAGTACCTATGTTATATTGATGAGCGAAGTCATAACAATATTATGTTAATGATTCGGTTTCCATTATTCATCCTCCGATGGAACAATATTCATATATCCACAGTGTTGGGTTCACATGCAAAGCTTCGATCGCATTTTGTTGAGATATATCACGATCGTGATCCTATAAAAACTTCTACTCGAAAGAAAGAATAGTACTATCAATATCTTCATAATTATCAGACAATTGGAAACCAAACATTCTCTCAGAAGGAAAAGGGCGAGAGGTAAGGGGTCGGTCTTGAATATTTGAAGTGGATGAGTGGAATTATTAGGAAATACTGTCGTTTTCTTCAGATATCTTGATGTATTGTGAATGTGAAAAGTATTGCTATTCAGGCTTACTTTCGGAATAGCTTCAGGATCTGGTACTAAGAATTTCTCTGTCTGGTTTCTCGAGAGATTACTTCAGGAATACGCAATGAGAATATCTTGTTCATGTGACGTTTGGGATGACCTGAGGAACTCGCATTGAAAATACACCAGGCATGTACAAGGTAAAATCTTCATGGTTATTTTTGGGGGAACCAGTAAGAATTGCAGAATGCAGATTTGATTATGTTGGCCAGATGTTTCTAGTAATTTGTTATATCGATTGAGACAAGAACGTTGACAATTTCGAATCATTTCTGGAGATTCCATCTGGTCTTATCATTACTGATTCCATGTGTTCTTATATTTCCATATGTTATTTCTTCCATATATTTTCAGTCTTTCCTATCAGTTTCTCAAGTTTGTTACTACAAATTATATATATAGAGAGAATTCTCTTGATATTGTCCATTCGAATTAATTCTTCATCTTCTTCAAATGAAACATTCACTCCTTGAACTCCTAGTTCACAAGTACACTTCCATAGCTGGATGTCTTGTATGCTTATTATGCGAGTTTGGGTTTGTTCTATCTCAAAAAACTTCATTGCATTCATGCCAAGCAATTGTCATATTCCTTTCGTTTCTCGTTTCGATTCATCATGAGATCAATATCAACAATTCTTCTCACAATCAGGAGCAGAATGAACGTTGAGATTTGGTTTTTCCATTATATATATATATATAAAATAGGTAAGCAAATTGAGTTAGATTACCACTAGAGGTGAATTCGAAAATTTCCATTATTTGTTCTACAGTTCGTCTTGATCGGATGAAAATATCGAAGATAAATAACATAAGAAAAATAACATTATCTGCATTCACAATTCCACTCTCCATAATAATTTTTCAAAGAAATTGTTCATGATAATCGATTGCTTCTAGAATATCACTGATTGCTTTCAGTTAGGATCCTCTCAAAAATATTTCACGAATACACTGAAACGGAAAGAAGACTCCATTTACATTCGATATTGAACTTTGAAAGTCTCTCAACCACAAGGCAATAATAATAATAATCGACTCGACATTACAAAATTAAATTCATTTCCGTCCGTTCAGTATAGACATGAAATATTGTTCAATTATATCTGCTCGTGGCTATGTGAGAACTATTGAGAGCAGATCAGACAACCAACAACTGCCTTGAATACGTACTACAACAATCATAATGGAACTCTCTTCATAAAGACTAGCATATCATCACCTCACCGTAATTGCACCCGAAGAACTCGCTAATGATACTGAGACACAGTTAACGATAGCGTTAACGATACATTAGGAGGATATAATAATGAGCCTAACGAATAGTATGAGAGTAGTCAACATTCCAGGGAATTGAGATATCCGATGATGTTTCACGAATTATACTCACCTCTTGTGTGCACTACTGACTTTATTGAGGTTCAAGAAATTCTTTATAAGAGTATGAACATAATTAGGATATCTAGATTTTGGTGAACAAAAATCCAGTGGAATCGAGTCACTTCATTCGTTTGATACCAAAGGGGTAATATTTTACCTTCCAAATGAAATGAGGATGGATGTTGTGGGTGTGTCTCAGTTGATAGATTCTCGACGAGTATTCATCAAAACTTTCTCGATCAAACTTTCAGTCATGTTAGACTTCAGCTCAGTCGTTATGATTCACCTTCTATAGATATATGAAGGTGATAATTATAATTATTCATGTACTCGATACGACGATCATGAATAAATTGGAATACCTCCATATATTGCATATGTGTACTCTCTAACATGAAGTCCTCAGAATCAACGAACATGAATTCAGGCTGGTCTAGTTATTGAAGGAAGTGGGTGGTTCTAACTGCGTAGAAAGCCGAAGGCAAGCTTCTAACTGACTTGGTAAATGATATGCTCTCTAGATTCTCCGAGGATAAACTGGAGCTACTCATCTTAATTTCCATCATTAACATGAACATTATTTGTTGGTCCGCATTTCGACATATGAACATAACATAATCATGACAATAAAAAGATAAAGGTGATAGGTTATCTGATAGTTGAAAAAAAAATGTGTTACCATCATATATATATATATATATATATATATACAGGGTGAGTCAAAAATGTGTACCGAGCTTTCTGGGGGTGATAGAACATTGAAAAATAAGCGTAGTTTGATGATTAAACTCATGGCCCAAATTGCATATTAAGGGAGATATATCCTTCCAAAGTTGATAAAATTAAAATAATTTCTCCGCATAACTTCTGAACGATGAAAGCCACCTGATTGAAATTTTGTGCATGAATGTATGTTGTCAAAATCCATTTTTTCGTCACACTTCCACATTTCTGATATTGTTATAAAGGGTGTTTTCATAGGGTGAGTCATGATTTTTTGTAGAAAACTTTTTTCCCTGTATTATTTTCGGTGAAAAAACAGGAGCATTTGATGGAGCGAAGAAAATTACATGAAAAAGGTACTCTTATTCAAATACAAAAAATTGAGCCGTTCGTGAGATATTTGAGTTTTTGTAGTTACATGATATCAGCAGATTGATTTTATTCATTGCGAGATTCATCGGTATAACGATATTTCAGCAGCATTTGCATTTCCGAAGCACTCGCCAAGCATATCAGTTTGTTCAGATAACGAATAACCTGCCATATTTCTTAAAATCTCAGTTGATAATCGCAGTGATAAATGACACAGAAAAACCACACGAACAAATCGACTACAACAATGTTGACTCGAATGTTGATGACATGAACGTCAAAATTGAGAACAAAATTATTCATCATGGCCTGCTAAAATATTGTTACCGATGAATTTCGCGATGAATAAAATCAATCTGCTGATATCATGTAACTACAAAAACTCAAATATCTCACGAACGGCTCAATTTTTTGTATTTGAATAAGAGTACCTTTTTCATGTAATTTTCTTCGCTCCATCCAATGCTCCTGTTTTTTCACCGAAAATAATACAGGGAAAAAAGTTTTCTACAAAAAATCTTGACTCACCCTATGAAAACACCATTTATAACAATATCAGAAATGTGGAAGTGTGACGAAAAAATGTATTTTGACAACATACATTCATGCACAAAATTTCAATCGGGTGGCTTTCATTGTTCAGAAGTTATGCGGAGAAATTATTTTAATTTTATCAACTTTGGAAGGATATATCTCCCTTAATATGCATTTTGGGTCATGAGTTTAATCATCAAACTACACTTATTTTTCAATGTTCTATCACCCCCAGAAAGCTCGGTACACATTTTTGACTCACCCTGTATATATATATATATTTGTAATAGATTGAACTGAATCGCAAAAACTCTTGTGAATCACAGCCAAACTTTGCATCATGACGGTATATCGAACTTCCTACGTCTTGCGTGTTTTGTTAAGGAACTGTACCTGTTCCCAAGGAATATTGGTCAATGCAATGCAATTGATTGACAATAATGAACCACAAATCGATCTCAGGTTCACCCATACTACCAGACAATTTGAGCGGGCAATTCCGTAACCCAAAAATTGGAACTCAACACAGATACAAAGGATATTGAGAATGCCATTCATAAGATATCTGAATCGAAAATATTATTATTGTTACAAAAGTTGATGGCAAATCCAAATTATTCTGGAGATTTTCTTCGATTTCACACATATTCATATATTATACTGCTTGTATATTCTATAACTGTTCATTATCGTCATGTATTCCAATGTAACTTTTCATTTGAACTGTACGATGTGTATTCAATATGAACATGAAATTACTACTATTGTGAATCCTGACTTCTGCTGTGTCTTGTTATGATCACATTTCATGAGGTAATTACTCCACTTTTTTCATAAATTTGTGTGAACAACACAGGATCAAAGAGATCCTCATTCACTCTTCTGCGATGTTTCAGTACCACTGTATTTTCTATTCCGTTTTTCTTCAGTAATTATAAATTGTACAACGAACGGGTTCTAAATCATTACTGTTTTGTCCTTTTCCATATAATTTGAATGATACATGATTCAGTTCATTCAAAACTCAGTCTTTCTGGTCATTCTATTTTTGTCAGATTGTTGATGTGTCTGTCGTTTCATCGTCAGATTCGATGAAATCTGGGTTGGAATCACATATTTTCAATGGTTTCCTAGGAAAGTGCTATTACAGTCACATCAACATCATCAATGAGCAGGATATATGATCATATATCGAGAACGTCAAAAACCTAACTAGCACTGTGAAGTATGTCTGATATCCGTTCCCATCTTGATATAACTAGCGGCCGCATATCACCAATAACCTGTTTGTTCATTGAAAAAGTGAAGATATCCGAAGACACAATTTTATTGGATCGCTATAATTCACTCAGAAAGACCATGATAAGTTGCAGAAAGGAATGAAAACCTCAGAGAAATAAATTTTTGAGTTTTTTACTCAATGCGCGGAGAAATTTGGTAGAAAATCAAATCGCATATTATACGAAATTATTGAAAATGTACATAATTATATTCTGATGACGCATATCTTAATCATGTGATACTGTGTGATTGAATTGTACTGTCTTCTCGTTCTTATCTCGACTTTTCTCAATTTATCATATCATTCTCAATCAAGACTTCCTCAACCTATCGTCAACCGTTTTCAAGGAGATTTGATACTCATAGCGAATCTTGACTTGACATTTCACATATTCAATCACTCAGTATACTGTCGACCTCCATACTTGAAATCCTCAAGTTGAGAATTTCCTCAATTGAATCCTGGAAAGATATCCGTTAATTTTCCATGCTATATGCGTATAGGTATACCTACTCACATAAATCATTAGAGTCATGTCCAGGAAGTGCAAAATAGGAGTAGGGAATGCCCATATCAAGCCTAATAAGTAGATCTCAGACTGAATTGTTGATTACTGAGAGAATTGTATGTCCAACAACTAATTATCCTTATAGGAATCAGATTGGATGTGACAGTGTATTACAAATTACGTCCAGTGGAATAAATTAAAGTTAATCGAGTATTATCTTACCGAGCGCTTTACTTTTCTTCTTTATGTTGCCCAATAAAAATCACTTTCCCAATTATTATATGCTAGGCGAAGTCACTTTCTTCATTGGACGGCATGGAATGAAGTGTCTCATTAAATCAGACCGATTAAATCAGGAACGGAACTAACGAGATGAAACTGAAATATTCATGGACCTACTGAAAGATTGATATGATTTTTGATATGAATGATTTTTCGGAAAGTATGAGAGCATGGTGGAAATGAAATCAATGTACTCATCACTTCGTTCGACTTATTCAAGCACCCTATTCATGAAACGTTTCGATCAAGATTCAACTTCTACAGAATCAAAAAATGTATGTTCATATCGATAACTGTCAACAAATCTCATGCAAATCAGTCACGCCATGCACCAGCCTGCTCAATCGATGAAAAGAAATCAGTTTCCAGTGAAAAAATTGAATCTTGTATGCACCACGAGCGTTATTAGATGATAAGGCCCATCGGGTGACATCCACCCCTCGGGTCGAAGGCCCAATGGCTGGAGTAGTCACCCTCCTGGAGTATTCCTCCAACGCCTATAAACAGGGTGTTTTTTGTAGATATGTAATGCATTTGAGAGCATATTTCTAGAATAATTTCAAGTAGAAAAGTATATGTGTTTTTGAATATTGGTTTTTTGTCCGTATCTGAGTTCCCTATTTGAATCGATTTTTTTTCAATTTGTGACTTTCTCTTGTCGATATCGTTGAATTTGGCAGTATAATTGATAGTAATAAGTAGCTGCTACGACATGATCATGCTAGCAACGAGCAAAGGTTACTTGATATATTGTAGCCATTTTTGGAATTTCATTACGGACTTATATAGGAAAATTATCAAAATCAAAAGGTCCTTGACGTGCATTCTTCATTTCAATACTATTGATGAGGTAGTCCCACTGGGCTTGATGATTCGTATTCATCAAGGGCAAAAGCAGGTACTAATCACTTAAAATTACATTTCCGAATGTTTATCATTCCTCATATACATTTATTCTTTCGGTTCCAGTGCGATATGCACAGAATGAATAATAATGATCATTTTGAGCGTTTCCATATTGAAATCTGGAATAATTGGAGTCGAAAAGGAGGATAATCTTACTGAAGTAAATAATCTCATCAATATCAGAAGCATTCTGGGTCGAAACTCTTCAATTAGAGAAACATTCATCTACATTCTTTTCATATGATCAGAAGATGACTGATGAAAAATCATTCTAACTTCCCAGGGTATGCATGAGCTTGTTCTTGTCTGATATTTTTTTAATCTATTTCATATGGATCAATGGCAACCTCAAACACATCGATGAATTAGATATCAGCTCAATCACAATTCGCCTCTAATATTATAACTCCCTAGATGCGTTTCTTCAATATTGACGTTCGAACTTCATCACTACAACTGAGATTGTATTCTCAACGTTATTGTTGCGGATAATATGCATATTTGTTTTCATGAATAATAATACTCACAATGTTGTAAAAATATCCTACCAACTCACAATAATTTCCGTTCTGATTGAACATCTGCCATTAACACTTTTCACTTTGAAACATTCGGAATCGATTGGTCAATATGATTGAAGCCATCCAAAGCGTAAAGATTTCATTTCTATCGGATGAAGTGTCTTGATATCAGGAGTACCCACTTATGAATCGCCTTGACCACACATTCGAGTAGACATTATATCACATTTATTTGGTACCTAACGGACATCAAGTATTGTTATTATTATTATCACTAGTGTCTTCATTGTCCTGTTCCATGATATCGTCTGTTGATTTCATTTTAACATCATCTTCATCTTTCATCGATATATCTGAACTTGTCGACGATCTTGAGGAAACATTATCTCTATCAGAAAAATAAGGTGAATCCACTTTGCAAATCTCAGGAGATATCGGCTTATCTCGACTTGACTTACTCGTGTCGAAGAGTTTTGGCAAAGGTATGGGAAAGTTTGATATCTGCTTCGGCTGCTGGAGGTGCTGTAGGAGTCTTCCGTCTGTTACTTTTCCCATGAAAGATCTGATCTCCTCAAAGTACGATTCTTCACTGAGACTTCTAGCAGCCATATTCCTCCTCTGTAAATTTTTCTCATCTAATATCGTAGGGCCATCGGCTTCATGTTTTTTCAGATGCCTATCCAGATTTGTTTGTTGACCAAAACATCTTTCACATAGAGGGCATTTGAAAGGTTTCTCCTTGTTATGAATATTTCGAACATGCCTTTGAAGATTGCTCGATATACTGAAAGACCTTTCACAATATCGGCATTTATAGGGTTGTTCCCCAGTATGCGTCCTCAAATGTCTAGTGAGATTGGCAGATCTTGGAAATACTTTCCCGCAGAATTTACATGCATATCTATCTTTCACTTTACCAAGAGCAGGGTCGAAAACTTTCGGTGCTTGTGAGGCAGGCGGATTTCTCAATATATCGAAAGGAACTTGATTGATAGGAGGACTCAACATGGATGGACTCATGAAAGGATATCGCTGCGGATACCCAGGTGGTGAACCAGGATAAGATAATGGTATCCTAGGTAGACTTTCGCCTTTTTGCGCACGATACATAACTTCCAGCATCATGGGGTGTATCGATTGAGGAGGAAAAAGCATGTTTGAGTAGTTAGGCAATTGCGGACTGAATGTTTTCGATAGATCATTAGTGGTGCTATCAGTACAATTGATTTGGCTTCTAACTGAATTATTTTTGTCTCCAACTATCACATCGTCCTTATCACTGCTCACACTTGGGCTAGGAGATATCAAATTTCTATTTTCATCTTCCACTCGTCGTCGAGATGACAAGGACGATTTTTTGTGTTCAACTCTGAGATCTAGTGGTTGGTCTTCTTGATCCTGCGGACCTTGGGGGGGCCTACCTGCTGGCGACATGTGGGGACCAGGAGATCTTGTGCTCCTAGATAGATCGAAAGGCACCTCATCTCCAGGTGGTACTCTTACAGAAAGAGGGTATACGGCAGCCTGTTTGGGCGAGCTGTGACCTCCATTGGCTACCAGCATTTTCCTTGGGAACGAGTCCTTCTCACGCATCGTGTGTGAAGATGTCAGTTGAAGAGGTGGGAGGAAGCTGAGCCAGGGCAGGCCCGTATCGACAACACTCATGAGAATATTGAGTGATCTGAAACAAAGGAAAATATATTTGAGAACGTTCCGCTCATGTCGAATTTTTCATATCATCACATCGTATTAGGATGATAGGTTTCACTTGATGCTATAATGATAAATTTTACTAGAATTTTCTTCATCGGACATCTACTGAGAGTGGGCTCAATTCGATAAATAGCCTCCCATGAATATCTTGATGAAAAAATCAGGAACACATATTGAATATCGACTCGTCAATCAAGGAATATATTGAGTCCTTCCATGACAATTTCATTACGGAGATTAAACGAATAACTCTCCACAGAAATAATGTAGTCTCATCATTATAGTATCTACTATTGTTGAAATACCCAGCATAAAAAAAACATTTCATATTCATACTATTACTAGTAACCATTCCTATGGAAACTCCGCATGATATGTATGTATGATCATGTTATATTCTCCAACAACAAGTGAAACCTTCAATGTGTGAGTTAGCGGTGGACTTTTAGGAAAGGAAGAAAAATTTTTATTCTTTCCGATAGACCTCATGGATGAACGGAGTCTCGGATGTAATACTCACTAGTACACCTTGTGAAGAAGTGAACGGTTTGATTCTAGTGCATGTGATGGAAGTACTTCAATATGATAACTTTGGTAGAAAATAATGATATCAGTGTCCTCCGGGGATCTCAGGAATATTATATCTCTGATGTGTTCCAGATCCGATAATATAATTCATTGTGAACTAGTGCAGGCATAGTTATGAATGTATATAGAAAAATGAAATTCGAATTCCAGAACCTATACAGGCCTGACCACCTAACCCAACCTAACCTATTTAGGAAGATCGAGAGTACCTGGTTCTTTCGATCGTTTTGGCCCAACTGGACAGATTATCTAAATCGATGAGGACAGATCTTTGTTGAATATTTCAGGTCTTGAGTTCCTTTCAGTATCCACAACTTTAGCAGTTGTTACTGCGGAATGCTTTCGTACAGTTTTTGAAAGAAAAACAGTGCGGTAATATTATACGAAGAATAAGTTCAAATGGAACTCCATAGATAAGTTCAATATGGACAATTCACTCGTGATCCGTGTTGAGCATATTTTTTCTTGGACCAGAACCAACAATTTTTCATGCTCCCATTCTTGGTTCAGAGCGAGGTGATACCTGAGGGCCCACACTGAATTCTAACAGCTATATCTCAGTTCCTTCAGTGGGGATTGGTTCAACAGTACGGTACTTTGAGAGAAATGTAAATGAAAGTTGATTGTTGCAGATAGAATACTCTGTATATTTTCGATGATATCGAGAGCTGCTGGAATTTGTTTCTCGCATATGTATATCATACCTAGTCTGCTCAAATTTCTGTCTTATCAGCATTCATCTGTGGAAATATACTGTGGAAATCGATTATTCAGATTTTCTTTCCTCGTTTAAGTTATGGAAAATTATTTCAATATATTTGTAGTGAGGTCAGAAATTTTCTATTCGTCAGTGTTACCTTGTTCTTGGAAAAATTGGGAATACAAATATATCCAATGTGAATTGAACTTCTACTTATCTTGGTGAACGAATCTGCTTCCATTCTCAACACAAATAAAACACTTTTCTTCGTGAAATTTTTCAACGTGCAGTTTTATTCTTATCAAATATATATGTATTTCCAAATCTTTCAAGAACAAGGTGTCACTGACAAATAGAGAATTTCTCTTTTAGGTTTCTGAAGGTTTGATTTCAAACGCAGTGACATTTTGGGGCAGATCCCAAAATCTGTCCCTACTACGAACATATTGAAAAACATTTTTAATAACTTCTACTTTATTTTCAAGAAACGAAGAGAGGAAATCGCACGAAAAGCTGAAAAATGAATTTACCAACTCCTCGAAAAACTTACAGACTGTATTATTTTGAACACCATTCGATTCTGTGTGAGTGAGCAATGAGCTTTGCACTGGCGAAAAGGTACACTTGTTTTTTATCAAGGAATGAACCGTTCTCGAGGAGAAGATGAGAAGAGAAACGAATGAATGTTTCATCGTCAATAAAAAATATCATGATTATTTTCTTCTCGAAAACTTTCTTCTCTATCTACGATGAACAGAAAGACCTACTTTATAGTTTGATGTATGAGTTACCCAAATCTATTTGTTTGGTCTCATTTCATTATTCATCATGTAGGATGTCGTTTAGGGGCCCCCATGTCTTTGTGAAATTGGCATATAGGAAAATGAGTTGAAAATTGTTATTGTAATATTGTTGTCTGCCTTTTTTATAGATACTTTGACGGTCAGTGCTCAACGGAAATATCATCTATTATGCCACCACTAGAAGACAAACCAGACGTGCTCAGGCTGGTCACCCCTACACTGTCAGGCTCGAGACCTGTCGAACATCGCTATACCAAGAATCATTCATCAATAGAACTGCAAAGTTGTGGAATTCTTTGCCCAGTGAAGTATTTCCTGATGCCTTCAACCTCCGAACTTCCAAGAAAAATTCCAACACCTTCCTTCTTTCCCAAAATTCCACCGCTGGCTAACACGATGTTCCTCGAACATTATAGGTTTCCCTTTCGTGTTGTGATAAAAGAAATATCAATATCGCATCTGAATCCAAGAGTTTCCTACATTTTCCTGGACATCCTGTATACATACAATGAGAAATCATAAAGGCCAGAACCATGAAAATCGCTGTAATATAATAATTCGAACAATCACCATGACTCATACATTGCACGAAAATTATAACTGAATGTTCTTTCTCATATTAGAATCACTCGTTCAAGTAGAATCCATTCAAGCTCTCCAAATGGAACTTTACGGTGTTGTTTACGATATTGTTATCGATGTTCGAAATGATTCAGATACTATCGAGAAGCATTATAACGAGTTCTGATTTAATTGTTTTTTCCGCAATATAGAAAGGTCCAAGGAAAAAGTTGCGGTATCCTTAATCCTTACCAGTAAATGAGATCGTATCTCAACACGACCAATAATTGTTAGTGATCGATGGCGTCTGTATTTTTATATGGAAAGAAGAAAGTCTACTTGAGACGATAGCAAATACTTGAGAGAGAAAAAAGAAGAATTGATATCGTACCATGAGAAGCCATATCAACGATATGAATACTTCGATATTTCAATGATAGGTTGGAAAGAAAATGTTTTTTCATTCCTCAGATATATTCTTGATGACATAGAGATGAACAAATTGTAGTGATCTACACAACTACCTTGGTAATATGATATTGGATCATTTTCGATCTCTCCATTAACCTGACAGACCATTTCGGCTTTTGGATTTCAGTCTTCAATCTAGTCTTCTGAGTTCATATCGAGCTAGAATATTTTGTACGTATCAACTCCTGACGAGAATCATACCATGTTTATTCGTAGCTGATTGGGAGCTAATCGATTACCAAATTGGTAAATTGGTCGCTCATTCGAAAAAACTGCACGGGTATAAGGGTTCACATAATGCTAACAAAACTCATCAAACTATCAACTTTGGAAGAATTTAATGGATACAAAAACTTCCTGCTAATGTATTGCTTATTCATTGATTTATTGATGATCACTATTAAAATATGCGTCAATTTTTTCATTTCCAGCAAAATCGTATGTTCTTGAGAGCATGTAATTGTTCATATGAAGTGTGCAGATCCACTTCGTATATATTCCTCCTTCGAAAGGAAATGTTCTGGATTCTAGCCAAATAACGTAGCCAGAGATCGTATTCATAACTATGTCAAGTCGAGTCTACTCAAGGAATTCGTTGTTGTTTCGTCGAATGAATTGGAAAAAAGTTTGATGAATGATAGAGACGTCAAATTGAAGTTGAACTAGAATTAGTCAGAATGGACGAATGAACGAATTACAAGCAATACAGTGAAGTAAATTTCATGAACAATATATAAAGATAATATGATATCGAAATGAAGAAAACATACACCGAAATATTCATACGAAGTATTTCCATTCGAAACGAGGTGATAGTGTAGGATTATTCACTTAAATCTATTGATTAGCGGAGTATATTGGATACTCAAAATTGGTGAACAATACTAGTTGGTTCAGCCGGATCTTTCCATCAAGTCAAGGAAGGCATTTGAAATTTCATTCGAGGTAATGATGTCCTGTTCAGCCTACGGCTGTACAGATTCCAAAAAGATCGCAATATCAATATACATAATGAAATAATCGATGATAAATTTTCAGTTGATGACAAGGAAAAGTTTTTGCAGCTTTTTGCTAAGGTGAATATGTTTGGTTTTATAGTATGTTTATGTTCCTAGCATGAATGCCACATGTTGATTTAGCCCCTTCCCCCCGAAATTCGATTCTGGGTGCGCCGCTTTATCAACAGTGTACATCAAACTGAAGAACCCATTTCGCCAGTAGCATTTTTGGAATTAGAACGTGACTAGCAGGATACTGGCAAACGCATGGTCACATTTTGTTCACTAAGTGAACTAGATAATGCGGCAATTTTGCCGAGTGCCCAAGAAAAAGCGCAATTAGAAGGCGTAACCGCATTTCTTTGTTCTTCTTTAGATTTACTGCCCACTTGAGTTTCCTATGAAGGAGACTATAACTCAGTGACGCTTCATATACGGCAATCATGTCAATTAGCGTGGAGGATTCTTCCAATTTACTCAATTCCAACACGTCAAAATCGTATTTTACAATGAATAAATATTTTTTGTGACCGATTTCTTGTGTTGATGTGAAAGAAGGAACTGTTCTCTGTCATGAGATACTGAATGATGCGATATTTTCAACGACAGTACATAGTGCAGGATGTTTTCGCAAGATATATTGGATGACAAAGCGATGAAAGAATCATCCTAGGGAGATATATACCAACAGAAATAAATAACTCTAGACGCCATTTTTCTTCAATTTCTTTCTAATTTGGCATCATATGGTGCCAATTTCACCAGATCTGGTAGGGTAACTCATACTCAATTGGATTGGAATTGATGACCTGATTTCTGAAAAATGAAATGATCGGTTTCACGAAGATAGCCCAATAATTCATAACCCGTGATTTCAACCCGCAATGATGATATGAACGAATGTAACTCGTCGATAATGATCATATCTCATTAGTTCAATTCACTGAATTTTCTAGATTATCTCTGATTGCTCTCAATCCATTTCGTTCTCA
Organism: Gastrophysa polygoni; assembly: GCA_963576655.1. Taxonomy (NCBI): domain Eukaryota; kingdom Metazoa; phylum Arthropoda; class Insecta; order Coleoptera; family Chrysomelidae; genus Gastrophysa; species Gastrophysa polygoni. The sequence continues at coordinate 1,896,881 of OY755087.1, read as the reverse complement.
CGAATATTAGAAATTAACATTCTATAGCATTCTCGATAACATTCTTGCTTTTTTTGACGATGAAAAAATAGTGATTTTGGATGATTCATCATTCTCACAGGAAATCATACAAAAGTTATATGGAAGAATGAACAGGGTGTTTCAGAAAAAGTGGCCTTTCTGCAAGGATGCGTAGAAAATTTGAAAGTGAAGGTTTCATCAATAAAAAAAATTCGTTGCGGTATTCGTATTCAGGGTAGTGCCTTGGAAAAAAATTTATGTGACATTTCGTCTAGAAAATTGAATTCGAAACCGAAGATGATAACATTATTTTAATGCTCCAAATATTGATTGAATAAAGGATCAAAAGAGGAAGAACGGAATGAATCTGACTGAATGAATGTGAAATAGAATCTTAAATTCGTATCATGTACTGATTGAATAATTCTTGAGTTCAGTCGAATTCTTTCCAATTTTCTTCTTGTGATTCGATTGATGGATTCAGCACGAGTATAATGATACCTAATTCATAACAGCACTATTTTCAAATCGGAATATTATTTCGGAAACGGTACATACAAGTCCGAGTTTCACCAAGGGTACCTTTTTGGTGTGAAATATAATGGTGTTCGAATTCAAAAAGAATTCTAGACTCGAAAATCCAACCTCAAAAGAACTACTCGCTACAAAACGTGTAACTTGCGGCTTCTATAAGGGTCAGACATAAAAACGAAATATTGCGATTCGTCGGCTCCCAGAAAAATTCATACAAGATCTCATCCCAATATTGCCAGTGATTCCGACACGATCGTAAAAAATATATCTCTATATATAATTTTTTTCGAAGCACTGTATCTTGAATTCGGATGCCATAATGGAATTTTTTACTGAGCAAACCGAACTCATTTTGCAGAATTCTACGTATCCCAGCAAGGAGGCTACCCTTTTTTCAACACCATGTATATAGTAGATTTTCATATTTTATCCCAGAAGAATTCATACAAGATCTCATCTCGATATTGCTAGTGATTCCAACACGATCGTAAAAAATATATTTTTATATATAATTTATGTCAAAGCACTGTATCTTGAATTCGGATGACAAAACGAAATTTTTTTACTGAGCAAACCGAACTCATTTTGCAGAATTCTACGTATCCTAGCAAGGAGGCTACCCTTTTTTCAACACCATGTATATAGTAAATTTTCATATTTTATCCGAGTTCATTGTTGCTTCTGATGGCTCGTTTTCTCAGAACAGTTTCAGTGAAAGTTAATATTTGTAGCACATGTTGAGGGCAGCAACCATTAATGAGTGCAACAAATACTTCTAGCTCAAATTATGCAGAGTTTTTTTCTTACGAACGAGTTCGTTCGATGTGTTTCTCCAAAATATTCAGAATTCGAACTGCGAATTAGAATAATCAATTCAAGGAATTCTCATTGTCAAATGTTGGTGCGGAAATAAACTGTCGGCATTGAAGCAATTTTTCATGGTTACAGATCATAGATTGATTTCGTTATCAACGATGAGATAAGCTGAACGTTTCTGGCATCAATTCGAAGAATAAAACTTCTCGAACTGTCGGCAGTGCCAATTATTTCGCACGTTTGTAAAAAAAATCCATTGTGATTCTAGAAACTGCATGAAATGAAATTCAGTTTCACTTTCGATAAATTTTTATTCGACAATGATTCTTGGAAATATTTTTTTCAGGTTGCATTCGGACAAGTGAGGGTCATAAGAAAAACATATCGGAATAATCAGGATCGATAGAATTCAGTGGATAAAAGATAACCATCTCTTGCAACTCTTCAATGAATTTTCCTTCACATTACTGCGAGGACAATATTTCCAGGTGATGAATGTATTTTTCATTTTTCGGAATATTCTTCATAGTGGATGTAGACTGGATGCTTTTCCTGAAAGGAATTCGTCAATAATAATAATAATAATGATAATAATAATGATAATATTGAATGCTCCAGAGATTCCATTCTGCACAAGGACCAACCAAAGTGGTTGCAGTAGTTTATTAATATGCTGTGAAATAGTTAAGATATATCATATAGGTAGTGCCAATAAATGATGCATAGATCCGGTTAGATATTTGTTCCATATTTTGAAAACAATAAAAATGGTGAAGAATGAAATGAATGTTATTAATAAGTCACTCACCTTCAGATCTGGTTAGATACGTATCTAGTTCGCAACATTACGAAAGATCCTTATAATTCAAGATCGGAATTATGCAATGATAGTCAACATAAAATAAGTATACGTTGGATACGCCCAAGACTCACTTTAGCATCACATATACATCTACCTGGCCTTCTCAATGACGAAAGAGAATAATGAATAGTCGATCGTTTTCTGAACAAGATTATACTGAATCGCGGGCGCCTACAATCACAATCCAGTTTTCATTTCAACTTGACAACCACCCGTGCTGTCAATAGAATGTCAATGCATTCTGAGATTCATATGGTAATTCTATCGGAATGGCACGGAAGAATCGAAAAGAAGATTTCTGATGATACTAATTTGTGTACACAGGGTTGGGATAAAGAATGGAACCAAGTTAATATCTTTCAAACAAAAAGAACGATATTAATGAAATTTTGCAGGTGAGTGCAATGGAACATAATGCATCTGATGTACATTTTTTTGTTCACAATATACTTCCGGTTCAACCAGAAATGCCATCAAGTTCTTCAATTTGAATGGAACACCCTGTATATTTTAACAGATTTTGAAAGAGCTTGTTATTTTGAATTCATAGATACTGAGTTTAGTGTGAGAAAAATTGTAAAAACGAAGAATATAATACTTCAATCAACCTCCTTTGAATTTTTTGCATTAGAGCAGAAAAATGATTAGATAAACTAATTGATGTTGTTTGTATGCATAGTATTGAATGAACGAGTCCTCTTTTGTTCTCCAAGCGTCAAATTCTAATTGACGGAAATAAATTTTCCAATCACCATAGCTGATCATCAATAAAATTTCAATACGCTATTTTTCACTTGATTGAACCATTCTAAATTGAATTATTTGTCTATCGCACGCTCATTTATTACTACGCATACGAACAACATCAATTAGTTTATCTAAATATTTTCTTGCTATAATGCAAAAAACTCGAAGGAGGTTGATTGAAGGGCTATATTCCTCGTTTTCACAATTTTTTCGAACTGAAGTCAGTATGTATGAATTCTAAATAACAAGCTCTTCCGAAATCTGTGAAAATATATTGATATACATATATGTATATGAATATATATATATATATATATATATATATATATATATATATATATAATAATATATATATATATATATATATATATATATATATATATATATATATATATATATTGTAGGAGTTGATGGCATTTCCGGTTGAACCGGAAGTATATTATTCACAAACAAATGTACATCAGATGCATTTTGTTCCATTGCACTCACCTGCAAATTTTCATAAATATCGTTTCTTCGTTCGATAGATATTTAGTAGGTTCCATACTTCATCCCAACCCTCCATAGTCATAAACAATCCCGTTCACCTGGCGGAATAAACTATTCTCTATGGAATCGGAGGTTTCATGACTGGTCCATTTCAACTACAGACTGATCGCTCATCTGATATCTAGAGAGCTCAAGAATAGTATAAACGACCGGCATATGTTCTTCGTCACCAGAGGTCAACATGAGATCTGCTCGCCTACGCCTACGTGTCGATTGAAAAACATGATGTATTCCTGGCTGTGGCGTTGAATATCTTTCAAAGTATGACTCAGTTCGGCAACAAGTCCCCCAGGCGAAACTTCTATCATATGGTTTGCCGCCCCAACTATGTCTTCTACTATCGAGTTTCCTTGCAGATAGAGAACTGTTCGTGATGGTAGATGGGGTTTCATCTGATAAATGACTATCAATACTGGTGTGCCACAAGGATCTGTCTTGGCACAAACTTTGTTCTTACTCCACATCAACGATCTGTTTGATGTGACCATCTGCCCAGTCCATTGTTTCGTAACTTCACACCGCCTTCTCCTCTAGAGCACTTTAAATCTAGACATTTAGAAGTGCAAGACGGAGAAAGGTCCATGCTTCAAATTATGATTTGTCATGAATTCTGAAATCAAGATCGGAAAATCTAGTAGAGTTCAATGCAACAAAAACTCAAATTCGTATCTTCACCAGGAAGGCAGATGCTCCTGTTCTCATGAACACCATCAACAACACTCTTTTATGGGACGATTATGTGAGGTCCATTGCGAGAACATCTCCACAAGAACTTGGCTTTCTGTTCGGTGTGGAAAAGTACTTCACACTCCCAACAACTGCTCATGATCTACGAAGCGCAATGTCAACCTGTCTGGAGTACTGTTCACATGTATGGAGTATTGATATTTCCATCATCCAAGAAGGATTTCGATACCTTCCTCGTCTCTCAACATTGCACCACTGATTGACACGATGTTCCTCGAACATTATGGGATTTTCTTTCGTCATGTCAAAAGGTGAAAAAAATATGTAGCATTCGAGAAATCGAATAACTTCCGCCGGTAGTATGCTGTTCAATGTTCGATGATGACAATAGAATAATATTTTTTTCATTGATGTTTGGATCCATCTCAAGAGAAACATGCGTATTTGCAACTTCAACCGGCCCGGTCATCACCCTAAATCTTTCAATATCTGAACTCGACATCTCTATGATGCCTTTGTAGGGACATATACAAGATGTACCTATTGGGACAGAACACAATGTTCCTTAGACTACCGAAACATGTTCTATCTGCTGATATATGCTGCCAGAAGATATTTCCAAATATATCCAATTCACGATATCTCAAGGACGTCCTTATAGGGCCTTCATCCAAGATGTACTGATTGGGACGTCCATAGAATGTTAATCTCACGAGTATCAAGAATATGTATATATCCTAATCAGGACATCCCGAGGACGTCTCCACAGGAATATCTTATGAAATGTATACAATCAAGTATATGTAACATCGATTACATCCTGTGAACGTCCTTGGGGGTAAATCATATGAGTTTTATCGGTTGGGACATCAGATGTACACTACAAACAGGACATTCGGAAATGACTTCTCCTAGGGGACATTCATGGGATATCTATTGGAATTCTCTGCTTGGTAATACTGAAAAATAGAATGAATCGGACGTCCGATGGACGATGATTTTTTTTCCGAGACGTTTGGACATGTGATATGAAGTGGCTGAATGATGGTTGTCAGTGCTGCTATTGCTACATTGAATACACACTAACGAGAAAAGAAATTTGAAAAATATTCTTTTCTCATTGATTTTCTCAATTGATTTCACACATGATACAATGATAGACACCCTCTGAATATTCAGATATTCAGGGAGAGATATAAAAGGGATGAACATCAGATCAAAATGATATAATTTCAAGAACTAGGATAATTTCTGCCGAAACAAACCTTGATAGTGAGAAAGTTTCGGCTCCAAAATAGGAGGCCACAAATAGGGCAATCTTGCTGTTCTGATCGACTCAACAGTAAATGGTGAGGAATGCATATCTCTGTTGTATTGCAGATCTCCAAGCACAACGTTGAAAGACCCTTCCTGGAGGAGCCCAATAAAGTCTAGGCCGACAACTGGTGCAATCACGGTCGAATTCAAGTTACCAGCTGTCGAAAACAGGCATACATTTCTCCAAGAATGACCATTTGTTCCATATCAGCATGCGATCCAGCAGCGAAATTGATTCAACTCAAAACACTCTACGACTCACAACAATGGTTGATCCGAGTCGATCCGATTGGTATGAATACCACCATCGTATTTCTGAATGACATATCAATTGCCACTGTTCACTCACTGGCCGACAACCGGCGAGTTCATCTGATTTGATGAATTTATAGAATTTTCGAGTGGCAGTATAATAGAAATCTTGCTATTCCAGAATTGGTCAACCTTCGGAACTATATCTTCGACCACCATCCATATTGATATTGCTGACCAACCTACGTTAGCAAGGCAAGGAAAAACGATCGAGTCCTTTCTTTGCTCGACCGAAAGAATATCGATAACAGTAAACGAGCTCAGAGTCCATAAAACATGCTGGCAGTAAAGAAAGACACCGCCCCGAGCCCAACAGAATCCGATCTATGTGTAACACACGGAAGTTGTCGATAAATAGCCCTGTCGAGCACCCACAAGCAGCGGTCGGTACCAGTGGCTGGGAGCGAGCCGATAGTACCAAGTCGTGACTGGGCTAGACCTACATAGACAAATTGTCGGGTCCCGTTACACGCACGTACCATCGATAGATCCGAAGATAACACGTTCGAACACATTGACGGTAATTTAATAATTGTGTGTAACACCTGGTACCGGGATGATTGTAATTACCTAAAGAAATCTTCGGATTATTGATATTCCTGAGATATTGCGAATACCTTGGTCAAAGGTTATGAAGAATCAGCGAGTATCGTGCATATCATCGTCCTCTGATTGTCACCATATCTGTGAATATCATGCACTGGAAAAATTGAACTATTTTTGTTCTACAAAATGAATGGTTATTTCAGATTAGTTTCATTCACCACTTAGATGAGTTTTCGATACTTTGGCAAAACTATTGCATATCACCTACGATAGGTGATATTTCTAACTATTTTCATTCATTTCATTCATTCATTCAACGGGGATATACTCCCAAAATTCATAAAATACAATATTTATGTGATATTTACAAAAAAAGTACTGAATCTAGAACTACTACACAAATAACAATTTTCATTCAGAATACAAAGTTTGAAATGATTATCCAAAATGGATATATATGAGAATGGAAATATATTTTATCATAATCCTACAAAGCACCACTTATTTGTCCAGATGGGATATTATTGACCAATGATTTCTTGAAGTTGAAGGATGGGTTGAAAAAATCCACATTTGTATTATTTGCATTCCTCATTACACGTGTCAACGGACTGTTTTGCCCATAATTCCATTGATGGAATAGTACGTGTAATGTAGAGATTGATCTTGTTCCGAAATGATTCACTTTCAGACCAATATTGTGCAGGAGATTAGGGCAGGAAATTTCACCTGACAGCAACTTGTACAAAAAACAAAAGTCCGCTCGTATTCTCCTATTATCAAGTGTTTCAATATTTAGCTCGGAGCATAAATTTGCGTAGTCCACATGGTAGTTCACTATCGGAATATTTAGTTTATAAGCCGAATATCTGAAAAATTTATGCTTTATTTTTTCAAGCACATTTACATAAATGTTATAACGAGGATTCCAAATAATCGATGCATATTCCATATTTGAACGAACAATTGCGCGATAAATGATTTTTAATGACATTAAAGACAAATCTTTTGTTGTTCTCTGGGCATATCCTAGTAGTTTACGTGATTTAATTGATATATTTATTATGTATTGAGAGAAAGTAAGTTAACTGTCCATTAGAATACCAAGATCCTTTATGTCATCCACCCTTGTCAACTCCATTCCATTAATGGAATTATCGAATACATCATCTGTTGAAATCTTCGATAACACGTGATTATCAAATATCTCTTGTTTAGTGGATTCTGGGCACATAAAATATTACTTTTCACCACGACGGATGGTAGCACGTATACGATTACTTTCTGAGATATTCGAATTAACCACTTCACATAGTCATGATTGCGTTCCTGACAAATTCGATGAATTCCGGAGGAAACCTACGATGGGACCCACAGCCGTTACCGGTGTGCATTGTATTGTTAATTTTTCGCCGAAGTTTGATAGTTTTGATACCGTGTGCTGAATGGTGTGAATCTTCCATATGGTGACAGTGTATTGACCAACGAATACCATCAAGAACCTGCTGATACGAAGATATATAGTGAAGTTCATACAATTATCCAACTGTGAGTCGACTTCTGTTACGAGTGTAAACTGAGTGGACTCTGTAAGGGATCGGTGAAGTTCTCGAGAATGAAATGGGTACATGATCGCTAATGCGTAGTGTCAAGATGAATCGGAATGATGAAGGATTCTTCTCTTGGTGAATAAGAGATCATAAAAATTAGACGGAGATATATGACATTAGCTATACTATACAGAACTCTGGTCTCAATACGGCCAAAGACGCAGTATTGCTCATTGATCTTACTAAAAAGTACTGTTGGAGAAGAAACGCATCATCATGAGTGTACGAACATTTGTTGAATATCAAGGAGTTTGTGAGTGAAAACATGAGACTATTTCCCTGATCGACTCCATCACATCACATCCATTTTTTACGGTTGATTTCAATTATTTCATGTATTTGGGTTCCTCATAGCTACTTCAATATAACCACTTAAAATCCCTATATCAGTTTCTTGGTTATAGTGAACCAAATAATGATCAAGCAGTTTATTATGTTCCATGTTTATAATTGAATTCAGCTTTCTATCATTATCGTCATCACAGTTATGGATTTGCGAAGACGTCAAAATATGGATCCATGTCTTTCGTTCGTCATATTTGAGGATGATTCATATTCTCCAACTTGATGACGTTATTTTCGTTTATTGTCACATCTTTCAATGTGATCTTGTGGACAATATCAAAGTGTAGATCATATATTCATTTCTAATTGCACTCGTTCATTCCCCAACACCTGCTCTCAACAAAATCATTGGAAGGTTACTTAAATACATTCACAATTCATTTGCGATATCCAATAGAAATTTGAAGTTCTAGAAAATGAGGTTGAATGGACTAGTCTGTGTATATTGTCTTCATTGATTCATTTATTGCGATACTCGATGATAGTCGAAACGAGAATGAGTCATTCTTTATTTCACAATAATTCAGTGGGGTAATGTTGACCAAAATGTGAAACCCATAAAACACATTAGTGAAGATAAATTGAATCCATAGTTCAGGTATGTAGGTAGCATGGTATATCTTCATATCAATCGTTATTATTATCTCAATATTGGTATCAAATAAATCATGGATCTGTGTGAAAGAATCCAAAGATGTTCCTAAAGTTATGCAATTTCACTTGTTTTTTTTTCACAGCTTCTTTTTTTTTCAAGATGCGCATTGTTCCCTGAATGGTTTCCGACTCTTTACGAGCTGCATTATTGTGTCAAAACTATTATTCATAACTGTGGTCTCCGAAGAGTCTGAATCAGTGCATTGTTACGCTCAGCTCGTTTGGTAAATATGTTTATGTTAAATACTGTCTGTAAGTTCTTCGAGGAGGTGGTACATTCATTCTTCAGCATTTCATGGGATTTTCTCTCCTCGTTTCTCTACTTATCTTGGTGGACGTTTCGGGAACGAATCTGCTCCCGTGTCAAAACCGAAAACATTGAGAAATTTTACGAAGGAAAAAATATTTTAATTGTGTTGAGCAGATTCGTTCCCGAAACGTCCACTAAAATAAGTAGAGAAACGAGGAGAGGAAATCCAATGAAAAGCTGAAAAATGAATGTTTATGTTAGTTTTCACTATGTAATGTTACCTATTTATTTGCCTATTTGTGTTCTTCAGAATGAGTACCTCAGATATCTCATGGAAATGAAATGACATCTTCTCATCGATTCATTTGTATTCAATCTGAAAGTGAAATCTAATGATTTTCAATCAACAATAATTAAATGTTTGTCAAGTTATTCTTGAATCAAATTATTCAAAATCGATCAATTCATCAGCTGGTTATGGAAATCATTTCTATTCATATCAATTATGTTGCCTCAAAAGAGCAGAATAATATCATTATCAACCATTTTTTATTGAAAAATATGGGAAATGCGATGAGGCGAATGTGTTACACCTATCACATCTTGCCATATATTCATTCTCATTTCATCCCCATGAACCTGTCCACAATGAATGAATTCCACAATGATGATTCCACAGAGGATCTCTCTCGATTTTTCTGAATTTTTTGATTTTGTTTCATCTTCGATTAGGACTCTAGGCGAGTCAACCCAACATAATTCATGAATATAGAATGTTATATAGATCATTGGATGATTTAATTTGGAATTCCAACTCACATAATGTGGTTTCGTTCGAAATTCTCGAATGATCAACAGCTCATTCTCTCACACAATAACACACCTCACAACAAATCATCTCCAAAAATCAGGAAGCATTGTACATTATGTGAATGATCGGAATGTGATAAATACCAATTTACATCAGACTGGACACGGGTTATGAAGATATTGATTTGAGTTATGGTGATGTATGAAAAAATACCACATCTCATTCAAACATTCAGCCTTTCAGGATATCGAGATGGATAAACGTTGACAAAGTTCAATGGATATTATGAAAAGCGGTTGCACTTCTTCATTGAGTTTTTGACTTATATTGGTAAAAGGAAAGTATAATTTAATCCCACATCTGAAAGAATGAAATTGGATTTCTTCAGCTGCTGAAGCCTAGGCATATCCTCAACATCGTCAAACCTCATTGCATCCCTACATCATAACGCAATGAATAATAATTCATGCAAATTTGGTGAGTATGTTTCTGATACATTATGTACTAATCGAACAAAAATAATACAATCGAAATCCTAATTCGATTGAGAAAGGAGACGTTTCAACATTCGGTTTACATGGTCCATTAGGCAGAATTGTGTAATGGCAACCGCAGTTGTTGCAATGATTTCTAAACCGAAGAATATCATTCTGCACCATATCATTTTGGGAACTCATAATCACGAATTGAATCAACTGACGTATGCATGCGTAATGGAAAAAGTACCTAAAAACATTCACTAAACCATCGTACCTCCTGAATCACGGATACTCCGAATACCAAATACTGATTATCGAATGTGATGATATACGATATTTGGACTTTCTTGAATGAGCATTCGGATATTGAGAATTCTCCAACAGAATCATCATTTCACCACAGGTTTTTGGTATGGTGAACTACCACTGTCTTATTGGGCCTTTTGATTGGATTATTATATGTCATATTATTTGCATGAACTGTACTACCAGATTACAAGGCGAAATTCGTTAAAGATCATCGAATCCATCATTCGAGCATTCCAATTGATGCAAAGTTGTTGATCTTGTTATTCCGGAAGTTACGAGACAATAGTGGACACAAAAGAGTCTCGTTGTTACAAAACAACAGAATTTCTTCTTCATGGATTCCTAATTTTTCAATAGATTCTCAAGTTACCACAGTTGGCAGGGAGCAAAAAAAAAAAAGAAAAAATTATAGATCCATCAAAACGCACATTGGCGACAGTTCTTATCATTACCATTGCCTTTTGAATATTTTGAATATGTTTTAGTTAACATTGATTTACATTCATGGAAATAATTGATCGGTTATATTCCCAAAACGGATGAGAACGATAAACCACATGTCTTTATCCTGAAATTCGAAAGGATAGCTCTTTTCTGATCCGAGATGATATACAGAGTGTTACATTGGGATTGAAATTTCGATAGGTTGAGATATGAGATGAAATACATTGTATTCCTTCGAAAAAAATCAACATATTGAAACAATCAAATACGAACTTGCCGAAATGATTTTTCGAAAAGAAATTCTGATGGTACAGAAAATATACAGAACATTTGTTCCCACTATTCATTGACAACCTTCGGAATAACGCCCGTGGGGGGAATGAAGCAGAAATATACGGGAGAACCTTATATACCTTGTTTTATCCTATCATAGCTCTCAGAATATAAAAGCAGAAGTGACTTGACCACGTTTCAACAAAATTAGACCATTGGACTGCAATTATTTTTTTTCTGTTACAGAAATTTCAATTGTCTGTGGCAGTTCGATATTCTCTATATAATTATCGAATATTCAATAGAAATCTATGGATCCAGAATTATAGCTAATAGGAGAAGTGAATGAGTTGATAATACATTTTGTAGATATCGTGAAATATGTAATTTTGATAATCCAGTAACTTTCACGTATGTGAGTGCAATCGGAAGTTAATCACTGAAAGGATATTTCACGATATTATGGTTCCAGTTATTTTTTCGTACATAATGATCACCATCAACTTTCAGTATGAAAAGCACTTCTATAATCATGTCCTATTATTTTTCACTGTTATCTCTCAGGATATAGATATTCAAGTTCTCACGGAAGTTACAAGAAGAAATATCTACGGATCTGCGTCTTCATCCTAAAAGTCAATTATCAAACTGCATAAACTATTCTGATGAAATCTCTAGTTGCTTGTGGAACTGATCTCCAATTGGATTATGATCTATCTAAATCATCATTTTACTATTAGACAAAGACTTCCTGATGAGAGAATTGAATGCTTCAACTATTATTTATCTCAATCAAAACATTATCAGTGATTATACTGCCAGAGAATTAGTGAAATAGTATTCAGTGAATGATAGGAATGTGATATCCTCTCATTTTAGGATGAACTTCCAATACATGTTTTAATCTTCCTGATATTGCTGAGATGAGAGAATGAAATTATCTCTTGCAGATATGAGAACTACTATCATTCACATGAAATATCAATATCTCCATCGGTCCAATTCGATTTTATATGAGAGGATTTTTGCAAATTCACCTAATGTTGTCTTCCATTCGTCCACACTTGTACAAGGCATACAGTGTGGAACAGCCAGTGTGTTTGGAAAAACGCTCGGACACGTCGATTTGTATTTTTGAATACGCATTTTTTTCCAAGAAAATTGAATCATATAGAGTGTGTCATGTGACAGTGGCCAATACCAACTTTCTTATTTCGAATGGAAAACCCTGTATTTCATTCCATTCTTAAATTCTCACTGGAGAGCTGATTTCCTCGATACACCACACTTGGGGTCTAGCGGAAATGATTACAGGATCATAGGGTGAGGTTTTTCAACGTATTGAATTTTTTGTGTCGAACATATGCATTATTGGTCGGAACGACTCACATGCCTTCATCGAAATTCTCGATATACTATCTACTGACATTTCTTTGAGACAGTTACAAGATGATCAATTTTCTGAATTCCGCACCACCCTATATTTGTTTCAATCGAATGACAGTAGGTAGTAAGTTAAGACAGGGGCATGTGAGTCGTTTCGACCAATAATGCATAGTTTCGACACAAAAAAAACCTGAAGTTGAGTAATCTCGATTTTTCACACACTATATCTCTGCAATCATTTCCGCTAGACCCCATGTGTATCGATGGAATTAGCTCTTCAGTAAGAATTCAAAAATGGAATGGAATACAGGGTGTTCCATTTGAAATGAGGAAGTTGGTATTGGCTACTGTCACATGACACACTCTATATTATTCAATTTTCTTGAGAAAAATGCGTATTCAAAAATACAAATCAACGTGTCCGAGCGTTTTTCCTAACACACCCTCATTTATTTGTTGTCGAATTTATTCCATTTGGCTGTTCCATACTGTATATTTGCGAACATTTGAGACTGATTTGGGGCGTTTGTCAGTCTTCATTCAGGTTTCTCTCCTTGTGAAAGGAATAACTGTCCAAATCCACAGCATGAAGTAGGTATTCCATAGAGTAAAGAGCATTATGGACAGCAAATGAGTGAAGCAAGGTGACGAAGGTGGATTGTATTTGATGATCGAAATGATGAAGGAGCTGAAATCAGATTTGAATAGGATAAAAAGAGAAGGAATGCCGACGAAAGTTCAAGTAGATCAACAATCAGGGAGAGATAACTAATGACTGGAGAGAAAGAACGAGGAAATGATAGCTGGAATAATCTGGGTATCCAAAACGAATGAAGACCGACACGAATGACATGGAAAGAGTCACATAGAAGCAAAGAAAACTATGATCGTGAAATCAATCGAAGTCAACTCGTCTTTCGCGTTTTCTCATCGATTTGTAAACGGAAAAAATAGTGAGGAAAAAGCATGACCGGAAATGAATACCTTACATTATTATGATTGAAATCTGGAGATGATCGTGATTTCGAAATATCCTTTCCAGCGAGTTTCTCTGATATTTTTCAGTCTTCTATATTTCTTACTTCCAAACTAAGTGTTTCTTTTATTCTACCTTCCTAGTAGCCTTCGCAGAAGGTTCACCATGTGAATTATCTTTGACTGATAGATATGAGATGTCTACTGGATATTCAATGATGATCAAGATGATGATCCTATGCCTGTGCTGATAACTTCTATCATGTGAGTATTCTCATATTGATTTCCATGTTTCCTCTCTATCTATTGGGTGGAGTTTCTCAATGAACTCCTCTCTCAATACGACCATGGAGTAGAAATCAATGGGATTATTGAAATTAGGATTAATTATACTTGTCAGTGGGAGATCATATAACTGACTCATAGATCTGATGAATACTGATCAATTTATAGTCATTGGAGAATCAACAAAGGAAAACTGTTGACATAATAGTATCGAGATAAATTTCTAGAGTTTGTGAAATTCATGTAGAGGGTGATATTTTCCGATGAGTTCCAGAAGATATTCGTGCCTTGATTCGGTACCGGTATTATGGATGGTTTCAGAAGAGAAGGTCGCTACCTTCATCAGGAAAATTCGGAAATGTTCCAAAAAAAAGCAGCAGGAGACTCAAAAATCACTCTTTGATAGATTATCATGGACATTTTTAAATTCACTTCGAAAAACTGTATCTATAATCCTTGACGTGAAGTTTCATTTTGGGATCAGTTGCACAAGTGGATTATTCAATTTCGATTCAACTCAAAAGTGAGTTTCAAATTTCAAGCAGGAAGATTTTCTTCCGAGAACTTCTCTCCTTTCACGAATTTCCACAGAATATACCTAGGTGAGAGTATACCTAGGGCCTACATACATTTTTCTACGGATTGAGGTGATCCAATTCGAATTATATGAAGCCAGATATAGACAGATAAAAGTCAAGTTTCTAGAATGGTCCGTCAACATCCCTTGAATTTGGTTACTTATTCGGAATAATTGATTATAGGTTACTAGAGTATCCTCAGTAGCACAGAAAATTGGCTAGACATCGGTTCTGAATTGGCTCGAAATTCAAATATTAGGCCAATTATTGTTCCAATACGGTATTCACAGACACTGATGGAAGGTAGATTCTTTCTTCATTGGCGCTACCGTGTTATTATTTCAAAATGTTGCCGAAGAACGTGCTCCCGTGAATGACTCTATTCTGTGAGATAGAATAATGTCAAGACGATATATATAGTCGAGAAGACATGTAAACCCGGTGTTTCAGAGACACCGTAGTGTTGTTATCTTTCACATTATGTCTTTTCTGTCACGTCCACGAGATATGTTTGAGACAAGAAAGTTTTATGTCATTGTTGACTGCTAAATCTCTGATTATAACGGGATATTATGTGAACAAAGAGTGCATACGCCCATTATCGTTCTTCACACTTGAGATGTTACGAAAATACAGTTCTTGTGAATTGATATCGTCTATGTTTTCCAAGTACTATGACTGCTGATATCACAGTAGTCA
This sequence comes from Gastrophysa polygoni, assembly GCA_963576655.1. Taxonomy (NCBI): domain Eukaryota; kingdom Metazoa; phylum Arthropoda; class Insecta; order Coleoptera; family Chrysomelidae; genus Gastrophysa; species Gastrophysa polygoni. Next base: position 1,881,413 of record OY755087.1, on the reverse strand, counting down.
GAATTCACAGACAAGTTTTCTTTTCTCCATCGTGATTGATGATATTATCAAGTCTGCATTGGAAGAACAAAAACTCGATGAAGATGCCATTCCAAGTGGGGTGAACTCCAGAAAATTAACCAAATCTTCAGCATTGTGTTGGGCGCCCCAAGTCTTCAATCTTGCTCTTGTTCAATCAACTCTGTTCATAACAATCTGTCACGGAATTCCAATGGAGAGACGTAAATGAGTTCACATTGGAGCATTTTTGTCAGTGAAATTCACGGTGAACTCAACGATCAAGATTTTCTTGAAACAACTCTCGTACTTCCTCAAAATTGGGAGATATATGAATGAAAATTATGTTGAATATTGTCGAATGAATCCGGAATTCTTCTTTTTAATTCGCATTCTTTGATATGACCATAACATAATTATTTCTTCAATTGACGATGCTGACACGAATTGTTAATTGAAAATTTAACTGCCGATCAATTATTAAATCAATGATTGCATTCCTCAACCTTATTGGGGAAATTGAGTTTGAGGACATTGATTCTAACAGTATTACGAGAAAAGGCGGATGATTCCATCCATTGTAATTTGGAAATCCTTTATAGTTGGTCACGTGCGAACAAAGTTACTTGATACTATTTTCATCTCCATTTTATTCAAAGATATATAACTTTTATGAAAACCACTTGGTCGATTTCATAAGTCTCGTTTGAGTTGATAATGAAAATGATAATGAATGATAATGATAATGATAATGATAATGATAATGATAATGATAATGATAATGATAATGATAATGATAATGATAATGATAATGATAATGATAATGATAATGATAATGATAATGATAATGATAATGATAATGATAATGATAATGATAATGATAATGATAATGATAATGATAATGATAATGATAATGATAATGATAATGATAATGATAATGATAATGATAATGATAATGATAATGATGATGATGATGATGATGATGATGATGATCATGATAATGATAATGATAATGATAATGATAATGATAATGATAATGATAATGATTATGATAATGATAATGATAATGATAATGATAATGATAATGATAATGATAATGATAATGATAATGATAATTATAATTATAATGATAATGATAATGATAATGATAATGATAATGATAATGATGATAATGATAATGATAATGATAATGATAATGATAATGATAATGATAATGATAATGATAATGATAATGATAATGATAATGATAATGATAATGATGATAATGATAATGATAATGATAATGATAATGATGATGATGATGATAATGATAATGATAATGATAATGATAATGATAATGATGATGATGATGATGATGATGATGATGATGATGATGATAATGATAATGATAATGATAATGATAATGATAATGATAATGATAATGATAATGATAATGATAATGATAATGATAATGATAATGATAATGATAATGATAATGATAATGATAATGATAATGATAATGATAATGATAATGATAATGATAATGATAATGATAATGATAATGATAATGATAATGATAATGATAATGATAATGATAATGATAATGATAATGATAATGATAATGATAATGATAATGATAATGATAATGATAATGATAATGATAATGATAATGATAATGATAATGATAATGATAATGATAATGATAATGATAATGATAATGATAATGATAATGATAATGATAATGATAATGATAATGATAATGATAATGATAATGATAATGATAATGATAATGATAATGATAATGATAATGATAATGATAATGATAATGATAATGATAATGATAATGATAATGATAATGATAATGATAATGATAATGATAATGATAATGATAATGATAATGATGATGATAATGGAAACGGAAATGAGAATGATGATGATGATGAAAATGATAATGATTATGATAAAGGTGATGATAATGATAATGATGAAATATAGAACAGATATCCCACAGGAACACGAGGTTTCATACCAGCATTTGTTGTTGTCGATATCATGAATTGACAGGTGATCTACACTGGAAATCATTTCTTCAACAGGTTTTCTTCAAGAGTATTGTACAATTTCTCCCCATTTCCTCCTCCGATGAAACCGTTATGACCTCAGTTTATTATGTGTTTTGAACATCCAGTAATGAACGAGTATTATAAAAAAGAGCATATCATAGCGAGGTGAGTATTCTGATTGTGATATATCAAGAGGAATTCTCCATCCACTGAAATTCCACTATAATTTCTGAATGAAATTTGCAAATGAAAATTTTGATTTCACGCGACTTACACCGAAATTAAAATCAACATCGAGTTTCGATAGCTATAAAATGATCAGAACGTGAGGTTGAGATATGAAAGAGGTGTACAGTTGAACGGAAATCTCTGAAAAGTGAGAAAAATCATGTTGAATACCCATATAGGTATATAGGGGTCACTGACCACCCGTATCCCCCAAATATCTCGTGACCAACAAAACGGATTGAGAAACAGAAAAATACGTTAAAAATATTTTCAAATTTGCCCCCTCCAGCTCCTAGGGAGAGGAGGGTTCACTCAGGAATTTCGAATGGGAACTCCCAGTTTTCATTGCAGATTCGGTTTCAGTGCAAATTCAATCCATTGTCGTTTCGCTCCAGATTCTCACTAGATTTGATAAATTCCTGAGAAAATTTCGAGAAAAATATGCGACGAAAAATTTTGTTGGTTTTTCCGAATATCTCAGAAATTCTATCCGCATAACTCCAAATATCTATTCCCCACACCAATAATCATATGGCAGAGACCGAATACTTGAATTGTGTTCGAGTGCAAATTCCATTACACATCTCTTTGGCTCAAATTTCAGAAATGCTGGTAGTTTGCATTTCTCGCCAAACACGATAGAGTAATTTGGTAACAGCTTGTGTCAGAGCGGAGGCTTCCTTTTCTGTTCGACCAAACGTCTGTTTTCGGTGTACAATATCAATGAGCTTTAGAAAAGTACTGAATATGATAACGTTCGATATGTGGGCGAAAATCTCTTCTGATAATGGTGATGGATAACAGAAATGCTCCAAAACATCGATCGCAACAATGATATATTTAGCGCAAATGCGCGTATTTTCCAATACCGGACCTTATATTTCGAATTATTTTCGGAGATATACATGAAAATGTTGTTTTTTTTTTCTTAACTGACTCTATCCGGATACAAAATGGAGAAAAGTTTCACATTTTCACTGGCACTTTTCATGATCCGAAGAATTATACTATCAAATTCAGAATCTGAAATTCTGACTCGGGACTGCCATCACTATTTTTTCGAACGGTCCTGAATGTTTCGTTGTATTCATCCAGAGCTTTCATCACAATATTTCGATTTACACATTCAGTTGTTAGTAGTCGAATCACAGAAATTGGCTGTTTCCTTGAAATGTTCCTTATTCTCGATTAAAATTTTCGAGACCTTGTCGTTAATTTCTGTTTAATCATCATTATATCAACTATTATCAGATATTTCCATCTTTGGTAGGAAATATGCGTCCTGATACAGCAAAAGTGAATCGAAGCCATAAAAAAGTCGTTTGAACAACGTTGCTGCTGGGAATCAATTATCTCTGCAATTTCGACATTCCGGATAATTTCGAATTGTACCTATTGCATTCCTTGCATTCGTGACAATTCACTTTGTATTGTACATGGAGTTTTCCAAAATCTTTCGCTCACAATTATCGGGCTCTTCAGGTGAGTTGAGGTTGATTGTTCGAGTATTTTTCTATACATTGCAATATTGCATGCAGTGCATCAGTGAAGAAAGGAGAGATATGTAATTGGTAACTTCTCAGGTACCTGTTGAACGTCAGCGTAATCGAGAGAGGATATTCGATTAATCGGATCTGAAACTACCAACTTGACGATGGCAGCTAATAAAAATGTGAAATTTTTCATTTTGGTAGGGCGAGAATATGTGATGGCCGCAATATATTTCTGAATGTTGATCTCCGAAAGCAATTTGAATTTTGTGGATACTTTGAAATCAATTATGCGATTCCGTGTTCATTTGAACTCGACTGTATTTAACACATATTCGAACATACCCACGCATTCAATCAAATTTATAGTATTCTGTATTCAGCCACGTTATACATTTTTGAACTCATGGAATTGAATGCATTCCCTTCATCGAAATTCAATGATGAAAAAGTAGAAAGTGACTCTTTCCGGCAAGCAACATATATCATTTGAAGATGTCATTCTTGTTTTTCAGTTTTCATTCGAGCCAAAGTTTGAAACCTTTTCTATCATACCAACCATCTGAAGATGTTCAAGTTTCTCTTCATCAACTCATTTGTGAGTAGAATAATGACAACCGAGCTATGTTCCGAGGCGATTTCAATCGATAATTCATGATAAAGTCTCACATTCCTTCTGAATATTGACTACACGAACACATGATAAAAACGTTACATTCTATTATATAGTGTGATTCCAATGTTCTGTTACATAATATAATAAACAATTATGACTTTACATGGATGATGGTGTCCCGAAGAAGCACGTATACCAATCGTCTATGTTAAATAATGTAATTTCGCCTAATTCTTCAGTGTTTGAGATACGCCATATCCTCGAGGCTATCACGTTTACAGGAATAATTAATGGAAGATAGTTTCGATAGGAGCGCCACATCTATCAAGTTAGCTGAGCTACCTGACTCTCATTTATGTAGTTCGTGATGATCCACTTGGACAAATTCAGGTGTAACAATATATCATGTTGCATCAGAGATGTATCGGAGATAGAGTTGATAAGCGTACTTGTCAATTGATTTTTGATAGTAGCGAGAATTCACAATGATTCCATTTGAAATAGTCTGAAGGCAAACGTTCATATGAATTTGGCATAAACTGGGTGACCCAGAACCAAATCTTTTTTCTCATGTCTTATCATTCTGATATTTCGAATTCGTTCTACCGATGAAATTACTCATGATCATGATTTCACGATCCCAATTATATATATATATATATTTATATATTGATATTCATGAAATTCTGCTTCGAATGTGATGATAATGATTTTCATCCAAGGTGACGTGTGTTGAATTTTTGAACATCATATATGAAGGCATATTCTGGAGAAATATCGAGATCAGATGTTGCCATGGTCAGTGCTCAATTAAATCTCGTCTATCATGCCACCACTAGCGATTCCAGTTGAACTAGACGACCTCAGTCTGGTCACCTGCATTGCCAGGCTCGAGACTTGTAGAACGAAGCATCATTCATCGATAGATCGGCAGAGTAGTGAAATTCTTCGCCCAGTGAAGTATTTCCTGATTCTTACGAACTCTTAACATCCGAGAAGAGTTCAAATACCTTTTTCCTCTCCCAACAGACCTCTGCTAACTCACAAGATGTTCGACACACACATCATAGGTTCTCCGTTGTTGTCGAAAGAAATAACAAAAACATAGATCATGCGGTGAAGTTTGCACGGGAATAGCCGATAGAAATAGTATGAACATGAAGTGCTTCTAAGAGTTGGGAAATTCTTCGCCTAATGAAATCTTTCGTGATGCTAACGACGTTCAAACAGAACTGCATCATACAAAAAATACTCAGAAACTCAGAACGAAAGAAAATCAATCCTTGGAAAACCTCTGACCTAATACAATCGATAAAACATATATATCTTCTGAATAAGAAAAAAACGGATTATGATTGATTGTACTGAAAAATGACTCACGGAACACACGATATAGAAATAGATTGACAAAGCTTATGAGAACTATTGAAAATGATTATTTCGAAGAGAAAATAACTGAAGTATACAATGGAAACAAAAGAAAAACCTGGGAGTTGATGCACGATGCCCCAAATGAAATTAGAGAAAATTGAAAGATTAACGAGTTAAATCTTCTGATGGAAAAATGCTATCGAATAATAATGGGAAAGCAAACATTTTCAATGAGTATTTTGTCAGTATTGGTTCATAAATGGATAGGAAAAAATGAGAAATTAGATGAATCACCTAGACAATTTTCAAGTGAAACTTCAACACTTTCTTCTATATTCTCAACTCCAATTACTAAAAATGGAGTCAATGAGAACATATCAATCTTGAATAATGACATTTCCCCTGGTCCAGGTGGAATTTCATACATCTTCCTGAAACCGCTGGCAAATCTCATAAATTCAATATTCAAAGGTGGTATTCTTCCTCAGAAATGAAAACAGTGGTTTGGTGACCCCAGTATACGAATCCGGTAAACATGAAGAATGCCAAAATATTTGAACTGTACATGAGTTCTCTCGATGAGCAATCAATAATATCACGGAGTCAATTTGGATTCTAAAAAAATATTGGCACCGAGAATGCAGTATTACAAATGAGCAGGCAAACTGTCCAGCACGGTGTCTTGATTGATAAACTATACAAGGTGGGCAAGCTCTGGAGGTCATGAGAGATTACTTGACCCATAGAACTCAACAAGTGAAAATTGATAACCAGATGAGTGATTCTCTAGTAATAGGTCCTATATTATTCCTCATATATCTTAACAGTATTTTTGAAATGAAACAAATCCAAGGAAGCTTGATATCATATGCTGATGATACTGTCATAGTGTTTTCTAGTGTATCATGTATAAAATTTGCATACAGCCACCAGAAAGGATCTTAGAAAAATCCAGACCTGACTAAATCACAATTTGTTGAGCTCAACTATATATATATATATATATATCAGATCAGCACATGCGATGGGATGATCAAGCTAAGCACGTTATGAGACGAATCAGAAGTCTCTAATCAAAATTGTATATTTTAAGAGATTGAAACAATCTAATATCACTCACTAGTGTAATTCGTGGTGAGATATTGTATAATTATCTGAGGTAGCCTCTATAAGAATGTTCTGAAAAATATTCAGCTTGCTCAAATATGAGAATTGGAATATAACATGCTCCTAATATGAATACGAAATGAAAATATGTTTGATACTATAGTAAATTAGCCATATACATATAATATACTTCCAATGTACATCTGAACTTCAATCACCTGAATAATGATAACTACTATCGGATTGAAAATATTCATATAAAAATAAAGTAGGTGTGAATCACCATGTAATGATGGAAAACAGAGGATATCAAATCACAACACAAGCTGTTGAAGCTTAGGTCATGTTGATATCCAATTTTCTGTAACTTATCATATTCAATAATTATATTTGCGAATGTCCATCAAAGTTAAATCGGTATAAATGAATTTTATTTGATTTGAAATTCCGATGTATAAGCGTGAGAGCCTGTCATTGTGGTGGATAGAATTGAAATTCTTCGTAATTCAATATTCCATTTTTCATGATCGATTTCAATTCATAATCATCTCTTTCGGTCTTTAATCAACCCTCCTAATTATTGTCCTAATCGGAACTGTATCTGTTACCAATGTTGTACTTCCAATCGTAACAAATTCCTCAATTCGAGAGTGAAAGGTATTTAACGGCTCGCCTCCAGTGTTCGGCACGTGAAGCTTCGTTTGAAATGTCATTATTACCGATCAGTCTGTTTATCAAGTGATTATTAGACTGGCAGGACTTTCTTTGCCTTTGGCTCACGAATACCTCGAGTCGAATAGGTAAATGAATCAGAGCAAATAAAATCATTTTTGTCGCAAGAGATATCTTTTTTTTATCAAGTTTGAATCATCTTTTTGCTAACAGTTTCATGAAGAGAAATCCTGCGTATAATCACAATCACACTACAGGGAAAGAGAAATGATAATTAGAAGATGCGAAATGCATAGAAAATTTCAATATATTCGTCAACAGGATGTAGAACTCGTCGAAGAAATAATCGTAACTAGAAATCGCTTGTATGACAAATGACACACAATTTGGCATGTTGCACAATGTTTCTATCAAATCCATATACTTCTATCATCGTACACTTTATATCGTTCAGTATATCGTCTCATTTTCAACATTTTCAACCTTTCAGGTCATATCTTTCAACTGTATCCGAATCAATAAGGAGAAGTGACAAATGATTTTAATTATAATTCACTTCCTCATTGGTATGTGGAAGTGATATAAATCTCTATATTAAAAAGCTTTCATTGTGATTGAGTAGGTAGCTATACAATAAGCCAATGAGCTCAAGTGTCAGATGAGCCTACAAGGAACTGTAGTTAGTGATTACAGTGTACATACATCACCATATGGGGCTGAAGAATACATCATATCCATAGAGGAAAGTAGGTAAAGTTGCATTGAGAGTTACAGAAGCGGTAGCTATATAGTATTTCGAAAAAAGTGAAGCAGACGCTGACACTCCACAATATCAAATAAGTCATGATTATTGCATCAATATTGTCACACTATAATAATAATTATATATATACGTCGAACCCAGAGCGAAAATAATGCTCTGAATGCTACGGTACCGTACTTCATCAGCTAACTAATTATGAATGTACCAAGTGAGGTACTCATGGAATATTGAAACCTATCATTTGTTGAAATAACCACACCTTCACTGGTGATAAAAAAAATTTGACTGTGAGAATCCACAAGGCTTCCTGTTTTGATCGCACACCTTCAATTAAATCAACTTTTAATCTGATTATGATTAGCAGTTGCACTGGAACTTTGACTTCATTAGAAAATTTCACGAGGAGTTTCATCTAACTAACGATGTCATTTCACATTTTTTCGATGTACCTATCTCTTGTGTATGTTCGTAATGAGCATTCGAAAATAATTTTCGTTCGAGATAACTAACGATGAGAAATTTCACTATGAAATTATCTCATTATTATCGTAAGTGATATAGGAAGAGATTTCTAAGGAGGGGTTATACATCTGCATCATTCATTGGTATCGGAAGAGTTGAACAGTTTAATTTACTCAACTAAAGATCTGATGCACCAATAATTTCCATATATGAATGAAATATTTGACAGAGATTTTCCATACACGTATTCATACTTCTCATCATGTTTATCACACAGATGAATAATGTTTTCGAATTCATGATGAGCATTTTCTATGAACTTTTTTTCAATACTAGAAAATTGAGCAGATAGCGTATGTGGATGACAATATGTTGAAATGAGATAGAGAAAATTTGCTCATAAACCTACCGGGTGACATATCGGGTGCACGTCCTTTTCTCTTTCTTTTTATAGGTATATTCCTGAAATTTGCAATACCGAATGTATCTGCTAGAGGACACACTTTGACATAATCAGTGTTTTTTGATTTCCGGTTATTCCAGAAATGTTTACAGATCTTGATTTAAAAATGGATTACTTCTCATATTATCACACTCCTGGAAACTTTGTGAATTTGTGAATCCAGCCAAAAATTTGTGACACCCAAAAATGAATTTCTCATCTGTGACACACATTATTATCAAAATGATCAGAAAATAACGCCGAATGATCAATATGATGCTACACTAGCGTTATTTTGATAAAAAAAAATTGTATCTAGAAATATGTACCAAGAAATGGAACCAAAACGTATTCTCACTCGAAACTCGATTTTTCCAAATGTTACCATTATGGACCCACCCTGTCATTCGAAAGGACTATCGATGAGCAACCCATCTTTATCGTGAAGTTATCAAGAATGTAATAATTGACTGGTTATTTTCCATTCGAAAGTCGGAAGTTTGTTCCCGCAAGTTGAGAACTCTTCAATTTTTCTTATCCAAAACATGGAGACCTGTCAAACAACCTTACTAAGGCGGCACCGCTTGAGTACAGATGACGATATGATAGTCGATCCTGTGAAATCAAATTACCCTCCACTGAGAATGACGGATATCTGACATTGCAATGGATAGCTAACGTTTCAAATTTCGCAATAATTTTGAATTTCAAGTTCAAATCGTGTTCTCAAGATAACCATTGAGATCTGCAGAAGTGACGCCATCAGGTTCAGATATCGGGAAGTCTCAGTGAGAAATCAAAATTGCATATGATCAAGTCGAAAGAAGTGTACAACATTTTCAAGTGGCAGCGCATATGAAGTTTGATTACCAAGTCACATTATTCAGATACAGAAAAGTCAGCCTTTGTTGAATACTATTCAAATCCTATAAATATCAATGAATATCATTTTCGCATTCTCATTCAAGGTATATAAGTATTCTGAAATCAAGAAATATCAATTCGTGATGGGACAGACAATAATTCATGATATGAAAGTCATAATAAAATCAATTCGTTCCCAATCGGGGGCAATGTTCTGTGAAGACTATTGGATGGAAGCAATAACAGTAACAAATTGAACACAAATTTCTTACCCATAAATTCCTGTATAGTTATTATTATCTTCTGAATATCGAAAGTGAATTCTTGCAACCGCAATATTTCGATCTAGTTACATCGAAATGATACATGGAGAACAATTTCAATTCCTTCCAACCATCGGGATTGGTTACCGATGGATGTGGGCACAATGTTTACTCATTATTTTTGATTCCAGATGGAGAATATGAGTGTAGTGACTGTTTGACATCGTTTTCCATTCGTCTTCAGACGCTTGACGAGTTCAGATGATTCGTTTATAGCGTAATGATTTTAACTATGAATTGGAGTTCGAAAATGATATTGTTGAAAAAGGTTCGAGAATAGCCTCCATCACTACTAACTCCAAGTCTGAGGTACGTAAAGATAACCATGAAAAAAAGATGACGTAGATCAATGAAAAAATTTGGATAGACGTTAATGGATTTCTTGTCATTCCTGAATCTACATGCATGAAATGAATCGGAGGAGAATATATATAGAAGTTTCAATCATTCCTAATTTCTGAATGAATCACCCTATACTCAATCCAATCATATCATATGGATAGGTTTTTTCATGAGAAATCCTATGATACTAGGTCCTGCTGGTGCCATTTCTGAAGACTGCAAAGAAATAGCCTATCTATTTTTTCATTCATCAGGTTCCATGAGGTGATTGAAAATGAGTTGACCAGCTCAGAGATGTTCATCTATCACAGCAATGTATTCGGAAGGAATTATTGAGTTTGAATAACGATGAATATCTTGGCTATAATGACGAATCACATTGCTGTCGAAAGTCGTTGTAAAGCTGAGGAATAAGTTTCTCATATATTCATTACCTATCACGGAATATCAATCGACTTCTCAACTCGCTGCCCAAGTATGATGGAACTGTGGTATTTTGTATCATCTGCATTCTTGTTTCAGCAATCGAATCTGACTAGGGATCTAGAATTATTGAACAATACTGAAGCATAACTCCGTAGTCTTCGAAGATAACCTGAAATCGTTGAATTGTACACCGAGTGTACGTGTGACGAAATGTTCCCCTATATATGGTGTCAGACTAGATTTTCATTTTTCTTCCAAATCACTACTCACAAATTCATCCAGACTAGCTCGCTTCGAATGAAATGCACTATATCAGAAGCGGAGTAAGTTGATATTGATAAAGTTAATATAGTGCTCGGGATGTTTTCCAACCGTTTCCGGTGTCATTGAGTTTTCCGTCGAATTCTTGTGACATCTGAATGTCCTTGGAGAAAACTGTGATCATCCAGGATCAGACAATCGTGTGTAGCTATATAAATTACACGAATTACAGAATAAGATTTGTCCTCCATGAAATTCGAATTATGAATATGAGAACCAAAGTCTGGTGAATGGAAAAATCTTCGAATGAAAGCCAGTGCATGCAGTTCAGTGTTCACTTCTGCATTAAGGGGATGATGTGGAACCTGATATGATCATAGCTTCTTTCTGAACTCTCTGGAACGAATAACATATTCAACTATTATTCAACGATGCTACTCAAGAACGGCTGCCAGGAAGCTTCGATTGAAAAATCAATATACACCAACAGAACGAATGGACAAAAAGGAAAAAAACCTTCGAACACCCCGACCCCAACTACGCGAGGTATTAGAAAGTGAAAATCTCAAAGCCAGCATTAAATGTGAAAACATAGTTGAGAATCATTTTTTCACTAGACTCAAAACGAAAACACCAAAAGACCTGAAATCCAACATCATTCACACAATACCATGTGCTGAGTGTGAGAAAGTGTATATAGGACAAACAGAAAGGTATCCACAACAAAGGATGACCGAACACACAAGAGATTCTGAAAATATGCACAATCCACTGGAAACAATGAGAAATTCCACTTGCCTGGCAGAACATTGCAAGTCATCACTCCATACTTTTGAATTCAATTCTGTCAGTATTATAAGACAACAGACAATATTGGAGAAAAGCCTCTTGAACGAAATGAATGAAATGAAATGAAATGTGTTAACAGAAGATCGGATATTGAGAATTTACACACCTCATATTTCAATTCGATGGGAAAAAATTAAACATTCGTTCCGGAACATTAGAAGACGACTTCTTCCAATCATGATTATCATTTCTTTCACGAGCCTTTTTCACAATATGAAGAAACGATTCAACAACAGTTCAGTTCGTTCCTTTCTTCGTGTTCGTGTCTGTGGTGAGGTTTGTCATGAACCTGTTCATACGTATTCATACTTCATGTCGAATTCATTCATTTCAGCAATTTCAAACCCGGAAATCCATCCCAAATTTAAGTTCCCATAAATGTTGTGTCTATTTCCAACGATTGTTATTTTACATAATTCATTTTGTACTTCATCAAAACCTCTCATTTCAGAATATCATTCCAATATGTATGTACTTTTCTCACATCTCAGTGACCTGAAGATGAAACAATGAAGTTTCGAAACGTCGACAATCTAACAATTGGTTTTTTTTAACATTTCGACCGAATTCCCACTAATCCAACATCAGAAAACATATTTGACGTTGCATTGTACTGATGGATATTATCTGAAGAGATGAGGATGGATATGCATCATACCCTGTTCACTCACACTCTGACTATCCTCGTTCACAAACATGATATAATATGTAGATATGCATGAGTGCAAATCATGATAGTGATGATCATATTAATTATCTCAATTCACTTACTCTATCTAATCGGATGTTAGAGGATGTAACAAATTTTGAAATTGACACCATTCACTGTTAATGAAAATCTTGGGTGTGACCTATTCAAGAATGTATGTATCATCTGGTCGATCCAGAGGAGATATGGAAAGAATTTGGTGGGAGAGTTCTGGTGGAAATCATTTTTATATTTCAAACTCCACCACTAGACGGTTCAATTGCTATCAATAACGGAATGGAACCTTGATTCATCTCGAGGAAGCATAGAATTGAGAAAATTGGTTTCGAAAATATGTGTCACTTTCGGGATACATTATACATATTGAAATCAATTCCGAAAATACATTTTGTGTGAGAATGAGAAAATGAGAAATGACTGATCATAAATTCTTCATCGCAAAATAACATCCGAAATGATTGTTCATCAATATACCATCGGCTTCTTGGAAATAATATTGAAAATGATGAAGGATTTCTATCACATGTGGTAGATATTCCATTTCACAAACGGTCAGAAATTGTTTTGAGGACAGGACGAACGGTCAAATGAAGGTCATCAACAAAGATAAAATCAGTCAAACTATCGATCATCTCATCTATTTGAGGGATGTGATCAGAGTGTGACAATTGAAATATTTCAATGAGAACTTCACAACTACAACTTCGTTCAATCATTACAATAATCATCATCACAATCATAATCATATGAAACCGTTATTACACTTATGTACTCTCTGTGACACTTTCTAATTCGAGTATATGAGTATACAGTGTGGAACAGCCGAATGGAATAAATTCGATAAAGAATAAATTAGAGAATGTATGGGAGAACGCTTGCAACTATCAAGTGTTTCCAGATGTATTACAAAAATTAACATTGAAAAAATAAAATCATTTCATTTCACGAATGATGTAACGTCTTGGCAACATGCTTATCTGGTATAGAAATGTCTTCTCACGTTACTCAACATCTCAGGCGTGATTCGTCTTTTTAAGTCATCTAAGTTGAGTGGTTCAGTTTGGTATACAATACTTTTCACATATCCCCACAAAAATAAGTCTAATGGCGTCAGATCAGGAGATCGTGCTGGCCATGCTATCGATCCGCGCCTCCGTATCCACCGATTTGGAAAATTTTGGTTCAGGTACTGTCGGACTTTGATTTGGTGATAGAGCGGTGCTCCATCTTGCTGTCAAAGTTGGGACGACATTATTTTGGAGCAATTCTGAATATTCATCTCCATTCAAGTTGATGAAAAAGGGACCTACGATACGATTTCCAACAATTCCTGACCAAACATAAACTTTTCCAGGATATCGCGTATGTTCCTGTCTCATCCAGTGAGGATTCTCATTAGACCAATAGCAGCATTTCTGACTATCAACATGACTTTCAAGTGTTAATGTGCTCTCATCAGAAAACAAAACATCTTCTAATTGGATCATATTGTTATGGAACATTTCGATCATTTGTTCACAAAAATACGTTCTCCTGTCGAAATCGCCTTCCAATAGCTCCTGAGTTGGCATCATTTCATAGGGATGCATTTTACTTTCCTTCAATATGCGGAAAATTGGAGTGTGGCTAATGTTGAACAGTGAGGCTGCTTTTCGACCAGAATTATGTGGGTTTCCTTGAAACTCAAGCATAACATCAAATTTCGTATCATCACTCACTGCATTGGCAGGTACTTTCTGTCTCACATGACCAACCTCGCGACTGTTTTTCTATTTTGCTAATTGTTCCTTGGGATATAGGCGGCAAATTTGTAAATTTCTCGTGAAATGAGCCAGGAACTTCCATTTGTGTCCGTGTGTTAACTTCATAACCACCAATCATTCGTAGAATGGTTATTTTGTGCATTTCTGTTGAATGAGCCATTTATCTGATATTATCACGTACAGTTAACGAAATTCAAACGACAATAGCACTGACACTGATCACTACTGTCATGCAGACAGACAACAAGTTGCTAAGGCTATGCGTTTCATACGAAAATAAACAAAACTGTTTTCGTATTCTTTTTTATTTCATATCATTCAGAAGGGATGCATATATCGCTTTTGCCCATTTCAAATGATATTTACTTGGATCCGTTCTTTATCCCAACCCTGTATAGATGCTTCCAGCCTCAGCTCATTCATTGGTTGGCTGTTTTTCGTTGTCTTAAATTCTATTCAGGATGGAATGGAATCAATTACCCATGTAAGTCAGATGGCTGATATCTAGAGCAACCCTGAGAAGAATTCGATTCGAGGAAATGAGGAATCATTAGTATGTGAGATCTTCAGAAAGTAGCTAGTGAATTTTCCTACACCGTCAAGATATATTTTTATTGTCATCCACATTAGTCTTTGTTTGCTACACTTCGAAATTCAATGTTCATATAAAGACTATGTGAGAGATCTACTTTCCCATTGATGAAATATAAATGGATCTATAACATACGAGAAGACTTTTTGATGTAAATTGAAGTACTTTCTCCTTACATATACGTACACTGACCATTAGCTCCAAATGAACTCTGATTTGTGACTCTCGAGAATCACTGGCTTCTATTCATTTCCATCCAGTTACCCGTGACAAACATCACAAGAAACAAATGTCTCATTGTTTCGTCCAAGCTAACTTACAAATTCATGTCTCATTTGTTTTTAAATGTTTCACCGACTTGGCTAACCAGATTGTTCGTCAATGAAACGATAATTTAATTCTGTTTTCAGATTATTTTGTGGTATGATGTCTTGTTTTATGCATTTTTTTCAGTTAAGAAGTATGTGGTGAAGAAGTGATCGGCGAATAAGAAGTATCGAAGAATTCTTTGACGGTGATCTCTGAGAAATACTTCATTAAAATTCGGGAATCCAACTTTAAATGTTATCATTTCAGAGAAGCAACGACAGTAAGAGTACGTCTTGTTGTGTATTCATCACCAGGCTTTGATAAAAACTGACATTCCATCATGAAATCTGTGAGTTTCGCAGCGTATCATTAAAGTGGAAATGATTATTGACTGCTTTGATTCACATCAACCACCTCATCTCTGAATTTCTCATTACATCAACTTATAAAATGAAATATACCAATGATTTTGCGTAACACAGGATGTTGGATATTCTCGAAAAGTTGGATTGATACCGGCCGATGAAAGGATTATTGAAAAAAAAAACCGTCACTGATTACATGAATTTCCGGTGATATACTCGAAATGAATGCATCAGCCTAGTTTCGATGAAATCATATTCGAATTCGAAATGTGTGCCGTATTTTGCAACGAATAATGACATATATTGAAAAAGCCGCATTATCGATTGGTGTTCTTTATGAGAACGATGAAGGAGAAGAAATGAGAATCGTGAAATGAAGATCCGACAAACATTATTGTATTGCTTTATTCTCACTGAAAAGTATAGGCGAGAGGATAGCGAGTAGGATTGAGGGACTATGAAGATATATAAGTGATAAATGAGAAAGCAAAGGATCATTGTGAGTCGACTGATCATTCTCTGTTTATTCTGGTCGATATTGCACATACTGATTTCCATCATCATCAAAGTGCTGATCAACCAGGAATGAAACATACATCGTTCCTTAGTCACCATCAGGTATCAAATTGTCTCAAAAATTCTATTCAGCTGATGAAAGCTAGCAAGCTATACCTAGCGAGAATAATAACGATGGTACGGCTTTGAACCTCGTATAGTTTATCATTCGTGAAAACGAATTCCTTAACATCTCCTGTCGTGTCTTCACACATCATCACATTGGATCATTTCGAGATACATTTTTTTTTATGCAAATGAATTTTGAGTTGTACTCGGGTGACATCAGGGAATTTCTAAAAACAAAAAAAGAAATCACTGAATCAAGAAATATTCACTTTTATCTACCAAAAATAATTGCCATATATGCACAAAAAAGTATGATGTTGAAACGAGTATCTTTTAATCTTTTTTCGAAAGCGAATTCAAGGTTTCAGTCATTTGAATATTCTTTGGATGAACACTGTATCATATTCACTCGACCACATCATGTTTTATTCCAACGCAAATATTTTTCCGATCCAATTGTTTACTTTCTAGACGAGGATGTGGAAGATGGTTGAATCGAACGAATTCTCCAGGTCACATCAACAACATATTTCTATCAATTTGAAGATTATTCCGTTGATCAAAATGTGAAAAATGCTTGAATCAACCGAATTCATCATATCGAGACAATGTCTTGTTTGGATTGATACACACTTTCGAATCAATGGAGTGAATATTTTGTTGAATCAACTCTGGTGGACGGTTTGATGGAATTTTCTCATCATCGAATTGACAAAATGTATCATTCGATCGGAGCATTATTCCGATTCAGTGAAATTATCTCTCTTGGTCGACTGAACATGAGAATCCATTGAACAAAGTGAGATATCATTTCGCTTGTTATGGTAATTCCATACCAATATTTAATATTTTGGAACCACTCTTCAACAGGTATTTGTTAACAGTGCCATCGATTGACTAGTATCATAGATGTATGAATATGTCAATCCAGTACCACATTTAGGTTTGATCACTCATTTTCTTCCTTCCAGAATTATTGTAATACTATAAGAAATAGTCCAAATCCCATATAGAGGAGGTGGGTACTTTCAGGTATTCCAGAAGGTATTGAATTTGAATTATATTCCATCTCACTCATTATGATTGACCCATGCCGATAATTTTCACAATGAGGACGTGATATTCTTGTAGGAAATATACTCAATGAATTCAATATCGAAAACTATCATTATGCTGCAAGATGACTGTCAATAATTATACCTATGAAATGATGTACTCGATAAACTCATGATATGGTATCGGAATATGGATGTTGTTAATTTTGAATAACAAATAATGAAGTAATTCTGCATATATTTGAACTTCATATCGAAGTAGAATCTAATCAGGACTCCATGAATTGACTAGTTATTCACAAATGTCAGAATCAGTTCTCAAGTCAACCAAATTTATCGGATCTATAATTTCTGATACTGATCGAACCTAATCCACATATTTTATTCCATTCGCGTATCATCATGATTATCAGCTCGATGTGAGGAGAAACGTATTCAATTTCATCACTATACATATATTCTCGAATTGAGCGGAATCAGTGTTTTGAATCGATCTTGTATTTGAGTTGAATCAATATTTCCATTGGTTCAAAGTGAATTGATAAATGATTCGTTCAATACCTATAGTTTTGGAAAGATATATTTGAATCACTCAGTTCGACATCATATTCCATTCAATTTGAATTAGATGTGATTCCGTTTCATCAACATATTTTCGAATCAAGAATATATGAGAATTTTCTCAAGAATTCCATTCCGTCCCTTCGATAGTATATTCAATATACTCAATATATTCAATAGTAAATTCAAAATATCTGACTAGAGGAAGTATTCATATATCATATCATCACTCATATCTGCATATAGATATGGCACTTGAGGTCAAGAATTTTCAGTTGAAGTCAAAGTCAGAACATCGCAGAAAGGTGGGCGATCTCTATCTCTTCCATAGAAATTTCCACGGTCGGTGCTCAACGGAAATCTTGCCGAACTTCTCATTACCAAGTATCATTCATCAATAAAACCATAAAGTTATGGAATTCTATTTCCTGATGCTTGTGACCTGCCGACTTTCGATAAAAATTCCAATACCTTCCTTCTCTCCGAAAAATTCAAATCTGGCTAACACGATGTTCCCTGAAGATCACAGGATTATCTTCCGTGTTGTCATAATATACGAGAAAAGCTCGAAAGCAAGATGCAAAGAGAAAAACATACTATCTGGACTCTTGTTCGATGATATTTTGATGGAGCTTATTGTCCATTGAAAATTCAGCGGAACATCTGCAGATTCAGAATCGGATCCTAGGGATACTTTCACCTGAGTCTGCATCATGGATATATCTATAGCACTATCGGTCATTCTTTCCATGATGAATATTGATTGTATACAATATTATGTGACAACTGATCATGGAAACCACTTGAATCTCCACTTAGATATCGAGTGGAGGTTTCACCTTCAGAATATAATTTATGAAGTTCGGATTCTAATCTTTATTCTGAGAGCAACATCAGAATCATAAAGAAAATATTTCATGAAGCAAATATTCGTGAAATTGCATTCCTTCATCATTGCAGTTCTCCTACACCGCGATATGAATTATTTTTATAGACACAAAAATCAACTATTTGAAACTCAAAAGTTCCTGTTTTGAAAACAACTCCACTGACTGACTGACGATGTGATCGCCGCGAGTTGGGAATGTCACGAGAAGGCCTTCCAGGAACTGTAAGAAAAGCATCAGCGATTCAGCACTTTCCTATGGGAACTATAACGGCTAGAGATTTAATTCATATTGTATTGCAGAAATTCCCGTTCTATGATGATCCCATCAATCCTGATTCTCGAAAGAAAAATCCAGTATAATCTATCTACAAACTGGAATAGTTGTGCTGAATGCGTTTGTTAATTCGTATAAGTGTATTCTGAAGATTCAAACCAAATGGAGAACAAATGTTCAACGACCAACTGATTCGAGTGAATACTCCTTGTGAAAGTCATAAATTATTCTCTAACGACGTGTTGAACAATATATCACCTCACATCTGAGAGAAGCAACTTAATCTGCCATTAGCAATCAGTGATATCACATATTATTCAAATATAATAAGGCACGTGTATGGTAATTTGATTGCAGATGTTCTTGGTATACCGACTTCATGTGTGGGAAGCGTTATAATAGTCGAAATGTATTTCCATTAGTTCAGTGGAATCATGGGAAACATTTTATTTTGTTTGTTTGATACTGAAAAGGGTTGTTGAAGTTGAGGAAGAAATAATCAATATTTCTTGAGCCGTTGAGATATATTTTCTGAATTTCTACATCACAACTGACATCTAACTGAATTGATCCTTGAGAATATGAAAAATTTCACAATTCTTGGATCCCACATCCCTGCCAAGTTTCAATCTCATATCTTCTGGAAACTGGAATCCATGGCTTGTCTGAAGGAACCGTATTGAGTAAACATTCACAAAGGTACGGCAGATTTACTCCTATAGCCGGGCTATTCAGTTCCTAACATGTGTTAACATCGAGGAAAATAATGGTTACGAGGCGAGCATAGAATTCTTTCTTTGCAAAGCGCGCCCTATAAGTCGAAACTTGTGCGAGTTTAGGGAAGTATGTGGGAAGTGGGAGTCGTATGTATCCTACTTTATATATATTCTTTTTTCTCGAAACTAGAACAGAATTCGTCATGATGTGGATGAGAACTCTCACTCTAATACGAAGTGTCGGTGAAGATGAATGGCATACACAATAGAGATCCACTTTTCATCCATATTCGTTTGGGAGCGTTACATTTAATATTGACATTGCAGCAAGAATTGATAGAGAAGGTTGAAATAGTATATCATTTATATATACAGGGTGTCCTTGAAAGGTCTTTACAGAAAGCTACCACATATTCTTCAGACCAAAACAATTCGATACAAGCAAACTTACCTCAGTAAAAAGTTGCTTAGTTTGGGCGCTAGACGGCTCTGAAGTTGAAATTTTCAAATCGATTTTGCTTCATAACTTTTGAACGGCTCATGAGATTTTTTTCAAATTTGGTACGTTGGCATAGACTCATCGGGCAATGAAACTCATATCATAATCATAATGAATATCATTCCATGGGCGTAGAACTTGATTTTTTCAGTAAATAAACATCTAAAACTCCTACGCCAATGGAAAAAAATTAGTTTCAATATGATATCTAAATTATTCAACTCATTCACTACAAAAAAGGTACTCTTGACAAAAGTCGATTCCTCTCATGGTTTCGACAAAATTTTAATTTTAGTGATTTAGAGCATAATTAATAATAAAACGATTAACAGATATTTCATAAAAATTGTTCAAAATGTTCACCATTTTCACGTATACAAAGATTTATACGACGCAAAAAGTTGAGATGTACTTTTTGCATAGGTTATTTCTATTGAAAATAAGTAGCACTGGTTTTTTTTTCTGAAGACTATTATTATCTGCTCGAAAACAGTGATATTCACATTCTTGGTTTCCATAGTTTCATCTGTGTTGATTTGTCGAGTTTTATTGACGTTGATTGTTGATATCGGACTTTTCTGATTTATCATGGCCGTACAATACACCAATGAAGAATACACCGATATGTTATTGGTATTCGGATATTGTCAAGGAAATGGTCGAGAGAGTGTGAGGGTGTATTCGGCAAGGTTTCCAAATCGTCGCGTACCAAGCCACCCAACCTTTGCTGCAGTTGAGAGACGTCTTCGGGAGACCGGTCATTTTGCTCCTAGAACTGGTGATTATGGAAGACAGCGTTATGTAAGGATTCCCGAAGTCGAAGTAGAAATTTTAGACCGTATTGAAGAAAATCCAGAATTGAGTACTAGACGGATAAGTAATGAACTAGAAGTTTCTAGGAATGCCGTTCATGGAGTACTAAGAGAACAATTATCATACCCATACCACAAGACGCCAGTTCAAGATTTATTAATCCATGATTCACAAAGTCGTCTGATGTTTTGTAGGTTCATTAATTTGCAAAGAGAAATGAATCTGAACTTTGGAAAGAATATTTTGTTCACTGATGAAGCCTGTTTCACGAGAAGAGGAATAACTAATTTTCATAATGAACACGTTTATGCAATTGAAAATCCTTATTCCATTAAAATAAACCATTTTCAACACGAATTCAAAATCAACGTTTGGGCTGGAATAATAGGAAATTTTATAATTGGTCCTGTCATACTTCCACAAAGATTAACAGGAGACATGTATTTACAACATCTACGAAATACGTTGCCAAATTTGTTGGAAGATTTACCACTCCAACATCGGGTAGATATGTGGTTTATGCACGATGGAGCTCCACCACATTTTTCGGTGGATGTTAGGAATTTTTTAAACCAACAGTACCCAGACAGATGGATAGGTAGAGGTAATGATGCACCCGTGAATTGGCCACCACGTTCTCCAGACTTAACACCGATGGATTATTTTGTATGGGGTTATCTCAAGTCTACGGTTTACAAGACCCCTGTGAATACTGTAGAACAATTATGGCAACGTATCCAACAGGCGACGAATAATCTTACAGGCGATGAAGAAGTTATGCAAAGAGTACATTTCAACTTTTTGCGTCGTATAAATCTTTGAAATATTGAAACTAATTTTTTTCCATTGGCGTAGGAGTTTTAGATGTTTATTTACTGAAAAAATCAAGTTCTACGCCCATGGAATGATATTCATTATGATTATGATATGAGTTTCATTGCCCGATGAGTCTATGCTAACGTACCAAATTTGAAAAAAATCTCATGAGCCGTTCAAAAGTTATGAAGCAAAATCGATTTGAAAATTTCAACTTCAGAGCCGTCTAGCGTCCAAACTAAGCAAGTTTTTACTGAGGTAAGTTTGCTTGTATCGAATTGTTTTGGTCTGAAGAATATGTGGTAGCTTTTTGTAAAGACCTTTTAAGGACACCCTGTATATATATATATAATGGTCGCTATGGAGTCAAGTATGGCAAACACTTTCAAATATAGGACAAACATAATCTGCATCGAATAGCATGATCGAAACTGTTTCAGATCATGATAATATGTATGAATGCTCATCAACCGATCGAAACCGAATGCTACGTTAGACACGTAACCCAGGAAAAAAATTTGACGTTTGAGTTGTGTGAGTAACTATTTTTTAGTAATTCGTGATGATATCACATCTCGGTTTCGAATATTCAGAGGAAATGTATCATTCGGATGATGTGCAATCAATAGCTAGTCAGAGAGGTATTTTTTGCAAAATGACAATTATTGAAGATCATAATGAAACCTTGAAGAGATTCCACAACGAATACTATCATTGAGAAGACTCGCATACTTAACTGATGATAATTCACAGTGAGATTACATTTTCAGTGATTATTTTGTATACTTCCATTTGTCAGACGAGTTTTCTTCTGAATCTTGCAAGTATTTTCATAATCTGTATGAGGCTATGTGAAATTATTTCATATCCTTAGGTTTGCGGTCTCAGAACATCATGAATTGATAATTATATCTCATTTTAATGACCATAATATGACTGATGTTTTTGAGTATCAATAGGAGTATCAGTATTTCCCAAATCTTTGGTTCTTATTTGATGTTCTGTTTTCAGTTTTGATCCATAAATCTGAAATCGTACAAATTCTCATTTGTAAAAATATTCTTGTAATAACGTGCAAACGTTTCATGATATTGACTTCTTCTTGGTACTCTCCCAACTCGTGATTCCTTCCGAATAGGACAAAAATGTTGAATGGAAAAGGTGTACAAGATAATGTGAGCTATTTGAATAATATATATATGTATACATAGGGTGTTGCATCTACATCCTTCACCCACACATACATATAACTACCTATGTGCAATAGTTTTCCCCACTGCGAAATGAGTTCATGTTTTTTTTATCGAAAATATTATGAATTCTCGTCTCATATTGTTCTCAAATTGGCTAATTCACGATCACTTATAGGTACATAGGACGTGCTATTCGCATGAAAAATCAACAATATACAGGGTGTTGAGAAAAAATGGAAGGAAGACTGTATGAATGATGACCATGCAAAGTGCATCACAATTTGACTGAGACTGCCAGGTTTCCAGGTTTCAGGGAAAAAATATCGAATTTCATGAGATGATAAAATACAAGCTGTTCCATTGAGAACATATATAAGTTCGTGTCGAATGTCCAGAACCATATCCGAAAGAAAAATTTTGAGAACGCCACTGGATTCTGCGCAAAACTCCATATTTACCGTAGTTCTGAGCTCGACAGTATTTCTAATGACTTCGTAGATATAGAAGGGATCCAAGTAGTAATAATTTTCGAAATCGCCTTGTATCTTTTGAACGGAAACAGTTATGCAAAATCTGATTGTTCCATCTTGAGTTTCAAGAAAAAGTAGGATAGGAACCTGAAAACTAGAAAGCTCCATCTTCAATAACAACCGAGACACCTGTCAATCTCAACCAAAATGGGATGTACTGTACATTTTATAGCTACCACATGAAAATTATGCCAAAATATTCCAATTCTCATAGGATCCTCCTTTCATCTCGGGATTTTAAGAATATCAAGAAGGATATTTTCCTTCGAATAAATGCACTTTTCATTATTCAGAGATAGAATCTGGAATTCTCAAGTACACTGTATAATGAAGAGCACATTCCTCCAGATAGAACAGTGATGAACATTGAATTGAAACTAATATATTTTGAATGAAATAAGTGGGAGAATCCTCTGGAACCGACAATGATAGGTGGGAAAGCAATTGAGTTATTACTACTTTTCGATGTGATTGCAAAAATATTTTAGATCCGTAAAGCAGAACCAATTTCAACACTAGAACGAATCCTGAAATCCCAGAATGAGATAGACACCCTGTATATACAGTGACTATCATTTCACATATGATATATCATTCCCAATTCTTCTCTGCTCATCATTTCCATCAACGATATGCACTAATAAGTTGATCAAAATTGAGAGTGAAATAAGGCGTTCCTTCATAATCCATGGATTATTATGAAGATTCTGAAATATTGGTAATTTCTCGTTCCTATAGTTTCACTTTATCATGAAATAATTCGAAATATGTTATCACAACCTCGACGGTCAGTCGTGCAGATCATGATGAACTGATTGAAGTTCATCAAATCCATTCTATTATCGAAATATTCCCGAATATCTGGTGAAAAAATCATCAAAGTTTCAAGAGAAAAAAAAATGTATATTATCCTAATATCACGCAGCTATGAAAAAATCATACGGAAGTGGTCTTCGATATCGGGCACTACGGACCGAAGGTGAACAACTCTTCTAATAAATCGAAGAAACAGTTGCACATGACAGGAAGGCGAGCAAATAGAATGGGTATGCAGTCCGCCCAGTTTTAATCACGAATAACAACAAATTCCTCAGATGCACTCAACCACACAGCATCTCTTACATTAACTATTCTTCTCTTCCTAGATCACTATTCGGTCTGGGCATTTGATACAGGGTGTTCCAAGATGTACTTTGTTGCATAATGATATTAAATAAGATATTTCACAATGTTTTAATTACTTTGCTAATCGTATCGACATCTTGGCTTGTTTCTACCGTATATCAAGATAATTCAGATATTGATATGTATTATAGCCTTCTATATATTTTTTCGATAGGACAATGCTTGTGTGTATCCATCGTCAGGGTTTTGGTAATTTGTCACATTCCAAAGCAAAATCAAACATCGTATACTCAGTGATCATTCAGTACATTGGAAGGATTGGTGTAGGTTCTCAAGTATAATTCTCAAGTATAATTGGAAAAAAAAACTTCTGCAAAATTTTACTGCTCCGTATTACTAATTATCTGACAATTATCTCTGCCTGATATCTCTTACTCTCCTTTCACTGTAGTTAGTTATTATCATATAGTTCTGCTAATTGGAACAGAGGTATCTATCCTGTCGCATAACCTCTCATAACGAACACATCCTACTCAAATTATTCACTTGAAATTCTATGATGCAGTTTGGACTATGCTTTGAATATATTGCATATACAAATGGAGACTTTCACATTCGCCATTCAATATAGTCTCAAAAAACTACTGAAAAAATAATTGAAACCAGAGGTCTCCAATCGTTTATTGATTGAATATGCTTTCTATTGCAATTATTGCAATAGAAATTATTGCAGAGAGAATATTTCTCTTTTATTTTTGAACGGGAGCATTTTTTTTTCAGGAAATATCGGAACGTATAGAGAAGCCAATATGAATTCATATACATATTGGTCGTTCGCCAGAAGTTTCCAAAAATGATGAGACCATGAGCGAAGAATGCCCTTCTAGGTATAAGTTGAATGCCAATCGTACTGAAGTAATGATGTATTTCACAGCAATATGAATGTCAAAGATAGGTGTTTGCCTAGTCGGTGATATTATACTCACGAATTCATTGACCTCTCTAGTAGATCGCAGAAGGGTATATCGTTATGTCCTTTCCCATATATTTACATATGTTATAGCCCTTACTTCATGTTCCTTTATGATTTTTCTTTGTTACGTTCTATCCATATCGCCTGATTGAAATCATTTTATCTTTGTTTATACCTTGAATAGCTCATGACAATGTATTTTTCTGTGTTCCCCTTACCTCATAACATTTTTGAGGTATTGAACATACCGCATATCTTAGTTCAACTAGATGATGTGAGCATGAGAAATTCAACAAAGTTGAAGTTTGCATAGAGAATTAGAACTATGAAAGAGATATCAATCATCGAACATAATATGCGTCCTTCCACAGTTTACTATAATGATGTCAACTTTTTCATATTGACAACACTCCAACTGAGAGATTTGACATTCGATAACTACAAAACGGAATAAGCTATGAATAACTCATGCTTTATTTCTTAGAAATCAAAAGTTCAGTACAATAACTCATCGGGAATGGTATCCCATATACAGGGTGAGTCGAAAATGTGTACCGAGCTTTCTGGGGGTGAGAGAACATTGGAAAATAAGTGTAGTTTGATGATTAAACTCATGGCCCAAGATGCATATTGAGGGAGAAGATATATCCTTCCGAAGTTGATAAAATTAAAATAATTTCTCAGCATAACTTCTGATCGATGAAAGCCACCTGATTGAAATTTTGTGCATGAATGTATGTTGTCAAAATACATTTTTTCGTCACACTTCCACATTTCTGATATTGTTATAAAGGGTGTTTTTAGAGGGTGAGTGAGTGAAGTTTTTTGTAGAAAACTTTTTTCCCTGTATTATTTTCGGTGAAAAAACAGGAGCATTCGATGGAGCGAAGAAAATTACATGAAAAAGGCACTCTTATTCAAATACAAAAAATTGAGCCGTTCGTGAGATATTTGAGTTTTTGTAGTTACATGATATCAGCAGATTGATTCTATTCATCGCGAGATTCATCGGTATAACGATATTTCAGCAGCATTTTCATCTCCGAAGCACTCGCCAAGCATAAGAAGCATATCAGTTTGTTCAGAGAACGAATAACCTGCCATATTTCTTGAAATCTCAGTTGATAATCGCAGTGATAAATGACACAGAAAAACCACAAGAACAAATCGACTACAACAATGTTGACTCGAATGTTGATGACATGAACGTCAAAATTGAGAACAAAATTATTCATCATGGCCTGCTAAAATATTGTTACCGATGAATCTCGCGATGAATAAAATCAATCTGCTGATATCATGTAACTACAAAAACTTAAATATCTCACGAACGGCTGTATTTGGATAAGAGTACCTTTTTCATGTAATTTTCTTCGCTCCATCGAATGCTCCTGTTTTTTCACCGAAAATAATACAGGGAAAAAAGTTTTCTACAAAAAACTTCATTCACTCACCCTCTGAAAACACCCTTTATAACAATATCAGAAATGTGGAAGTGTGACGAAAAAATGTATTTTGACAACATACATTCATGCACAAAATTTCAATCGGGTGGCTTTCATCGTTCAGAAGTTATGCGGAGAAATTATTTCAATTTTATCAACTTTGGAAGGATATATCTCCCTTAATATGCATTTTGGGCCATGAGTTTAATCATCAAACTACACTTATCTTTCAATGTTCTATCACCTCCAGAAAGCTCGGTACACATTTTTGACTCACCATGTATATATTCATCCCATATATAGTTTATTTGACAATTAATGTTTGATGGAAGCACTTTGTCAATTCTATGACAAACTATTTACATAAAAAACGTCGTGTACGTCAACGACCTTCATTATATTGATATCATTTTATAACTTCGCCACGTTCTCAAAGTCGAATCTGTTTTTTTTCAAATGGACTCTTGTATTTTCTCTCGCAAAATGTATGAAGTGAAATTGATAGCTTCCTACTGGAATATTTTCTTGTTTGTCAACAGAATGTACAGTACAGTCTTTGTTTCATCTGATTCTTCTTACAATTTCAAAACTCGTAAAATAGTATCGCAATTCTGCTCCAATCCTGGAATCAGAAAAAAAAACAGCTTCTGTTAGTTCAGTATGATAGTAAAATTCACCAAACACAATCAGTAGTCAATCACAAACATCCTGATATCACCTTTTCGATATGAATGTGATCAGTTTGTCCGAATGAGTTCACTCTTTTCATCTTCTCTGGATGATCAAAGGCAAAGTGATACTACATCTTCTAAGTCAAATTGTAATCAAGTGAATTCAACATGAGTTGATCAATACAAATTCGTGCTTTGAACGAATCTTCTGGTTGACACCATCATACTTCCAGTTACAAATCTTGATTGGAAACGAATAGAAATTGCCTAGGTATATAATTTATGTTTGTGTACAGAACTGAATAGTCGAATGGAATCATTCACGTGATACAGTGATACAAAAACAAGATTCGAATTTTATGTTCGGATCGGATGTCGTTAAGAACTTCCATGCCGAGATTTAATTAGCTATGTGAATGAGGAAATCTAGTGCGTTGCTGATCTACTTTCGTACGCAAACTTCCCGCAGTCACATTTCAGCCGAAAGAGAAACTTCATTTTTCACCATTGCTAAAAAGTACTACATTGTATTGAGATATCCTCTTGTGATACGTCCAGGTGATTGGTTCTATGGATTGCTTCATTTCGTGGTTTTCACTTTGAAAAATTATAGCATTCAATCCACATAATTCGTTAAGTTAGACAAGTGAGTACTAGCAGTAATCCATCATTTCGCTTCATTCACTTCGATATAAAAAGTCAATACTGCAGAAATTACTAATTTTGTCTAGTATTTCCTCCACTTGGGAGTATTTGGTGTAGTTTTTCGAAAGCTAATCATGGAGTAGATTCTCATCAAGTACCTGTGAAGGTGAAGGTAAAGAACGGATTTGAATATGTGAAGCACCATACTTGTTTTTGTTGACCCTTTGAATGACTCTGAGTGATATCCACTTGTCGAAAAGTAATTTGTAATCTTCTTACAATACAACAAGGATCGAGCCAGTTCGAGGTTAGGTTGAAGAAGTTTTGTTATTTACCACTAGTTCGTACTCCTTAACTATGAGTGAATATTTCATATCGAAGAATTTACTTCATGTGAAAGATTATACTCCAAGAAATACTAGAGTGAAGAAGCTCAAGCAGATACCTTCTCGATCATACCACCCGATATCAGTTTATCCTCTTTCTCTATATTTTCCTGAGGTACATCAATTTCTTTGTGCTTACTACTTGTGTACACATAAATGTTATTCAGATGTATCCCGCTTCATAACCCTCATCATATTCAAATTGGTTTTTGGTGGAATATCATCACCTTCCAATCCTCTACCAATCCAGAGGCATTTCTTCAACAATTTATGCACATAATGTTTCTTCATTTTGCAAACGTTTGGAGCGTCTGCGATGATATTCTCCTATTACTCTTCCACTTAGTTTTGCAGCCTCTCGTGACCAACATAATGTGGTGTTGGATATGAACGAGTCGGTTAGAATTGCTGCACAGCAGCTGCAGCAATTCTAACATATCCATGCAGGCACAAAAAATTCTTCCTGTGAACATCTTCGTACCCTGGCACAGCAGTATTCGTAGATGAGCTGGTCATGAAAGTTGTAATTTGATGCTCTGTGGTGGCTGTCATATTTGAATCATAGACCATATCACGGTCGTGAGCAGATACTTTTGCATCCTATGAACAAGCTCCTTTGTGTCCCACTATTTTCACATTCTATCATGAGCATTATAACATGCCATTCATATTGCCTATTTCTCAGAGCTTCACAAATACAAAACTGATCGACTGGAGTAAAGTTATCTTGTTTGTGTTGATTATAATTGCTGAAACAGATCTACTCTAACCGATTCCGTTCCAGAGATACCTGACGAGAACTGCAACTCACTCAATCGAGGAGTCTGATGGCGATAATTTTTTTTTACGACCACAAATGTGAGTTGTTGATTACGAAGTGTGCGTCAGCATACATATCGTCCTCGATGAAGACACATTGAAGTTTTCTTATCTTATGTCAATACTTGCGCGGTTGGAGTATCCTTGATCGTCGAAGTTGATAAGGCCATTGAAATTTCTGCTCAATTTTTGAGGCTTCCTTGTTGATCCTTTCTTACAGAAAAATATTTTCGTATATGGGTCTTTTTGTGACATGACACTGATTTGGCAGTGAGGTTTATTTATCGAACTATCGTAAGCTTTTCAAATCACATTCCTCAGACGATATCAATCAAATTTGTGTATGTATCTAGCTATCATAGTTTTTCTGCAACCACTCTTGTAAGTTGTTGGATACTAACGGAAACCAATCGCAAAAAACTTGTTCCCTTATACAGTTTGCCCATAGTGTTAAGACTAGTGAGCGGAGGCACGATTCTCAAAGATTTCGTTTTTTCCGAGTTTATTGGATATCGTCTGATATAGGTAACCACACATAGACACCTTGATGTAGACATATTGAAGTCTCCTCCTCTAATAATGATACTGGAGCGATTGGTATGTAGTGAATCGCTCATGTTAGTATGATTTCTGATTGCAACATATCGCGATTTATTGAAAACTTTCAGGACAATATGTTTGTGTATTGGTACCTTTTATGACGTGACTCTTATTCGACAGTGAGATCATTAGGTCAGAACTAACTTTGACCCTCTGAATTTCATTTTGATATTCCTGATGGTTCAGAAATTAGTAGGGGGAACGGACTTCGGATGGACTTGGTTTCTTCCGTAACTGAAACCAGGCACAATCGGGAAATATTTACAATTGATGAAAATCTTCATTTTCTCATTCTCTGTATACCATCATGAAATTTCGATATTTCCATCCTGATATTTCAAGAGAAAGGTAGGAATTGGTAACGTCGAGTAGGATATCAGGTAGGGTTCTCCCCAATAATGAAAACTGTTTCCTGGTTGGAATGTTCGAGCTATATTTATATCAGTAATCCCTCAATCGGATCATTCGAGATCACCTTCTGAGCGAGGTACCAATCGAGTTTTATTTACTGATGCAACATCAGAATAATGTTTCCATGATATAACAAGGTGTCCTGAAATTACATAGAAACATCTAAACGACAGGGTCTAGGACCAGAAATATTAAAAAAAAGTTCATATAAACATAAGTTATAGTCATCTGAATACGAGCTTGAGATGATGGTTCTATGTGAATATTTCCAAAACCCTCTGTTATAAAATAACCAAATTCTGTAAATGTACCTGACATTACGTGCCTGATATAGAGAAGTTGAGATTCTTTCTGGAACTTTGAATATGGATGTGAGAAATATGTGGGGCTTTAGGGGCACTTCTTCCCTCAACCATGCAATTTTTGGTAAATTGACCAGGAAATTCGAAAGAATTAAATAATTCTCCCTCAGAAATGTTATGTCTATCTGGTTTCGATAGCACTCACCATCAACGAGATGAAACGATTTCGAAAATCTGCTGCGTAATGAAGATAGTACATTTTATAAATGACGTATACCTACCATATCACTTTTCACTTCATTCTCTCCATTGCACTCCTCATATTTCGAAGCAAACATCGGAAGTCGATGTAAGAAGAGGAAATATTTTCCATCGAACCCTAATTCTTAGGATATTTTGATACCCTATTAGGGAAAAAGCACCATTTTTAATACGCAGCATAATTCAAATATATATTCATTTCGAAAATGGTGCATGCTACCGAAACTGATGAAGAAGAGTGTCGTTTTTGAGGGAATTGCTGAAAATTGCATGAAGAAAAAAATTAGGAGGAGAAGTGTCCTTAGCCCAATCTACTTCCCACGCTCATGATCGAAATTTCGGAAAATTTCCAAATCGGACATAAAAAGTTAGGTACATGAGAATATGGTTATTTTTATGAAAGATGGTTTTGGAAATATCCAATAGAACTATCATCTCGGGCTCGCTTTAAGATGGCTATAACTTTCCTGGGAGCTATTTCTGGACCCATGTTCATATGTACTTCATTACTATTCTTGTTCCTAGAATCTGTGATTGAAATCTTTCTTTCTTTCAATCTACAGATCAGATATCAATAAATTCATAATCTTTGATATCCATTCATGACGAGAAGATTTGACAACTAGAGTTGACATTCCAAACTTTAGCAACCGGAAAAATGTTTCAACAATCAAAAATTGTTTCTATCTATCAAATGCGGTTTCCATCAATTGTACTTTCCATCATTTATATCCCTATCAATTGTATGTTTGTGATTGAAAAATCGATCAAATGGATTTTCTGTGGAGAGTTCTTTCTATCTTTCGATTTTCGATCAGATGACTTGTATCAATTTTTTTCTATCATTTTTCTTTCCATTGAATTTCCTCCACCCCAAACTGATGAATGTGTACAGACAATAAATAACTGTTGGAAGTTGACGTATGTGAATGACTCACAGTGAAGTAGAAATCAGCTCTACACAGACAGAAAATGATTGTTTGAGGTTATTGCTTGTTCCAGAACCATCCACGAACGACACTACGCTCTGAAAGTCCCTCAGGGTGAGCGCATCAGTGGCAAAAGCTCGACCGTAAAGGTCGATGAACTCTCCTACGGCATTCAGGTCCACAGTTGGAGGTTTAAAAAAAGATGACGTGATCGCAGAGGGGGTGGGGTTTGGAAGGCAGGTCTTTGGGAAATTTCATCCAGCTCGATGGATGGAATTTTTCAAGGATGGGTCACACATAAGAGAATTTCATTTTGTATACCTGGGATCAGGAAAAACAGTTCAACTACTAGTATCATTCAACTCAAATTCAGGGATATAAGTACATCTTGAATGGATAGTGCGAAATGACGTTGAGATATTGTCATTCACAGATCATTGAACTATTTCATTCAACGAGTATTCAATCAACTGACATTGCTATTCTCTGACAGAAATGTAGTTCCATTCTGGCTACATTCTGCAACAAACGTGTTCCTATATTTCGTCAAATACAAGGTTGTCCATGTGAATAATTTGAGACAGTACAGATTCTAGTTAACTCACGTAATTTCGAGTAGCCAGGACAATGACAGTGACAGGGCAATGACAGGACAGTGGTTTTGTAGATACCATACCTGAAACAACAGAATGGAATAATGAATTCGTTCGTCCATTTATCGATAATTAATAATGAGGTACATATATTTCAGGGCAACCATATTTCATCCAGATATATTTTATCGGCATGATATTCTGTAGGAAGAGTAATTTGAAGGATCGGTAATCCCAAGGGTAATCCGTTGGAATAAAAAGCATCATAATGTAAAACATCGAACAGATGTACTTTTCAGGATTGTGAGACATCATCAGAACCATAACTCATAGGAATGGTATTCATGAATCGTATTCTGTAGGAACCGTATTGTGTAGAAATCTTATTCTACAGGAACCATGTGCTGTTATACCCATATGAACGCTGCACGTTTCGTCCTTGATGTCTTCATCGAACATAAATCCAATACTGATCAATGATTCTCTAGTTATTATATCACCCTGATACCTTGTAACTCCATTTTTCAAATATACGTCCTTTGATTTCAAAGTTTCTCTTCGACTTTGATGAGTGGTTGCCAGTGTCATAGCACTATATAATGAGTTTCCTTCGAATCATTTTTCCGCTAATTCGGAAACAAATATCAATTATGCTGTAGTGAAAAAACGTAGTGATTGATACGATGTTTCATTATTCAAACTCTGATGATTCCTGACCATCAGGATTCTGTTCAATGCAAGGTCATCAAACATTAATCGTAGTCACAAGTATAAATATGATTCAATGAATGACTTTCTCGATTGAAATATCATTAATGTGATTTGTATCGCTCATTGCACATAATTGATTTGCGAACCTCCATAGTGGTATTGTGAGTCCAGTCATCAAATGCTAGCATAATATGGAGACAAAATTCGTTCGTATTGCCACAGGGTATGATTGATCAGTTTCACCAGAATCAGTTGAATTGTTGCCTGAAATTCTATTATCGAATAACCTCGTATTGTTTACATGAAATCTCAATTAGTTCGAGGTTATTGCTTCGAGCTCAGCATACTTCTCAACTAAAAAACTTTTTTCCTTCAGTTTCAAATATATGAATCATGATGAATGATCTATTCGTGAAAGAGAAACATCTTGGGTACCACGCCCTCAGGATCGATTAATTCGATTGCTAATATTTGAAGATTTATGCTAATTTATAGTTCTATAGCAAACCAGAAATATACATGGATATTTCGCCTTGATAGCCATTTTAACTCCACTGGTATCGATGAAAGCATATACTGGGTGTCTCAGAGCTTCTAGAAGGATGCATTCTTGCGTTGTATGACAACAATAGTTAGATCAAGAATGGCCACGATGGAGGCATTTACGAATTGAAGCTGGTTTTTTTGAAAAAGGGTGGTTCGTAAGTGCGTGACCGTATGCTGGTTACTCTTGATAAACCTTCATGTGAATCTATAGAAATTCAACTGGTTCAGGTGATTCTGCAAGATATAATGTGTTGCCATGGTTCTGCCCTTGTGACACAATATACCATATCTGAAGCTACCACCATACCATTACGCAATAACAATCCATCCTTCAGTTCCAAACTGTAAATTTGAACGTAACAGATACTGCTGACTGCATGATATGTCGTCTGCGGCACACAATTCTATAGGTTGAGGATCATATCGCTAATATCGAAACGGACATGGTACCTTTGTCACCAATCGAATTCTGAATAACATGCAACAGTGCGACAAGAGGTCACAAAATCATATCAACACACTCCGAATATATAAGAACAATGCATTGATCGTGTTTCTATATCGAGTTCGAGGTCACATAAATCTTGGTGCGAGAGATTTTCACGATATTTATATGCAGCATTGATTCCGAAAGATTAATTTCGTTTTAGTGTCTGAAGCCACGCCCACCAAATGGCTTAATACGATTGCATGTTATGGTACGTGCTCAGTTTTTTGGGTATAATTTTGTTCCGGTAGCTTACGAAACACTATCACGATTTTGCATCAATTATCTATCTATTACAGCAGTCTTTTTCACTGAAACACAGTTCGAAATACATTATTCTCTCGATTATTATATTTCTTTCTTGATTCATTCCAACTGAACCGCGAACTTTCATTCTGACTGAATTCTTTCATATCGGGATAAGATAATTTCAAATTCCAACTCTAGTGATAGTGATGAGTGTCAACCTCGTTCACAAAAACGATAGAAAGCATACAATCTCTCAGTTTCGACGAAAACATTATGACAAATGCAGCAAGTACTGTAATTTTCTGCTATCGAAAATTATAGTTTGGTCATGAACAAAGGGATGTTTTATTATATTATCATTGGAATCATGTCTAACCATCATTGGGAAATATCTGATGGCTATGCATAACCAGCAACTGCTTATGATCTACAACGCACAAATACGACCTGTCCTGGAGTACTGTTGACATGTTTGAAGCTCACCCCCCAAACATACGCTGGAACTGTCAGATTCAATTCATAAGGAAGCTATTCACCTAGTCGATGATTCAACAATCGCCAAATCATTGACCTTTCGAAAACATTATAAGTTTCCCTCTCGTGTTGTCAACAGATAATAAAAAATATAGAGAGGTCATTCCTCCTTCATTTGATGTTTGCGCTTATGAAGTGTAAAGAGCGACCATTTTCAAACCTATATGTAGGAGAGTTGGAATTTAATATTCATCAGCGGTTATTTCAACTCATTAGACTCAAAAGATTATTTTGAGTGATGTATGAGATGAATTCAAAGCAACCTCAGGAATTTATCGTGTCCCATTTCTTTGTGTGAGTATGTATAGCTATGTTGAATACTCCATTCCTCTCTCTCTCTTAGAAGTCCTAGTATTCGCATATAAAGGCCGATTGTTTCAACTATGAATCGAAGAATAATGCAAACTGTTGTTGAATCAGGTGCATTACATGAACTCCCATTGAAAAACTGAAACAAAATTCTGAAGCATGGCTCAGTCCATATCACTGGTTTGTTTCTGAAGTTAGTCGAACGGAAACTTCTTTCTTCCATTTGAGATTAATGATAGGTCAAAACACTGTAAAGTGACATTCCAACTTCTCATCAACATGAATACATCCGTATGAGGACGGATCAAGAATCTCCCCAAGGTCAATTCTGTCTGACTTGAGAGGCGATTGAAAGGATAGCTATAGGTGGCAGATCATGCTCTCCCTCATCGCCCGGTGTGACACTACCACTCCGACAGAGGTGCTGTGAAATGGGTAACTCTGATGTTCCGATCAAAGCCTCATACCCAGTTTCCTTCCTCCAAACCCAAACCGCCTCTTTCAGTCTCGAAGGAATCCTCCTGGAGATTGTATGACTCCATAGCCATAGCTTCGCGGACGAGAGTTACTTCATACCGCTTTCTCTTCTAATCCAATGAGGACAGAAGTGCAAGACGATGACAGGTCGGAAGAATTCTGATCACCATCAACAGTGCTCTCTCATGGAACGATCATTTGAGGTCCATTGCAAGAAGTGCTCCACAAAAAATTGGCTTCCTGTTCTGTGAGAATTAGTATATTACACAACAAGTGTGGCAAGTGACTTATTTCGGACGAGTTGATATCCAGCATGATCCGCATATCGGGGAGTACGTAAATGTTACGAGTGCTTGATAGACACTTTCCAATGAATTATGTACACTATTTTTTCTACGACCATAATTATTTGGATCATTGATATTCCAAGTTTCACTCATGCCCATGGTCATTCATTGACATTTAACGAAATACACCTACTCGAATTCGAAAGTTTTTCGAAGTTTCTCACATCGTCGACAGCATAGACTTATTATCCTGAGGAGATGGAACATCTCATTCATGAAACTGCTTTTGTTTTGAAGCAAT
Organism: Gastrophysa polygoni; assembly: GCA_963576655.1. Classification (NCBI taxonomy): domain Eukaryota; kingdom Metazoa; phylum Arthropoda; class Insecta; order Coleoptera; family Chrysomelidae; genus Gastrophysa; species Gastrophysa polygoni. Next base: position 1,844,389 of record OY755087.1, on the reverse strand, counting down.
GATTGAAAATGAACTGCACGCGTATGAGAAAGACTACCGATCGAACCTCTTTGTCTTCACCAACTTGTTGGCAACGCTGTTATGTTTATGTGTCTTGTTTCCCTGATTTCAGCCAGTGGCGTACCGTTCTAATGGTTCCATAACTTGGCAATATATTTTATCTACAACTATATTATTGAATATTGTTCTGTACGGAGTCGAAGCGTCGTGTTTGTTAGTTAGGAAGACAAACAAATTCCGTTTGATTATGAACAAGCTACGAATGTACTCTCAATGAAAACATGTAATTTCTCTGTATATGTCAATCTGAAAAATGATACATCATTGGAAATATATATCCAGATCCTTGTCAGTACCTGTAATTCTCGATATCATGTTCAACTGAAATAAGTGCGATATCATATGCATTCAGACAGTTGTATAAAATTGAATTTCCTTATAATTTGTACACAATAAATTCTTCTGTTTTGATAAAAACAAGAAACACAGCTTTCACATTTTTGATATTCATATAATACAACAAATTTATTCGGATAATGATGACACATTTCGATTCATTACTGGAAAAAAGGTGTTGGATTTGCATCTGGCCTCAATAAGTATTTGGAACCACTTCTCTTTGTGATGACATCACTAGAATCGAAATGATCAGAATATACATAAAGATATTTGCTCAGACGATTCTCCTGCCAGCCAAGAAGAGATGCCCAACTTTTTTTTTTTTCACTATCAACGGGAAACCTGAAGTAATACAGAAATAGGTATACTAAGTTGCTTAGAATTTTTGATGCAACCTAAATCATTAACAAACATGAATAAACAGTACCTAAACATCATATATTCACGCCACTGGAATAACAAACAAATTTGGAGGTTAGGTACTCCAACTTACTTGTGAAAAGAAACATCAGGGCTGGAATTGTTAAGTTTTTTGCACACTTGGCAGTGACGAACCATATTGTCCAAAAATTCACTCTGAATTCCACAATATCTATTCAAAGTCACTAAAAACAACACTTCAAAACACAAGATCACTCGTCTACAACCGCAACGAGAAATGGGCAGATCGCAGTTTCGTAGTAAAAATTATTCATACAATAGGCGTGGCCTGGACGCGCCGATATCGCTTTGTGTGTAACAAATCCTATGATGCTACAACGTAATAATTCACAAAATGAATATTCGGTAATTCCAACGTGTACATTTCAGGTTTTCATGATATGTAAAATACCGTTCAGAAAAATGTTCCATTGAGACTGTATTACTTGCAATACAATGAAAAAATGATATGAACGTGTCAATAATTATTGCGAATCTCGTTCTCAAACTGGAAATATGGCAACGTCACTTTCCAATCGGTCACAATAGTATCCTACAGTGGACCAGATATTGGCAATGTCTGATCTTCTTTGAATGTAAATAGTTCCGTCTCCTCAGGATAATAAGTCTATGGTCGACAGTAATCTGAGTTATAGTATTGAGAAATGAGAGAACCCGACCAGAGCCTTCCAATATTTGTCTATAACGATCTCATGAAAATGAATGTGGAATATGAATTCCGGATATTTCAGCTAAAAACCTTTGATAACCAACTTCACTCAACCGATCTTCGTCAACGTTGTTTCTTTGTTGGTCATTGTCATGAATATGTTTCATATATGTTTTCTGTGCATTCTTGACCTTTTTCGTTCTTGAATGATGAAGTGATTTCATGATATCCACAAAGATCAAATTCATGAAAACGAAGACATGATGATGGTCTCGAAAAAGTAACGAATGTAGTGGATTGAATCATTTTCCGAAAGGTTAGGATGCAAAATCAATCTGAAATGTAAGTACTATGTGTAATAATTCCAGGAGGAAGATTTCCTTCCAGGTGAAATATCATTACATTCATCAATCACTGCAAATGTGCTATTTCTCAATATTTCCACACTGGTGAGTTTTTCCAATATCACCGCACTAATGAGTTTCACTTTCCTGGTGCCTTAGTGAAATGGGCTACTTTCTTCATAACGGAAAATAACGTAGGAAAAAGTACTTCACACCCCAGCAGCTACTCACGATCTGAAGAGCGCAAATCCCACATGTCCTAGTACTGTGTACATGTTTTGAGTACAGCCTCCAAACGTACGCTGAAGCTCTCAGACCCTATCAAGAGAGGCCTAGTCCGTGTCACGATACTAACGCATTCATCGACCTCTCTAGAACATCGCAGAAAGGTGGGCGATCTCTCCTTTATAGATATTTCGAATGTCGGTGCTTGACGGAAATCACGTCTATCATTCCACTACTAGCGATTGCAGGTGAACAAACTAGACGAGTTCAAGCTGGTTGTCTACACATTGTCAGGCTCGGAACATGCCGAACATCTCATAACCAAGCATCATTTTTATACAGAATGGCATTGAAACCAACCAATTATTTATTTCCTATGAATATCTCATCTCTCACATCTTCAGTTATATTCGCAACTCGAATTTTCAGACAATCCCTCCATAGTTCTGAGACCAGAACGCATATAGGAGAATTATGATGAATAGATCGTTATTTTAGAAGATACGAGTGAGCAGAATAATCTTCTTCGAAAACACAACTAGTTCTGACTGATCATAATGACACTCATCCATGGGTAGAAAATGGATTCGAAGTGTCACTGATACAGATCAATGAAAGCACCATAATTGATTAGGTATTTAGTTTCTGAATAGATTTTGTTCAGTCTAGTTTCTTTAATCACTGTGCTATCAATCATGCAATTCAATTCATTAGGAACGTTGTCATGAGAAAGTATTGACAAATATATAGCCTTTGGAGCTGAATACAAGAAAATCCAAATCAGCCAAGAATGAAATATTCGGAATCGAATAGAAATACTTCGTAGGGAAATGTGCTATATGAAGACACATATTCAAATAGTGATTTGTGTTTGTTTAGAAATGTTCATTTAGTATGATTTGTTTGCAACTCACACACCAGTACCGTTCTATTTAGTAAGATTCTAACAATGATATTAAATGTCATCTCCAGATGCAAATTACGATCTTCTAGGAATCATAATACCTACCTGCAAGCTAGGACGAGGATGGGACAGAATCACACCTCGCATTGTTATTAATAAGAATAATAACATATTATATGTTAATGTTCCACACTCCGTTGGAACGCGTCTTCCTAGACTGTTTAAATTAACATTTGATTTAGGCGTCAACTATGTTTATGGGCTGAACGAAAATCATTGTTCATATGTTAATAAGTTGTTATGCAATGACAAATTTTTATGTTCAGTTTTCTTGTCGCTGTGAAAAAAGTTATGAATATGTCAAATTGCTTTTGTGTGGAAATACACATAGAGATTCATTCATGAAAAGGCTGACTGGAGGCCGGAGAGCAATCTTCTTCGTCGGTGTTGAATAATTCATGAGGTTGACTTATATCTGACTCCCACAGCTATCCTTCACAGACTTTACATGTTCATTCAGTTTTCAGAAAATTTGTCATTGGCGTTGAATTTTCAGTCAATTTCATCCTGCTGATGATAAATTAATGTACTAGAATGAACTAATTTCAATCAGAATATACTAGGGCGCAGGAAAATCATCACTCATAGACATTGACAAAAAACGAAGAAAGAAAGGATCATTCATGTTCTCCCTCTATTGAAAAAAACGATAATTTGAAGGAGCAAATTGCCAATGGAACTTTCATTGTCTATTTGCAAATCTGTGATGGAAAGTCATGAAGAGAATAATTTTACTATGCGAATATATCAGTTACATGTAGGTTAATAATTGAGTGACCAATGGATGTAGGTGATGAATTGTAACATTTTCACTAATTCAATATCAGATGACCAACCGCAATTCTTGAAATCCAAGGATACACAGCCTCAGAACCATTGCTCGTGGAAGAATATAACATTCTATAGATGTGATACTGATGAACAGTTCAGCCATCACCAACTTGTATGACTTTTATCAATGCTATTCTGTTGGTGATGACGATATTAAATCATGCGTTATTCTGGCCTCATTCATTCTTTATCATCTTGGTGTTACCGGAAGGAACTCCATAACACTCTAATGAGTCTAATTGAGGTAAGAGTAATCTGAAAGTCATATGGGCAATATACCAAGATGAGCGAGCTTCAAAGATCACTCGACCTCAAGATACGTCGAGAACTGACCTTGATGAGTCAATTGGTGTGATTCGGCGTGCTACTCAAGCGTTGGTATTTGGTTGAGTTGCTCAATGCATCTGGCATCGTTCTGATATTGATATACAGGATGGTCCAACGGAAACTCAACACATCGATTTTCCGGCTTCAAAATGTAGAAATCATCCAACTCTTGCACGAGGGTCGGATAAATAGCGTTCTATGAAAGTTTCTGAATGAATTTGACCAGTGAGAAGGAAACCATGAAACCATCATTTATCAACAAGATGGCGTACCACCTCATTTCGTTCAACCTGTGCGGCAGTTCTTAGATGAAAATTTTCCCTAGGCCTGGATTGGAAGAAAGGGACAAATTGAGTGGCCGCCCAGATCACCTGAACTGACTTCACTGGAGTTTTTTCTATTGGATCACCTGACATCTAAGAAGCCAGAGTCCCTGGATGATTTGCGAATCCGGATCATCAATGAATGCCGTTAAATTCCACCAGAAATGTTTGGTTAAGTACGTGAACGTTTTGAGCAATACTTATTTCACTAATCACAATAGTCTTCCACTATTTCAGTCACTTTGTTATCGATGGAAATTTGCAGACGAAATTTCAGGGTCAGAAATCGACTGATCCGAGTGATTTTCCATAATTTTATTTCAAAGCTGGAGGAATCGAGGTGTTGAGTTTTCATTGGATCACGTTGTATGTTCATCCGAGTATGATCTCTCATTATGCTGTGGTGAAATCCACAAAAATGCAGCAAGAGACGGCGAAATATGTGTTACAGGTGAATTCAGGTACTGTACTGATGAACATTTTCACACTTTCAACTATGATTCCCTTGTGAATTTCATCCGCAATAGTATGACATGAAAGAATTCATCAGATCTCGAAGAGGACAAGACTACAATACCTGAATGAGGAGACTTTCCTGACAAACTGCTGGAATATGTTCATACCAGATCAGTAGTTATTCCAATAATTTCTATTCTCACTTCTAGGATCGTTGCATATAGTAATGGAATTTTCATTTGACACTATAACACCGATCATGTAGGTAGAACAACAATTATGTTACTGCCCTTCGGTATTCACATATGTGAGTATCGTTTTTTTATCTGTTATTCTTGATGATTTCACATATTCGAAGGATGATAGGTGGAAGAAACCAGCATATCATTCTCATAATCACCAGATGCAGCTTGATAGTTCTCAATTATACGTATCTCATCTTCTCCTATATGTCTCAGACTTCGATAATTCACACTTACAGTAACGGAAAATTCATGTTGTGAAAATAAAATCTGTTTGATCATATTGTGCTATTTCAGTTTGACCTAATATTCATGAAGCCATCGATTGTTGGAAGATTAAATAGGCCATTGGGTTAATAAATTGAGAAACTTGCTCTGCCTGCATCATTTCAAATCATTTCAAAGAAGTTCATCTTATCAACAAGTTTTCTACTCCAATCCCTTTGCAAAACTTCAACATACATGATCAGTGAACGATGACATCCCGAAATATTTTACTCGCTACGAAAATGATGAACGATTACTTCTACTGTTACGTGTACCCATTAGTTGCACAATACTATTGAATAAATATGATGAGTTGACATGCATTGCCCGTTTATCAGAGCAGTCTCTTCATTCGAACGCAGGTATCAGAGTTTATTGTTTTCTCTTTGAAGCCTCATCTAATTTCTCATTCGATCATGGAGCCTATAGATGTTTGGAGAGAAATTTGCCATGGTTAAAGGTGTGATAATGGTCATTGAATAGAGTGGGTATCTCAAATTTACTAGAAGGAATAATATTTCGTCATCTCTCACAGCATTTTTTTCCGATTTCAGCATGATATGAGAGCATACATAGATGAACAAATGATTCAAGGAAAGATTATTGTTTATTTGAATCCTGCAGTCCTGTAAGCAACTTACAAGGGTGTACGCTTGCTATAGCATATATGGCAGAATGTTGAATTGTTTCTAGTCTTCCTAATTTCCTGATAGTTTCATTTATATTTCTGACACCCACAGATAACATGGAGATTTACCTCCTGGAATGATATGGGGTCGATTTAAGCCAGAATTTTTTCCTATCTCACTGAGAGGTTCAAATAAATGCTAAAGATGATTCTGTTATCTCAACAATGTTCTGATACATGTTCTAATTCAGTCTAGTAGAAATACTAGTGAGGCATTGAAATATTCTTGTTCTTCTTTTTGACGCCTGCCTGTTGGAAAATACTTCGATATCAGTCTTCTGTGATATTGATTACATGTGATGAATAACCAGAAAGATGTCGTGACATAGTTAGAAGGTGAAATGATGCATACATATTATTCAGAGAAGGAATGGTCAACTTGTAACAAGAGCAAGACATCATTGCGCAACACTGATGACGAATTTTTGTACACCCGCTTTGATAGATTACTGATGATTATATTGCCGAGAAAATAATGTCATGAGAGATTACATTCTCTATGGATGATCTGATAGATAACTATTATATGATGAAATATGAAAGAGATAGATTACAATGGACTTTGAATTTTTTGAAAATAATTGTTTAATTTAGTTTTCTTCGACCACTGCTCTAATTGAGTAATACAAGAAAGTGAAGGAAGTCATCGACGATTTCAGAGATATTGGATATGATAATCTAACGACCATAGCAGTTCAAACGTTATGTTTTGACATTTTTATGGTCGTAAGCCGCGAAAATCATTTGAAATTCTAATACCCGCCCACATTCATTCTGATATAGGAGCTCAATCTCGAGAAATATTTAATCACTTCCCGAATGCCTAATCACGAACGAGTTAGCCTCTTCTACTCATGATACATATTTAAATCATCATATAATTTTTATAACCACTACCGAAAAGTCTTTTTTATAGCCATTTGATGGAATGAATCGCTTATACTGGATATCTTCAGCGATCTGGAACTATGTCGAGATGAGGAGTTGAACAGAAAAGAATTGAATATTTCCTTACATTTTGCTACTAGAAATAGTGCAGAAATTATTAAAGTATTATTCGTCTGTGAATGGTTACAAGTCGAATATTTCTCTATTTTTCTGAGAAGTTCAATACGTTCTCGAAGTCATAACATTAAGATATTGACAATTCTATAAACCCGGTAGATATGAAATAATTAATCGATTACTACTCGATTACTACTCGATAACTTGTGACATCAGGATACCAGAAAGAAGTACATCATATCAAAAACTAGCTCAAGTCATTCGGGGAGGTGTTCTATTGATTTTCTTCAAGTTTCTGTGAGGAATTTTCTCTCCTCGTTGGAATGAGAAATGGAATGAATGATTTTACTTTTAGTACAGAGACAGATTTGTAATCTGCTTCACAATGTCAGCACATATATATTGAAAGTATTATAATAAATCCCATTTAATTTTTCTCTCACTCGAAAACTGGAAAAATCACATCATTTAATCAGAAGGCATCAGTAGTAGACATGAGGAACCTCATTCCAAAAATATGACTGTTGCTCAGTGATGATAATATTGTGTAATATTATTGAGATATTTTATAAACCACTTCCATCAAATAGAGTGCTGAGTGGAAGCACCGATACGTTTCGATTGAAGCTGATATTTCAGCACTGTCACTGACGAAGGCTTCTGAACATCCTGACAAATACAAGTTCTATACGTCAACATGTGCAGATCTCTAATGATAACTGTATTTCTTTCCAATTTCTAATGGAACTTCCATTAGACACTGTCTGTGAGTTTTTCGAGGAGGTGGTACATTCATTTTCCAGTTTTTTTTGTGAGATTTTCTCTCCATGTTTCTTAAATATGAAGAAGGAGTTATTGGAAATCATTTCAATATATTTGTAGAGAGGGCAGATTTTGTGATCTGTCCCAAAATGTCACTGCCCTTGAAATTAAACCTTTAGATTCCTGAAAGAAAAATTCTCTATTTGTCAGTGACACCTTGTTTCTGAAAGATTTGGAAATACGAATATATTTTATGAATATGAAACCTCTACTCATCATGGTGGACGTTTCAGGAACGGATCTGCATCCGTTCTCAAAACGAATAAAATAGTTTTCTCTGCAAAATTTTCTCAATGCGCAGTCGGTTTTTGACACTGAAAAGTAACAATTTAGTAGACGGGGGAATTCTGGTTACAAGGTGTTTTCATTAAATGATATTGAATTTTCCATTCTCATTTGCAATTTCCAGGAGTGGGTGCCAAGTTCTATCTATATTAACTGAACATGAAGCGATATCATTGTCTCCGTTCAGGAGAATGTAAGCAGCCTCTTTGATTTTCCGTTTTTGGTTGTTGTCTTCTTTTCCTATAATCTCAATATCACTCCAATCGGCTATATGTTGTCCATTTTCAGTAAGGATATGTTCAGCTTATAGACCGGTATAATATTATACCGGTGAAACTAGCAGTCCCCTATTAGTAAGGATGAAAGAGCATAAGAACAATATAAAGAAAACATATATGGACAAATCAGAATCAGCTGAACATATCCTTACTGGAAATGGACAACATATGGCCGATTGGAGTAATATTAGGATTATAGGAAAATAAGACAACAACCAAGAACGAAAAATCATGCATTCTTCTGAACGAAGACAATAATATTGCTTCTTGTTCAGTTGATAGAACTTGGCACCCACTCGAATATGCAAATGGAAAATTCAATTTCGATCAATAGAAACACCTTATAACCAAAATTAATCCGTCTGCCAAATTGTCACTTTTTAATGTCAAAAACCAACTGCACGTTGAGAAATTTTACGAAGAAAATTGTATTAATTGTGTTGAGAACGGGTGCAGATTCGTTCCCGAAACGTCCACCAAAATATTTAGAGGTTTTATTCTTGAATATTCTTGAATATATTTGTATCTCCAAATTCTCCAAAAACAAGCGCAGTGACATTTTGGGACAGATCACAAAATCTGTCCTTCACTATATATTGAAATAATTTTCAATAACTTCTCCTATTTTCAGAAACGAGAAGAAAACATCCCACAAAAGGCTGGAAAATGAAACCTTCATCATTATGCTTTCATATTTTGAAACTATAAACTGTCCTGAATTCAAAAAAGTTTTCTAAGGATTCCATCATTAGATTTTGTCATCATATATTTAGTGAGAATATGCATTGATTTCGATTGTCATAAAACGACAAAGTGCAACAGTTTCCAATGGAATTCCTATTCTTTCCTATCCATTTGTACATTTTCGAAAGTGAAGTCACGTCACTTGCCTGTAATATTGATCACGGCATATTGATTACCTGTAAGTACTTCTGCTACTATCATTTCGTCCACACAATGGCAGAACTGAACGAAAGGGAATCAAAATCACACTCATGATGAATGATATCGATTTTCGAATCTACATCATTTCGGAATTCAAAAATTCCAAGATCACGGACAACATGGATCTTTAGATAAAGGTCTATCAATTGCATATGAGCAGAAACATCGAATAATAGATTTGCATTCACCTAATGAATACCGTCCAAAGAATTCTGAAGAATAAGATACTCCCTTTTGAAATGAGTCATGATCTCAGACTACCGGAAGAGGTCCTTGATTGCCGTATGCGGTTTTGCCCGACGATGATGGAGAATGAATCCTTTATTGATCCAACATATTTCAAATGTGAGAAGTTTCTTCGGGAACTAGATTATCGATTATTGAATGGCCTCAGCTCACCAAATCTGATGCAACTGTATATTCTGAAATCTGAGATGCATTGCATAAAAGCTGACACGAATCTGAACAAAAGAAATACTTCTTGCAACTGATATCACAGCCAATTCACTTGAGACCGTTCAATGGAAATATCTTGTGGAGAAATCATTGCAGCTACTGTCAGACAGGGGTGGAGTAACTTTTTGAATATTCATTGAAAATAAATGTTTCTCATCAGATACTAAAATTCTACTGATGTGAAATAATATGAAATGTCAGGCATGTCGATGAAATCAAAGAGTAATATTGTATACCCATTTCGATTTTTTCCTTTCTTTGACGAAATGACATGACACAATCTAAACGCCTTCAAAAGGAAGTGGTAGCAATCAGGATAACAATTACCAGTGAATACGTTTCCAATCCATACTATATGTGTCACTCTCAGCTACTAGTTGTGCTGGTGTCCTTGATCAAAAGTCATTAGGTGAGGTCGATATAAATGTCTTGTATGGTACAATGATATTCTAATATTAGGTTATGAAATTGAGTCTTGAGCTTCTCAAGGCTAGGAGCTATGATATAATGCGGTTAATGAATTAATGCGATTCGCCGTTCACGACTTATCAGTTCCTTTCATTAATAGTCTTCAACAGTTTCATTATTCAATGCAGAATCGAAAAGTTTCATAGTGATGTTGGGCGTTGCTTATCTTCGTAACATTCCTATTCATCAAGGACGATGAGATTTACAGTCTATACCAGGCGATTGAGATTATTCATGATTAATTGACTCCATTGAACAGATAACTAACTAGCATTATTTCGTGCAGAAGAAATTACACAAGAGCAATTGGATATCCGACAGAAAATGAAACTGAAAGGTTTAAGATTATTGCCTGGAGCTTCTATAATAAAATATCTTATATTAGAATGATGAGCACAGCTATGAATGTGATGAATACATTGCACCGATGAGCCAAAATAGATTTTTTTTTCAAGGACAGTGGTTATGAGAAAAATTTCAGCTTCCTGTATTTTGGGTGATCTCATAATAAAACTCCAGAACTCTTCCATCGATGCACTACGGTGATAGTAATGAAGAAAAAAGGTGGGAAAATAGGAAGACGCAAGCTTTGATCTTTGCTGAATGCTAACAATGATAAAAATGATAAAAAGGTGAAACTAGTGGATTCATTCAATTCTTGAAACAGTGTTTCGGGAAAATATTGGAAATTCGGCTATGACTCTTTGACTAATTTATGATCTGTTGTAGCAATCCTATAACACACCGAAATTGCATATTTTCTAACTACGGATGATCATGGTAGGTACCTATAATTGAAGGAAGAAAATCAAATATCACGTCTTGAATTTTGTCGATCATGGTTATTCAGTTTTGTTCTATGGATATACTACGGCTATCTTATTTCTGTCTTCGTCAAGACCTGAATATAGTATCTATCCTTTGCATTAATCTACTGAAATAAGATTTCAAAAGATCGACTTCACGGCCATGATACACAAGAAACTATTATAGCCTCTGCAATTTGGGGATCCAAATTGAGTCATATCTGAAAATATTAATATCAATTGCACCTTCCATCAGTTGTATCGAAAAAATTTTATGTTCAAGTATGATGAATTATAATTAATGTATTGCTATGTGACGATCCCGCTTATGTAGTTGGATTGGGACCAGAAACATACATCTGAATACATAACAAAATATGTAACATAAAATAAAAATTTCCACTTCTAGAGCCTCTCCTTCTGAACAGCAGCCACTGGAAATATTTCCATCAGAGATAGACATTTCGTTCATATTATTTCATAAACTCCTAAGCGTCATTTAATGGAATATGTTTTCTTGTATGTCGCAAATTTTTGTATTTTCAATCTAATGTTGTATTGAAAAAATTGTATATTCTAGTATGATGTATTGCTATGTGATGATCTCACTCATGTAGTTGGATTGGGACCAGAAACATACATGTGGATACATAACAATACGTAAGATGAAATGAAAATTTCCTCTTCTAGAGCCTCTCCTTTTGAACAGCAGCCACTGGAAATTCTTCCATCAGAAATATATATTCCGTTCATATTATTTTATACACTCCGAGGAATTATATAATTGAATGTGTTTTCTTGTATGTCGCAAATTTATGTATTTCCATCGGAGGACAGAAACTTTTGATATTTATCAATGTAAAGATTACGATATAAATAATGGAAAGTGCACGAAAGTATATATCTTTCTCGCCAATATCGAGTGTTGAATAGGTTGTTGTTTCTTGTTTCTATCTCATGTATGATGATTCACTTCCTGATTCCATTCCTGATTATAGTCTGGAAAAATCCTCTCTATTTTCACTTATATATTCCAGCTGATTGCGATATTGTCACAATCACACACAAAGTGGTAAGAGTTTACGTGACTTTTCTTGTAAATCAACTTTCATTCATGCCGTAACTTGAGGTGATGAATTATCATCATTATCGAAAATAATACTATCATATCATATCCTGAGTGGATATTGAGGTCTTCAAAGAACCCGCGATTTTCCGAGCACGACGTGTTCTGAATACCAGTTATTCATGAATATTTCAAGCTATTATTCTTCATTATAGTAGACTTTGATCGTCGAATATTTGAATGGAGTTTTTGGAATATTTGTTAGTGATACGTTGCAAGCTACTACTGTCATATCGATAATTGACGAATAGACATTTATAATTCACGTTTCTCGGGTGATAGTCGTGTCGGATGATGTAGCAGTGATAAATTCAAAAAACTCTCGTCTTCTCGAAGTGGAAAAAAATTCAACTTGGAAGTATTACATTTCTCAAATTATTGTTGTGTCATTTATATACTCTATGCTTCTCAGTGTTGACTGAATCGAATTTATTTTCCGGTAACCATTTCTATTCGGTTTGCTAAGTCTCACCACTTTCAGAATTTTGAGATCATCATCATTCAACTCGGGAAATATTTTACCTCTAATCAAGAAGTCAGGTATGGTCTTGAATTTACCAGAGTCTCAGTTCATTTTGGGCTGATTATGAATCTCCTTGTCTCAAATGAAATCTTTAAAAATCTAGAGATTGTACCTCATTTGGAATGTACCTCTAGAGTATCATTTGAACATATCAAGAAGAACAAACATTGACTAGTTGATTGTCTCTTCAATATCGGTCATATTGATAAATAACTTCAATATAGACGATGGACAATGTTTACATTCTACTGTAGGCACATCTGGTCAAACTTCGGCTTCGAGTTTTTTTAATGATCTGAGTGATTCCCAGGTGAAATAATCGGTTAGCGTTGTTATTGCATCAAAAAAAGCACATTACAGTAACTCTTATATCTATAACATCATCATACGAGCAAAATAGCCTTCATCAATCGTATTGTCATTTCCACATGAAGAAAGACAAGTAGGTGATATAGTTTCAATAGCGTATCGATATGAATTCGAATAGACTAGGCGGAAAAAGATATTTATCAATCATACTTCTAGTATGACGTAGTAGTAGATCCACAAGAACTCGAAGCTGATATAAACAGAAGTAAAATCATTAGTCGTGTGGGCTATTTCCCCCTAATACCAGCAGTGACTGCAAAAAAATTCTTTCAAATTTCAAAACACTACGAAAGCAGAGTCCTTTTCAATACAATCACTGGCTTGAAGAGGTGGAATGAGATAACCTCTTCAAAATGTACACTAATCACCCAATTTTGTTCCATTCATTCATGTATATTCATCTCTATTCGAAACGTCGTTTTTTGATTTGGGATGATACCTCTTGAACGATTGAAGGATTATATCTTATATCATTTTTAACCTATAAATCGTATGAATACATAAAGATTTTTTTTTTATCTTTGGACAACACGAAAGGGAAACCTATGATGTTTGAGGAACATCGTGTTAGCCAGCGGTGGAATTTTGGGAAAGAAGGAAGGTGTTGGAATTTTTCTTGAATGTTTGGAGGTTGTAAGCATCAGGAAAGACTTCACTAGGCAAAGAATTCCACAACTTTGCCGTTCTATTGATGAATGATGCTTGGTATAGCGATGTTCGACGAAGTAGAAACATATTCTGTAATTCTTCTCCAATCGAGTTTCAGTGATAAGGTTTCAAGTATTTTTATTTCTCAATTCTAGCGATATGGGAAACCCCAGGTCGAAAACAGGCTGAACTATTTCTGAATATTTACTGAGATGAATAATAGACATGACAAACAATACAGCCTATATATTCTACCAGGAGAACTGCAGATGTCACTCTGCGATTACGAAGGTCCAGTGAGGGTGGAAAGCTACGATAGATTCATCAGAGCCACAGTGAGTTGATTCATCATTGTCATGGGGTAGATTGAAGCTGAACATATATTTATTTTGATGTACATCGATTCAAGAATATTCGATTATGAGAAAGCATGTTTTCTTCGTAATTTCAAATTTATTTTCTAATATTGTGAAAAAGGATTCACGAAAAACATGCATCGAAAGAAATCATTCGAGATGAACTAACGCGGACCCAAGAATGAGAAGATGTGTACCACAACTTCATCTAAGCAGTGTATTCTTCTGAATTATCTAGTCGGAGCACGTGTTTTGAGATGTTATAATCGTTTCCTCTTCGGACAAGATATATTGAATTCATCTGGTGACCACTCCAGTGAGATAAGATAATTGACCTCAGTTTCTATTATATAGGTTAATGAAATTCGATGTATAACATCGATAGTTGTGTTATGTGAGATTTACTCAAATTTTATTTGTCGATTGGGTGCGCCAGCAGTGGATTTCCTTTTCAAACCTGTATGAAAGCTAATAATCTCAATATCCACTCGGTCTATGCTTCCCGTCCCACTTTGGAAGGGTTCCTTGGTGCCATTTTGGAAGATTTATTCAAATACAATGGAGGGTTGAGTGGTCCTCATTTGAAAGGTCGTACAATTCTCAATATGAAATCAAAATGTTCCACGAGAATATTCATCCAAATGAAAAAAAAAAAAATCCACATGTTGCTGCTATGAAATCGTCTCTGTGTGACATATCATTTGGTGTGTAGTGATTCGTAATTGAGTTAGTTAATTCTAAATCCATCATTGGTTGAAGTCAACAATGGTGATGACACAATTGCTTGATCAGAAATGGAAAAAACACAACATAGTTGAGCAAATGAGAATCGAACTCTGAAAAAAAATCAATGGATTTCTCAAACCTTTTTGAGTGTTTGCATCGTCGTATGACATTCATGTTTGTGCACTCATCTGCTAGGTATGTATTGCTTTGAGTTTTCAAGAAAAACTCACTACGATGGATATGCAACAAAGGAATGACATACCATTCAAGTCTTTTGATGCGATAGATATTCCGCATAATTTCTGAAAGGAATCTATTTCCGAGTGCGCTACTGACTCATTGTTTTCCGAAATATCTCACAAAATTCATTCTCGTGGATCTCTATATCATTCCTTCGCCGTATCGTCATCAGAAATATCGTTTTTTTGCAGGTTTTTCGACCTCATTCATGTAGAGGGAATCAATATTCATGTTGACTATTTTGAAAACTAATCATCATGTTGTACAATGATTGAAAACAGTGAATATCACAGACGAACTATAACATGGAAATGTATAATCAAAGTTGACATGAATGATAATGATAATTTCACAGTTGTATTTCAATCTCTGATATATCACTGGACTGAGGTGTTTCATAAATCGATAGCTGCTGCAGAAATTCTGCACGTAACAGATACTGTTTCACTGTATCAATTGGTGATGAATAATGCTCATTTTTCTATGATTGTGCGAAAGAGAGGATCATCCAGCAGTTATCAAGATATCTGATATCTCGTGGATGGAGTAAAATTCACTGGAACCTCGAGCTATAATAAAAAAAAAAACTTGAGATATTCAATTTCTCAAGTATTAGAATGTCTGAATATGGTCAGTGGACGACTCTGAAGCTCTATAAGCTGTCACGAATTCATTAAAACTCAATTCGAATAATCCATCTTCCTGTATGTGGACTAGAATGGTATGACATGTCTCCTATTTACAATCATCATAGTGAAATTTTCGTCAGTTCACAGCAGTACATTTCGAAAATTGCAAAATGGTGTTTTGAGCTATAGTTCATCATGAAGAATCTATTGCACATTGTTGCAGTCGCAATCATTTTTTTCCCAAATCTAACCAATACGGAGGACGCCTATGGTAGAAATGTGAATTAAGCACAGGTGTGTGCAGGAGGTCAAGGGTCACTAGATCTCGATATCTCGCGAAAGAACGCCAGTCCAGCTACTCGTAAGTGAAGCACGAGAAACGAATGTTTGTGAATTTGTTTCACGTGGTGAACCTCTAGGGTTATCATTCAGTTTCTGTTCCGTCATGGAATTCGTTCAGAATTTGGCTCACAGAATCAGAATGAGAACTGCTTAGTGATTCTTCACGATGCGTTCATGATGACAGAGAGGAAAGCATTCACCTGTTCAAATACAGTACTCGAAAGATCTTATATTCTGAGAAAAGCCATCACAGAATCAGAAGGAGATAGAGTTTTCATATAGAGAAACAACTGAATGTTCACTTCTCCTCATTGATATTTCGGACTCATATTTTTGATCACCCTGAGTTTCAATTATCCAGCGAATAAGGAAATTGTAGGTGATTTAATTAGCTCTTGATATTCACGGAACAGTGGAATAATCACTGCATGTCATGAACAATGGTAATTTACATTAACACGACTTGTCTACGAAATGCCACATTTCAGGATACGATATGGTACATAAAATCTACTCAAAAGCATGAAAGAAATCTGAAAATGTAACGGAATACAGGAGGTTTCATTGAGAATAAAGAGTATCATCATTTCCGGTGAAACCAGAAGTATCACATAAACAAAAATATTTCATTTCGATCATACAGAAATCATACAAACATCCTTCCCAATCAATTATCTCAACTCATCAATCATATATTTGTATAGTTGTAGGTACTGATTACAGAAGTCAGAACATGTATGATGATATCAATGAATTCAAATGTGATATGTAACTCAGGAATTATAATTGAGTAATTTAGTGAGAAAGTCGGAATCAGGTATCCATTCTTTGGTTCTTTATCACGTTTCTACGGCTGGAAGAACCTCTGCAACTGAAACTGTTCCTTTTCTCAAGAAAAAAGAAAGCTAGGGTCCAACCGATTCCAAAGAAGGGCAAGAAAACACTCCCTAACAACTATAGACCGATTGCACTACTATCTGTGATCTCTAAAGTAATGGAAAAAGCAATCAACATCGAGCTCATCCGATACCTAGAGAGCTCAAGAATCGTGAACGACCGGCAATATGGCTTTCGTCACCAGAGGTCAACTGGAGATCTGCTTGCCTATGTGACACATAAGTGGCAGGTGTCAATAGAGAAACATGGGGAGTCTCTGGCTGTAGCCTTGGATATCTCCAAAGCATTTGACCGAGTTTGGCACCAAGGCCTCCTAGCGAAACTTCCGTCATATGGTTTGCCGCCCCAACTGTGTCTTTTACTATCGAGTTTTCTTGCAGATAGATCACTCTACGTGGTGGTAGACGGGGTCTCGTCTGATACAATGACGATCAATGCTGGTGTTCCACAAGGCTCTGTCTTGGCACCAACTTTGTTTTTGCTCCACATCAATGATTTGTTGAATGTGACCTCCAGCCCAGTTCATAGCTTTGCGGATGATAGTACACTTCATTCCGCCTTTTCCTCTAGAGCCCCTATATCATCCAATGAGGCCAGAGGTGCAAGGCGAAGACAGGTTGATGCTTTAAATGAGGATCTGACAAGAATTCTGAAATGGGGATCTGAGAATCTAGTACAGTTCAATGCAACTAAAACTCAAGCTTGTATGTTCACCAAGAAGGCTGATCACACAATGCCCAATTTGATGATGTCGGGTACCACTGTTCCTATGAGGTCGTCAATATCCTTGCTGGGTGTCACCACCAACAGTGCTCTCTCATGGGACGATCATGTGAGGTCCATTGCGAAGACTGCTTCACAAAAACTCGGTTTTCTTTTCCGTGCGAAGAGATACTTCACATCCCAGCAACTGCTTATGATCTACAAAGCACAAATTCGACCTGTCCTGGAGTACTGCTCACATGTTTGGAGCTCAGCCCCCAAACATACGCTTAAGCTCTTAGATTCAATTCAGAAGAGAGCTATTCGCCTAGTCGATGACACAACACTCACCAAATCATTGACCTCTCTAGATCATCGTAGAAAGGTCGGCGATCTCTGCCTTTTTTATAGGTACTTCCACGGTCGGTGCTCAACGGAAATATCATCTATTATGCCACCACGCGCGATTCCTAGTAGACAAACCAGACGAGCTCAAGCTGGTCACCCCTACACTGTCAGGCTCGAGACCTGTCGAACATCGCTATACCAAGCATCATTCATCAATAGAACGGCAAAGTTGTGGAATTCTTTGCCTAGTGAAGTCTTTCCTGATGCTTACAACCTCCAAACATTCAAGAAAAATTCCAACACCTTCCTTCTTTCCCAAAATTCCACCGCTGGCTAACACGATGTTCCTCGAACATCATAGGTTTCCCTTTCGTGTTGTCCACAGATAAAAAAAAAAAAAATTTCCATCTTTGGTTCCGCTGTCTGGCATCATCATGTGATATCCATTTATCATCTGATTCGTTTCTTCTTGTGTGTGAGTGAACGTCATTATTATTATTATCTTATTTATCTCATTTGCTGTGTCGAATCAATCACGATTTTGTTTTTCGAGAGAGATTTGATTTTCCGGATACATTATTCATTTACCCATATCATGATGGAAGTGACAAGATTTGATACAGTTGAAGAAAAATTCTCTCGAGAGAGTCTGGTGG
Organism: Gastrophysa polygoni; assembly: GCA_963576655.1. Classification (NCBI taxonomy): domain Eukaryota; kingdom Metazoa; phylum Arthropoda; class Insecta; order Coleoptera; family Chrysomelidae; genus Gastrophysa; species Gastrophysa polygoni. Next base: position 1,825,606 of record OY755087.1, on the reverse strand, counting down.
TAATTTCTGAGTTGTATCACATAATTCTTTCACCACGAAGGAAGTATATGTATACACATATAATAAGCAGTACAGGCCTTCGACGCTCAAGGCATGGTATATTTTTTTCCTTCGTTCCTATATATCTTCCCTTCAGATTTTGATATTTATCTCATGTTTTCCATTATCTCGTCCATCCATAATAATTTGGGTCTCCATCTTCTTCTTCTTCCTCCGATTCTAATTTCTGACATCTTTCCAGTGATCCTTTCATTCATTCCTTCTATATGACCCGAACATCTTGGTCTGTGTCTTTTTGCGGTGCCTATTATATCAGGTTGGTCGATCGACTATCTTAGTTATTTTTTCGTACACATTCGCCATATAAAACCTATTCTTTTTCTTTCATAAATTCTGCGCGAACACTTTCTCTCCCATATGGCTAGCATTCTTTGTTCTTTTCATTCCATTTTCCAAATAATACCTAGGTCTTAGAACTGATTTGTATTTTCGCAATTGTAGATAATAGTTCAAGCACATTCTTCAGCTTGTACATACATTTATTTCCCTTCATGATTATGTTTTTTATTTCTTTTTCATATTTGGTTCCCTAGTTTCTTGCGCCTATGTACGTGAACGATTGTGGTTCTTGGAAACTGGGAATCTTCACTGCACTCTTTATTTAACATTGCTTGTCTCTGTCTTCTTCAATATAGTTTGTCATCTCCTTGTTCGTTTCCAGCCCCATTGTCTCTGCACTCTGTTCAAGTCGTATCACTACTTCCCTTAACTCTTTTTTGTTCCTTGCCACTCTTGCAATGTCCTCTGCGAATACTAGGCACTGACATCGTTTATTATATACAAGCCCTGACTGGTTTATACAAGCTTTTCTCGCAATATATTCGAGAACGAAATTGGGCAGCGTTGATTGACGGTAAAAGTATATGATTCAATAATTGAATGGAGTTAACTTACATCATTTGCGAATATTTGTATTTATTCCTCAATTCTTCTAGGAGTTGCAATAGCTGGAATTTGTTGAGGAGACAATATTATAACAAGTAATACGATACATTTTCAACATATCTACTGGATTAGAACTACAGAGAGAATGTCTCTTCATTATTGTATATCTGATTACATTTCCTGGAGGTTAACAGGGTTATGATATTATATTTCGCACATTTATTGTGCAAATCTTCACATATACGAGGTTCTCTGAATTCAAAGCACATCGAACGACTATTGTCGATATGATATCAAATTTTTGGACAATTAGAAACAATCCATATTACATAAGGAGCTGTTGAAGATAGGGGAGAATGATTCAGTAGAGTCACGAAATATATCGGATAGCTAGATATTTCGTGTTATTTGATTTGATTTATAGATTTGAATGAACATGAAATGAATAATCGATTCAGGAATTATTCTTATATTTATCTATTCGACAGAACCTTGAAATCCAGTCATTGCAGTTGAAGGTACACTTATAACAGATTCTCACCTCTAGAAAACCTTCCTATCAATATTTGTGGTCCTCAAAACAAAAATCAAGACTCGCCCGTATTCTGAACAAGTTGACGAGAAGATTTCCGTTTTATCTTCCCTCAACTCTACGTTGAGAGTTGATGCAAAATAAATCAACCAGGTAAAATGATAGATCAATTGTGGATGACGTTTTTATGCAGTGATAATTGGAAATGATACAAATATTATGTAAGGAAAGTATTCTAGACGTCTTCAAGAATGCGAATTGCCAGAAAATTCGACACTGAATCCATATCTACTATCGGGCTACTTAGGCACCATCTGCAAGCTCACTTGTTCTGCCCCATCCTCATCAATTTACACTGTACAGTATGAGCTTTATCTTTCTCGGCGGTCATGCGAGGAGACTAATAAAGATAAATCAGTGTCGAGTGACTAATAAACTCGAAAAATCCATCCGAGAGACCTATTTGACGATCACACGTCAGCCATATACCTAATTAGGGCTGCTATCTGGGCATTATCGACTCGTTACTTCACTAACTAATGGTAATGACTTCAGTGACTTTTTCTCTCGAACCTAATAGGTTGGCAGTACTGACTGGGTGGCAAATACAGATTTTGTAGTGAGAATCAGCTGTGTATTGCCTTTCGATATTTGAATAATTACATATCTTTGATATAATGGAAATATCCATCTCCGGGACGATGAAATCTGAGTCATGATCTGCCACGTTTTGCAAAACGGAAATATTGATATTGGTGGGGTAGTTGGGGTTTTCATTCAATGACACTCCAATCTGATGTTACTCGAGTATTTAAAAATCTTTCCAGCAGATACAGGCAGACCTCTTCGAATCACATCTCACTTCATAATCCTCTAACACCATACAGATGAGTTTCCTCGAAGGAAGGATGAATCCTTGGATTTCATACTCGAAGAATATAAGCCTATGACACGTTCCGCATTCTCAACCAATAAACTATCTCCAATCAAAACAGGATCACCTTAGTAGATAGTAGATTCAGCAATTCAAAATATATATTCATGGATATAAACATTCAAAAGATTTATGGTTATAGTGAACATGAAATGATTGATAGATTGATTGATGTCATCTGTAGGTTCGATCAGACTGACACCAAGAATGGTAGGAAGACATTCTGGGCTTAATAAGTCATTCAGTTATTTTTCAATCAGGAATTCTAGAACTTAGGAGTGGATTTATCTTGAAGAAATTTTCATCTTCTATTGAGTATACATTTAGGGCCGTTACCCATGGGCATCTGTAGAGGTGTTATATTTTTCCCAAACGAATATGGGTTCTTTTTCTTTCTTCTAGCTGATCTATCTCAATGATGGTTCAGCTAGCTCGGGCCGACTCATTTTTGATTATATTCTCTCAATAACACCTCATCACATGTCTCGGATCTTGCTTTTCACTTCCTCCATTCTCCCTTTGATTCCGCTTCAATTCTTTCGTGAATTTCGATGAGATTATGTTGTTCTGATCAGAAATATCGGAAAATTGTGTAGCTGATCAGATAGAGCTCAGTTTAATGATGGCTTAATGGTTCCTCTAGCCATATTTCAATCAGGAATTCTAGAACTCGAAGTGGATTCAGGTTGGGCAGATCTTCTTCCTATTGGAACTACCCTTGTCGAGTGAATGCTCTTTCTGAGGGCAGATACACGAAAGATTCAAATCACTCGCTTGGCTTTCAGAGGGTAATTATTATGTATTGTAACATAACATGAGGAAGTGAAGTGAACATATTCATCGTTCAAAATATAAGGTAATTCCAAATCAGATTGTTCTGAGCTCAGCGTAGTATCATCAATCATCGAACTACTCCAACCCATATTTCCTTCTCTGATTCTATATGAAGTCCTCAATCTGAACAGTTTCGAAGTGTAAAAGTATTTTCCGAACAATCTAAGTTCATATGGAAATATCAGTTGTCATTAGAATCTTCAATTCCTGTCTAGGTATCAATGTCATGTAATACCTTGGATTTGAAATGTATGTACCCATTAAGGAAATATAATGTTGTGATATGTTGAAATTTGGAAATAAGAGAATTCCACTGGAGTCTACTACATAACATTATCATGTGATGATGATGTGATCATTTTTCATGCCTCAATGGCAAAAGAATCTGAAATGTTGAATATGTTGAATATGAATGAGTTTGTTTATATCTGCAGTTCTTATCCTGATTGTGATAGCTCAGCTATACCTGGATTCGTTTTGATCTATTTCTTCGAATCGAGAAGCGAAAATGGAATATATATTCACCTCATATACAATCCAATGAACTCAGAAACATTCTTCAGGTCATTGATATCGATTGAAATTTCATTCAGATATCTCCTGAAAAAAAAAGTAACATGGAATGAATTAAAGAAAATTGCCGTACAAGCGCAATTCCAATCCGTTTACGGATAGATCTAATAGTGTGTAATCCAAGATGTTGTCGTAAAAAGAGTTGAAAAGTAAATTCAGCCACCTACGACACTCACGATTGCCATTTGAATTTCAAAATTGACTGAGCGTATAAGGTCAGGTCATCGATATTTATTTTATTGCTGCTTCCATAAATTCATTCATATATATATAGGACAGTGATATAGATGCAATAGCATGATACCTTCATTGGGACTACCATCATGCTTGGAAATTTCAATATGTACGGAATATTTTTGTATGTACCGAATGAGGCTTCAGGGAAAATGGAACAGCATTCGCATTCATTCAATCATTCAGCTCTGAAACGAAGAACCCCATCTGAGATGATGATCACAGCTACTTATTTCAGTCAATAATTCATGATTTCGATTCCCAACTTTTGGGATGCAAATCCCCCGCCTCTTCAGGACATCCTCTGACAAAACATCGGTCTATTATGATATTGATATATGCGAAGCTTGGCCCTATTACCTGATTCAGTCCAATACCTCGAACCTGTATCCTTGCACTATCTTCTGTATAGATTGAAATGATCATAATAACATCTCTTTTCATTTTTCAGAAACGAGGAGAGGAAATCCCCCCAGAAATACTAGTAAAATTAACTTCTTGACTGTTTCAATTATTATTCTAGAATTTCCTCTTCAGTCCTACGGGATCCTTGTTCAGAGGGACTGAATTACTCACTTCTGTCTCGGAAGTGAGTGATTCACAAGATGATCGATACTTCGTCTGATGTTTTGATGTTGAGAACATCTCAAATTGCAGAGTCATTATCAGCATGTAGCATAAACGATATGTTACTATTTATTATACCTATTCAAATCATGGGAACTTCGAAGAGTGCATTACCTAATAGAATGGGAACTAGACTAACATCTGCCATTGTCGTATTCTGTTCATGAATAATCAACTTGCCGTTTCATTAACCTATTGTTGGAAAAATGGGTCAATTCCAAGTTTTTTCCTTCAACATTATTTACGGATAGACAATTCTTGCATGATGCCGTATCCAATCTATGTTCCTTTTGTTGCAATATCCGCTTTTAAATAGTTTTGGGTGAGATTAACAATTCACCCAGATTACTTTCCATTTTTTGGCATCCAAGAACAAGTAATTTATTTTTTATTCATATGGACGCTGTCATGTCAACGTTACATTATCTAGAAAGTGTAACAACTTGAGGTCATTTACATGCATATATAATTCCGTATCATCGTTTTCACAAAACTGCTAATGACATACACTAACGAGATGATGATTCATTTGAAAGACAAATAAACAAGAATCCTTATAATTATTTCTAATTCTACACAGCGCTCCATACGAGGCTCCATATATGTTGCTCAAGAACGGGAAGGACGACATTTTCAAATTAATTAACGAGTGAGAAAGTACCAGGAATTCGGCTAGAAAATGTTTCACTCTGATCGATGTCAATGATGTGAAAATATCGCGATATGTTATGAATAACCGAAGATTCGTATTCCCCAAGCTGTAGTTAGTTCAGAGAATGAATTGTTGTTCAACAGCTTCGGTTCTACGACTCACAAGTGAAGTAATACCTCATATTCAACGAGAAACGCTACTGGTAATTAGAGGATGTACAGGTCTCAATTCGGAAAGAGAAGTTACATTGACTAATTGAATTAACAACTGATAACACGAATAACTCCATTCAGGTGGTCATTGGATATTCGATTTATTGAATCGAATATTTTCAATAACTCAGTATTCATATGATGAACGAAGAAGGAAAACGGTCAGTCAATGGTCGATTTTTTTTATAAGAGATTTGACCGTCTTCGAACTATCAAATGTAGGATTATGTAATCAAACAACCACCAAAGTTTGAACTTATACTCATTCATTCCTAACATCCTTAATCAATCGAATTCCATACTATCTAGCCCAACATAGCCAAACCTGACCTATTATGACAATAGAGAAATTTTGAAAAGAAAATCCACAAATTGATGATGATGAACTGGAATATTCTTGCTCAGTAGGTGAGTCATGATAATATGAGGTTATTCATGGATTCTACTCCAATTCTGTACACAAGCTAAAACATGGATGGAGAACAATAAACGAATGATGTACCATCACATCACATGTGCTGTGATTGATATTATTGATAGAAACTTATACAGTATGTTATACTACAAATTCAACGAAGTTCGTTTTTCTGAAAGAAAAAAGAAAATTCAGATTTGTTCATGGTATTATAGTATTATATTATTATATAGTATTATTATTAAATTATTATTATTATTATTATTATTATTAGTATTATTATATATTATTATATAGTATTATAGTGATAGTATATTGGAAACTTCGTGACCAATGCAGTGATAAAACCGCCAGGCCAAATTTTCTCGATATTGATATTGTGATATTGTTCGAATGGATACACTGGGTGACTCTCAATCCATTGGCAATATGATATTTGCGAAACACTCGATTTCACGACTTTTTAAATTTTTGCTCTCAAGTTGAGAACACTGGTATAAGCTGTTTGAACCATATCGAAACTCAGGATTCGTGTATTCTAGATGAGCCTGAATCGATGAAGGTATTGTTTTCCTCAAAATTAATGACTGATATTCTTTCGTAATTTTTTATCGTAGAAGGGTATGAAGAAGGCGAATCGGGAAAGAATGCGTACCAGGATGTAGATAGAGATATCTTCATTCAACTTCATGATGTTATGAAACATTTGAAGAGAGTCAGTCTGCAAGTAAATACAGAGAGTTGTGTACAAAATTCACAAGAGTGAGTGAAATGACAAACAGTAACAATGAGAGTGTACAACATACCATGAATATAATAATAAAAATAATTAGAAAAACATAAATAATGGAGAGAAGAACTTGTCTATTAATAATTGGATGTTGGTAGGTGTAAGATGAATACATGATATAGACAAATTCCATGAAACAATTATTCGAAGATGAGCCTGCATCGGAGTTGGATATTATCTAGTGACGTTAGGATGATTAGATACGAGTAATACCCTTGAGTGAATTGATTTTGATTTTTTAGTGGGGCAAAAAGTATATCGTGAAGATCAGCAATCACCGATCTGAAGCTTCAGAGAACTATGAGTTTCCATAGTCTTTGATAGATGCATCAATACTTTTACAACCATGTAACGAAGATATTTTCATCAATTCCGACAATGAATGGCAGTGATCTTCAAATAGGTCTTCCGAAGAAATGATCTGGACCAATCCGATTCAAGTTACTGATTCATATTGACAAATTTCAGTTCCCTTCGAATTATATCGTTACAGCTCAATGTGATACTTACAATTAGATGTATCATAGAACTGTTGGCAAAATAATCGTTCTGAAAACCAATTAAGTTCATCACAATCAATATTCGGAGCCCGAATGAATGAAAAAGGTATACGAATCAATTGAAAAACAGAACGGACTATCTTAGAAACACAATATGTTCATAATCAAGCAAGTTCTGGGAATGTGAGAATAATTTATTCAGTTTCATCAGAGTTCATCAAGGAAATGTCAGATGATGCTGAAGATGTCAGTGCTACTGAGTAAGTGAATTCAATTTGGATAGGCATGGGATACATGCTCAGCAATCGGAGATATTCGTAACAAGCCTTCAATATAGTTGCAATATAGTATCACTCATTTTCTCCATGGAATGGAGAGGAACACGCAATCGAGTGAATTATCTCTGTCGATCTATTTCGAACATGTCTGTCATTCTTCCTCGGAGATATATTTTTTCTTAGATACATCGATCGAACCCTGATTCCTCATCGATTACACAAAGAACACATAGTATCAGATGTCCACTTTGGTTTCGAATCAACCTGTAATATCGCTTTGATGATGATATGGTCTTCGTGATGATATTTGTTCGATTCGATCATTATATAAACATGAGACAATGAATCGGGTGATGATTCCTGCTGGAAAAGATGCCCACGCAGTAGGTAACATGTCCATGTTTCATTATTGCTCGAGCAGGACATTTGAATAAGGATCGTCATTGATGATATATTTCTCTCATCAAAAAAGATGCAATCGGTCCGAGACACAATTGCCTAGTCACTGAGAATACTTAGAAAATGCATATATTACTTCTGTGTATTGTGAGACAAATTACCTCGAACTGAATAGCACGATGTTGTAACTGAACCACTCTATTCAGACTATTGGTTTGTGAAATGATATGTTTCTACAGAACGCCTCAGATTTGGCACCATATCCTCAAGTGATATTCGGATAAACGGTTTCAGTGGAATCACATCTTCCATTCAACTACAATCAGAATCAGGAAAACATACAAATTTCCAAGAGGAATATTTCCCATATGTATACCCAACTTCAGTCACTTGTGAAAATGAAATTAATTTCGAATAAATAAATATATTTCCATCCAATATGAATTAATATATTATACCAAACTTCAACATCTCGAAGTGGATGGAGTTCGATAGTTCATAATTTAATGTATGTTCTATTTTTATTGTTCGAGATATTGTCATGAGATGAGTTCTCTTCATCGATCTCACAAAATTAGAAGTATTTACTGGGAAAGCCTCTACAACCTCTCTAACAATTCAAAATGGTTTCGGGCGACAGATGGCAATATTTGTGAATCATTGCCATTTTCTGCCACTTGAACAAAGCCTAACCGATTATTATAGAAAGCGAGTATCCTATAATCAAGTAGGCCGATTGTCATAGCTTGAGCAGATGAAATAGATCCGGTTGATACAGTTAGAATGATTTCCTCACAGTCGCTGAATCTCATCAGCATGATTGTGAAGGTATCGAGGAAGAATCACTGAAATAAATATTGCAAATGAAATTGAGAGGCACCCAGGTAGGATATATCTTTTCGACGATTACTTAGAGCATGATGCAGATGTAAGGAATGTACTTCATATTTTGAGATTCGTCAACTTTCGGAACACATTCTAAAATATGACAATCTCATTTTGTGATTGCTTATTCTGTCACATATCGATGTTGGCGATTTGACGCGATAGACGTAGACGTAGTCAGAACTTGTGCGGAGCTCAGAAGAGCATGACCTATAGTTCACAGTGGAATCCGAACCACCTAATGAATAATATTAAGAAGAGTTCGATTTCAACCAGAATATTCACATGTTCCTGTTGACACTCTCGACACTCTTATATCCTGAAGTCACAGAATATGAAGTGGTTCTTAGTCAGTCATCTATCGTGGTGGACTCATGTGTTTACGCTAGATTTAACGAATATGGTAGATGAAAATATTATTTTACTATCATTTTACAAACTAGTCAGAAAACTGGGTGTGGAATCAAAGAGACATATAGAAAAAAATGAGACACTTTGACACGGTATTTTCCTTCTATTCTTTGTAGATGTCCTGATGGAGGAGCTCAAGGAATCTTTATGTTCTACTTTGTAACAAGAAAATTCTTATTTTTTAAGGCTAGAATTTTCACTGCAATCGCAAGGAGAAGGTTTGTTTTTTTGCTTCATCCATAGTGCTTGGCATTCTACTATAACTAATCAGTCATAGACTGTATGGGTTGATCTTCCTCTATCTATATCTAGAAACTTCTCCTAAGAAGATTTCGCGAATGCATTGGTATGACTCAAGGTGGATTTTTCAGGAATTCCAACATTGCAGAAGCCTTCCACTTTTTGTCATGTAACACGAAGTATTTGAATCATTATTCATTTCTCTTTTTGTCTTCGAAGGATCTTTTCTCCTTGTTCCTAATAATAAAAATTAAAATTATGATGATCCTGTCAATATATTTCTATCTTACTGGGAAATCAATATACTTCCTCCTCGTCCTACTTGACTCAGATACGCAGTATTCATTATTCATTATGTTTCTGAATGAATGAGTTTGACAAACCCTGATGCGACATCAGTATTCAGAAATTTCACCAGTCTATTTGATAAACTCTTCTCTCCAAATGGAATGGCGGAGCAAAAGTATCAGAGCCATTAGGATATAATAATGGCTATTCGAAATGAAGCCTGCGGCAAATCGATTCATAAATCAAAATACTTTCCATATCAGCTCCTTTGATGAAGATGTTCAACAAGAGTGATCAGGGATTGAAGTATACATAATAACATATAAAATAGCATATCATCATGCCGACAATATGACTCTTATAATGAGTGTTATGAATACTTTTTTTTTATTTTGAACCAATTCTCACTGGAAATCATGAATTAGCACTGAATATCATCACAGGAATATTGGAGATCCCGAATTAACGAACAAGAAGTTTGAAGTGAGGTAAGTAGCTGAAATGCTGTTTATGATAGATTTATCACTCATTGTGTTTGAAGAATTGAATCCCATAATCTTCTGGGAATCGTCGATTCACCTGGTGATGGCGGGATAATTTGAAGAAACCCTAAACATAACAATATCATTCTTCTGAGCAATTTTACTTCCGTGAGGAGGGTGGCTCTCATGTCTCTTATGTAATGGGAAAAATTATAAGGATCGAGTACCATCGATTCAAATCTCTTCTGCATCTATTCACAAATCCTCTCTATTAGCGAATCGAATGAATGGCATTTGTATGGCAAGTGTATCATAGCAGATTCAAGATGAATAATCATGATATCTCATCTGTTCCTATTGAAATAAGTAGCTAGCTATGGAAATATTTTGAACGTTTGACACTCCTTGTGGTGAGAATCGGTAACATCCATTCGTACATTATCACACATTCTTCATCTCCTCCTCTGAAGACTCGATAATAGAGTGGAAAATGTCCGCAATCATTTTCAGATATTGCCATTGTATATGGTGGAGGATATGGGTTACTTCAATTATTGATTGATCATTGATCATATTGACAACATGATTGTAGAGAGTACTGATGGATCTTCATTTTTCTAGATTCTCAAAATTTCTTCGCGTTGCTGAAAAATTAAATAAGAAATTATAATAATTATCCTAATCCATTTATAGTAATGACCGATATATGATCTACCTTGAAATGTCACTGCGCTTGGACTTCAACCTCCAGATGCCTGAGAGAAAAATTTTCTATTTGTTAGTGACACCTTGTAATGGAAGTCATATTCGATAAATGTCAAGATCATTACTTATTGTATTTTTGTGGACGTTTCGGCAAAGAATCTGCTCTCGTTTTCAGCACGAGTTTTTCATGATGGTCCACAACAATGAGATGAGTGAACATTTTAATATTCGTTATATACTGTCTGTAAGTTCTTCGAGGAGGTGGTACATTCAAGATAAGTAGAGTTTTTATTCTTATTAAATATATTTGTATTTCCAAATTTTTTTCAAAAAACAAGGTGTCACTGACCAATAGAGAATTTCTCTTTTAGGTATCTAAAGGTTTAATTTCAAGCGCAGTGACATTTTGGGACAGATCCTAAATCTGTCCTTACTACAAATATATTGAAATTTTTAATAACTTCTACTCTATTTTTTAGAAACGAGGAGAGAGAATCCCATTGAAAGCTGAAAAATTTTAATATTCATTGAATATATTTGTTCTCAGAAGAATCATATGTTCAACATATGCATGTACATATCATCTTCATGATTGATAAACAATTTATTACATGACTAGAATTCGAAGTGACATATTTCACGCGAGTAGATCAACACGAGCCGTGAAGTGGCGGGTGCGAAAATATCTCGATTGCATGGAATACACTTTCTACCGAGTTATGTACACTATTTTCCTACGAACATGAATATTTTGATCATGTGCATTCCGAGTGGAAGAAATCTCATTACAAGTCTTATTCGTTGTCTACATCTATCACGCAACACAAGAAACCGCAAGCAGGAATGAGAATACTCAGTATTTCGAAAGTTTGATACCTAGTCAATTTCATGGAAATTAATGTGAGCGCGTACTAATTGTTTCAATACTGTGAGTAATTCGAAGTAGTAATGGAAGAGGTGGTTTATCAGTTCTCCAGGTGTTTTGGGATTTCATTTCAATATATTTGTAACAAGGATAGATTTGTAATCTCACTCAGAATTTTACTGCTCTTGTAATTCTGAAATTCAACCTTCTGTCACCCGAAAAGATTTCTCTAGTCGTCAGGGACGCCTTTTCTCAATGTATGAGTGATATGAAGATTATAGGAGAAGAAGACGACCAAAAAAAAAAAAAATTCGAAGAATCTGCTTGCATTCTTCTGAACGGATATAATGATATTGTTTCTAGTTCAGTTGATATGGTATCTACTTATTAATCAAAATTTATAAAAAAAGGGTGAACTTCAGTAAAACTTCATCAATCAACGAAATTACCACCTAATATGGAAATTTTTCAGTCTGAAAAGTTGTCACTGTTTAGTGTCAATAACGAACATTGCTAACTTCACGAAGAGGAACATTATTTATCAATTGTGTTGAAAACGGGAGCAGATTCGTTCACGAAACGTCCACTGCATCAGGATGACTAGAAATTTTTTTATTCATTGAATATGTCTGTCTTTCAAACCTTTTTTACAACGAAGTGTCATTGGCAAATAGGGATTTTTTCTTTCAGGTATCTGAAGGTTCCATTCCAAGTGCACTGACATTTCGGGGCAGATCACAAATATATTGAAATAATTACTAAAATTTCTAATCTATTTTCTGGAAGAGGAGAGAGGAAAACTGAATGAACCACTTCCTCGATTATCTCACAAGACAGTATGTGTATGAAAACTCTACTCATCTCTGTTGTGATGCTATTAAATTGTCATTCCATTCATAGGATCAAGGTTTTGAATTATTCACCTCGCATTTCGAGAGGCTGTGAGTTCTTTTATCTCTGCATACACGGAGACGAAGAATGAAGACTCACAGAGCACCATGTCGATTTTAGTACCTATTGTGTCACGTGCGACTTTTCACCTCTGACATCATCAACCCTATGGCGGCGCTGTATATTTATTTGATTGATTGTCGTTTGTTGGTGATTTGTTATACATCAGAGAATCCTGCGGTTAAATCCTTTCTAGTGGTCGCCGAAGCTGGATATGGAAACATCACAATGCCTATAATTTGATACGTGGAAATTGTTGCGTTCGTTACATTCCAAAGATTGCTCATACCATCTACTGACTGAAACATACATCTATTACGACTGAAAAATTATTTGTGATTGTATCTATTCCAAAAATTCTGGTTTGACGAAACTATTTTATGACTGTTGCAGTCGTTTCATTATATATATATTCATTATAACAAATTCTTTCTTGGAACAAATGTAGCAGATAGCTTTTCTCATTCATCTGAGAGTGTTTGAAAAAGTGCGGATGGTTATGAAAAACGAACACATAATCTGCTTCATCCATCTATCTAGTTATAATAGTCAGAAAAAGCGGCAGCAATAAACTGAAGAAGAAACAATTATTTTAACGACCTTTCTTAATAGAATTCATAGCCCATTAATAAACAGATATCCAACAATTTGTCAACGTGAAAATATTAATCGAATAGCTCAGTTATGTATCAGTTATCATTCGATGACTCGCAATGATTTCTTCTTGATTTACGATATGGAGATACCATGGATGCAAAATTCTAAGCGATTGTTTCGACGAATAATAATATTCCATGTATTCTGGAAACAAAATGAATCTACAGGAAAACAGGGTGAGTCAAAAATTTGTACCGAGCTTTCTAGGGTGATAGTTCAATGAATAAACTTGAGTTCGATAAATAAACTTGAAATCTCCAAAGTCAATACAATTGAAGTAATTTCGTCGTGAAATACATTTTTCATCACACTCTCACACTTCTGATCGGAAATATGGAAATATATTTCTAGAGGGTGAGTCATGATTTTTTTAAGACAACTCATTTTCTTGTATCGTGTTGGTAGAAAATATCGGAGCATATTCAATGGAGTGAAAAAATCACATGGAAAAGGTACTCTTGTCCAAATACGAGAAATTCAACCTTCTTCGAAATTTTTGAGTTTTTATGGTTACATAATGTCAGCATATTGATTCGACGCGAGATTTATCGTAAACGATATTTTAACAGGCCATGAACAATTCTGTTCTTGATTTTTTCGATGATATAACCTTTTTGTGCCGCTAATAAGCAATAAATACATATCAATAAGTCTCTTCCAACGAGGTTTGGAAAAGAATGAGGAGTTTGAGAACGGTTTCAGTAGTTTTGATGAATGATTTTGGATGAAAAGAGAGTGATATGAATTAATTGAATCAGCTGTTCTATATGTACACCGTTATTGGTATATGTATAATGGAACGAGAGAACAAAATGATTTCTAATAGCATGGAATTATTGGATTTCGAATCGAGAAAAAATGCATTTGCAGTTCGTGAAAAAACAATCTCCAAAATTGATAAAATATGTTCTGTGTCGAAATGATGATGATCATCAAGGATGTTCTATTCTTCAGGTATGATCGATTCTGAAAAGAAATCTTTCACGGGTATCCACTTTATCAAATCGATATAAATAATATATGGAGGTCAACATATTACGAAAGATAAAGATTGATTTATGGAAAATCTATCAGTTTCCGCCAATGACATTTTGATTGCGTGTTACTTATGGTTACTTATCGTAAATCTCATTGAGTTTTGTGAACTACATCGACTATTCCAAATAATTCGCATAGCAATCTGTTTGCATTTCTTCCAAGAAGATACATGATGACTGGCATGAGAACAAGATCTTGAAAGTCATCATCTAGAAAATTAAGAGACAGCAATAGGAACAATGGCATATTGCATTTTCCTGATACAACATCTCTCACACCATAATTCTTCAATAAAGTAATTTGTTTTCTCGTCAGCGAAACAAAGATATTCCTACATTACAAGAGGAGATAACAAAACTATGATTGATGTGGATGTAAGGACAAAGCCATCAAGACAAAATCGTTCTACTGATGCAACGTCCGAAGAGAATATTCCCGCTATTGTTGAACTAATGCAACCAGTTCCAACAATTCAAGAGATTCAGAACTCAGTGGAGCAAGGTTAACTATTCTCACATAATATAACACTCATAAACGAGGATTATTTATGGTTCAACACAGTATCTGAGGACAGAGTATTCAACTCAATGCATCAGGAATCAAGTATTCATAAAATCATCTTCGAGAACATCCATTGGAATATAGATCAGTACATATATGGAATTGTGTTCACTATTTTCGATTCCATATGAAAAATAAAGTCGACATTTCTGACCCACCCGAAGGATGATCCTTGCTTCAAGCCTATATAAGATTTCACTTATAATTCGGACTATAAAACATTACGTAATCGTAACCTTCATGAGAGTTTGATTAGGGATGATTTTGATCAAAGCATTAGTATAAATAACCTGAAATGGGACTGCAGAAGTGATATCGATGTCTTGAGGGGGAATTTCATAGAGGAACTGACGAAAAAAGGGAGAATGTTAGGAAACAATATACCTACCCACCTCTAGATAGTCCAAAATGTCTGATGAAACCATATATTACTCGGATCTATGTCTCAACTGTGCTTTTCTTTTCATTGATCCGGACAATAATGCCCTCATGAATTATTCAATCAACTGAGAGTTATCAAAACTGATTGATTCTTCTCAAATGAAGTGTATTGAGGAATAAGCATGTACTGTACAATGGATGAAATGGAATTTGAAACGATATTTATATTGGCTGATGTCTAATTGGAATATATAGCGCTTTTCCGTTCATTTTCACAACCACCATACAGAGACCAACCAGTTAGTATGTTCTCAAGAGATAATATACACATGAGTTTGATTACATTTCGCAAACCATCTGTTTTTGTGGAAAGAATGAGAAAATATCTGAATTTCTAGTTTGAGTTTTTCGAATGGAACACTCTGTGAATATAGAAATATCTCATGAATGTTTACATGGAAGTGAATCGAGAAGAGCTGGATTTTTTTCTCATATGTATCCTTATATTACGTGGCTATCGATTCTCTACTATGGCAATGATAGAAACATCAAGTAGGTATATCATTTCAGTATTCGTATAAAGGAAATCCCATACTATGGAAACAAACAATTCAACCAGAGTTTGGCATTGAGATCTGATTCTGTATGTTTCATGGTGAAATGCGCAATTCATATATCAATGTTTCGTTCAATAAACAGAATCAAATTGGAAATACAGTGATCTATCTTATTTTCATATATTGATGCTGTATGTCAACTACAAAATATATATTTTTCAATTTGTTATTTCATCATATGTGTCATAGTATTATTCAGTTCAGTCTATGAGGAATACTGATTATTCATGGAGTTTTTATTGATGAGCAAAGATCATGCTTTGTGTCGCTTCCAATGATTATTTAATTTCCAATTATATAAACCATATATTGATTATCTCGCTGTTTCACATGATTCCATAGACTTTTTCTTGCAAATTTCCGAGATACGTTGAGTTATCAAGACAAGAAGACAAAAAATTCAAAATTCAAGATTCAAATTTGAAATCGCACAATGAATCGGGATGAAGAAGTGATTCGATATCATAATTCCGTTTGATATGTGTAGTCCATAATTTTAGTCTCCAGATATTATAATTGTTATCATCCCAAGTATACCGTTAAGAACCATTCAAGAACATATTATGTACACACAATCGTTGACAAACTCATCAATCCATGAATTCAGTTGAGAAATTCGGAAACCATAAAGCCAATTTGGTTGATTGGTTATGCGAATCTGGATCAGTTGGTCGATGAAATTGAACGGAAAAGGTGACGAAAGGTGTTTTCGAAGTCATGGATCATTGAATGAATATTGCCATGGCTTGCTTGTTTTTTTTACTGGATTTCCTCAATTGATTCGAATCACTGTCGAAAACATTAGAGAAATCATGTTGTTAGAATAAGTTCTTGGCGAATGATCAATTCAAACATGCTTATTTTTTCAACCATCTGAATTCCAGACGAGAAGTTTTCGAACTGGTATTTCCTAAAGGAAAATTCAAGTTTCAAGAATGATTGATTTCAATCTGCGAATTGATAAATTTAGAGAGTATCATTTCTATGATTATCATATTGAACCATGCTCGACATAATTTTCATAGAAATTGAATTCTACTGAGAGGAGATACAAGAATACATCCATTCCTGAAACATCCTCTGCTAGTTAGAATATAATGACTAAATGAGAAGCAACTCAATTATCGTTCGATGCTGATTATGTATGTGCCAAAAGCAAATTCCGAAAAGAAAAATTACATTTTGTCAATATACATTCCATGAGGACATTCAGACTGACGAATCATTCCAATTACATAAATCGAATATCATTTCATATCAGGTGTATAGAATATTTGACACTCCTGTCTACCTTCAATCAAAAATAATAATATGTTGAATAGATCATATTTGATTGCCAGAATACGTGAAGCCACTAGATGGATTATTCAAGAAATCTGAAATTTTGTGTCGGAAATCTCATGTTTCATCATTCGAAGAAAATTGTACTAACCTTAATATATCGAAGTATCCAACTGAGCATATGACACCAGATTCAGTAGTTCTTCTTGAAATCCTGAGATGGAAGAATATCAATTCAAATCAATATCTTCCTGAATTCTTCTACGGTAGTCCAAATGAACACAGTTTTTTTTATACTACAGATGCGCTCACTTCCTCACATTTGTGCAACGAAATTGCCAAATTGATAGGGCTTCAAGATACTGTACGCTTCGAAGTCACGAATATTTAACACCACGCCTTGAGATCATCCAATGAAGAATACCTCCAAACCGTTTCACTTTTCAAGTATAGTAAGAGTAAACCCGTTGTTTTTGGACAACTTTTAACGACTCTTCGTAACACTTAATTCTCGTGAAGGTCCTTGGCAATTACAAATACGAACTTTATGCACCCAATTTAAGTGTCAAAAGTGAACTGAACGTTTTCAGTTTTATATAATTTCATACACGTAATTTCATTATTGTTTTTAACGGTTGACACAATGTTGTGCATTTTCTCTACTATCAACTCAGCCAAAGTTGAAGTAGTCGACGACACTATTCATGATTCGCGGTAGTGAAGGGTTGGTGATTTGAATGCCACAGGAACAGTAACCCCATAGAGATATCGATAGGAGTATAGAAACGAAACTTCACATTCAACACAAACTAGTCCATCATTGTCTCCACAACTGTCCTGTTATCCTGTGGATCCGGATCATCAGATGAGTTTGACGTACTACACGTGGTTCGGAGCACTCGGTTAACTGGCGTGCACTCCCTGCTGTACCTGAGAGAGCACTGGTCCAGCGCGTCTGTAATCTAGCGGGCTTATACAAGATACTGCTCTAGTTTTCCGCCTTGAGATCGAAAGTGTTTTGTCGGATGGGCTCACTTGATATGGTTTTGATTTTGTTACTTGTCTTTAAAGAGGTGACGGCTGTAATCGAGTGGTCGTTGGTCAGTTTCAGTTCCTTGTTGGTAGTGGTGGTCTCCGATATTATAAAGTATAGTCATATCATGGACGTGAATCATGCAGTGTCTGTACTATTATAAATCTCAAATATATCCAATATGAATATGAATAGGATAGAATATAGGAGAGGATAGGATGGGGTAGGATAGGATGGGATAGGATAGGATAGGATATGATAGGATAGGATATGATAGGATATAGGATAGGATAGGATAGGATAGGATAGGATAGGATAGGATAGGATAGGATAGGATAGGATAGGATAGGATAGGATAGGATAGGATAGGATAGGATAGGATAGGATAGGATAGGATAGGAGAGGATAGGATAGGATGGGATCGAATTAGATCCATAATACTAACGGAAGTTTCACCAATGGAGGATTCAACGGAGATGAAGTTTGCATTATCGACTCAGATGATATGTTATAGCACGTCCTTCATTTGTTAATCATTTATTGTTCAGTCTGTTGAACTATTGAAGAATTTCATTTCAACAAATCATTCGGTATGAAAGCAAATATATATTCATGCATCAGGTTCAAATAGGTTGAAGAAGAATCTTTTTTATTTGATCTAATTAGTGCTTCACATATGTATTCATATATGTATTCTCACTGGAAAAATTGATGACTACTCACATTTCAATAGAACTTCTTGTTTATCTCTGACTGAGAAAATGACTTAGTCATTGAATTGAAATTTCTTGGATCATCATAATTCAGTTTTGTCAATCGAAACATTCGATATCATCCATTGGGGAAATTTTCAGGAGAATGGGTGTTTCACTTTGAGTTGAGAATTTCACGTCATCACATATATTCGGTTGAAATAAAGCAATATTGCTTTGATGGTGAGTTAATAATTTTTCTTGTCAACGACATTTTTTCAAAACGAAATTCCAAAGGGTTATTATCCACTAGCTATATACATTGTGAGGCGAATAAAAGTAGATCTAGTAGAATATTGAATCTGCTGCAAGAAATATAGTAGAAATGAAAGGGTTTACGTTCCTACTTCAGGAAGATATTGTAGACGAAGTATACAATTTCAAAATTAAACATATGATCGTATTATTATTTTTAAGAATCTACATAGGCCCTGGAACGAACTGCATGAGATGTAGAGTATTTGTTACGTCTACAAATCTATTGAATATTTTGAAGAATTAACGAATGAACGGATCGAATGAATATTTTGAATGATGAAACTGGAAAAAATCATCGCTCATATACGAGTGATACTTATCATTCGAAAAGGGAGTATAATTTCGATCAGATTAACATATTATCAATATTGTTACAAACAGCACTCGAAAACAATGTACACTTCTGTGATATTTGTCACAGTTTGTCGATATTGTACATTCATACTCAGCTGCATTCAATATAATCTCAGGATCATCACCTAGTGAATGAGCTAATGAAATATTTGGAGAATTCAATCAATTCATGTAATACAATAGGGAAGAATACTTTCAGAATTCTGATTTTTTTTCAAAAGAATTATAATTCGCTTCAATCAGCTGATCACGTGGAGATAATCGGAAATGAAAAAATGAGTCGTCTAGCAAGAATGCTAACTCAAACCGAAAGCTCGAAATTCTGATTTCGGATGTTTATGTAGTATTTTTCTTGGTCCATTTATCAATGGAGTTTCCATCAGTTTAGAGTGGAAAACCGATCAGAAACAATCACACCAATGTACCCATATGAAACCCAACGAATAATTTTCAAGCAAAAAATGTACTTCATAAAATGACATCAAAATCCAAGAACTCTAAAGAAGAAGGCAGGAAGGAAAATTCTATATATGTGAAGTGAAGAAGGTGAACATTTTCATCCATTCTTCGAATGAATAAAATTATTGAAATAATGAACATACTGATCAACAGATAAAATATGCATATTCCAATGTGGAAGGAGTAGAAATCAATTCATGAATATTGGCAAGATCTGCACATATGAAATCTATCGGATGTTCCACGTTTGATTTGATATGGAGGAATTTCAGGAAAACGAAAAAACAGATCATTTTGAGAATTCTCAGGCTTCAATATTTCTATCGATAGAGTGTTTTCGCTTGCATGAGAGAGTGGAACCAACTTTGTTATTTCGAATGGAACACCATGTTTATAATATGAGTGGAGGAATCCCCACAGGATTTCTCATGACCCAACCTGACAATCCTATCTGATCGTTTGTCACCGTTGACAAGAGGAACATTATTTAGACAATTTTTTGTGCAAAATCTATAACGATTTCCTCGGAATGAAAATTCATAAAGTATTACAATCATACTGATTCAAGAATACTGATGATGAAATGGACCTCAGTTTCCCTATTCAATTCAGTATGCTATCTCTCACTTTTCTCATACAGTGTCCGAGTAATGATCATTTATATGATGTAATCATTTCCAGACATAATTATGAGATGGTAATTCAGAAAGTGGGCTATCAGTGGGCTTGATGATGATTGCCAAACTGTTTGTACGGCATTCACGGAGATTTCTCAGGTTTGATGGTATCATATTGGAATATATAACACATCAGTCTTCTCCAATTATGAAGATATCTAGAGTTTCGCAAGGTTCTGATCTTGGAACTTGATGTTTTTCTATTCATCTCAAAGCCATCCACTGCTAACTTCGCTCACACATCGATTTGAAAATTCCAAATTGTAACGAAATGATAGGTTATATAATGTGGTCAGGTAGAAATCTAATTTTTGAGATAACTAAATTATGTACGATAATGCAAGTTCTGATGATATACTACGGCAAGATTCCACCTGTCAAATTATGGCTCCGTATTTGTAATAATGGATTTTTAGGAATACGTATCTTCCTGCTGAGCTTGTTTCCATTCAAATCGGAGATATATATCTTGAACTAAAATAATTGAGGTTGGCGACATTCATTTCCCATTTCCTATTATTTTACCGATTTCATCACATAAGCTAAGCATGTATCTCGCATTACTATTCTCATTTGTTGTGATTTCATGATTTTATATCAGCTGTTATGTTAATCCGTATAGTGGATCATGATTTGGGCTGATGCCAGTTTTTATTCCTCACATGTATCAAAGATTGAATGAATGAACAAGTCTCAGTCAGTGATAGTGGTGGTCAGTGTACTGATACTCAAGAAAGATTTCAAAGGTTTGAAAACTGTTGAGCTATTGTATATGAAAGGGTAGGTAGAACTTGTCTCTCTGAGTTAATCGAAATCAGCTCTTTCTCGGATTCAACGAGAATATCGTCCGTGAGCTTTTTCGAGTTATAATTGAGATAACGCCGACATGATGTTTCGATAATCAGCTGATATGAGAAATTTTCACCAGCGACATCCAACTGAATCTAGTACTATTTCTCTCTCGAGTCGTATAGACGTGCATAGGAAATTTTGGAAAATCTCGAATGTCTGATGTTGTTCATTATTATGAATTTATCAAGCCATTGCATATCTTATATGATAATTCGATGTTGATATTTTTCATGCGCCCAATATAGTCTGAAGTATTTTCAGACAATTTGAACGTTTGGTAAAACTAAGTAGAATACGAATAGTTTTGCTCGTATCAATAACAAGTTTATCATGTGATAAATAATTTTCAACTCATTTCAACTCCTGAAAAAGATTTCATTGAGTATACGAGATGAGTCAACTTCAGCAGATTCCTGATACGATTCATCTAACACAATCATCAATGATATGAATTTGAGATACATCGATTACATTTTCCTGGTGGTATCCGTTGGTTCTGGTTCATCTTCATTTAGTTCACGACATTATTCGAGATGGAATTTAATCAATGAATTATTAGTGAATTCATGTAATCTATCGATCTCATCTTGAGTAGTCTCCTGAGGAACACTCCACTGTATCATTGGGTGAGGATTCAATGAAATTCAATCAAGAATGTTCTGATCAATAATTTACCCCGGAAATAGTAGAGAAATGAACTGAAACCAATGAGATTTTTAGAAATCCTCCAGTTCAAAGACGGCTCATATCTGACTAGGACTGATTTCACCTAGGAATAATAACAGTGCAATATTGAGAGAGGAGTTATACAACGAAGACTAGATGGAAATGATCAGCGGATTCAGAAATATAAGAATTCGGAAAAGTGACCAGAATATCTGTATTTTCGAATCATTCAAATGGTAGTCACTATTTCGATCAGAAAGTTGTGTTCTAATTATCATATTTTCTCGAAATAGTGTGAAATTACTGTCGTTCCACTTGGGAACACCCTATGAATTTTATCATGATCTCGAGGGTCTTGTTTTTTCATTTTGAAGATATGTAGTTTGGAAGGTCTAGCTATGACTGCTCTGAACCATGAGCCTATATAAAACCTAAAGTTTCAGACTTCTTCCTACTTGATGATGTTGAATTCTAGTATCTCACCAAACTGTCCACTTCGTCGCATTTTTCTCAAAAATGTTGGAATATTTCAGACTATATGGATGATCGGGTCTTTAAAAAGAATTTCCACTATATCGCTCATACAATGAATCTCTCGTTCACATTTGAAATTCATCACGGTGGACTCGTGATCGAATGATGATACTTTAATCAAGCATCACCCATCGATCAATTCGGAAATAATACATTTTTTTTGGCCAGATATCACCTTTCCACTATGAGCAATCTCACAATCTCAATGGAGATTGAAGTTCCGGTCTTTGATGGAATCATTCTAATTTCATGCTAGATCGAACTGAATCATCAATGTCGAATCGAACTATTCCAAATATCTGACAAACCGTTGCTATCGTGATCTACAGTACCTAATATGTTCATGGATTGTGAAATGGATACAATAATGGAAAGATGTTTTCGTTTTCGTCACGTCACATTTCTCGGCTACGTGTTCCCCAATTGTATAGTGGAAGTACAGAAAGCACTGTCTTAGAGTGAGTGTCAAAATTAAGGTGATCAAAATATTTGTACAAACTGGCTCAATGACCCTCGAGGTCCCTTCTCATTCATTTCAGAACATGAATTTTGAATAATTCTCGTTAGTGTGTTGGATTCTGGCACATTGAATTTACAGATCTGTAAGAAAATATTATGAGAAATGAGATTATTACTTGAATGTGGACGTATAAGTACCTGAAATGAATAGATAGCCGTTCATAACCTTCTAACTATAGTTGAGACGAATTACCTACGAAGCATGATGAATGGAAAAGAAAAAATTGTATATCGAGACATAAATATCATGATTTAATGATACAACATATATAGGGTGGTCAACTCATACATACATAAAATTTCGAATACATTTTGAAATTGAACAATTGAACAGGGCATTATTTTTTGAATTCGGGGCGAAACTTCGATGATCGATATTTCAGGAACATCTCAATGTTATGAGATGAAATTCACCAGCAACTTACTTCTACTGACACTCCACAAGATGACCTACTATGAATGGAAAATTCCAGATTCGGACTTGAGAAACTCATTTTCAATTTAGAAATTTTGAACTCTTATTAGAGTCAGAAAGATCAGGAGAAACAGTGGAAGCTTGGCTTTCCAATTCGTACGGCACACTTCGACCACTATGGTAAAAAAATATAAAAGAAAATACCGATGGATAATTCTGGGATTTTGTGCGGGCACATTATTCCCTACATTCGACTGAAAGTTTTTTAATCAAATGCATCAGCAGCAGAATTTGCTCGGATCCTCATATTCGTCAACGAAGATCATCAAAATATCCTCCTCAAATTCCAATACATTTTCTGCATTTGTTTGTTTGTGTTACGAGGTTTTCACATGAAAGTGGTCATATCTTTGGGATTGAACCTCATGAAACCCTATATTCCTAGAATATGCAGGAAAATGATAAGTGAAACATAACATAACTTTGGATTTCCTATGACCACCTAGAAGGCCCTATGTCAGACGGAATACTTTCGAAATGTGAAAATTAACTACAACTTCATATTGAACTTCTTTTCGTATTTCTCAAGACAACGGAGGTATCAAACTCCGGATTGAAAGCTGATCACCCTGTCTGTCGGTTTGAATCAGAATTGCCAGTGCGGTCAGTTATATAAGAAGATAACTGTATTGAGAGAGCTTGACCCTGTAACATACCACGTATGCATACAACCCGCACGATCCTCATAAATAAATAAAAGTGGATTGACGGTCGATCTGTAAGGCGTGGTCACTTTTACTATCCGTGTGGATTCGAAAAGGACATGTCAACTCAGTTAGTGCAGAAATCTAGATCTTGTTCGGATTGATCTCGACTGGGTTGCTCAATATAATCACATGGGTGTTGTAATCACCAGTGGATCAAGGAAGAATATTGATGTGACTCACCTTATAAAATATGGTCATGCGATGGTAATGATGAATCTCGGTATTCTTGAATTATATCTCATTTCAAGATGCAACGCCTTTGTGATGAGCGACCTGAACAGATATTCCATTGAACCACTAGATAGATTCCACTAAATCATCCATCTGTGACCTGAATGAGCAGGCATCAGTTGTTCCCTTCATCTGAATTTGCTACTCTCTGAGATATCTATGTTTTTCCAGGAATTTTCAGTGAAAACATTGATGAAATCAAAGTTTGTATACTGAAGAAAATTCAAGATACGATACCGTGTTGAAATTTCGACGATTGACATCAGAGATTTCGATAGTGAGATGGAAGAATAGAGAGACGAAACTTTATGTAAAATTTTTTTCAGTCAACGACATCTTCGAACCACAAAAAAATAGGGCGGAAAGATTTTTCAATTCGACTTTCCTTCTATAGTGATGTGTTACTATTATTACTAGTCATTAGTGTTACTTGTGCAATGAATAATTGCTTGTAGAATGAACAAAGTTATTTCAAATCAATTTAATATTTTTATAAACCGGGTGGCACAATGTTGAACGGAACATGCGGAATATTCAATAGAATGTAAGTGAATAACTAGAATATTATCCATATAATGGAGTAGAGGAATCAATGCTATTTCAATTGTTCAAAATGACCACTGCAGCATGCTGAACTACCTACCCATTCATCATTATTCGCCCTCTGAGTTATAAGAATCGAACGAAGTTGATTAACACAACTGCAAACTATATCCATAGACCTCACTTTATCTATTTCAACATTTCATAGTGTTTCATAGTGTTTTTCACTGAATGTTCTAGTTGAATGACTTGGAGCTTCATCCAGTTTTGATCAACATAACAATTGTCAGTTGAGTTGTTTCACTGAATGAATTGTCAGATCAGTTCCTGAATTGTTCAAATGATTCATTCAGTCCATTCGAAATTTCATCCTGAATGTAGTTCCATGATATATATTCCATCAACAGAGTAGGTACGTTTACACTGAAAGTGTATCGAAAATGCCTGTCCTGAAACATAATATGAGTAATGAATGATAACTTCGGTTCCAAAAATGCAAATTTCGTGATGAATACACCATTCTCAGATAATTTTGTCTGGTCTTCTTGGATTGTTTTGTGAAGTTTATGAATTTTGAATCAGTAGGGAATATGAAGAAATTCCCTCCATGGTATTATATATATTGTAGTTTATATTTGCTCTTTCTCCAATATCGATTGAAATCAAATATTTCATTAGTTACATTTGTATAGGATAGTTATTTTATTGTCCTCACTGCTCATTGTAGGTAGAGAAGAACCATACATGGTTGGATGCGTCCTTCATTTCTATTTGAAGGTCTATATATGCATCATAAGAATATTCGACAGAAACAAACTATAGCTGTTTTGGGGCTCGGACGGTGATCAAGAGAAATGCTATGATATGTTACGATGTTATCATTACGTATGACATGACATACACAATAGCTCTGATTCCTCATCAAAATTTCGTTGGAATATAAACGTCTCAAATATCAGTCATCAATATTTCCATTCCATTGATGTTTTCTTGTCTCTAAATTCATGAGAAAATTTCAATATGTTGGAAACTCGAATTTAGGTGCATCGGAATTTCGGAAAATATGTCACCAATAATCTTCAATCATCAGCGAAAGAAATGAAAATGCTGATATTCCTTCGAGATATCAAAGTTTGGTTCTATTTCCAATACATCTAGGAATTTCCTGAATTTTCGAGGAATTATCTATTTCCGTTCTCAAGATCCTTATCTGCGACGAAACGCTAGAACTAAAAACATTCAAACTCACTGTATCATCAGAATATTCATGGACTCTCGTGAACGTCATGATACTGAATGATATATCGTGTTAACAAGTATTGACTATGACAAAGAGTCATTCTTCTTCCTTCTTACATCTATCAGATATTCAAATCTATTCATTCATGCCAATTTTAATACATACATCAACTTATGATACAACTTCTGAAAACAAACACTACAAGTCATTCGAACATTCATATTCAACATACCTACCCTAGACGAACTTGGTGCATCAATATTTTTTCTCATTATTTCATACTGGAGTCAATGGAGCAGAGAAGATATCACATGTTTCCAGACATGATTTCCCACTACTGACACTAAATTGAACAACCTGTACAGAAATCATGATAGAAGCTCATGAACCGTACGATAAACTTACGTACGTTTACATCATGACAAGACTGAAGACTATGAAGCCATATGAATATGCCCTTTAGAGAGCTGAAATATTTCGAATGGCCCAGCAGATTTTCGAAAAAGAATGAAGTTTCAAAAAATCTCTCTAGTCTTATCCTGAATCGATTTGATTCCATAATAAAAAAATGTAAAATCAGTGATTGTTTTTTCACTCTACACGAGCAACTTCGAGTTCGGAGTGTCATTCAAACTATTTTTGTTCTGATAACGTCCATTATTTTCTCGATGATTATTTGAATGGAATGATTTGTCATATTCAGGACTCCGAAATACATTTCGGACCTCCACAGCGGATTCTGAAAATAATACGAATATCACAAAAAAAACCTAACCTAAACTAACCTGACAAGACCTAATGAAGATCATTATTCAAGTAGTTCTCTAGAGAAAAATAACAGCTATTCATTTCATATATCATTCAGATTTTTCGAAGATTCATCTTGTTCTCGTAGCAAACTCAGTAATTGAAATGAAAATACGGGGAATAGTAACCTACTTAGAGACAAACGTTTCCAACTATTCGATTCAGAGAATAGTGATTCACGGAACAAGTCTAATTCTGGTTTTTTCTTCAGGAGTAGACAAAATCATGTGATTCAAAAACGAGTTTACGGACGTGGTGCCTACACTATTTCATCGGTAACCGTCTGCAATAACAAATCAATGAGGGACATTTCTTCATTATTTTAAATTTAATGACAAAATTGTATAGGAACATCACAATTCTTATTCATATTGATAATGATATTGAAATTGGAACAGATCAGGAATATTTCAATGGTTATTTGAATTATTATTGGTATAAAAATTCGAGCAATTGCTAAGTTTCCGGTCCACATTGATACATCTGCAGATAACGTGGCTGAAGTATACCAAGGCTATACATGCTGTTACTTGAAATAATGTACTGAATTTTCGGGCGTGGTTTCTTTCTTGAATTGATTTTTTATTATTATGTCAAACATTTTTTTGTCGAGAATTTTGTGAAAATTTAGCAATGCCATCTGTAGTGATCGGTGGCTACCTCACTGATATTATTTCGAAGAAAAATTGTTTCCTACCGACTCTTCTTCTCAGATTGAGCAACCGAACACAAAACTTTCATGTATTCCCACTTTCCTTCGTATCTCGCTTCGTTTTTGTTGCAGCAGCTGAAGCTACAACAGTTACGATAGATCTAGTTTGATCCATGATTACTGCAGGATTTCAACAATATCGACAAGAGAATTTTTGAAATATTGATAGAAAAGTCGATTTGAAAAGGAAACTTTGAATCCATATATTTTGAAAACCAGATATTTCGAGGCACATGTATTAATTTATTAATGTACATCAAATTCGCGCGCTCCAATAAAACGTGACGTGGCATCATTTCATTACTTTTTTTTGCTTGTGTGCAAGAAAATACTACGTCTTACAAAATTGTTGTCTTCTCGACTGTTCTGTACGGTTTCTGGGTTGCTGAATTCGAATTTTATGATTGCAGCCGTGTAGGAAATCAGCTTCATGACGTAATCGCAGAATACCTCGAAATTCTCGAATTTTGTACTAGAATTTCATTTGAACACTGGTAAAACTGTGAGATTTGGAACATTAATGGAAGAATTTCATAGCACTGATATTCTTCCTTTCTTGGACTCTTTGCCCAATCATTATAATTTCATCTCCCTATTTCTGATCACCTGCA